>JAOXOE010000001.1:52695543-52727797 GCA_028565055.1 Phoeniculus purpureus
CCCGCTCCCGCCAACGCCAACGGGGCGGCGGGCGGAGCCGCGGCGTGTCGGGCCGGGGCGGCAGGAAGGGACCGGCCGCGCCCCGGGAAACCGCGCCCGGAATGTCCGTTCCGGCTGGTGACGGGGCACCTCCCTCCGGCGGCCGCTCCCGCAGGCTCGCGGGTTGGCCCGGAGGTGGCTGGAGCGGAGCGGGCACGCTCAACCGATGCTTTGTGCAAGCCCTCTGCGAAATGGCAGTTGAAAACCGCTCCACAGCCAGAGCGAGCGCAGGGCGAGACCCGGGATTTAATCACCGTGTCTCCGTAAGAGTCCCGACAGGAGCCCACGGGCAAGGGCTTATGGTGGGAGTGACTCGCCGGTCACCACTACACGCACACAGGAGCTGAGCGGCACCGCTGCCCTGTCTCTGCAGGCCCCTTCTTAGGCAACAGCCACAGTAAGCGGCTGAGCCCAGGGAGAAGTCACTCTCTGTCTCGCAGCAGAGGAAAACGAGAGGGAGCCACTTTTCAGACAAACCCCACAGAGGAGCAGGAGCTGCTGCCACAGGGTTGCAGCCCAAAGAGCGAGCCTAGAAGACGTTACTTTCCTGCTTTTTCCAAGGGCAACCTCCTACAAACTGTTACACTGAAGTTGTTGAGCTGTGCCTGGCCTCACTCAGCAGTGAGAACAGGCTTCACCACAAGACAACTTGTCCCATCCGATGGGCAGCTGAGAAGCACTCTTGGTGGCACTCATCCTCTCAAACCAACCTGGTCTTGTAACTTCTGGGGAAATGAGAGGTTTCAGCACTCCTTCTCAGATCTACAGCAGCCTTTCCTACTGCTTCTTTCTGAGGCTGCATTCCTAACAAGCTCAGGATCTAAACATCCTCCCTCATATCCCAAAATTTTCACAAAGATGCAAAGATTAAGAAAGCACCACAGTGTCCATTGAAGAGGGCACCCAGCAGTGACCACTCAGTGTCCAAACTGCACCAGATCACTGAGGCATTCCAGCAGAGAGGAATTTACAGTCAGGGCTAAGCAGGCTTTAGGCCTGACCTAGTGTCCTAAATACCTTGTCTTCCTATCAATTACCACCATCTCGTGTGACACAGCTGGGATTCATAGCCCAATTGTTATGGGAGTCACAGGAACAGATTTGGATCACCTGAATAAGCACAGAGACGCCATACAGCCTAATGCAGTGGAGGAGAAAGACAGTGGATTTCCAAGTAACTCCCCCAGATGAGGAAATACTAAATAGATTTATTATGTTACATTTCTTATAAATATTTCATTTCAAAACATCAACAAAAATAAAAGCTATGTAACTCTTTTGAGACAAAGGTTGAGTTTGCCTTGGGAACAACAGCTGTTGGCACTACACCTTTAGGACAAACCCCAAACACTATATACAAGCAAAGGTCAGTTTAAATAAATGACATAATATTGTGCTTAAAGCTGTATCAATATCCACAAGGAAGGAGGAATGTTGTAGTGTGTAGAACACATGTAGGGCATGCTTAGAGCTGTTATTTTGTTAGGTACTAATGGGAGAACGTGTTGCTTTTGTGCATGTTAACAAAACTACCCTAAAGCATCCTCCCCACCTTTGTCCTTCTGTGTGATGTTGACCATCTTCAGTAGTAGAAGCAACCAAATGCAGCCACTACACAAAACAGACTGTCCTGGGGAAACAGAGGAAGGCTCCGTGTTAGTAGGGACAAGCTCTTTGCTAGCCCAGCTGGAAGGGCTATCCCCCAAGGGAATACCTGCTCCACAGCATAACCTGGTATTGCAGTATATTGCAATTTTTTGTCTTTTAGTTATTTACTTTGTTGATGGTGTAAACCCAGGTCAGTGTGTCTCAATGCCAGAAATGTCTCTGTTTACTTCATCCACACACCCACAGGTGTCTATGTGCCAGTTTAAAATGAAATAATAATGCAATAAAACCTTAACTTTTGCTCAGTTCTGCATTCCAGCCATACTCCATGGCAGCGGTTTAGCATATAAATGTATAAGGAAAGACTTTATCTCTTGTGTTTCCACTCCCCATCTGTAAAATGCTGTGAGTAAAACGACTTTTGAACAGTAGAGTATGACCTACTTGGGAATCAGTTTTACTACGTTGTATACTGTATCTAAATCTCTTTTGTGAATTAGGACATGAATCATATTGCTTCATTGGAGTCCAGGTTCCTTCCTTCTAGTAGTTAGGGTTTTTTTAATCTGCTTCAAGTTTCAGGTCAGTGCCTCTTGTACAAAAGCAAGTAGCTTTATACTTTGCCATTGTAAACCAGCCAATACTCACATTCATGAACACATCGTGCGCGTAGCTGTCTGTGTCAGCATCCCAGAAACACCGTGCAGTCATACTAGACACAGGAGACAGAGCAGAGCCATTACCCACATGGTTCACGGGTAAGGATGTATGTGATCACAGATACTTTCCCTGAAGAGGAAACTGAGCTTGCTTTAAAGATACAGAAGATGGGGAGCATTCTCTTGAATCCTGAGTCTGGATGCCCACTGCTCAATTCCACCACGGGACTCATCTATTACTAACTCTGCCACCTCCTCTGTGCAGTAGGGCTTGAAACCTCATTGCTGTGATGCTGAAAACCTCTGACTTCTGACTGATGCATATCAGTGGCCAAATTAGCTTGTTTGTTCTTGCCCTTCACCTCCTGCACCCTTGTGGCACATATTCCCAACTTATTTATAGGGAGCTATCATATTCTCTGGCAGACATCGCGTTATTACACCATGACTTACACCCTTCTAGTCATTTCATATCTCTGTGCCCCGTACCATTCTGCTGGCATTTTTCTATACCTGCTTCAGTCCAAGCCTTACCCCGAAGGCAAGCAACCAGATCGTAACAGGATATCATAGAGACCTCGCTACTGCCTTATTATTATTGACATTCTCCTTTCTCTGCTGCAAATGCCCAGCTGCCTGCCAGCCTAGTGGGTCTCAGCCAACAGGATCTGTTTGCGGCACAGTATGTCATTCCTAGTCCCTACATGTATGACTTACTGTTATCGAACTGTTGATTTTTTTTTAATCTTTTTTTTTTTTCCCCCACTACCTTAGCTCTCAGGTTGATTCTGTTTTTCTTTTTCAGTCCAATATTTTACTCTGCCTCTGGAATACCCTGGTTACCTGGGATTTTGCATCAATGATGCTAGTGATCACAGTTAAGTCTTTGCAAACCAGAGAATTTCCCCAATTGCAATCAGTATTTGCTGCTGGGCTTCATGTTTCAAATAAGAAACATCTCAATGAACCATTCAACTTGGTACTGTGCTTCTAGAGCACCCTGCTCACAGAGCAACATTTCTGACAAGCCTGAGCAGCAGGTACAGATACTCCTGCCTGACCTCCAGAAGACTTTGGCAGCAGATCTGATTACAGCTTTTCTGATGGAGTACCAGGCACAACAATAAAGATAAGCTCAGCAGATACAGCACGTAAACTTTACATGGTGTTTGTCTTCTCCCTATTCACACTAGAAATGGAAAGCTACAGCCCACTACCGCAGCCAAGAGGAATTCCGTTGTCCAGTGGCAGGTATCTAGAGCTAGACTGCAAGTGCTCAGCCCCCACAGCCTAGGCACAATTCCCATGACAGTACCACAGGGCAACTATAGAAAGGTAAACGTCAGAAAAATTCCTACCTGGGAGGACGGGGTGGGTTTAAATGCAAATGAAGTATCCGTGGAAAGCTGGCTTTAGACAAGTGAGTTATCATGGCTTGTGCTCCAACAGGGCCTCAAGAAAGGACTAGGTGTGTGCTCTAGTTCATTATGCATAAAGTGTTTAATCCTTTTCTACAGCACTCCTCACAAAGGCTTTCCAGCATTTCAGCTTGCCAAGAACCACCATATAGCCAATTATCACCAGATAGTTCAATCAGCCACAATCCAAGCACTTGCTTGCCACTTATAGAGAAAGGAAAGTGCTTTATACTTTATCAATTGCAGAGATCTTTGTATCTAGGAAAGTTAGAAATAGCTTCCAGAGGGGGAAAAAAAAAACCCCCACAAACTAAACAATGATAGAAATATAATTAGAAGATGCAAAACTTACTTTACTCCTTCTCCTCTGTGCTCTCCGATCACAACCTGTACCACCATTTTGTACCTGTCAAATCCCTCCTCTGGAGAGAGAGACAAAAAAATATAAAATAGTGAGAGCAACAACTTGTTTAAAATACGAGCCCAAAGCCACACTAGATCTCAGCATTCTACTTGGAGGAAAGAATGTAAATAAGGCTGCTGGAGGATTAAATAAATAAATCAATAAAATCAATTGGCTTATTTAAAAATTGCTCTGATGCAAAGGTATTGTGTCTGCAAAGATCTGCAGTTGTTTCACAATAGTAAAGAAATACCTTCTGGGGCATAAGCCAGATCCAATGGCAACGCTCCACAAGCCAAACCAGAACAAGTATGTTTAAAATAAAATATAGATCCTACTGCCTGTCTTCCACAAAGCAGTGTCCTGGGAAGACTCTGGTGCACTGTTTCCACTGGAGAATTGAAAAGAGCACGCTACATCTGGTAACATGCACCATGTCAATGCCTATCAGAGATACCAGCTGATACAACGGTCACACCAGGCCAGTCTTGCTTCAGGCTACTGCGAGTGTGTTTACAAGTGTCTGAAGCCAAGCTCTGTGCATATTAGCTCAGCATCAACACGTGCTGCAACTACAGCTGCTGCTGGCTTGAATGCAGATGTGTAATTGGGGGAAGCAAAATCCAAGGTTCCCACCAAGGGTGACATGATGTCACTGTGCTAGGCCAGCCCAGCAGATGGAGCACCAGCCTGTCCTCAGGAAGAAGGCAAGAAAATAAAAGTGACCATGGTGCCAACTCATATTTATGTACTCGTCGAAGCACTGAACACAGGAAACACCTGCTGAAGCCTGAAATTCAGTTCTTGAATACAAAAATGTTATCAAGCATCCTGTGCTGTCTCTGCTCTTAACTCTTTCCCACTCCCCTGCTCCTACTGTCCCTTGTTCTGGTCGCTGTTGCTCCACTCTTCCCCAACTCTGAACTAGCTTGCAGCAGAAAAAATGCAAGAATGGTTCTGTTTATTGAAGTAAGAAGCAATGAAGCATCACTTCTTCCTTCTCTCTAATGTACCTTCTTTTCCCCTGCAGCCCCTCCAAGGCTGACATCCCACACCAGCCCATCTATATGAAAACAAATCTTGTTTGCTTGAGTTAGGTTTTTAGTTCCGCAGGCAAGGAACACACGTAAGTAGGACAGAATGTTTCATAACGGTAGACTAGAGACAGTCAACAGGGAAGAAACAAACAGGGAAGGAACAGATTTCAATAATAAAGGAGCAATGAGAGATTTTGTCAAAGGGAGAGGACAGAGTCAGAAAAGAAACAAGTTCCCCAGCAAAATCTCCTTACCTTTAAGTCTGTCTTTTATTATCTCTGACAAAGAATTTGTGAGCTGAGGTATCTCTTCTGGGATATACTGCACATTAGTCAGCTTCTCCTTCAGTATTGCATGGATGCATTCTTTTACTGTAGATGACTTAAACCTATCAGAGGGAAAAAATCAAACCAGCGATGGAAGGACCAGAAAGTTCACACATCATATAGGAACATACAAAACCTCACCTGGAAAAATTTAGCTTTGATTTATGGAAGGGACTGACAAATGAAAAACCTCTTTTGGGGGGGAAAGCTCAGCATTGACATGGAGTTACTGGAGTGTGTCCATAGAAGGGCAAGAAGGTGAGGAGTCTGGAGGACAGGTTTTATGAGGAGCAACTGAGGTTGTTTAGTCTGGAGAAGAGAAGGCTCAGTGGAGACCTTATCACTCTCTACAACTACATGAAAGGAGGGTATGGGTCTCTTCTCCCAAGCAGCAAGTCTTCTCTCAAGTAACAAGTGATAGGACAACAGGACATGGTCCCACATTACACCAGGGGAGGTTTAGACTGGGCATCAGGAAAAATTTATTTTACTGAAAGAGTAGCCAAGCTCTGAACAGGCTGTCCAGGGCAGTGCTGGAATCACCTTCCCTGGAGGTGTCAAGAAAACTTGTAGACGGGGCACTTCAGGTCATGGCTTAGTAGGCACAGTGGTGTTAGGCTGACGGTTTAACTTGATGATCTTAGAAGCCATTCCTAAACTAAATGATTCTGTGATTCTAAAACGTCGATACCGAAATAGCGGCCCCTTCGGAGGCTGCCCTCCAGTGGCCCTCCTCTCCAGTTGCGCTCCATATCCTCCTCCCCTACTTCTCATACCCAGGTTGGTCTTAGAGTCCAGTACACCCCAGCCCTAAGCCCCGGGAGGTCCCCCCTTCCCCACTGCACGTCCAAGCTCCCTCCCCTCGCCTCGCCTCGCCTCGCGTCCGCCGCAGCTCCCACATCCCCAGAAGCACCCGTGTCCCCCCAGCTCCCCCCCCGCTCACCGACGCTGCAGGACGGGCCGCAGGGTGTACGAACCCCCGGACCCGCCGCCCGGGCCCAGCTCGCCCATGGCCGCCGCCTCGCGCTCGTTACCCGGGCAACGGCCACCTCCGCCACTCCAGCCCCTGCCCGGAACCGGACGGCTGCTGCGTCTGCGCGGAACGGGGCGGGGCCACAAGTAGGAGCGGGAAGGGCGGGGCTGTGCGTTGTGGGGTGTGCGACGTGGGTACGTGCGTGGGCTACAGTAACTGGTGAGCACCTGCTCAGTGGCCGCCACAGCCTTGGATGTGGCAACTCCCTCAACATATCCCCACATCGCTCACAACTAGGGGTTGCACTCCTGATCATCTTTGTGGCCCTCCTTATGGCTCACGTTGAGTTTTTCATCCACCAACATCCTCAAGGCCTGTGCAGAGCTGTTCACAACTCACCCCTCGCCCAGCCTGTGTTTGTGCTTGGGGTTGCCCTGACCCAGGTGCAGGACTTCGCACTTGGCCTTGTTGAACTTCATGAGATTGGCTTGGGCCCATCTCTCAAGCCTGTCCAGGTCCCACTGGATAGCCTCTCTTCCCTGCCTGGTGTTGACTGCACCACACAGCTCTTGGTGTCATCAGTGATCCCACTGTCCGTGTTGCTAACAAAAACATTAAACAGTGCCTGTCCCGTACTGATCCATGATTAAAGCCACTCGTCACGGGTCTCCACTCAGACATCAAGCCATTGACTGCCACTGTTTGAGTGAGACTATCTAGCCAATTCCTTATCCATCAAGTGGGGTTCCTCTGCCAAGTCTATGCATCTCCAGCTTAGAGAAAAATCACGTCATGTGGGACAGTGTCAAACGGTTTGCACCAGCCCAGGTGCTCAAGTCCTGGCTGTGTGTTGCTGTCAGATCCTGTGCTCCCTCCATGCCTTTGGACTGCCAGCACAGAGTCCTGCCTCTGTCCTCCAGGAACTTCTTAAATCTTCCAGGAGGGCTCACAATTGTTGCTCCCATCCATCCTGCCCCTGTGCTCTTTACCCTGTCCACAGTTGCTCTGTGTCCCGAGGTAGGCTGGCAAAGGGCAGCCTGTGTGTGCCACAGCCACCTCCTGAGAAGCTGACACACTGCTTCCTCTGCTGCTTATCTTGGTGCAGCAATCTCCCGATTGTGCTTCCTACGTGCAGTGGGTGACACAGTCGAGAAAGGTCCCCAGGTGCTTTGAATGGAAACAACGTGAAAGCGTAGCTGATGTTGGTAGAGTCTGCTGCTGCTGGGGATGAGCGTCTGGAGAGGGGCCATCATATGTGGCGGGACTTTGCAGGCAGGGTGCTGCTTGGAGATGCTCCTCGGGTGCAGAAGCATTTGGAGTTACACCAGGAGCCAGGAGATGCCTCTGCTGGGGTCAGGTCCTGCCCTGACCCACCAAATGGGTGTTTGAGATCCTGAGCAGCAGCTCCTGACTTCCACAAGTTTTAGCAGCACTCCTCACTAGAGATGATCCATCCAAATCTTTAGTACTGCCAGGTTGGGCATTAGCTCTGCCTGCTAGCAGGAGCAGCACCTCACTGCTGTGATGGAGGTGATGGTGGCCCCACGACATACCCATGGGTACAGTCACATCACAGTTACCATTGCTCTACACAGGCCCTACAGATTTCTGCTTGCTAAAGGAACAGTTTGTGCCTCTGCTCCATCCCACCGGTTACTTGCTGCTTACTCATCCTCCCCGCCCTGGGCTGTTTTCTTTCCCCACAGGGTCTTGCACTGCTTATGCAAATAATTTGCACAGGACTTCCTAATTTCTCAGAAGTATCTGAAAGACCTCAGGTGCCTGCTGTGTTTATTTGCAAACATTATTAACCATTTCCGCTTCTTGTTTCCCGCCCAAGTCAGACCCAGCAGTGTGAATTCAGTTAAACCAAGGCGGGGGGGGGATTGTTGGGAACCTGTGGATTCCTCTTTCTCAGCATTTTTTGGTAGTAATTTTTATTCCCTGTCTGATTTTGGATGCTTTGATTTCCCTGGGTTTCATGGACATTCAGCTCTGGGCTTCAGTTGGCTCCATCTGAGGTGTTTGGTCACTGTTTGCTTGTACATCTTTAAACTTTTCGGTGTTTCTTAAATACCCCAAATGCTTGTGCCACATTTTGGGACTGAGTCTTGTTCCTTTGAGGTCACTGCTCAGGACTGTAGCTGTGTGGCCTAACAGTGATGGCTGCAGGACACTGCGGCCTCATCTAGGTCCCAGCCATGTCACTGGAACCGTTGCCAGTATGTTGGGCCAGTGTCTTGTTGGGAACGTTTGTGCTTCAGTGGAGTGGTGTGATGTGCTTGCTGAAGTTCCTGCCTCTCACATTTGAAGAATAAGCTGTTTTCTTACTTATTCCTCCTTGTCCTTCTTTCTTAGCCCTTCTTTTGCTCTTTTGCTGTCCAGATGAAGGAGGACTGCCCCATGCAATTCTCTATATTCCAGCTTGGAGAAAAAAAAAAACCTAAAAATTGGGCATCAAAGGACCTTTTCCAGTCCCCCTCAGTTAACCCAAAGATATGCCATTCACCCCATTGAGCTGGAGGTGATTTACCACCTTGAGTGGGAGCTGAAGTGTGACTGGAGCTGGGCTGTTCTTGGTGCTGGAGAAGCTGGTGCAAGGGCAAACAGGAGCTGTTGCTTTCCCCTGCAGCAGCTTCACAGCAGTGAAATTGATAATTTATTTTATTTTTTTTAATCTTGCTTCTTGTTCCATCCAAAAGGTCAGAAATCTCTGGTTTCTTTTGTGTAGTGGAAGAAGCTTTCCGCCAGCATGCTGCTGGGAGCTCCTAGTTTGCCCTCCTCTGCGGTTTCTGTTATGCGCTCTGTGGCTCAACAAGCCCCTCTGTGCTTCCTGGCCACACATGGCCTCATCCTGCACCCCAGGCAGCCTGGAAAGGCTCTGGAGTCTATGCAGGTCTCCAGCCTGCTGGGGAGGAAGCACTGGGGCATGAGTTTCCAAACAAATTCAAGCACCTGAAAACATTGCCATAGAGCCTGCATCTAGCCACCACTGGCTTCTAGTGGATGTGGCAGCCGGCCTGCCCCAGATACAAAGTCATGCTCCACTTTGAGCCTGCGTTGGAAAGTCTGAGCACGTTGTGCTATGATTTTAATCAAAGCCCTCTGCTGCCATGTGGGGCAGGAAGGATGAGCCAGTTTCTCCTGCCAATCCCTGGTTCTATGAGTGGTGATCTTGGTGGTGAGTATCTGTCGCATCTTCTGTCTTGAGAAATCAAACATACTGCAAGTCCCAAGCAAGCCTTCTTACAGCCAGCCCAGGTGCTTGGTGTCACCATTCGGCGATACAAAGCTTCAAGTGGAAAAGCCTCTTTGCTGTCAGCTTCCATATTTTGTGAAGTCAGTTTAGTTTAGTTTAGTTTGTTTAGAGTTTTTTTAAAATGAGAATTCAGAAAATTGTGAAGGAAGAGTTGATGTCTACTTTGGATCCCACCAGCATCATTGCACATGGTAGGGAGTGCTCCCCTTATTGGCCTTCCAGGCACTGGCCTCCAGACAAGGGGCATGCAAAGGTGACATAATGGTGGACAGACTCTAGTCTTGCTCTGTGGCCCAAGCAAGGCCAGAAGCTCATAAAAATGAGCAACGCTGCAGTGCTAGAAGGAAACTGGAAAAGAGGACCAAGGACAGGCTGAACTGAAGCAGCAGCAGCCCAGGATGAGCCCTGCCTGCCGTAGCTCTGAACCCCCACCTTAGCTGTCCCACGTTAGGGGTGGCTCCCTCAGCTCACTGTGTCTGAAAGTGAGAGGTAAACAAGCCCCAGCCCTCATCTGGTTTCTGAAAGTCTGGAAAATACAGAAATCATCAAGAGAAACACATCCTTCACCTCAAATACTAATATTTCCCCTGACATTTTCCAAAACCTCGGGGCACCAAGGCTGTTCTCAAGAGTGGAGGAGCCAGCTGTGGCGTGCTTTCACCACTGGTTATTTCCTCTTTGAGTATTAGTGAGGCAATCTGGGAACATCAGCAGTGGAGAAATTAAAGAAATATGATGCAAATGTCAAACTAGCAACAGCACCCTGGTCCCAGGCATCTCTTTGCAAAGCTGTCTGTGGCAAAACATACTCAAAGAGACAGAGCTCCTTCTCCTTCTTCTCCTCCTCCCTCTCCTCCCTCTCTTTCTCCTTCTCCCTCTCCTTCTCCTTCCCCTTCCCCTTCTCTCTCCTCTCCCATCTCTTCCTGGTGGAAGCAGCTTTCCAATATGTGTCCCATGGTGGCTCAGACCTTGTCTACCTGGCCTGTGACACATGACCCCAACACTTCACTGCCACGAGCACCCACTGGGAGTACCCATGGGTGCCTGGAAACCCAAGACAGACCTTTCACTTTTGTGCCAGGCTTGGAGCTGAGGGCATGTCTCCTTTGATCCCTGCAGACTTCACTCAAAAAGGAGCAAGTTTAGCAGATGCCCACCCCAAATTGGGTGCCTGCATGGGAGCACACTGGGAGGGGAAGGGGCCAGGCTTTGCTCAGCTGATCTCTGCCTCAGTCAAGAGGAAGCTGGGGGTGGGAGGCAGCCCGGGTTTCCCTCTGGGGCAGAGATGGGCACGTTTCATTTCCACCCCAGCCCTTGTGCACACGTCGGAGAACAACCCACACTGTGGGGAAGGAAGCGTGGAGAGAACCAGAGGCGGCACAACTCGGGACAGCACAGACAGCACGACACAGACAGTGACACAGACAGGGGACCGACCAGCTCACCATGGCTTCATGGGCCTCAAAGACGACATTGGGCAGCATGGAGGTGATCTTCACTGGCCTCTGCACCGTCCTGCTCTGCTGTGGCCCCATGCTGGCTGTATGCCGCCGTGGTAGGTACTTGGGGTGCTTGCTGGCACAGCCTCTGGCATTCACAGCTGGTGGAAAACATCTAAGGGCTGGAAGCTTTGTAATTAAAAATACATCAAGAAGGCAGAAACCCAAAGCTTTTGGGTATGCATCGCAGTACGTGGGGAAATAGGCTGCTCAGGGTGGCAATGGGGTTAAAGGATGGAGAAAGGGACCAGTCCCCAGATGAGGGTGCAGGCACCAGAGCTCTGCTGTCGACATGCTGACTGCAGTCAGGGTTTGCTCTTGAGCCTCTGGGTTGGCCAGCACTGAGCAGGGCTTGAGTTTTTCTGCTCTGGCTCTCACAGCTTTGGGCTGCGCCCTTCAGCTGTGCCTCCTGATTTGGACTTGACCCTGAGGAAGATGTGATCCTACGTGTGGTTTTGTCCAGAGTGAAATTTGGGGGAGAAAGGGAAGTGCAGGGGGAAAGATGAGTCTGGAGAGAACTAGTGACTGTCTTAATGAAGCCATGTCCCTGCCATTCCTCGCAGCCCAGCTCTTTCACTGGTGGCTTTGGGTGTTTTCTTGGAGCAGATGTTACCTCTGGTGCTGGGAGGATGCGGGGAAACTCAGCTTCTGGTTTCAGAAGTCTTCCAAGCACTTCACTGATTGCTGGCAGTGACATACGGTAGGAAGCAAAGCTCCAAGCCTGACAATACTCCCTGTTAAATGCAAGAATCCCAGAACACAGCAAAAATTACATCTCTCAGTGCAAAGCAGCCGGTATTGCTCATGGGAGCTGGGGCTTTTTCCCTCCCTCCTCCTGTTCAGTCTCATACATAATTTCTCAACTCTGTTTTCCATTTATTCCTGTTTCTTTTAAAGAAATATTAACGGTTCCTTCCCTCGTTGATGATGCTAAGGAGATGGTCCTAAAGCCAGGGTGGGAAGGAAGGGAGGGATTGACTTTCTAACTGCTCGCAAACTCTGGGGCTGCTGGTGGTGGCTGTTTCAGAAAAAGGAAGATAAACTTCTTAATGGCAGGGACTTTTCAAAGCCTTGCTAAATCACTTTGTCATGGAATCATAGAATCAGAATTGTAGAATCACAGAACCACAGAATCATAGAATCATATGGGTTGGATGAGACCTTTAAAGTTCCTCCCTGCAGTGAGATCTCTGGTCAGCCTGGGCAGTGTTCCACTACCTTCATTTTTAAAAAAAACTTCTTTTCACTCCCACTGTAAGAAAAGTTCTTCTTGTATGAAAAATGCTTCTTCTTGCTTGTTATTGCTCTGAACAAAAGTTAATTCAACAGCTGCCTCATCCTGCTGGATGGAGCTGGTTGAGGCGGCACATGGTGAGCCTGGCCTGTGTTCACAGCATTCCCACTGCCCAGGGGGATGAACCTTGGCATCAGTCAGATACTAAAACATGACAATGAGTAGAGCAGAAAAAGCCAAATGATGGTCTGGACTCTTAAAAACAGGAATGAAATGCCTATCCTTTATAAGACCTCTATAAAATGCTTAAATAGCTAGAAAACAGTGTATTATGTAAATACAATCACATGCTTGCTACAGGATAAACAGGTACATGACATCCCTTCAATTCTGTTCAAAGACAATGAATGTGTTCTCCATAACAATTGGGTGTACATAGACACCAAGATTATGATGCCATCATCATCATCATCAGCTCCAGGTCATCAGAAGCTCTGCCCTGTCAAGTGATACCTGTCTGGGGCTGGCTAGAATCATTCCCTGAGCAGCCCCAGCTGCTTTGAGCTCCTAATATGGAGCAGTGGGCAGAGATGAAGTATTGGGGCAGGCAGCCAGGCATGTGATGGACTGCATCTCAGGGTGCTGCCCCAGCCTGAGACTTGGTCCCTCCACTCACTTTTGGAGGTTACTTCAGCTGGAGGAAGGATGACTCAGACATATAAATATAGCATAGATTTAAAAATAATACAACAACAAGGTCTGTTTTCCTCAGTGCAGGTGTTCTGGGTTTCTTTTGGGTAGCCCAGAGCACAATTTGCCCTGCTGAAACCACTTCACTCTGTAGTTACTACCCCTGAGCATCTTCCTCAGGCTGGCAGACACTCAGGTCCTGGGAGATACACACCGATGTACCACCACCCCATGATCTGGGATAATGCTGCAGACTAACCAAGTGTCAGGCTTCTTGCATTGCTGGCAAACCCCAAAGCATGTCTGTGGGTGAGCTGGGTGCTGCTGATGGCATGGGGCTGGGCTCGCAGGCACTGGCTGTCAGGTTTTCTGTAAATCCTCTCAGGGGTCTTTGGGAGCTGAAGGTGAAACAGCAGAGGAATGGGTGGAGCATCTGGGTTTGGGGTGTATGAGCCCATCACATCTCCATGTGATGGGGTGCTGGCAGGGATGATGGTGGTTTCTCTGCATTATGGGGGGGTACAGCTGTTTCTGAGACCTGTACCTGCTGTAACCATGACTGCTCTTTGTTTCCTCTCTCCCAGTGACCTTCTTCCCATCAGCACTAACTCTCCCTGAAGGTGGTTTAGCCACTTTCTTCTGCAATATCTCCATGGAGAATGACTCTGTTTCAGAGTACAGCCTCAATTGGTACAAGCACACCAACGATAGCCAAGGCCAAAAAATTGCTGGGATCAGCTATAATAACATCCAAACAATGGCAGAGAAGTACCGGCTCACCAACCACACTCCATCCTTCAAGATTGAGATCCTGAACCTCCACCAGAATGACTCAGGCTTCTACTACTGTGGATTGATTTCTTTCTTTGATTCTGATAAAGTGATGGAGAGCAGCAAGTCCCACCTGGTGGTCACAGGTCAGCCTGGAGACTGAGCTTATGGGGACAGGTCATTATCCCCATGGTGCTACAGCAGCCAAGCACACTGAAGGCAGTACCTTGCTGGAGGAGGACCTGGTGTGGGTTGGGAGAGCACAGCTTTGCCCTTTCCCCTCTCCTGTGCATGCAGGGTGGAAGCCCAGGCTGTCCTCTCCAATTCACACTGTGGCTGGATCTGGTCCTCAGGCAGAAGATCTCTGTCCTGCTGCAGCTGTTCCCAGGAATGTCGTGGGGAGCAGCAAGCCCTTACCCATGGCTGAGGGCAGGAGAGCAGTGTAGAGAGTTGCCTTCACCCCTTGACAGCTCCTTTGGGGATTGTATTTGGGGTGACAGCTAGGGCTCAAGTCCTTTGAACAGCCAGTGTTGATGTAGATACTGCTGTTGCAAAACTGTGTTCCTGAATGGTCCAAATTCAGGGCCCCTAGAAGGATGATGGGGCTGTGGCAACCTGTCCAGGACTGAGCCCTTTCTAGGGGTAGCTCCTGTGTTCTCCTGTTGCCTTTAACAAGGACTACAGAGGCCATTTTATGCTCCTGACCAGCTGTTTTGTTCTCATTTCTTTGGATGGCTCTTGCAGCAGCCCCTGAGGAGACAACTGCCACTGACAAACCCCAGATGGAGGAAGGCAACACTCTAGACCACATCAAGGTCGTGCTCCTGGTGATCCTGCCGCTGGCTGGGGTGGTTGTACTGCTGATCCTTGGCTACATCACGGTTATATACAGGAGAGGAGGTATGATCTCCCAGGAGGGCTGTCATGTGCCATGGGGCTGTGGTCTGCTGGAAGACCTGGTCGTTGATGCTTATCCAGCAAATCCAGCTAGGAGCTGGGGGCAGCCACATGTCTGCAGCTCCCTGGGGTACACGAGCTGGTTCAATGTGCTAAACTCAGCTGTGGCATGTCTCCATGCCTAGAGTCTCCCCTTAGGGTGGTTTGGGCCCTGCTCACCCTTTGTAGAGCCCCCAGACCATGTGCTGTAGCTCTGTACTGCTTGTTAATGGGGTACTGTAATGCCAAACATGAGTTAATAGAGGAGTGCAGCATCTGGACATCTGCAGGGCACCTCATTTTCTCCTCAGCACCAGGCATTGCTTGAGGCATGCCGTGAAGACTCAGCAACCTGTCCTAAAGGAGTCCCTTGTTGAATTGCACACCGCTAATCCCCATTAAACCTTAGGTGTTGGGCTGGTATATCAGTTGTCCTAGTAATGGTCAGGATGTTTAAATGGAGAAGGAAGAAGCATGGTGCAATGGTTGCAGTGTCCAGCACTCTCTAGGACTAGGAGGATGGGTCAGCCCCCAATTCTCATGTTGTCTTGGCACACAAACATCTTCTAACCAAATGTGTTACTTTGCAGATGTGCAGAAACCACCAAGTGAAAACACGCCAGTGGTGAGTGTTTGGTGTCTGTTGCCCTGCAGTTCTGTTAAGGAGCATTGTGACATTGCTGGGGTGTGGAGGGTGCAGGGTGTCACTTATCAGCCTTTTGCAAGCTTCTCGCTTCTCCTGTCTTTGATGCTGCCTGATCTTTCCTGCACAGTGACAACAGCTTTTCTGCACCTGCAGCACATCCCCATCACAAAATCAAAATTACTGCCTGAGGTAGGATGGGACCTCTTGAGTCCAACCCTGGCTTACAGTGGCATTATCTTTATCAGGGGATTGTGTTGCTGTAGAAAATGGGAGGAAATATCCTCCACCCCCAATATATAAAGCTAAAATTTCTTTTGGTGCAGCTAGCACCTGTTTCCTCTCTTCCTTTTGCCAGGCACCATGGGGAGCAGTCTGGCTCCATCTTCTCTCCAACCCCACTAGTATCTGAAAGGTACCAAGCAGGTTCCCCTTTGTTCTCCCCTCTCCAGGCTGCGAACTCAGCCCTGCGCTCTCCTGGTGCACTCTGTGCCAGCTCAGAGCTCAGTGGAGGTGAGAACAGGACTACTAACGCACCCCTGCCTTGCAGCCTCCCTGCAGAGCCCCCCCCTCCCTGAAGCCCCCTGCTGGGCCTTTGATGGTGACTCCCAACACTCTGCTCTGGTTTCTCTGGGCAAGTGCTAGCCTGGATCTGTGTGCCTTTCTAATTGTACAGCTCTTGCCCTCCTGGAGCACTTTAGAGATGGTTGTGGCACTTACTGTAAAAAGGATGCTTATGCTGGGGATGGTGAGTACCTCCAGATGATTAATTGCCCCAATGGGGTTTCCTTGCAGAAGGAAGAGAAGCCCTCTGTGGTGTCTGTGTCCACTGTGGACTACGGTGTTCTTGAGTTTCAGTGGGACCAGCATAACCAGGTGCCCCCTGAGACCTGGCTGGCTGACCAGACTGAATACGCCACCATCATCTTCCCAGAGGAGAAACCTGTCACACCAGAGCAGAGCAAGAAGCACCAGGAGGAGAGGACTCAGCTGCTGCAGCTGCAGTGCTGCTGAGGGCTGAGATCCCCTCTTGTCAGGGGCTGCAGGCAGGGACAGGCTGCCCTGGCCTCTCACTCCCACTGCTGCTGCAGCTGGCAAAATCCAGCATGCCAGAAGTGCTACTGCTGGAGCTGATATCAGACAGTTCTGGCCATGATGAGATCATGGCTGTGGGATGGGTGCCACCAGATGAGGAAGGTCACTGCTAGGCTCCATGTGCCTCTTTGCTCAGGTAGGACCAATGGGCTGGAGCACAGCAGTGATGGCAAGAAATCTGTCCTAGAGGTGATTTAAATCATCCCTTGGTTTTCTGCCTCCACCTGTGGCAGTACGCATGGCCACCCTGCTTCCCTCACCTGGATCTGAGCCGACAGCAAAGCGTGACTGTGGGATGACACATCAAAGGCCAGAGCTGGACTGGATCCTGGCTGATGCTGCTTTTGTAAGCTGAGGGCTGAGGGCTTGGGGCAGAGACTGCCCTCTGTACTGCTATTTAAAGAATTGCCTGGGAAGCGGGTGGCTGGTTTTCCTCCTGTCTCCAGGCATTTTCTTCTCTACAAAAGTGGAAATCTGCCCCCATGTCCCTCTGTCCACAGGTGGGATCTGGCTCTGGGGGTGAATAAAGGGTATCATGTCTAGGGAGTCTGTTGACTCATGATAGCAGGCACGTGGGCAGCAAATAACAGCTCCTGGCAGTGGCGAGTGAGCTGGTGGCAGAGCCGGGAGGCGGCAGTGTCTGTTGTGGTTCCTGAGCCTCTCCGTGCAATAGGCAAGCTGCTCTTAATAATTCTTAATAATTCAGAGAAACCACTGCTCTTTCTCTTCTTACCTCTGTCTGAGCTGGTCACCTGGGTGCAGCTGCAAGCCAAGTACCCCCTCACCAGGCTTGTCTTGGGGTGTTCTCTCAACCTGTGTGGGATGAATATCCTTGCCATGCTGAGCATCTGGCTGCTGTCAGCTGGTGTAAAGCTCATGTCATGGTGCTCTGTGCAAATTTCTGGCTCCAAACGTCCATTTTCCCTTTTGGAAGTGACGTCAGAGCCACCTTGCTGCCTGAAACCAGAACAGAAAGAAGTGACAACTTTCGGAGAAGGGAGAAACCCTGGTGAGTAACTGGCTTTGGAGGCAGGCAGCAGAGACTTGCTGGGAGAACATAAAACCCGTCAGAGAGGAGGGTCAATTGCATCTCAACACTTTGGTGGCACTGTCAGCATATTTCTTTTTCCCTTACCCCCAGTTAAACTAGCACAGCCTTGTGGGACCCAGCCTGGGCACTGGGGGAAGGGGGTGAGACATGGCAGGAACAGCACTTTGTCCCCTGCGGGAGTTGAAAAGTCCCTGAGAAACCCCCAGAGATGGGATGAACATCCAACTGGGGATGCTTTCACCCTCCTCAGGGCAGGACAGTGGATGTGGTGGCCTCTCTCAGTCCCTAGTGCCCCTGAAGGGTTTCACTAGCCATCATGGACAGTGCCATGATGGCCCCAGCATACACTCAGGCTAATGTACTGCTCAGCCGCACTCCTTCCCCCAGCAGAGACTGCTGTGGCCAGCCAGGCTCAGCTTGCCCGGAAAGCCAGGGCAGAAAGCAGCTGCTGCAGGCGACAAGCAGTAACTCAGTCAGCAGTTTTGCTTTTAGCTTTCCCCTCAGACGTGACACTGGTGAGAGGGTGGGCCCTGCTTCACATTTTCCATCTTGTGCATTGGGACGTGGTGGTGCCAGGTCCTCAGCCCTTGCTGCATCCTCCTGCTGCAGCCATGGCTGTCTGGGAGCAGTCTGGGCTGGGTCCCTTCTCCTTTTGGTGGATGTGGTCTGCAGCTGGCCAGAGACTCCCAAGCCATCCAGCGAGGTCAGAAGTGCAGCAAAAGTATCTCCCACTGCCATTTGCCATGGGAGAGCACCCAGCCTGTGACAGTGCTTATGCCCCTCTGGCCCCCAGCAGCCTGGCTGGAATTCTGCCCCTTGCAGGTGAGAAAGTCTGGACCTAGGAATGCATGGAGTGAGTGGTGGGGATGGCATCATCTCCCATCCCTGTTTGGAGGACAGGGTGCCCAACACTGGCAGAGACCCCAGCTACTCTCCCTTGTGCTGGGCATAGCACTGGCTGTGCCAGCCAGAGCAGGAACAGGGCTAGTGTGAGTGTTGGGCAGGATGCAAGTTTCGAGCCCTCAGCTGAGCATCCCTGAACCAAACATTGTCCCAAGATGGGTGTCAGCTCCCATGGCTAGCATCCCACAAGGAGATGGGGAGCCAAGCATGTTTGCATGCAAGGGCTGCTCTTGTCTCTTTGTGCAAGCCAGGAGAGCAGTCACCATGGCTCTGATTCTTTCTCAATCACAGTGATAGTAATTCAGTCTTCCTGGAGTCACCGCATGGGATCTTGAGTACTGTGTCCAGTTTTGGTCACCACAGTACAAGAAGTACATTGAGGTACTGGAGCGAGTCCAGAGAAGGGCAACCAAGCTGGTGAAGGGGCTGGAAGACATGCCCTATGAGGAGAGGCTGAGGGAGCTGGGGCTGTTTAGTCTGGAAAAGAGAAGACTGAGAGGAGACCTTATTGCCCTCTACAACTACCTAAAAGGAGGTTGTAGCAAGGCTGGTGTTGGTCTCTTCTCTCAAATCAGTGATGATAGGACGAGGGAAAATGGCCTCAAGTTGCATCAGGGGAGGTTTAGATTGGATGTTAGAAGGAAGTTCTTTACTGAGAGGGTGGGTAGATACTGGAACGGATTGCCCAGGGAGGTGGTGGTGTCACCGTCCCTGGATGTGTTTAAGGAACGAGTGGATGCGACACTTAGGGATATGGTCTAGCAGTTAGATACTGGGATAAAGGTTGGACTCAATGACCCTGGAAGTCCTTTCCAGCCATGATGATTCTGTGATTCTGTGAATATTTATTCTACTTTTTTCCTTATTTTCATCAAATTGTAACACATTTGAACCAGGACAAACTACGAAAATATTCATTTTTTTTTTTTAATAAATAAAAGTTTTCAAATTTTAATTACATTTATATTAAATGTATTCTATGCACTTAACTTACTTACTATAACTTAAAATTCCCAGTGTTTAAAAAAAACACATAAAGTGCTGCCACCAATGTACCTTTATAATTAATGAGGGGAAACATCTTCTGCCCCAGGAAGAGATTAATTCTGTCCTCAAACCTCTTATTTCTCACCACTCACTTGGAAAAGTCTAAACACAACATACATAGATGTCTACAGCTATGTCTATGACTACCTGCACTGCAGCAATGAATTTATTTATTGGTAGCACAACACTCACAACTTGCTCATTACCACTTTGTAGTCCATCTTTACAAACTGAAAAGTATCTACATTTCATGTGGTAAACCAAGAATAATTTTTGCTTCATATTAACCAATACATGTCAAAATTATATGCCAAAAACTCAATCAAAGAATGTTCTTTGGACACCTCAAGGATCTAATGTTAATTTCTCAACAGCATACACATCTAGTAAAGCAAAATGAAGTAGAACATAATATAAATTGTAACCTTACCTGAGTGTTTGCAGAAGATGATCCACACTGCTGTATTACAAATTTATAGGAATGATGTGACTACTGAACGAGAAAGGATACATTCGTATGGCTCCTGTTCTTGTTCCAATTGCCAGAATTTTCTGAACTGGGTCAAAAGCTAAGGCAGTGGGCAGATAAGGAAAACCATGGCGAACCGTCTGAAACAGAACAAATGAGCAAAGTGATTGAATTGGAACCACAGAAAACAGCACATATATTTTAGGTTATGTGTACAGGACGAGAATCTTTTGCTGTAAGTTGTAGTGTTTGCAATACATTTCCAGAAAAGTATTTTAAAAGATAGACTATTTTAAACATAACGGAGAATTTTACTAATTTCAATTTGTATGTATGCTCTTCAATCAGTAATATTTTAAACAGTTTTGCTGTAACAAAGCAGATTGTGACATACATGTCAGTATAAAACTGGAGTATATTGCTTATAAGGTATACTGAAAGATAACCTCAATAAGCAAGGCAGCTGAACTGTAAATTGGAAAAGAAACATGTACTTTTACAGTTCTGTCACAAATAGCCTCAGCCTCAACAGAACAGCTTCAGTAGAAACAAATGGAACATGTCCAGGGGAAGAGATCCAATAAACCAATAAACTCAATTGAGTCTATGAGGTAAAAAGCCTTAATATCCATTTAAAAACCAAAGATGCCAAAGATTGCATTCTCAAAATGAACAACTGAATCACTCATACTTTCTTCATCTTTGTTTAGAATCCTACGTTTTTAATTCTGATTTTTGCAGAGTTACCCTGGAAAATAAATGAACAGAGCATGATGCAACACATCTTTGCGTTTGAAGACTGTCTCAAATAGGCTACGTGATTTTCACCTGGAGCTTATGACCAACATGTCCTGTGTGATTCTTAGGAGGAAAATCTGACAAGGAACAACACTAAACTACGAGAAACATTAGAAAATAACTAGACTATACAAATACACATAAAAATTGTAATTAATGTTGTGTGCAAATAGATACCTAAAATGAGGTAACAAATATTTTCTTAGTATAATGATTTTTTAAAATATATATATAATACAATGTGATATATACACATAACTCCAGGATTGACTCTTTTTTACTATAGAGTTGAGATTGGAGAGGAATTACTTGTACTGAAAGAAATCTAACTTCTAAAAATATTTCTTTGTTTCTTGACATTATCTTGTTCATGAACTGTGCCTACTGAAGTATTCAGCAGTCCCTATGGAATGACTTCAACAAAAGGGATTCCTTAATTTCAAGCCTGTTGAGTAAAAGACAGCTGATTATTTCTACAGTTGTATCATTCCAAGTCTTCCATTACAGCTGGAAACACTTGAACTGATATCTACTAGTAGTTTCAGAACAGCCAAATATATGTTTCTCAGCAAATAATCACTTCTTGAAAAGAAATCTTACTCATCGCATATCTTAATTATTGCTGATAAAGGATGTAATCTACAATGTCGTCTAATTATTAGTTTCTAGACTGCAAAAATCCTGAAGCATTTGCTACTTCTGTAAGCTGCAGAAAAGTAACTCACTTTTTTATGTTAATTTAGACATTTATTAAAGATCTCTGCAACTCTGTTTCTGGTTTGGTTTGCTTTGTGGGTCTTTTTGGGTCTTCTCAAGTGGTAGGATTATTCAAATATAATGTTTTTGTCTTCTGACATCTAAGCTGGAACTAGAATTACATACTACAAAAAATATTTTACCTGTCATGTGATACTGTGATACTGTGAATTGTGATTCTCTATATGAAAAAAACATATATTTCATAAATATTTTTCACTATTTTTTAGAAATCCTTTCTATAATCAAGTTTGAATTTCTAGCAATTCCAGTCAGTTACTTTTTCTGATATTTAGCTATAACTAGAGCTTTCAGTACTGTACCGCAGATCTAAGCGTGCAAAGATCAATATTTTTAATGACTTATTTGCCATCATGTCATAGAATAGTATAATAATTTGGGTTGGAAAGGACATTTAAAGAATCAGCCCCCTTGATTCTTAGTCCAACCCCCTTGCAGTGAACAGGGAAACTTTCAAGTAGATCAGGTTGCTCAAAGCCCTGTCCAGCCTGACCTTGCAGATTTCCAGGGATGGGTTATTTACCATCTCTCTTAGGAAACTGTGCCAATGTTCATTGTTAAAATGTGCCACCTTCATTGTTAAAAATACCTTCCTTACATTTAATTTTAATCTACTCTTGCAGTTTAAAACTATCGCTCCTTATCCTACCACAAGATGTTCTGCACGAGTTTATCGTCTTCTTTCTTATAAGTGCCCTTTAAATACTGAAAGGCCATAATAAGGTCTCCTCAGAGCCTTCTCTTCTCAAGGCAGAACAACCCCAGCTCTCAGCCTGTCCTCATAGCAGAGGTGTTCCAGCCCTCTGATCATTTTTGTGGCCCTTTTCTGGACCTGCTCCAATAGCCTAGTTCTGAGGACAGCAAAGCTGGATATAGTACTCCAGGCAGGGTCTAACCACAGTGGAGCAGAGCAGTAGCACTTCCCTCAACCTACTGGTCATACTGCTTTTGATGCAGCCCAGGATGCAGTTGGCTTTCTGGGAGGCACTAATACATTGTTGGCTCATGTTGAGTTTTTCATCCACCAGCACCCCCAAGTCTTTCTTCATAGGGCTGCTCTCAATCCCTTCATCCTCCAGCCTGTATTAATATCAGGCATTGCCCTAACCCAGGTGCAGGATCTTTCATTTGGCCTTATTGGACCTCACAAGGTTCTCATGAGCTCACTTCTCAAGTTCATCCAGATTATTCAATTCTTGCTATGGATTTGCCCTCTTCTATGTATTTTCAGTATTTCTGCAATCTGCAGTCAGATTTTCCATTTGGATATTTTAATTTGGTCCTCTTGTTGAGACAGAGCTATATTTTAGAAGCACAGTGATGTACAACTTTTCAGGATCACAGCTCAATAGGAACTCTTATACTCCATGATTGACACAAAAGTCTTATTTCTATTTTACAGCCATTTTTCAAATATGAGCATTTGCCCTAATTCCAATCAGGAAGGTCTTGTGAATATAAAATTTTGTCCTCTGTAGAATTAAAAAATAATATTATTGTTGAAGTCTATCGAACATCCAAGTAAATAACAAGTTTCAAGGAAAATATTTATATTTATTAGGACTCTAGTTAAAGGATAAAACAAGTTTGGAAGGAGAGCTGAGCAATACAGTAGACAGTAAAAAAAACCCCCATCTTTATGAGAGAAATTTGGCACAAATCAAAGGAGCCTCAGAAGTGATTCTGAAGATCAAGACTATTCAACAGAAGAACAAGGAAAGCTGTAATATTTCAGATCCCCAAACTCTTCTCCACAGACTTTGGCCAACAACCCTTCTATTTCCAAAGACTGTGAGAAAAATCAACATGAAAATTTAGCACATGAAGGATGTTTTTTAATTAGGCATTGATAAACTAGTGTGAGCATATGTGCAGGAATGAGTAATGATTCTAGAACTGTGCACAATTCTAAATCCTTGCAGCATTTGCTAGCACAGACAAAGAATAGGGCAAGGCCACAAAATTCACTTGATCCTAGGATGACAAAAGAAGTATGTTCCTACTTAATCCAAGTTGTGTCTAGTAGGAATAATACAGACCAAAACTATTAACAGCAAGGGAAAAAGACAAAACAAAGTAAATCTTTTTTCAAAAAATAAACTATCTTAGTAGGTACAAACAGAGGGGGAAAAATATCCTAAAACATCAGTCTTTGTTTAAAGAAATATAGGATCTACCTAGTGAATGTTCTAATAAAGAAGCTGACAAAAAATATAGGGAGAGAAAAATCAGACAGCAGATGGAGCCAGGACTGCTTTACTAGGTTATTCTACATTACCCAGCTTTCTTTTATGCCTTCTTGTTTCTGGCATGCTGTCTCTAGAGGCAAACTGTGCTCCCTAGAACATAGAGTTTATGTGCGAATCATGAATTAATATATTTGAAACAGAACAAACTACAACTACAATTTCAGCGTAAATCTTTGTTCGACTTTGTTACTCTCCCATTAATTCTTTTAAAAAGAATTGTAAACAAATATTCTTGCAACAAATTGCATCTATATATAATTAATCTTTACATAACAATTTTACCTAAATGAATATAGGAAAGTGATTATTCGTGTTTGCTAGTATTCTGCCAGTGAACATTTTAATATCCTGTACAGAGTACCTTGACTATAACTTTCTGAGATACCACAATATATTTCATTAGCTAGTAATAATAAAAAATAAAGGAGGCCTTGGCTTTTCTAGTTGCATCCCTACATTCTCTCACCAGAGCCTTATAATCACCCCAAGTGGCCACCCCCTCCTTCCATGACTTATAGGCTTGCTTCTTCCTCTTCAGTTTGCCTAGTAGTTCCCTGGTTATCCACACGGGTCTTTTGGCCCCCTTCCTTGACTTGGAAAGCCTTATGCAAAGCAACGCGCACGCAGGACACAGATCGCATGAGGAACTGAGGCCACACCGTGCCTGGGTTTGCCCAGGATCACAGAAGTATTTCTCAGAGGAAAAGACCCCTGAGATCATCCAGCCCAGCCCATGACCTAACATCACACCACAATCAGCTAGACCATGGCACTAAGTGCTACAGCCAGTGTGTCCTTAAACACCTCCAGGAATGAGGGATCCACCACTGCCCTGGGCAGGCCATTCCAGTGTCTGTTCACACTTTCCATGAAGAAGGGCTTCCTGACACCCAACCTAAGTATTGAAGGAATTAGCTGATGTAGTTGCTGAGCCACTCTCCATAATGTTTGAGAAGCCCTGGAGGTCAGGAGGAGACCCTAGCGACTGGAAAAAGGGGAATATTGTGCCCATCTTTCAAAAAAGTAAAAGAGAAGACCCTGGGAACTACCAACCTGTCAGTTTCACCTCTGTGCCTGGGAAGATCATGGAACTGATCCTTCTGGAGAACATGCACATGGAGGACAGGGAGGTAATCCTAGGTAGCCAGCATGGATTTACTAGAGGCAGGTCCTGCCTGACCAACCTAGTGGCCTTCTAGAATGAAGTGACTGCATCAGTCTACACGGGAAGACCTATGGATGTCATTTACCTGGACATCTGCAAGGCCTCTGACACGGTCCCCCACAATATCCTTAACTCTAAGTTGGAGAATTATGAGTTCAGGGGGTGGACTATTCAGTGGGTAAAGAACTGGCTGGACAGTTGCATTCAGAGAGTGGTGGTGAATGGCTTGGTGTTCAGCCAAGAAGGTGACGAGTGGTGTTCCACAGGGTTCTGTACTGGCACCGTTACTGTTCAGTATGTTCATAAATGAAAATAACAGAGGCATTGAGTGCACCCTCAGCAAGTCTGCGGGTGATACCAAGCTGGAGGGTGCAGTTGATAAGCCTGAGGGATGGGATGCCACCCAGAGGGACCTGGATAGACTGAAGAGACAGGCCCAGATGAACCTTATGAGGTTCAACAAGGCTAAGTGCAGAGTTCTGCTCCTGGGCTGGGATAACTGGCATTATCAGTATCGGCTGGGAGAGGATCTACTGGAGAGCAGTACCTGAGGGGGGCCTAAATGAAGGCAGGGAAAGGTCTTTTCACCCTTTTTCATTATTTTCTGTTCAAAGAGAGACTGCACTGACACTTCATGCTAAAATCAGAGTGGGCTCTGAGTGCAGAACGCAGCATGGCTTTGCTTGGGACTGATGCACAAGTCCTCAGGGGCAGAGGTACCTGCCCACCCCATCGTGTCTCACAGGGCTCCTGCAGCTGAGGAGGACTGCAGGACCACGGCACCCACACTGATGTCAGGACTGAAGACTGGTCATCCCACCCTCTCGCCAGCAACTCGAGAGGGTGCTCAGTACTCCCAGTTTCTATACTCAGAAGCAAACATTTCACAACCAGTCTCAACACTTATGTCCATGAACAACCTCATCATCTCGTCTACTGAGCTTCATCTGGAGTCTCCTTCCTCCTCAGAAAACTGCTGGTTGTTAGATGAGCCCAGCTCCCTGCTGAAACCTCACTCCAGAGCAAGGGGAACTAGGACCTGAGCTTGTCCTCTCCCTTTCTTATGGCTTAAACAAAGCCCAGCCAGGAAATGTAGGGACCAGAAGGAAGTGTCTGTGGGCTACAATTAGAAACTACAGGAAATTCGAGTCAGGGTCAAGGGGCAGGTGAAAGGATCCAGTGCTGGGAAAATGAGAGACTCATAGCAAAGAGAAGGGTTTCATCATCAAGTGAGGACATGATTCATGTGACAACTAAAGATGCTGGAGTTCAGTGGCGTCTCTTTTTCACTAGTAAATGCAGCAGCCACATGGAGTGAGAACAGATAAAGCAGATATGGTCTCATTCCCACAGCACTTGTTGTCTCCTCCAAACCTCCCCTACTCTGGAAGTGGGATCCTGCTGGGGACACACCAGGGAAGGACTGAAAGCCCCAAATACAGCACTAAGGACTGTGCTCGCTGCAGGATGCCAAGTCGCAGGCTGGGTTGTGTTTGAAGAAAGGCACAGGGAGATGATTTTCCCTGAAGAGGCAGAAGGCAAGACATAATGAAACTGTGATTTGTCTGGGGTCACTGGAGCCAGAACTCTTGTTTCAGCAGCTCAGCAGCACAAGCCACGAGCAATTCATTTAATCAATGTCTTGCTTCAAGAGAACACAAAAGGGGCTTTAAATAGGCAGAACACCAGGACAAGCCTTCTTCCCTTTTGTGTTTTTTGAGCAAGGATTCTGCTAGCTCTCACGGTGCTGGGATCAGGCTTGTTGACCACCCTATGCAAGGATGCACCAGGGCTGCTCCTTCTCAGAGACCTGTGGCTGCCTGTGTGCTTTGTGGATCTGTTCTGCATCATTAGGCACACTGAAGACTATTCTCATACACAAGGAATTGATTATTTTCCATTTAATCCTACTAATTACTTACATGTCTTATGGTAGGGAGAGCCCCAGGGGAATTACACATTTCAGAAACTTCCTTTACTACCTCAACAGAGAGCACAAGCCCTTTTTGCCACCCAAAGAGAAAGAAAAGCCAAAGTACCAAGTCTAGCCTGGTGAAGAGAAGGAAGAAAAAGACAATATTGGCATTTGCAATTTCTGGATTCACCGCCTAACTCATCCAGGGACTTCTAGCTTGAAGTGAACCTGAGCTCTGAGCACCCGTGAGCTAAAACAGCCGCACAAACACCCACTTTCTTCCTCCTCTGACTGCCCTGTCATTTGCCAAAGGATGGCAAATGCTTTTGGCAGAACCATCGCTTGCTTTTGCTTGGCATCGTTTGAAGCCTGACAGCACACTGGCCCCGCAGATGCCAGGCCATGCTCACAGCTGCCACTTACCAGCCACCACCTGTAGCTGTCTTCTGGGATGAAGGCATTTTGTGAGGTCAGGAAAGGTTGCATAGTTGAATTGAACCTCTGATCGAACCAGAGGGACTGTCCCAGCTCAGAAATGCACGTGCGGCAGCTGCACGGTCTCCTGGGGTGCTTGAAGAGTTTCTGCACTTGCTCTGAAAACTGCATGATGACATGTCTGGGATCCCAAGTGCTCGTGGCCACCTGGTTCGTGTAGTTCAGCAGAAACGATGTTGCTGTGATGAGCAAAAAGGCCAAAGTAAACACTTTCACATTCCTCCTCCTTACGACAAGCATCTTCCCCACTCAGGTCCTGCTGTTTCCGCTGACCAAGAACAAGGTAGGGTCCGGTGTAAGGCAGAAAGGGAATGGTGCCAGTTACCACCCCAGGGTTAAGCTATATCCATCCATAAGAGAATAAGGTTGTTTCCTTCAATAGGGCTAAAAAACTGCAAAGCTGGGTATTTCCTGTGTCCTCCTCACAGCTCTTCCAAGTCTCTTCCACCTCTCTGTAACCAGCTGCTAAACTCTCCCAATGAGGCTTCACCACAGACAGACCCTTGTCCTTCCACGTCCTGGAAAATTCAGAGGGGAGTGATATCAGCATTCAAATGTAGGGTTTGTGTGTGCTTGCATAAAGTAAAGCAAGCAAATTGTAGAAAGAAGAAGGTGGCTATTTTCTTCTCTTGGAAGTTAGTTCACGACAGGGCAGACCATCTGGGGATGTACATTCCATCTGAGGTATGTGCCTGGACTCCATTTAAGCCATGGAGTGCACCCAGCAGCCTGGAGACACAAACACACACCAGGAAAAAAAGGGTTAAGAAAAATAACTGTCATAGAAGATTTTTTCCATTCAGCCCAACCTAATTTCTCTGCCCACCCCAAAACTTGTGATCAGCTTGACAGCAGGAGACACACAGCAAAGTATTCCTAACCCAAAGCAGCTGAATAAAAAGAGTCAGTAAAGAAGGGAGGAGTAGGACAGAGAGGAAGAGGGAGGGGGAACTGAGTCCTCTTCCTCCCTCAACCCTCTTCATTTCTTAAAGACTAGGGCTGGACTCGTGATTCAGAGAAAGCCAAACACGAACAGCTCATGCGTCCTGGGACGATGGGGGAAACAAGTATAAACGGCCTTTGTCTCACATGGGTGGTTGTCATCTGCCCTGCCAAGGAAGGGCAGGTGAGGGCAGCCTGGGCTGTCAGAGAGCTCCCCTGAGACTCCAAACCTCGCAGAGTCACGGGGTGCAGAGGGACCCGGTGCTGGCCACCATTCCTCTCCTGGTGTCTCCTTGCCTGGCAGCAGAGACTCAACTGAGTTTTTCAGAGTTGAGAAATGGCTCCTTCCCTCCACTGATGCCATCGTGTTGTGGAAAGAAAAGCACGCTGTGGTTTTTAAGACTTCGGATGTTTGCAAAGCTCCCCCAAAGTGCCACTGCTTAAACAACATGCTTTTGATTTAGAAAAGTAATAGAAGAAACAAAAGGAGGAACAAAACAAATCCGATTACGTGCAATTTCTGGACAAACAAAAGCCCAGTGAGAGAAGTCTCATCCACTGCTCACCACAGGGGTTGGGTCAGCAGACAAACAGCAAAAGTGCAGCTGTTCCTGGTAACAAACATCACATTGACCCATTCTGTGAGCCCCGCTGAGGCAGGATCCCACTCCATCACCTACATCAGGCGTGAGGGAAGCGTACCCGGTGGCTGCAGCTCCCACCTTCTCTCCTGGAGATCCAGGAGGAGCTGCCCAAGGCCAAACCCTTTTCCACAGGGCTTGACACGGTGTCTTGGAGACAGCACAGGCCTGTCTTTTAGAGGTGGTGTGTAAATATTTACTGAGCTCCATGAAGTCAAATGGGGAGGCAGGAGCCTCAGCTGGTGGTCTTTGCTCTGCTCGGGTTTTCCATCAGCAGCATGGGATGGGCGGTGTGGGCCACCCTGCGCGGCTGTTTGCCAAATGACTCCAGATTTATTTTAATTCTGGCCCCTACAAATGCATTTACAGCAGCTCAAGGGCTGACAAGTGGGTCAGGCTGGATAACAAAAGGCTTTATTAACCCTGGCTGCTTGGGCTTGCCTGCCCCAGTAAATCAAGTGACACCAGTGAACAATGCTCGCTGCTTGCTCCAACTTGAGAGAAGGAAGTTTTGGAGCTGACCAGAAGTCTGCCAAACTATTTCCAGCTACAATTCGGGAATCACAACACGAAAGGCAGTGGGGGTGCTGCCACGGTGCCTTAGGCAAGTTGGCAAGAGGATGGTCCCCATGCACAGCCCTGCCCATGCCAGCTGCATCTGTGCCAGAGAGTGGCCCCAAATGTACGGCTGCAGCAGTCTGGATGCAGTTGTTAGTCTAAACAAAAACACAGCCTCTAAACCTCCCCCCACCCCCCACCAAGCAGATTAATTCTCCATCTATGGAGCAGATAATTGAAGAGCTGTGATGCTGGTAGGTCGAGCCCCCGCTGCTGTTGAGGCTGGGACAATACAGTGTTTGCAAACACAGCTCCTGAGCATCTATTATTTATTAAGGAGCAGAGGGAGGGAGATTATCCGGTGTTTCTTGGAAAACCCTACAAAATGGAGTGTTGTCCTTAAAAGAAGCAGCTCTGCCCTCCAAAGTAAACACCCGTTTCCCAGATTTGATCCAATTTTTTCTGCAGCGGAGCGAAGGTTAGAATTATATTTAGAATTTGAAAAAGGAACACACCCCCAAACAACAACAAACCCAAACCAGTGTTTATGCAGCTGACTGCAGTGTGTCCACTCCTAATCACCCCTTTGTTTCTAGCATGTGATGGGAATGTGAGGAACAGGAAGGACTCCCGAGGCCCTTTTCCAGGGTGGAAACAAAACCCTGGATACTTCCTTCTAATTCTCGCTACTTACCATCTCCCGTGGCTGCTCCCATTTCCTACAGGCGCTCAAGATACAAAAAGCCCAAATATATAACCTGACAGAAGGGCTCCGGGGGCTACAGATAAGATTTAGGGCCTGAGGAAAAAGAAGGCTGAAATGAATGGAAAATGCTTTCATCGAGTTCACTGTAGACTTGAACTGAGACCTTTTTATTCCTTTCTTAAAACACATGAAGGTCCAACCCAAACATGAGCACTTTGAACCTTCCCAGCTTATTGCTCTGCACCGCAGCCCACCCCTGCGTCTCCCTCAGCTCACAGAGGTTTACAAATCTTCCCCAAACTGTTTTCCATGGGATTGGCCGAGGTGCTGGGAAGCCAGAAGGGCACACATGATGCCAAAGCAGCATCTGCTGAGGGAACACATGCAGAGCTGCCAACCCCAGCTGTGGGGAATGTTTTACCTCCCTCTCTCTATGAGGGTTCATTTAAGCCATTACAAGTAAGCAACACGGTACCAGCCTCAGCCCTTATCGACACACCTCGGCGTGACCTGGGCGTTGGGACCTCTCTGAAGGAGATGTCTTGGCCTTAGAGCCAACACCAATTCCTGAGGACTTCAGGTATGCAGGCTGGCATTACAGTCCCAGCCACAGTCCTCTGAGAGTTAAAACAGAGTTCAAGCACTGCCTGCGTGTGGCTGTGCTCTGGCTGCTGTCCCAGCTCAGCTCCTGCTAGCAGCAGGTTAAGCTACCTTCAGTGACTGGGTGCTTAAGGTCTTAGCTGTAGGCTGGATTCCTCCTGCCTCCTGCCCGTCTCCTTCCCTTTCCTACATACACCCTGATCCCATGTAAGACAACCCTGCATACCCCATGGCAACTCATGCTGGTGACTTGAGTTCGGGGAACCTGTACTGTGGGTCCCATGCGAGGGCAGAGGCAGGTTCAGCAGAAGGGGCAAGCTCCTCCAAGCTCCATCCTGAGCATAGGAGTGGGTCCAGTGTGATTAAAGGAGATAAGGGAGGTCATAAAGGAGAGCAGGATTTCATCTTTTGTCTGAGTTTTATACTATAACATACATCGGGACTAACCCATTGGGTTTTTTATTGTCTTACTGGCTTCTTACAGTTCACGATGAAAGCACGGAGCGAGCTCTCTCTTTGTGTCCCCAGAGCAGATCTTTGTTTGTGCTGTAAACTCACAATCTGAAGAATGTCCCTGGTCCCTGGCCAGCCTGGCTATTAACAGACAAGGACTAATACAAGGAAATTCTTAACACCTGCAGAAAATAGGTTTTTGACAACTCCTCCTACGAATGCAATGTGTTCTCACTGTACTTGTTAGGTGATGTGATGAAAGCTCCTCTGCACACCTACACAGAGCACAGAGACAATGGCAGGGGAGAGCCCAAAGAACCCCTCCTCCCAGTTTCTCCCAGGAGCATCTCAAGATCCACCAGCCCATCAAAGCCCCAGCTGCAGCAACCCAGAGGAGCACAAAGGCACAAAAGCAGGTGGGAACCTGAAATATGGACTCAGAACAAAAGACACTGTCTGAGCCCTTCCCAAGGCTGGCCCAGGACAGCCTTAGCCCTGGGCATCAGTCACCCAGATGAGTCACCATCAGAGTGCTTTTGGGACCAAGACACCTTTCTGCCTGAGGGCACTGGACACCTTAGGGAGTGTAGAGAGTGCAGAGAAAGAGCACCTGGCTATCTCACAAGAACTGTCTGGTCACCACAGCAGAATGCATCATTTCTTGAGGTCTTTTAAAAATACGGGTCTTAAATAAAAAGCAGTAATGAAAAAACATCAAGAAGAAAGTCACTGCACTTCTCATCCCCAAGTGGTGAATGTCCTACTACGCTAAGGTAGGGATTATGAGTAGGATCATCACCCCAATCTTTAAAAAGGGAAAGAAGGAGGACCCAGGTAACTATAGACCGGTCAGCCTCACCTCCATCCCAGGAAAGGTGATGGAACAATTTGTTCT
>JAOXOE010000001.1:52732361-52748128 GCA_028565055.1 Phoeniculus purpureus
ATCCTGCTGTGGCAGGGGGATTGGACTAGATGATCTTTTGAGGTTCCTTCCAATCCCTAATGATTCTATGATTCTATGATTATCTAACCTCAGCCCAATTCAAGACCTGACCATGAAAATGGAGAATCAGGAAAGATGTGCTTAGATCAGCTGGCTAGCAGGTCATAGTTGTAGAGACTGTAAATGGTTGGTATACGACTGATCATTAATGTTCTGGTCAGTTCTCTTTTGGGTATTTTTCTTACCTCATCTAGGTTTCTTGTTTTATTTTTTGATAGCAAATTCTGCTTCAGCCAGCGGGCTACAATTTCCTGACCTGGCAAATCTGTAAACATATTTTCATCTCAGGCTTATACTGTTGATAACTTAAGAGAGATGTGTAGAAGCGTGCAACAAGTGGTAATTTTACATTTTACATGTTTTATATATTCATACTACTTCTCTTGATAATATGTGAATTAACAGTTAAAATCAATAACCCTTGAGAGAAATCATTGTATACCCATCAGCAACTGACTAGACCACGGCTTTCCACTAAACCTTGCAAGAGAACCTCTGCGCTTGTGCAGAACTGAAGACCAATGATGTGGTGAAATACCATGAACACATTTATGGCAGTGCAGGCAAAACTGTGACTTTCCATAAGTGCCCCGTCTTCATTAGAATTTGGGGCATTTGCCAGTATTCTCCATGTTTCTATGTAATTCCAGAACATCAAATGGCAGCAAGCAAAGTGTTTCTGCCTGCAGAGCCCCACTAAAAATATCCCCAGTCAGTGCTGAGTATCTGGTTAGAACAGCTTGCTGAACTCTATCAATTAGCCAGATCTTAATCTATTTAATGTGTTTTATTAAGGCTATATAATGCTAATGTTTTAATCAAAATGTCAAGCAGTACTAAATCTAATTCATTAGGAAGGTCCAAGTCTATCACATCCATGCGGTTACCTTGATCAAACAAACCTGTAATCTCATCAAAAAGTGGAGTCAAGCCTGCTTGTCAAGGCTTGTTTCCATGAAGCCATGTGGACTTGCTTTCATTATATTCCTGCCCTTTAACTCCTTTTGATTGAATCACACATAGCACGACTGCTTTAATTCACATAACATCACTATTTCGTCTAGGATTTCTTAGGATGCCAGATCTATTATTACCTTGGTCACTCTGCTTGATTCTTGGAATAGTGCGAAGTTTCATTTGGCTCTTTGAATCTGTAGCTGTACAGAGAGCTGTTAAAAATTAACTTTAGAAGGCTGGAAGCCTCCGACTATTTTAGGATCTTTGCATACACAGGTGGCACAGACACTGCTGATCGGAAAACAGCAGCGACGTTTTCATCCTCCATAGGTGTCAATGGATAGAAAATAATTCATCATTCTCATGTAAAATTAATACATATCCTCTTTTTAATTCCCCTTCACAAAGACAGAGTAGACATATTTACCATAAAAATGAGATCTTTTATGCATGCTCAGAGACCAGATTCCTTAATGAAGAGGCTGTGACAAGGTGGGATGTGTCTGTACAAAACCGAGAGTGTAGTTTTATAATAAGAACTCCATTTTGCACAGTGGGCCAAGTATGGATGTAAATTAACCCGTAGATAGAGTTGTCTGTTACAGCTTGAGGGAACAGCCTCAGGGTTTAGGCAGGACAAAAAAACCCAAACTTCACAGAAAGAGTCGTCAGGCACTGGAACAGGCTGCCCAGGGAAGGGGTTGAGTCACCATTCCTGGATGTGTTTGAAGGTCGTTTAGATATGGTGCTTAGCAATATGGTTTAGTGGTGAACTTGACAGAGTTAATGGGTCGACTTGATGGTCTCAGAGGTCTTTTCCAACCTGAACAATGATTCTATGATCCTTTCTTGTCACTGTTGAAAAGGAAGACTCTGCATCCACTTGAGCCCTTGGAGACTTCGCTCCTTCAGCAATAAATGAATTTGCTAGGAAAATCTGTGGTTTTTTCTGGATTAATAAGATAGATGGTTTACCTCTGCACAGGGTCGGATGAGCACCAGAGCTGGTGTGGAGAAAGTCAGAGCTATAGGCCTGGACAGAAAGATGATGGTAGTCTCCCTTCAGTTAAACTTCGTTCAGCTCAGGCATACGGTACAACTTCATCACGGTAGCCACCTGTTGAGTTTTATTCTGGATGTACCCTACCTAGGAAGGGCTGCATGTCTCGGTGAGGAACTATCACAAGCCATGTCACCAGCAGTCAGGGGCATCACATTTTTTACTGGTTTTCACAGGCTGTTCTGCTGCAGTGGACAACGTGTTTCTTGCACAGGGCTCTCCCAAGGCTAGGGGACTCAGCCTAAGTTAGGTTGCTCTGGAAGCAGAGGCCTTTCTTAAGAGACTGTGTGGTACAGGCTGTAACGGAAGCCACAGAACAGCTAAAGTCACAGTGACTATTACCTGCGCAGGTGTTACTTGCTGTACCTTTACTGCAGCAAATATGCAAAACTCCAGGATGTCTAACAAAGATAACTTGACTCCTAGTCGTGACAGCCTGGGGCTTTGTACGCAGAACTGCTCTAAGAGGCTGGGTAAAGGCTAGGGTAGTTAATATCCACCTTGTAATATGTTGCCACAGACTTCTTACCAGCCTTTACTGTGTTTCTTCAGGCTGACCTTTTGCTCTTCTCTCTGCCACCAGCTTGCACTGTGCTCCATGCATTTTCTAGTTTTTCCTCTCAAGCCCTTTTCTTAAGACTTCATTTTATAGATCTATGTCTGTCACATAGCTTAGCTACCTCTTGCTCTTCTTATCCCTTTAGCGAGGATTAGACAAAACCGTCTGGCTTTTCGGGTCCTGCTGTGAGCCAGGCTATTTGAACTTCTAATGAACCAGGTCTGCAGTTCAGCCTGTGCACGTCCGATGTGTCTAAGGGAGTAATGGTTCATTAAAATGGTTTTAGTAACTGGTGCAGATTGTCGGAAAGCAGAGTTATTTTCTTGTCCTGAAGTTTTCATTTTCACCAAGCATATGTCTGACTTTTGATCAATATATACCTTTTTGGCATGTTTTGCAATGTATTTTCTTTGATGCTTTTTCCTCTCTGAATGTTTTCATCTTCTCTAGCAGCTGCAAAACAGCAGGACAGCTGCAAAACAGCTTTCTGGGGTAAAAAAAAAAGACAGCTATGAAAATTGGGTAGCCCTTAGCCTTTCAGTAGAAGGACAGGCTAGTGGTCCCTAACCAAACACAAACCTATCCAGGCAATATATAACTGGATCAGCAAACTGTCATTGTCCCAAACACGTTAGCAACAGATCACAGATTTCCAAGCTGTCAAGGATAAACTTTCAGATAAGGAACTGAAAGTATTAGTTGAGCATGTTAGATAATCTACTGCATTTAAACCCCTTGAGAGAAAAAGATTCTTTATTAAAGCAGAATCAGTAAGAGCTTCAGCAAATCAGGAAGGCTGTAATTCACAGCGACTATTCTTTTTGTTGTAAGCTTTGATACGAATTTGACGTTTTATGCCTTTCCTCGTTACTGCTCTGAGTGTTTTGTGAATTATCACTGACATTTGAAGTGACAGGTAATATGTTCCAAATGTTTAGTTCATTTTACTAGAGTCAGCACTAACGAAACTATCAGTTAGGACTGGGCTAGTTGTCACACAGAGTTGCAAATTCACGTTCACCTTCTACTTATAGGATGCTATAAAATAAGAGCATAGGAGTTAGGAAAACCCCCAGATGTTTAATGACTCTGTGCTTGCTCTATAGAAAAGCCATCAGCACAGTTTGAATTTTGGGGGGATTTCTTCCAATACTCACAGAATAAAGACTGGGGAAATTTCAGCTGCCCTTTAATAGCCTCCAGTTTAAATCATAAGGTAAAAAGGTTCATTCATTCAAACTAATTTGATGAATCATAAGAACCAAAAATATAAAGTGTCAGTTCACAAAACATCAGCTATCACATTCTTGGTCTCTGTGCAAAACAATCTTCACAGAAAAGCCAAGACCTGCTATAGCCATGGTCCAAAGGCATTTCAAACAGATGGCCTTAAATTCAGTGTAGATGAATGAAGACCTGTAAAGATAAAAGCAGAGAGAGAAAATGAGAAGAGCAAAGCAAAAATGGAGCCCACATTCCAGTGTTTCAATCCTTCTGTCGTTAGGACCGTTCAGTTTTATGTCTGCATCTTTCATTTTTAACAGTTGAGATGTTCTGTAAATACATTACTATTGACTGGTAAGACCAATACGCTTGTCTCTTCTAGACAAAGCAATACTTCATAATAAACAGCCTCATCAGAAGTCTCCAGGGAAGAAATGCCGTATGCAGTCTGACTTTCAACCCTTTTATGAAGTCTGTGAAGAAATGCTAACTAATACTTGTAGCTTCACCCCCACAAACCATCCCCCAAACCTGGACCACATCCTGACCACAGCCATGCCTTGGTCCTCCATCACAGAAGGACTGCAAACCACCCAATATGCCGTATAAGGTTTATGTCAGGGTGAGCTAGTCTGTGGGTAAATTTGATCACTGCTGTGGCTCTTACGCCTTCCTTTTCTCTTCCCCCCACCATGCCTTTTCCCACTTTTAATTTAAGAACAAACTGAAGGCAGATCAGACCATTCTGTCTCCTCTGCAAGTATCCTAGAAAATATTCCATCCTAGTCTTGATGCCTCATTGAAAGGAACTCTGGCAGAAATGTTAGCAGTGAAAATCCAGTCAGTCCTAGAAATTTAAGAAATGCTTTTTCATGCCAGGAATGACAGCTGTATTATTCCTCAGCCCTTGTTCTGTCTCTCAGTCACGGATTTTCTTTATGCCAATGTGATATATCAAATAGGAATTTGGTCTGTACTGCCTGGTTCAGCTTGGACTGAATTGTCTCAGGGGCTTTGAATCCTTGCTGTCCCATCCACATTTTTCAGGTACTGGATATCTGCAGAGTGCTTTTCCAGGGAAGAAGTTAGTGCAGTGCTGATCTGCAGCACAATGCTGAATAGAAACCCTGTCCCTCTGCAATTTGTGTGCTGTCTGTACTCCTACAGATGGCCATTTCTTCAAGTGCTAAAGGAAATGAGAATGCCGGCTATCCACCTCAGGCCAGATTTGAGTGTAACTCTTCAGTGTGTAATCAGTATATTTTATTTATGGTGACAGGAACATTTTGTTTTCCAGTTCAGAAGCTCAAAATGATGTTATGTCTAAATTAAAATAGGAAACGTTTTCTTTCAAAATGCCAAATTACTCTTTTGAAATGTTGCCTGCACTGTACTTGTATTAGAATAGTCTTTTAAACCTGATACATTCATTTAGTCCTCCTGTTGACTCAAACTAGTCCAAAATATCCGGCACTGACCTCCACCCCTGTCCTTTGTATTTGCCTGTGACATAGGTCTGCTCAACTCCAGCTTCACTTCTTTCCTTTTAGAAAAAAACCCAGAGAAGTCGGGTTTATTGCACTTGGAGGAACCATCTGCAGCTCACTTGTGCCAGGCTCCCTTTTGCACTGTATTCCACGATAAGGTGTCCGAAGCAAACGATAACTAGAGAATATGATCTTCTAAGGGAAAATGAAGTAAAAACCAGTATGCTCTGATTCCTGATCTCATCACACTCGTGACTGTTTCCACTTCTTCTTACTGAGCAAGGCTTTTAATTTCTGATACAGGAAACAATCTCCCTGCCTCACCTGCTTGTGGTGATCATGCTGTTCCTTTCCCCTAGTGCCCAGCCAACACATCACATACCCCATAGATGTCTCTAGACCACATGAGTGAGTGAAAGAAATGTCTGTGGTTCTAAAGCATGACTGAATCTGAATGTGAGGAAGGGTTGGTTTGAACTTACGAAGTCAGGGACAAACATGAGCACCTCCCAGTCTGAGTGAAAGAAGGGAGAAGCGGAGCGCAGGAAGAAGCAGCGGGGGGTTGTGGTGCAGGCACTGAGAGATATACCTGCTCTGCAAAACTGATGCAGAGGGCAAGTTCCATGCGCTTGTCAGGAAAGGGACAAGGTAGCCACCAAGCTCCTTCTTTGAACCTGCTATGATCAGATTCTCAAGCCTGGGCAGGAGCTTTGGCCACTTGGCTGGGCTGGGATATTACTGCTTGTGGATTAGCAAGTCTGTGTCAGAGGGAAAGCTTAATATTGGCCATCGGACTGTAGACAGGATAGACTATCAGTGAAAGTCTATGCTAACCTTGTCCAGTTTGATGCCTTAGCCAACGGAGAATTAAAAACAGCTGTCCAACATCTCAAGCTTTGTTTGATGACCATTGAACCAAATGAGGTCCCCAAGAAGCTGCAGGAGGAATTTTTGTGACATGTCTGGTAGAGACCATGTTCCTACATCGTGTATTCCAAGTCTCTCTGACAGATTTACTGCTTTGCAGATAGGGTGCACCCAACCAGTGTGCTTGCTTATCCCATCTGTGTCATCAAGCCGTGCTTTATTGCCCAAGCCTAAGAAAAGAATTCACAAATCTTGCTCTCCATTCTTCTCCCTATTGACTATCAAATAATTGCATAATCCACTCATGTGTGTCACATCATGCTCATCTCTAGCCACAAGGAAAAACACAGTTAATCTTTGGCTCCAGCATTAGCAAAGCAAACTGATAAGCAATATGGAAAAGGTTGATAGTTTCTTGCTAACAGAATTAAGTTTTCTGTACTTTTGAGAATTGTTGTAATTTATTTTTTTCTTGTAAAGGAAAAAACCTAAAAACCCTGGTCTAAAGGATAACACGAAGAACAGGGACCCAAACCCAAGTACACTACCTTTCACTCATTTGTCACCTATCATAGTCATTTGTTTCACCCGTTGGCAGGTTTGAAGGTGTGTAGGTATAACAGATACAAGTACTAATGTATTTGGTATTTAGGTTTGTGTTCTAGTGCCTGGTGATTCATCAAATGCTCCTTACTTCTGTCCCCCAGAGAGCATAGATTCTGGCCTTTTCCTTAAAAGCTGAGCATTTCTTGAAAAGTCAGGGGGAGGCATTTCTAAACTTTCCATTCTTAGCTAATGTGATCACAGCATCCCAGCCCTGCTTGGCATCTGCTGGATGCTTACGGGGACGGTGTAAACCCAAAGTTCTCCTTCAGTTTGAGCATTAAGATGCCCAAACATTTTAAGGATTGTGTGCCTTCTGAAACATTCCGTTTTGATCAGGTGCACGTACACTTCCTATTCATTGCTCAGCAACATCACCTATGGAGGATGATTGGCATTCACACTAGAAATGCATTACGCTTTCCTACCTGTATGGATTATCGCTTTCATCTCTGAATTTACATGCATTGACGCCTGTGCAGATTTTAGACACATTTGGAAGGAAGCTCGTTTTGAATGACTGATAGAACAAAGGTTTCTAGTTCTCATCAGTCTATTCTTTAAAATATATCACATAACTGACTGACTTTGTATTTTGATCATTGGAGATAATCACCGAAACTGATTCTGCCACGGTGGTTTTGTTATTTCTTTCCAGAGACTTGGATTCAATCTGTGCTGCAGCCTTAGGACAAAACCCCCAGTGTTTTAAGGTTTTTCTGTTCTGAAACCTCTGATGTCCCTATGCTTATTTACAAGAAAATACTGCTTAGTGACGTGGTTTGGTGGTGAACTTGGTAGAGTAGGGTTAATTGTTGGACTTGATGATCTCAAGGGTCTTTTCCAACCTGAATGATTCTATGATTCTAAGGAAAGAAGATTCAGGTTCCTTACGATTCCTTGCTCAGATAGTGAATCCTCTTTTTGTTTCAGTGTCAGGTTGCTCACTTTTCTGTCTCTTTAGATTGTGCCAGCAGTGTTACACTAAAGCACGCTGCTGATGCAGATGGTTGCTGTGATGCACGTCTAGGACCCAACGTATCGGCACTAACCTATTCACTAGTGTGGGACTCATGGAAGCTGAAGGAAGCATTCTGCCTCTGCACTGACTCATACTCTTAATCTTGCCTGTGTGATTCAAGTAGGTCTTCTCCCTACCTTTATTTTATAATTTCTGCTGTGAACACATAAAAGTTTGAACTCTGGACACTGGATACATGTTGTATTTGACAGGCTAATTGACCCATTTTAATGAATTGTCTTTGGCTCACACGTAAGAGATCACCTCTCCCATAAGTAGCTTTTAAGGGATCCAGTCATTAATCTTCTTAAGCAGCTATTCTGTTCTAGCTTCCTCTAAGGCATTTGCTCACACAGCCTCCACACTAGACTCATCCAGCAAGGAAATCCCCTAAGACTGTTTGCTGAGCTCTAGGAGAATCCTACCTCACAAAATTGTTCCTGGAAGAAGGGGTTCATTACATTTTATGCAGATACTCTTTCATGTCAGGAGAGGTAGCTGAATTAAGCTCACCTCAACTTGCTTTTGATGTTTTTCCAACTTCTAGGAACAATTACACATAAAATAGCAGGAGATAGAGAAGGCCTTACAGGACCATCTTCCTGGCACTACATTGAAATCACTTTTAAGTCCAAAACCTCTTATTTGCAAGCCCTTGTTATCATGCTCAGATAAAAATATTACTGCTATTAATTTTAAATAAGCTTTGACAACATAAAGTACAAAACCCTACAGAGTCTCAGTATCTGGCACAGGATCTAGGAGGTCCTTTCCCACCGTGATTATCCTGTGATGCTGTGATATGCTGTGCTTTATTTGAAGACACACAGTGGACAGTTGGTGTCACCAAGTAGCACTCTGTCCTTCCCCTTGGGGAGCGCAGGGAGTCTGTAGCACATCTGTGGGCCAGCAAACTTAGCGCACAGCTGTTTTTATCCAACCATCTGCATTTTCAACTGATCTTACATTATAAAGGAGGGAAAGAAGGAAACACACAAGACTACTGCTCTGAGGGTCTCTAAGTTGAGTCACGTGTAGCAGCTCAGCCTGGCTTGTGTTGACGATGATAGAGCAGTCCTGGCCTGACTCAATCCGAAGTGAAACCAGCCCTCTTGCCCTTGCTTTGTGCTCCATCCCTTGTATGAGATCTTGCAAGGTCACAAGTCTAAGTCAGATCAACGTGCTGAAACTATTTGCTTTTAGGCTGTGTCAGTTTTCTAACAGATTAGCTTGTTCACTCAGCTCACCCTGCAGTTGCACAGCCTCGGGAGCTTAGAGCTAGTGCAGGAAAAGTCACAGGAGCTCACAGAGGGGACAGGGGAGGAAGGTCCTTTCGGCAGCCATTGGGCAAAACGCAAAGAAAACCAATGCTGGAGCTGGTCTCCCTGTCACCACAGTAAAGTAAAAACATTATTGTAGAGGTAAAGCAGGCTGTGCTTTAAATCCAACGTACTAGAGTGCAAAGCTCTAGACTTCTGTTGCACTTACAGGTATTAACAGTAAAATTACTAATCGCCATGTCTTTGATAGGTTTTGCTTTTTTGCACCTTCCTCTTCACCTTGTGCTAAGCAAACACTGTTCAGATCCCCTTCCACAGGCACAATTTACACAGAGACCTGCATGCAGATATCTTTTGCAAATGAAGCACGAGCAATCTCCTTCAACCTCTGAGACGAGCAGATACACTCAGAGGTACTTCTCCAACTGTAGCTCAGCTTTTACAATAAGTAAATAAAGGCAAGTGCTCAGAGCAGGGTACAGACCAGTCAGTAGGTGGGAGGTGGGAAGGATTTGCCAGTGTGACCTGGGGGATAATAGATGAGAGTGTTTTGACACTGCCTGTTTCTCTCATGCACAGTGCACCTGCCTCCTCTCACCTTGATTATAAAGTTTAAAAAAAATGCAATTCTTCGCCACCTACACACGAGCTATTAAGGTTGTGATGTGTATTAACAAAAATTCTTTTCCAGCTGGATGGGAAATTGCTGATGGCATTGCTAACAACAGAATCCAGCTCTTCATTGTGCACCCATCCACCACGATGCCAGAAAACCAAGGCCGGCGTGCCAGGTTTCACGGCTTCAGAGACTGTTAGTTTCTCATGCACTCCTCCATCTTTCCTTCTGGTTTTATTTGTGTTTCGCCTCCTCTCTCCCCGGATAAATATAAACTGCCACGATCACGGGTAGCAGTGACAAAGCACGATGGAGAGGTGACCCAATACGCTGTCACATGTTCCATTATTTTTGGGGACAAGGTGGGAAGGAGCTAGGACAGCCCAGGCAAACCTGCGTTCTGCATCCTAGCTCAAGAGCGACTGCGATTACTGATGCTTCCTCCTGACCCTCCCTTCCTGCCCAACAGGTATGGGGATGATTCTTAGGGCCACGCTGTTTTTTAAGAGGGTAACGAACTTCATCAAGAAGAAGCAGTTCTGAAACAGTTCCCTACACCCTCAGGATCTTTCAGATTTCAGGAAACTTCGGTTCAACCTTCAGCGTTGTCCTGCTCTCGTAAGGCACCACGTGACAGTGCTGGTCTGCGTTCTGACTAGGGTTAGGAGGTGGTATCACGAGTTAGGGCCCCATGCCACTCTGAAGCGTGCTATGAAGTAGCTGTGCTTTGTCTGTGGAAAAGGTACTGGTTTACTCTATCACTTCTTAGCGACTTAATCTCTCATTAGCTATTTTTCTTTTTCTCTGAGATTTCCTCAAGACACTGGACAAGTGATACAGACTGACAATCATCTCTAGGAGGGGAGATTTTTCTCTGGAATTCAGTCCAGCAAATTTCCTTTTGGGCAGAATGCCACTTGTGGATATACCACCTACTACTTGTGCTGGAACGTAGCAGCTGTGGTCCTGCATGGCTCCCTCTGCGCTGGAAGGACTGCTTGGTTCTTACTAGCCCTTATTTCTGCTGTTGTCTTTGAGGCACAATGAAACAAGAATGATTGGCACACAGATTGTAGTAAAGGCTTTAGCTAAATTGTAAGTAATCAATTCCCACACCGAAACGAAACGTGACCAAAAAAATTAAGATGTAAATGGAAAACAAGTATCAGCCAAAACAGAACTCACAGCTGCAAACAAAAATAATTCTATTGCCACTGCATTCTGAGCCCAAGGCTGGATTTAAACAAGGAATTAATGAGACAGCTCCTGGAGTCTGGGTTTTGTAGGTCCTTTTCAGCAGTTACTGAATATTTCCTCTTGTTTCATTTATCTTCTCTCAGCACTTTAACACCAAATAACAAATTGCCCGTGGTAATTAAGACCTGTCTTGCAAGCATAACCAACTCTCATCTTCTGCACGGCTGTGGGACCTGTATCACACCTCCTCTCCTCAAAAGAAGCCGACTTGAATCACGTGAGGTAAGTCACCATTTAGACCAACAGAGCTGAGACTGGAGAGTGCAGTACCTCCACCAACCTTTGTAGAACTAGCCCTAATCAGGGAGACCACGCCACTTCAAGACTTGGCTTGGAAATCAGGGCAAGTGTCTCATAGGCTGAGTAGCCTTTGTCAGCGTAAATGTAGCTATGATGACTGGGTATTTCTTCAGTCACTACCATCAGTGAAAGTGTTAAGAAGTTCCAAAGATCTGAAGTCAGTCAGAGCCCAGTTACAAATTGTTTCCAGAGTCGTCAGCTTTGCTTTGGGCTGTTGCTGTTAGATCTGTTTCAGGATGAGAAGCCAGTAGTTTGCGTTTAGCTTGTGTTCAGAAGGCTTTTCTTCAGTGACAAGTTGATTTTAAATGGAACAAGTTAATTTTAAATAATTAATGACGAAAGCTTCACCATCATGTTGACAGTGTCTATCCACACCTGTCAGGTATCCTGGTTATGCTTCAACTGTAAACTCATTTCACTTATTTGCCCCTTAGAATGTTTTGTTTCCTCTGCCATCCCCTTCTGTTCCTTGGGAAGGTGGTAGCCCATACTCATCTACACCCTAAACTAAAACTGCAGGGGCTATGTCAGTGTTGCGTAGCAGGTACTGCTGTGTAAATGGAAGAACAGAGACAGTTGTCACTTACTTGGAGTTACAGGAAATTGGGAAATAAGATAAATGACAACATTAGGTTAATTTAGTCTATTAAAGCATTTTAGTAATGTTGCATCTTCAGGACTTAAAGTGTTTTTCCTTCTCCTTCCTTCCTCCCTTCCTTCCTTCCCTCTGGCTGGAATACCAGAGAGCATTTTGTCAGTAATAGGCTGCTGTGTTTCCCACATGCTGATGCATCAAAGAGTAGCGGTTACTATAGTCCTGGTTGGGGAAACCTGCGTGTTCCACAGCTGCAGGAGGCAGAAGGGAGGAACTGCTCATTACCTCTGAATTTAGAATTCTTTCTGCAAGAGAAGGAATCTTGGGTGATAAGAGGCAGCAATACAGAAGTCTTTGAAATTTAGCCATCTGAGAGACCAGCTAATGTTTAAAGAACTTGGAAACTGTGGCAAGGGGATTGGACTAGATGGTCCCTTCGAGGTTGCTTCCAATCCCTAATGTTCTGTGATTCTGTGATTCTGTGATACAGGTAACAGGGGTGCACAGGCTTTTCTTTGGCTTCTCCAATCCAGATAAATCTGTGCCTTCCGGCGTGGCTCATCACTTTTGGTTTGGTCTGCCTTCTTTTGAGCTTGGCAACACCTATTTAATAAGTGGAATTCACATCACCAGTGATGGCTCAGTCAGGTATCACACATGCAAACGGTCTGACTTGGTGTTTGCTGTCCGTTCACCTTAACATCCCAGAGCCTGTTCTGATTCTGGAAAGTGTGGCCTTCCTGACAGTGCTTTAGAGGCTTGTAGACAGAGCTGTCCTCTCTTTCTTAATACCTTTGCATCCCTGGCCCTCGTCCATAAAGTTACTGCGGTTCATCTTCTCTAAAGCCAAGAAGTGTGTTCCCTGTTCTTTTCAATGGCTACAGTCGCAGCAATACCGTATGATTAAGTAGGGCTTGTTCCATTCACAAATGATGTAGAAGAACATGGCATGTGAAGCCATGAGTAGACAAAACCATAATCCCTGCAAAAGTGGCTAATTAGAAATGTGATTCCATTTTTCCTCAGGAACGAAACCAAGGTCCTGTTTTTGTCAGCTCCACAGTCAGGAGACGTAAACTTATCAGCATTAAGAAAACTTTACACTGTGAGTGTTGATGGAATTTTGTTTTACAAACAAAATGGGCCTAGATCCTCTGATTCTTGCACGATTTAATCTCACTTATATCCACTTGCCCTAGGTATTTTTTAGTATGCTGACAAAAACATGCCTTGCTGCTCCCCAGCTATGTTACTCATTTGAAGTCATGACACCTATTAATCCAAACATCCATTTGATACAGCATTTCGTGCCAGCTACATCTAGCAATTCCCCCTTTGCTTTGTTCTCATTAACCCTATGACTCTTAGTTTTGATCTCTCCATTTCTCTGTGCTCATGTTTATTCATCCATCCCTTTATATTTATCAGAGTTGAACTTCAATTTATTGATTTCAGGTAATTCCTCTAGCTTGCCCTTTGTGGATTCTCACCCTCCAGAGTTATACGTGTGCTTCAATCTCTCTATCCTGCAGGTATGGTTAGGCTCCACAGAGCCTGTTCTCAAGTTGAGAGGGGTTTCTCGGGCATGACAGGACACCTTATTGCTTAATCCTCCAACACGAACACTTCCCTCGGGTGTTTGACTGTTTTCCACCAGGCTATTTTGTATCACCAGTTTTGCACCATCTTGTCGCTCCCATAGTGGACAGTCTGTTATCACAGAATCACAGAATCATTAGGGATTAGAAGGGACTCCGAAAGATCATCTAGTCCAATCCCCCTGCCACAGCAGGATCGCTCAGACCGAGCCACACAGGAACATGTCCAGGCGGGTCTTAAACGTCTCCCAAAGAAATAGCTTCTCTTGTCTCCTTGACATTCATCCTGAAGACAAGAGAAGACTCATAGAGTGTAGAGTCATATGGCATGCAACTGAGAGGAGAAACAGGACAGAAAATCCAAACACTTGTTCCACACCTTCTTAGGAGAAATGACCCAAACGCTTCTTGCACGGCCTCTCCTAAGAACATGGCATTTTGTCTTCCTCCAGTAGCAAGACCACAGTTTGATTCATGAATTTTCAAGTGCTTATGTGTTAGTCAATCTGATCCTTGCTGTCCAAGCCACACCTGGTTCATTTTTTTTCTCATCCTAGCAATAATGCAGAAGTCCTCGTGCTAGCTATCCAATTTTTAACCACTGGATCCCGTGGTGTTTATACAGCAAAAAAACAGGGCATAGGAAACCAACACCTTTTCCCCAGGAATGTCAGTATGCTGACCATGGCTAGTGTCTCAAACAGAGCTCCATAACCTCTTCAGAGAAGAGTCCAATGTGGCATGGCTTCAGATTTACACCATGCTACACTTGTCCAAGTCCCCTTAGTAGTTGCCTGAAGACGTATTATAAAGAAAGGGAAATAAAGGGTCAGGGACAGATCTCTTGTGCTGTCTGAGGCAAATAGGGGTGGGTGAAGAGACACAGAGATGGAACGTTGGATTAGCTAAGCAGGGTTGGGCCTGGTTTGTACTTGGATGGGAGACAGTCTGGGTACACCAGGTGCTGTAGGCTTACTCTGCTCCAGCAGGGGAGGTTGGACTTAGATGATCTTCTGAGGTCCCTTCCAACCTGTAACATTCTGTGATTCTCATCTGCAGCTGGATGACCATTTCCCACACCACACTGTGCAGTCTGTTTGTTCAGTCTAGATTTATTCCTACCCCTTATTGCAAAAGGAAAGAAGATGGACACCCTCAGCATGTTTCTGGGTGAATTCGTACCAGCCAGGCCAAAGCACTAGTCTGGCTAGAAGGATGTGCCCTGCCTTTTTGCTGGGTGCTGACTCTGTGGGTGTGTGCTATAAAAGCAAGCAAAGCCAGCTCCATGCTGCTGTTTACAGGGCAGTGACTACTGGTCACCGTGACCCAAAGCAGCGTGACAACGCAGCTTGGAGCTGGCAAAAGTCTCACGGGTTGCAAGAGGAACAGATGTGTCCAAGGAGGGGTGCAAGGACAATGAAGGCAGAATTCATTTCAGAATGTCTTTTAGGGTTACATGAGAAAGACGATAAGCTTGTGGGATTTGTCTCCTGCTGCTGGAGTGGAATGAGCCCGTGTGAGGTTAGCTGGGAGCCGCTCTGTTGGCAACAAATCCTGGTTGTGAAATGACCTCCACTTGCATCAGCTATACAAAGAAGTAGGTTTATCTTTTTAATGAAATCCGTGGAACTCTCCTTTGACAAGGACCTGGAGCTGGCATTTCTCATGCTGGGGCATGACAACGTCCAGCTGTATTTCCTGGTAAGTTAAGAATGAGAAGAATTTGTGAGCGGAGTCAGTCGCGGTGACTGCTTTGCTGAGCTGTGTTATGTGGCTATGCTGTGTCTCCAGGGAACTGAGGGCCAGTGACTCAAACTCTGGAAGCACAGAATCACAGACTGGGTTGGGTTGGAACGGACTTTCACAGCTCCTCCAGTGCCACCCCTTGCAGTGATCATGGCCATCTCAAACCAGAGCAGGTTGCTCAGAGCCCTAAGGTCCAACGTGACCTGGGATGCTTCCCAGGGTGGGGCTTCTTGCACCTCTCTGGGCACTGTGGGCCAGGGTCTCACCACCTTCAGCATAAAAATTTTCCTCTATCGCGTCTGAATCTCCCTCCATCTAGCCACCACCCCTTGCCCTGCCACAGCAGCGTCTGCTGAGAAGCCTGACCCCATCGTTCTCGTCGGCCCTTTAGGCACCGAAAGGCCGCACGGAGCTCCCCCTGGCCCCGCGTCCAGCCGAACTGCCCCTGCCGGGCCCACAGCAGGACCCCAAAGCGCCGCGTTAGGCAGCGCTGTGCAAACCGACCCCCCTCCCCCCGGCCTTTCCCGCCGCGCTGGG
>JAOXOE010000001.1:52748228-52799220 GCA_028565055.1 Phoeniculus purpureus
ACAGTTCCGGGGGGGAAAGTCCTCTTAAAGCCACAGAACGTTTTCTTTTCTTCATGAAAGCACAAACCTGTAAGTCTGAAAATTCTGGTAATTTTCAAGCCACAATAGCAAGTCATGCCAGACCAACTTGCTGACCTTCTGTGAAGAAATGACCAAATGACTGGCATGGTAGATGAGGGGAGAACAGTGGGTATTGTCTACCTGGACTTCAGGAAGGGCTCTGACACTGTTTCCCATAAGCTACTCATAGAGAAGCTGATGAGGTACAGGCTGGAAGAGCAGAGAGTGAGATGGGCTGAAAACTGGCTCAAGAGGAAAGCCCAGAGGGTGGCTATGAGTAGCATGAAGTCTAGTAGGAGGCAAGTAACTAGTGGTGTACTCCAGGGGTCGATATTTGGTCTAGTTCCATTGAACACCTTCCTTAATGATATGGATGATGGGACAGAATGTGCCCTCAGCAGAAGCCACAGCCTGTAGGAGCCCCTAGGAGGCTGATACACCATAGAGTGAGGCTGCCACCCAGGGGGACCACAACAGCCTGGAGAAATGACCTGACAGGAATCTCATGTAGTTCAACAAGAGTGAAGAGGCCCTGGGGAGAAACGACCTCATGCATCAATATATGCTGGGCGCCACCCAGCTGGAAAGCAGCTAGGCAGAAAACGATCTGAGAGGTCTTGGTGAATACCAAATGGAACAAGAGCCAGCAGTGTGATCTTGCTGCAAAAAAGGCTAAAGGTTATCCTGAGCTCTGTTTGGCAAAGTGTTGCTTTCTCTCCTTTGAGGGAGATGATCCTTCCCATTTATTCAGCACTGGTTCTGGGCTCCCTAATACAACAGTACAACAGAGGGATGGACATTCCAGAGAAAGGCCAGTAAAGATGAGGAAGGGACTGGATCATCTCTCCTGTGAGAGGCTGAAAGAGCTGGGGCTGTTTGGCCTGGAGCAGAGAAGGCTCGGGGATCCTACCACTGTACAGAAAAACCTGAAGGGAGGGTGTGAACAGAATGGAGACAGGCTGTTCCCCAGTGTCAGGAACTGAGACAAAGGGCACAAGCTGTGATTTTGTAGTGCTCTTGATGTGAGGAAACGCTGTTAGCAAGATGGACCAAGGGTTACCTGCAGACACATGCTTCTCCTTGATTCCTTGCCATTAAGCTGTAGGCTTGGGTTTCATCTGTTTTGTTCACCCAGTTTGAAGGGCAAATTCTTTTTTTTCGTATTTTCCCTCTTCAAAATACAAGGGAAGGGCTGGGGGAAGGAACAAGAGAAACCATTTTCAGCAGATCATGCTCCACATACAGCTCTTTCTGCTAATGTGCTCCATGAATCCTGCAGCATGGCCACAGATCTGTCAAAACCAGAGAGGAGGAGCATTGAGTATCTGAATCACAACAGCTCTGCCTGTGCTTCTGCAGCTGTTGCTGTTATGGCACAGACTGTACTGGTCTCACTGAACATTTGGTCCCTTCTAGCACTAAAAAATGCTGGAATTCATCAGTTTTGACCACCCGAACAAATGTGCTTCTGTGCAGAGTATTCATGTGGCTTGTTTTTGGTATTTCTAATGGCTTGATTCACATCTTTCCAGGGGCAGACTCCATTAATATGTGAATTAGCAATCCCACAAGGAGCTCATTAGTGCTGAGACAGAGGTCTTTAGCTCATGGTAGCACCTGGTCTATTGATGCACCAAAGATGCTGCTGCTTGCCGCATGAGAAGCAAAACACACAGAGTTTAAAAAACCCAAACCGACCCTGAAAAGGCTGCAAATGTGGGGGTTCTGACACCTGTCCAACTGGAAGAATCCACGACTGCCAAGATAAGCTCTTTTCTTCTGGGCTTCAGACAGGCTGCAATGACGTCACTGTCTAGATAACAAAAACTTCAGCCATTATTTGCTGCTTTTGGCAGCAGCTTCTACCTATCCACACTCCTAAAGGGAAACTTGTCTCAGGAGGGCTGGTCCCCCTGCACAACTTCATAGAATCATAGGATCACAGACTCATTCAGGTTGGAAAAGACCCTTGGGATCATCGAGTCCAACCACTAACCCTCCTCTACCAAGTTCACCCCTAAACCAGATCCTCCAACACCACATCTAAAAGACCTTTAAACACATCCAGAGAATGTTTAAAACTCAACCACCTCCCTGGGCAGCCTGTTCCAATGCCTGGCTACTCTTTCTGTGAAAAAAGTTTTCCTAAAATGTCACGTGCTTGTTTCTCTCACAGATGTAACTGCACGCTCAGATGAGAAGGTCAAAGAAAGAGGCGCTTTTGCATGGTTGTTTTTGCACCGATTGCTGTGAGATGTTCTTGCATCAACCCCTCCAGCACAGTGCAAGTAGAGAGTCAGATAATTCATACTGACCTGCAAGCTCCTGCTGAAGTTGATTGCTAACTAACTTGATGCCTTTGTATAACTTCCAAGGACTGGCTGGCTCACTCGGAGAATATTACCCTTCCTAATGGGCCCTGAAGCAAGGGAATACACCAGGATAAACAAGCCAGGAGCCAAGTTCCTCTTTGGCATATTGTATATTTATTTTACTTGGATATGGCACCCATGTGGCCTGGAAGAGCGTGTGAAAGTGAAATTTCTCTTATGATGCATCATTTTCTAAAGGCCATATTTCCCTCCAACCCCATTTTTCTCTACTCTTCCCTGTTGTAATGGGTATGGTTTTCATCTCCTTATGTCTCCAGAAGAGCTGAGAGCTGTTGAAAGCACTGCTGCTTGGAAGAAAATGTTATATGGCAAAAGAACAATTGTGGTAATTGTAGGTAGTACAGATCTGTCTCCTTAAAACAGATATTACAGCCCCATTTTATTTTAACAAATTCTTTTCCAATAAAAAAGTAAAATTTTTTTTCTTAGAAGCAACAGGGAAACATGACAAGAAGAGTGTGGGGGTCCCCAACTCAGTACCTCCTGCTCTGGCACCCCATGCCACTTGGCCATTGCGTGGTGCCAGATCTTTGTGGTGACCACCATGGTTCACCTCTCCGTGCAGGTGCTTCCAGCTGTGGCTCTTGGTGGTGCCCATCAGTGGGTTGTCACCCCTCTCATTGTTTCATATGGAGAAGGTTAATGATTACACTGGATGTTCTTAAAGGTCTTTTCCAACCTAAATGATTCTATCATTCTTTAAGAAATACAGCAACTCAGAATATTCCTGAGTGACAAAACCAATAAGGATTGGTTCAGTTCAAGCAGCAAAGATTGAGTGTCAAGGAGTGATCAACCGGGGGCTGACGCCAGTTCTCTCCCCATTGTAGGAAATTAGGGGGCCTCATAGATATTGTCCCAAGCCCAGCCAAAGCCTCACTTCTGCAGAAGGCACAGACCTACCATTCACTCATCCTTTCCACCAAGACTCGGCACAGCCCAAGGCAGTCATGGCTGATACCTGTATGATGGACCTCAGAGGCATGACAGTGCCATGTGTCCCAACAGTGGACGTGGCACAAGCCAGAGCTTCTTGGTAGTGGTAGAAAAGGGAATGGAGGTTGAAGGAGATGGTCTCTAAGGTCCCTTCCAACCTTAACTGTTCGATGATTCTATGAAACTTAATTTTAAATTGCTACCTGCATGTGACCGCAGAATGGTTGTGTTTATGAGAGTCCATCAGCATTGACTGGGAGAAGAACAACCAACAGCTTTGCAGAGAGTAGGTATGGATAATCTGACCAAAATGACCCAACCTATGGCACGGGGGTGATTCAGACACTGCAAACTACGCATATCCAGGTCAGCTGGAAGTAGCCACTGGCCAAATGGCCATTCATATAGTATGTTAAGAGGCCATAGAAAAGCATGGACTCTGCCAACAGTGCCTGGCAAATTTGGCATTGGATCAGGAAGACTTCTATTGTCAGAAGTACTGAAAATAAATGCTTATGACTAGGAGGATCCCTTTACCAGGTGAAACTAAGCCAGGCTTCTCAGCTGTACACACTATTTTAGCTTGCTGCAAAATTGCCACTGCTCACTCTCCTTCTTCCAGCAAGTAATGGGATGGCAGAGGCTGGTGATATGGATTTCAGGTGAAAAATGAGTGAAAGCACTATGTCAGGGCTTTAATCTGTACGAGATGTGCTTTGTTCCTCCTTGCCAGACATAGGGTTTGGTTTTTTGCACACAGACATTAATGCTTGTGGAACAATATTTGATCAGCCTTAATTTTCAGGCTGGATCCCTGCCTGTTCCTCTGGCTGAGCAGCCCAAGGTTTCCTCCTGCTGCTGTGGCCAGCAGGGTTTGCGCAGTTGTCACTGGTGCATGCAGCCTGGTGAAGCACATGCAGGGTCTCTAACGCACTGCAGTGGAGCCGAGTCACTTCTGATGCGGCTGGCTCAGCCTCCTCTCTCCCATCCCCGGCTGCTTCATTAGCATCAAACTGTTCAAAGGGATGGAAATTGAATTATATTTAGGTCAGAAACATACTTTGAGCAAAAATACCTATTACATTGAAAGCATCTTGTTCAGAGACACTCTGTCTGCTGCTTCCAGGATGGCTGCACAAATACTCTCTGTCCTTCATGCATATTTTTAATGACAGAGCACGCACTTCCAAACTCTGGGGTTTTTTGTTTAAGTATAAATTAGGTTACTTCTTTCAATCTAATTAAGGCTGATGAATACAAAACCACCTTCTGGCAGCTTGTTTAAGTGTCCCAAACAGGCAAAAGCCCAGATTGTCCTGTACGGCTTCGTCAGAGAGAGAAAACAGCTCTGCCATGGTGCTGCTGGTGTTTTGCAGCTTTCCAGGAGCACCGGCAGTCAGACAGCACTCCCCATGCTTTGGGCTGCCACTCCTTTTAGGCAGTAGCCTCTCCATGACTCTCTGCAATCACATCTTAATCAGCTTCAAGCATCTAGCTGCACCTCCTATCAAGAGCCTTTGAGTCATGATCTCCTTAGGCTTTAAAAATATTGATCGTCATTCTGAAAGCAGCTCAGCAGACAGAGGCTACTCTACAGCCACAGCTCCATGCTGCTGAAGAACAAGCTGTGTTGACTCACTGTTGGTACTCTTTAAGCTGGAGTGCATTATGGTTACTGTATCCAGTGTATCTGGAATTACAATGTCACACTCAGGACTTATGACATCACAGTCTGGAAATATGATGTCACAATCAGATCACAAAAGAGTCGATACTCAGGACATCATGATGTCACAATCAGATGACACCACAGTTGGAATCTAGGACTTCATAGTCAGATAACAGCCAAAATTTATGACATCACAGTTAGGATTTATAACACAACAGCCTGACTGAGTCACAGCCAGATGACATCACAGTCAGGATGTCTGACACCACAATCCAGAATTATGGCATTGCAGTCAGAAGATGTCACAATAGATGACATCACAGTTGAGACTTACGATGTAATACTCCAGAATTAAGATGTCACAATCAGATCACATCACAGTTGGAACTTAGGACATCAAATGGAATTTAGGAGTCAAATGAAATAACAATCAAAACTTATGACAACATGGCTGAGATTTATAACACGACAATCTGATTGAGTTGCAGTCAGATGACATCACAATTGGGAATTATGACATCACAGTCCAGAGTTACAACATCACAGACTGAGCAAGTGACAGTCAAATGACATCACAGTCAGGATGTATGAGGCCACAATCCAGAGTTATGGTATCACAGACAAGTGATGTCACAGCAGATGACATCACACTCAGGACTTATGACATCACTGTCTGGAAATATGATGTCACAAAACTCAGAATACCATGATGTCACAGTCAGGTGACATCGCAGTTGGGAATTATGACAGTATTGAATTGTGACATCACAATCAGATGACATCACAGTTGGAATCTAGGACTTCATAGTCAGATGACATAACAGTCAAAGCTGATGACATCACATGAATTTTGATGCCACAGTGCAAAATTACAACATTGCAGACTGATTGGTTCACAATAAGATGACATCACAATTGGGATTTAGATGTCGCAATCCAGAATTAGAGACAGATGATGTTGCAGTAGATGCCATCAGTCCAGAATGATGACCTCACAAACATAATATGACCCACTAAGGGCATCCTGGATTGTATTAGAAATAGTGTGACCAGCAGTAGGGAGGTGACTGTCTTCCTGTCACTGGTGAGGCCACACCTTACGTTTGCATTTGGTTTTGGGCACCTCAATGTGAGATATCAAGGTGCTGGAGAGAGTGCAGAGGAGGACAATGAAGCTGATGAAGGGCCTGAAGACTAACTCTTATGAAGAGCGATTGAAGGAGTTGGGGCTGTTTAGTTTGAAGAAGAGGAGGCTGAGAAGAGACCTCATTAGTGTCTGTAACCATCTGAAAAATAAAGTTGTATCTGAGAGGTGGGTGCTCGTCTCTTCTCACAGGTAATTAGTGATAGAACAAGAGGGAACGGCTTCCAAATAAAGCAGGGAAGGTTTAGGCTGGACATTAGGAAAAAAGTTTTCACTGAAAGAGTAGTAAGTGATGGGAACAGGCTGCCCAGGTTGGTGGTTGGGTCACCAGCTCTGGATGTGTTTAAAGATTGTTGGAGTGTATGGTTTAGAGGTGAACTTTGCAGAGTAGGGTTGATAGTTGGACTTGATGAACCCAGCACCTTCTGCTCTGACTTGCTCTGTGCTAGGCCAGGGAGGACACTGCTCTACAGTGTTTTCCCTGACCTGCAATGGGAGCAGAGACAAAGGCAGTTCTCACTCAGCTGAGAGACGCATCCAGCGCCTCTGACTTTTAGGAAGAGGAAGATGAGCACCTTGAGCAACACGTTTTTCATGCCAGCCTAAGCTGCAGTGTGCCCTGGTCTCAAGTGACTTCATCAGATAAAATGCACTTTAGGCTGGAAGCAGACACAGACACTGGTTCAAATGGGGTTAGACAGAACATTCATCCAGGAAGGCCTCAGTGCCCGACTACACATGTTAATGGGTTAGCGTTAATGCAGCACATGCAGTCCAGCAGCCAGAGGAAATGGCTGTGGCCTTGCCCAGAACTGATCGCTTATCCCTTGCATTAGCACCAACCTGCTGGTGGTGTCTGGCTTTGCCTGCAGCAGTGGCCCTGCTTCCCCCTCTGGCGTGCGTGCAGAGCCCTGCTCCAGCTGCAGGGAAAGGCACGCTGTCGACTGCATATGCTCCTGTTCATTCACAGTGCTTGTCATGACAGGGCAACAGCAGCATTTGGTTGCCCTCCTACATCACCCCTAACCGCTGGAACAATGCTGAGCAGCCATCTCTTCTGAAAGCCAGCTGCTAGAAAGGGCAGGAAACGATGATAGCATCTGTTCACATAGCTGGACCTCACCAGTCCTCCTGAGGGATGCAAGTGGTGGCTGAGGGGCAAAAGGTGCACCCTACACACTGCTGTAGCAATTCCCTCGGCTGCAGGATGTGTCTTGCTGACCGACAGAAACTTTCACTATTGCACAAAACATGACTAAATATGTTTACTAAGGAAAAGCACTACTTTATAGACGATGAGGCTTCATAGCGGTGCAGTCACAGTGCTCTTATGCTGGGAAAACCCAGTATTTCTACACTTAAGGTTTAATGAAGCTGGTTTGATTTTGCAGACTAAAACTCAGCATAAATTAGTGGTGAGTTACGAGTGTGAGCAGTTGTACTGATTCAGGATGAGTTCTGTTTATGTCTTTGGCTCCTTATAAATCTACCTGCTTTTCTCCAGCATTCACCATGAATGTACCCAGATTAAACCCAGGCAGAACTGGTATGGCACTTTTTTTGTCAGCAGATCACTAAATCTGACTCTGTGGTTTGATACGTAAAAGCTTGATACCAGATCTCTAGGAGTCTACACGAGTCTCATTTTAACTAGTTATATGATGTCTGCAAGACCTCCACCATCAGCCTATGTTTCTCTTGAGGAAGGAGTAAACCACCTCTACAACTACCAGAGAGGAGGTTGTACAGAGGTGGGGATCAGTTTCTTCCCCCAAGCATGAGTGGTAAGACAAGAGGAATCAGCCTCGAGTTGTGCTAGGGGAGGTGTAGATCAGACATTAGGAAAAATTTCTTTGCTGAAAGAGTGGTCAGGTATTGGAACAGGGAGGTAGTGGAGTCACTGTCCCTGGAAGCATTTAAAAAACATGTAGATGTGGCACTATGGAACATGGTTTAGTGGGCACAGTGGCACTGGATTGACAGCTGGATTTGATGATCTTGGAGGTCTCTTCCAACCTTAATGATTCTATGAATCATAGTGCTGATCAAAAAGAGGCTCCCATAGCACCAGTATAATGAACTATCCTTCCTGGAAGTGCAGGAGATTTCAGGAGGCTTTCAAGGAGGCTCTGCTGAGAAGTAATGTACAGTGGGATTTCAAATAGCGTTCCCTTCAAAAGGGAGCTTTATATTGGGTTTTTTCTTGAATTGAGTAAATCAAAATGGTAAGCAATGATATTCCCAACTAGGTACACGACAAATTGGCAGATGACAAAGGGAGAAGTTTCTCTTTATTTATTCCTCATTAAAATGACTCAAAAGCAAATTTAAACCATTATTCTTTAAAAAAGAAGGGACTTGAAATATCAAGAAGCTGAAAATAAGATGACCACAGAGGCATTACAAGCATAGCAGAACACAGAATGCTCTTGTGGGCAGGATGCCTGAGATTAGCAGTCCTGAGCCCCAGTGTCCCTGTGCACAAGGGTGAAAGGATGCACTTCAGTCTTCTGCTTTACGAGGGAGCCTCTGGCTTAAAAAGTCACTTCTTTATTTAAAAAACGCCATGCTGGAAGCAGTTAATCAAACATGTCTTCAAACATGCGCTGTCCCATGGCTATGTAAACCTCTTTTTCCTCTGGTGTCATCTGGGCCACCAGCTCAGGGCGCTGGCTCACTTGGCTGTAGGAGTGTGGTCGCCCAGCCACTGTGACAGTAGGGTCTTCTGCCACCACCTCAAATTCTTCATCATCCTCCTCATCCTCCAGCCCGTACGTTGTGGTAGTTGTGGTGGGAGCACGGGGAGGGGATTCCTCCTCTGACTCACTTGTCTCGCTCTCGGAGTCACTAGCATTGGCACCAGAGAGAGAAACAGACCCTCCAACAGTTACTGTTGAAGCAGAAGGTGTCTTCTTCTCGTGGATAAGCAGGGCACGCATCACCTCCTCATTATCATCCAGAGCTGCCCGTCCCTCTTCACGCTCCTGGAAGGCATCCAGATCCCGGCTCCCTGCAAAGAGGCGGAAGGGAATAATCATTTCCTCACAGAGATCTGGGTTTCTGGACCCTACACATGCTTGGCCAAGTCCCACCCTTTCTCTGTGCCAGCTCCTCTTCTCCTTCAAAAGACAGAAATAGTTACATTTTCTCACATAACAGCAGAGCAAGTATTGACATTTCTTAGCAGCTAGGAGGGCTGGAGTCAGAAGAGACAACTAGAGATCATCTAGTCCAAACCCTCACCGCTAAAGCACAACTGCCTAAGGCACATTGCACAGGGTTGCATTCAGGCAGTTTTTTAATCTGTCCAGAGAAGGCGACCCCACAACCTCTCCGGGGAGCCTGTTTCAGGTCTTTGTCACCTGCACAATGTTGAAAATTTTCCTCATATCTAAATGAAACTTCCTGTGTCCCAGCTTGTGCCCCTTGCTCCTTTGTCGTGTCACTGGGCACAACAGAAAACAGTCTGGCACCATCCCCCCTACATCCACCCTTTAGGTATTTATAGTCATGGAAAAGGTCTTCGTTTACCAAGGCTAAACAGTCCCAGCTCTCTTAATGTCTTCTTGTAAAACAGATGCTCCAGGTCCCCAGTCATCTTTGTTGCCCTCTGCTGGACTTCAGAAGTTAACTGTCTCTCTTGAACTGGGGAGCCTAGAACTGGGCACAGCACTCCAGATGTGGGAACACTCCAGTAGGGGAGGATGACTTCTCAACCTACTGGCCACACACTTCTTAATGCACCCCAGAATACCTTGTTGCCTTCATGGCAACAAGAGCACACTACCAGCTCACAGCCAGCTTACTGTCTACCAGGACTCCAAGACCTTTCTCTTCAAGATTACTCTCCAACAGGTCTACCCCTGACCTATACTGATGCACAGGGTTGTTCCTCCCCAGGTGCAGGACTGTTGTTGAATCTCATTAGGATCTTTTGCCCAACACTCCAGCCTGTCCAGGTCACACTGGATGGCAGCACAGCCCTCTGGTGTGTCAGTAGCTCCTCCCTGCTTTGTATCACCAGCAAACTTTCTGAGGATACACCCACCCCTAACTTTGCTGGACTTGTGTTTTCTTTGTAAGTAAGCTGAAGTAATGGCTGATGACTTCAGCTACTACTGCTGTAAAACTGTTGAAACAAAGAAATTATGGAAAGAATTAAGGTCTTGTGTTGGCAGCCTTCTGCTAAGCTTGTTGCCTGTGACTGTAGAGAGTAAGCAGCTCTTGGAGACCACTTCTGTGAAATAATGTTGCTCATTACATTAACAGCTGTGAAGCAACATCAGCCTAGGGCAGCTCCAGGAAGACTGACTTTGTGGCTCAGGGGCGTGGCTGTCTCTTGCTTGCATGAACTGTTCCTGCCAGATCCAAGCTGTGAATCTATTTTGTCAGTGGTCCCAAGTTTTCCTCCAAGTATTCTTCAGTTTGTTGTCTCTGTTAATGTAATCTGAGAGCTGTGGAAATGTGTTACAGCAGCAACTTTCAGCTATTTCCACCAGTCCCCACCACGATCTGCATAAGCAGTGGAGGTTAACCAGTGATGCCATCATGCTGTACGGAGGTTTACTCCTCCCTCCATGTCCTTCAGTGGCATCTGCGAAACATTTATGCTGGGTTCACCATAAGTCACCTCAAAGAACCAATTTAAAACTACAGATGAACTGAGTATCTAGCAGAAAAACCAGGCAAGAACTGACCCTGGCTAGTTAGTAGTGACATACCCTCTGCAGGAGGAGGTTGTTCCAACTGCCTCACTTTATTTAATCTATTTGGAATATGTTTTCGGATCCACATACTTGAAAGGCATCCTGTCCAATCAAGATTATTAGATATCTTTTAGGTATGATTTCACATCCATTTTCTTTGCATCCCCTACACCTACACGCTCCTCTCCTGAGCACTCCACGGGTCCCTGGGTCTCACGCTCACGTGTGCCACCTTCTCTTCCTAGAACCTGAGCAGCAGCACTCTACAATGCTCAAATGACTTGGAAGATCACCTCTATTGATTCACTCTTGTAAAAATAATTCAAGGTCTCTATTTCCTAATTTTATTATGTACACTTACAAAGCACACTGTTACTACTAGTGGCTAAAAGATCTCGACTACTGTCTATGGAGAACCTGACCCCAACATGAATGAAAATAAAAGCAGGGGTAATGAGAAACAAGCAGAAAGTAATAAAGACTCACATAAATAGTGACAGACCTTCCTACTGTACTTCCAGAAGCTTTATTGCTGATATATTCTTCATATAAAACACATTTTGAAAAACAATTGGCCAGAAGGTAGCTGGGAGCACATAAGCACTGCTGGTAAGATTTGGCAGGCTCCAGTGTCCAAATGTTAACAAATACTACTTTTCAGCAGTGACTTATTAGGAGGCAACTTTCTAGATGAGACTGGAAGACCTTTGTCCAAAAGCAACCAACTCTCACAGTGGAAGATGTAACAGGTAATTAGTGTTTCAGAAGCATAGACAAGTTTGTAGGTAGTTCAGTTTGCAGGTAGATCAATCCTGGATCCAATAAACCAAGATTTTTTCCTTTTGCCAGCTACAGGTGCTTTGCACAGTGGAGGGAAGCAGACAGTATCTGTAGGGTAGGGCACAGCAGCTGTACACTTACAGGGGAACTACTTCTGACAGCACTCTAAGGGCATCAAATAAACGGATAAATACTTCTGCTCTGTAAGTTTTCTTACCATCTTTAATTTCATCAGGGTCATAAGCCCCCTGTACTGTGCTCTCCCGTAGCCAAATTGGCCTTTCTCTGGCTGTCTTTCCTTCACTTGCTGGCCGGCTAAGATCTTCCTGGTCTTCCATGTTGATGACAACATTCTGGGTATACAAGTCCTCATACGATGGTCCTTTTGTAGTCCACGCTTCCCGATGGTGTCCACCTGCAAGGCCAGCTGCTGTCCCTGAACCAGCACCAGCTGCACGCTCCTTGCTAAATAAAAGAGATAAAAACAAGGCACTCAGAACAAGCTCTTCCTTGGCCTATGCTGCAAGACTTTATAAATAAACTATCTCCCATGATCTGTACCAAGAACTTGCATTCTCATTTCTAATACGTGATGTCAAGAATTTCTACACCAGCTTGCTGGTTTGGGGCATCTGGGGGATCTTCTAGGGAAAGGAAACCCTACATTTGGCCATGACGACTTCCACAACAAACACTGAAGAGACAGCACTAAAGCTGCAGATGCACTAATGTAAAAACATAAAATCCCAAGATACCCTGAAATAAAAGTCACAGCAGCAAAACATAACTGAACAGTGATTTCTTGTTTGGAAAAGCCTCTTTTTTAGCCTTTTCACAGCAATCCTATATTGCATGAAAAAAAAAGCACTAAAATTTAAACAAGTCAGATGACAGTCCCAGAGACCCATTGCACTCAGATCTGTGAACCATTATTAATCACAGGGTTCATGAAAAGTTAATTCACCTTGAAAAATGTGGTTCAGATCTTTGCTTGAATTGTCAGTGACAATGGCCATGGTAAGCCACATCTCCTGTGTTACACTGGGGAGTCTGTACTAGCCTCAGACACAGGCTTGGGAGGACTGGTGAGTCCAGGCAGAAAAGATAAGAGGGGGCCTTCAAACCAGAGAACTAGGGCTGAGCAAAGGGCTTTCTGGGGTGATGGTGTGTGGGAGGAGGTAATAGAGCACTGCTTTTATCATGGGAAAGCTGGAAGAAAAAAGATGATGACTGATGCGAACACTACAGTGAGCTAAGCCTAGTCTCTTTTGTTCTCTCAGAGAAGCTACAACCGGCACTTTTCTCCATCAGGATCCTTTCTAGCTCAGGACACTGATGGAGAAAAGAAACATTCCTGCTTGGATCTGATGGGAAGAGGATATCAGGTAGAGGATTTTCTGCACAGTGATGGCAATGAGCCTAAATACTCTCTGGCCTTTGCTGCTACATATGCATTGATGTGAGGGAAAGCAGAACTCTGGGTGGGGAAAGACAAACACAGTTGTTCCTGTCCTTCAAAATCCCTTTTAATCTTCTCAGGGAAATAGATTTGCTCTGGTAACTACACCTTTTCAGGCTGAAGAGCCCTGCTTGATTCCTCCTTTTGTCCGAGGCTGCTCACAATGTCCCTGGTCTGCTGCCAGCTGTGCTGCCAGAAGTTGTCAGTGAGCTTGGTTCAGCCACTGCTATCTACCCAATGATCCTTCTTCCAACCGAGAAGCTTAAAATAAGGTTGTAGTTGGAGAAGACATGAGTAATGTGCTTTTTTTTTTTAATTCAGCGAGGCCTTAACCACTGCTTGAAGAGTGTTTTCTACTGGATTTTTGAGACCAAAAAATATGCTTGTATTCTCAGCCAGTTTGGACTGAGGGCTACTCATGCCTCTCAACAGTTAGTTTGCTGATGTCTGTCAGAAAAATACTTCAGAGCATCCCTGTTAGGATGTGTCTACACGTTAACCAGTTCTCTCCTGCTGCCAGATGTGCTAGGAGATCACAGAATCATTTAAGTTGGAAAAGATCTTTAAGGTCATCAAGTCCAATCATGTGTCCTTCTCTACTAACTCCACTGTTAGGCTCACCACTAAACCATCTTCCCTAACGCCACATTCTGTGCAGCTCCTGAACACAATCAGGGGTGGCTGCTTCACAGCAGCCTTGAATTTTGCGGTGGAAAACTCATACACATGTATTGCTTACATAACCTAAAGGAACCACACAGAGGCCTTCTTCCCAGTGCGTTATTTCAAGTGTTGGTACCTTTCAGCTCTCCAAGACGGACGTGTGTGCTGTGAAAAGCACCACTCTGCTTCCCACACAATAGAAATCTCTAACAAGCGTTTCCCTGACGATTTTATGTAATCCACTTTCCTCACAAGACACACAATGCAGTTCTCCCCCAAGCTCTCCCTCCCCATGCCTGCAGCGTGACAGCTAAATACTCAGTAGTGCCAGGAACTGCCTAATGAGACTTCTGCACGGAAGTTCCCGTATGTGTGCCTCAAACAGACTCTTTCTCGTCCATGGCATCATTTAGCAGCAGAACACTTACTCTGTGATGTCAGGAACACTTCAAAAAATAAAGTAAGATGTTTAAAAGACACCTACGGCACTAATTGCTTTAAGCCACCTACTGCAAAGTCCCACACTTAGGTGGAAACATCTAGGTGCATTCTATCTACCTTCTGACCCCAGAGAGCTTTGCAAACGGGTCTCAGTTTACTTCCTTGTTTGTGGAACTGCATCTCCAGCAACACTGTTGGTAAGTGTCAGCAGCCCCCTCAATACTATGCGACCAGGGGAATACTCCTCATTGCCAGAACAGATCTTACTGTTCAGCAACCATGTTCCAAGTTACAGGATTAAACACCATGGATCAGGCATCAGCAGAAGGCCAGATGTGCCAGTTGCCTTATGGGCATCACAGAACAGGTAACGGGAGCACACTCTTAAAGGTTTAGATTTTGTGTGGCCATCCTGGAATCAGCAACTCTGGCAGCTCAGTGGCCCAGATGTGGCTACATTCGCTCTGTTACCCTGCTTCTTTTACCCTGACTGAAATCACTTAATGAGTGGTTCGCTGCCTTTAAAGGCAACATAAATAATCCCTGACTTAGCTGAGGTATGGCCCACAGAAACCACACTGTGCAATGGGGAAACAGCTTGTAATTTTCATCTCAACCTTGCCCAGACTATTAAGAAAAGGTCTTGCATAACTCTTTTTGTGCCACGTTTGAAATAAAGCATTTTTTCACTTAGCTGCTCCAAAGAGCTTCAACTTCACAACAGACAACACAAGGTTCTTGACCGCAGAAAATTAATTCTGTAAAGATTTTAGTTACACAAAATCATGCAATTTTGACATAAGAAAACAGAGGGGAGATAAAAATCTATCGGTTTAGAAAACCACAGAGAAGGGCTTAAGCAAAGCCGGCTTATTTTGAAACCTGTTGGACTAATTAATGATCTGTGCCAAGATTAAGAAAATGATGGCCTCCTAGAAAGATTTAAATGAAGATCTGCCCAGCTCCCCGTGGCAGGTGAGTAACAGTTATGCAATGTCAGTGTGGTCGCTCAGAGCCATAACTCTCCTGGAAACACATGAAGTTGCCTGTGTCAGTGCAAAGAGCTGATCCAGGCACTTAGTGGCCTTTTCTGTTTGTTTCAGAATCACCAAATGCCAGTTTTGTCAATGATTTCAGACACTCAAGACTCCGTAAAAACAGAGAGAACAAACAACCCAGGGTTTGGCACTTTAAAGAAATAATCTCACAGCAGTGCTTTCACGCAATTAGCGGCTTTGAATTAATAAGAGTTAATAAATAATTAAACCATTGTATGTGCTGAAGCAAGTTGTGTTCAAGTAAGCATTTAAAAAGCCACCTATTTATTTTTGTCATTCCTTGGATAAAGTAATTACTCATTTACAATTGTTTTGAAGTATTTAAGAGTCAAGTAAATGGGTGCTGCTATTCAATCATGGGACTGCACTAGGATTCTACCATGATTATTCCCTATGCACAGAAGGGGAAGATTGAGAAAAGACTTTCTCTTTGGTGGGGTTATCCCAATTCTACTACTCCAACTGCATAAAAGGGCCTTTAATGCAAAGGCTAGTGACTCAGCTTGGCTATAGTGGCTTCAGAGACTCCCCATATCACTAAAGACATGCTGGGTGACCTTGGAAAAATCTCTTACTCTCCTTCTATTCTGTTTTTCCATCAGGAGGATGAGGAAAATTAGCTACCTTCTTGGCTAGGAAAAGCCAAGAATAGACAAAGATTTTTTATTATATTAATTAGAAACTGTCCAGCATGAATATATGAGGAACATTCTCTCTCAAGGTTAGAATGAGAGAAAAAAAAAGTATTCTGCTTGCTCTCCCATTAAGTTAAGCCAAGCACCCCAAGGTACTGTGAGAATGTTTCCCCTCATGATGCATTTCCCCCCTCCCCCACTGCATGTTTGATTAATTTTTTTAAAACGCAGAGAAGTGCATCACTTTTCACCACAGCTGACAAAACTGACAGCTCCCCACATCTTGCTGCATTATTTAAACATCATCTGTTTTTGAAGAGCTACGAATGTTCTGAAAGAAAGTGTCATCTCCCATGGGTAGGAACATTTGAAAGGAGTTTCTGACTGTAACGTGGTCTCGTCCTGAAAAGGTGTGTAACAAGTAGAAGAAAATCACAAGAAAAGATATATCCTTATTACAAGTAATGCCTTTGAACTAGAATGCAAAGTGAAGAATGCAGATAGCTTACTTTCAAAAGCTGAGTAGAAGCAAAAGGAATAGCTGAAAGATAAAGATTTGAGAGAAAGACGACAGAGTAGATGGCATCAATGATGCCAAATGGCTGCAGTTTGCATTTCTTAAATACTGGGGCAAGAGCTTGGCACATATACCAGCTGGAGCACAGCAAGCAGCAGGTCATATGGGAACTCCCACCTCACAGAAAACTACATGCAGAAAGCTCACCAGAAGAACAGCCATCTGCCTCATTTACTGAAGAATACTTATGGCCCTTTGTCTCCTTATAACTCACCCAACTCACCATGGAATGGCTTAGGTTAGAAGAGACCTCGGAGATCTTCTAGTTTCAACCCCCCTTCCAGGGTCAGGGACACCTCTCACTAGACCAGGTTTCCCAGAAACTCATTCAACCTGGCCTAAAATACTTCTAGGGAAATCTGTCAGTTGATTGCACAGTTAATGCTGACCAAGTCATCAGTGGAGCCAGAGGCTGGACAAAGTTTGGGAAAACCTCACAGAGTAGACAAATGCACTACAAGGAAGCAGTAAGAGAAGACCAGTTGTGTTCTCACCTCTGCTTCAGGGCAGGAATCTCTGTGGGTTCTGGCTCAAGAACTTCACGGGCCAAGTTAACATCCTCCGTCTCACGAAGCAGCGCATAGATGGGCTCAATCTGTTCATTAAATCTTGCCACAAGTGTCCTTGCATCCTTTTTGGGCATTGCCGACTCATCTTCTTCCACTTCAGTCTCACAGAAAGTACAGCGGAAAGTTCCTAAAACGAAAAAGTTGCTAGGCATCACAAGGAAAGCAACAGGCTTGGCTTTTTATAGACTTTTAAACAGCAGTGCTTTGCTGTTTCCTTAACTTGATGCTAAATGGCACTTCCCCCCCTGCAATCCCTGCCCACACACAGTGTACCTGGTTATTATTTAAGCAGACAACAAAGCAGGCATATTTTGATGCCATCCAGCGATACCCAGTTGGGTGCAGTTTCTTGCTCTGAAAAGCCCAGATGGGCTGCAGATGGACCTCTACTGAGACATCTCCTCATCTCACTGCCTTTTCCTTGCTGCACATTTTAAATGTCAGCTACCACTGGGCTGTGATAAAAATATTCACAATATACTTTCAGGAGTTCAAATATCGCCTGTTTCAGGTGCTCACGTTGGTATCTCCCAGGCCACAGGCACAGGCTAATTTCACAATGAATCAGGGTCAGGTTTCACACTGCACTAAGCAGCCAGCCATAACCGTGAGCACAATCATTTTCACTCTGCAACTAATGCAACAAACACGGCTTCTCCTTCTATTTCAGGGCCAAAATATACAAAATAGTCCTCAATGCAGACCAGCAAATGCAAAAACTTCCCCCACCTAACTCCCATATTAACTTCTCAAAATTAAGAATGGCAAGACAAGAATTGTATGAACATCAATTAAGAATAAGCTCCTTTTACAGACCTTATCAGAATCTATAAAAGAGGTCAAACACAAAGGCAAGTGAAGTGGCTGCATAGCAATGCAGTTACAAAAACCCTACTGAACTCTTGCACAGCAGGCTTTCCAGTTTCACTCCATCTGTGAGTAGGACCCTTGGGGCAATTCAGGCATAGTAGGACCTTACCATATGGTTCACAATGAGGAGAGCAGCGACCAAGTGTAATAACTTATCCTGGCAAGTTCTGGACTGAGAATGTACCTCTGCCTTTTCCTCTTACATCCAGAGTAACACTCACACACCTCCCAATTTCTCAATATCCCAATGAAGAGCAGAAAAGGTATGTTTACTAGTAAGGAGCCTGAGGATAGGTTGTACCAGGGAAATGATAGGCTTAGGTCTAAAAACCACTAATAGAATCAGTACTGAAGCCTGCCGTATCACTGATGCTACATACAGACCCAGTGGAAATAATAGGATTTGCCCAGGGCATGTAGGCATGATGTAAAGAGACAGGCCAGCAAGCCAGGCCTTCTGGTATATTGTTTCACTGCTTCTCCAGATTTGCTAGTCTTGTCACTTTGTTTTGCGGTGTACCTCCTCCTCCTCTGCCTGTAATACAGAGATAAAAACAGTGCTAACTTCTTCACTGATGGCTGTGAGAGCTAGACAATGCATGCGTGCTTCTTGGAAAACACTGTGACAGGAGGTAGATCTGTTGCTTCACTTTCACCACAGCCTGAGAGATGCAGTTTCCTACCTTAGCAGCATTTGAAGTAGCTTTTGCTCATCATCACTCATAAATTAATGTGAGGGTGCTAAATATGTGGCCTGTACTATGTACACATTCAGCAATAAACTCTCTCTCTAGAAAGTTTATCTTATCTGCATGCGAAATCCAGAGCACCCAACAGCAGTATGCAGAGTAAAGGGTAAGTGGATAAAGTGCTCTTCACTCTCATCCAAGCATGAAGTAGTCTGTTTGCTTTTTCAGGATACAAGAATTGCCCCTACTGATTTAAAAAAAAAAAAAAAAAGTGCATTATGTAAGCTGTCAGCCCAGCAAAAATTGAAGCCCAAGTATGACTCCTTATCCTATATCTGAGGCTTTCCGCGTCACATATTGGCAAACGTGGTGAATTGGTTTAAAATACTGAAGCATCTCAGTTCCCTTCATGGACTAAGTGAACAAGCACAGGTTAATGAGGAAAACTCCCCTCTTTTTACACCCCACACAAAAGTCCTGTAACATGTTCCTGAGACAGCTCAGACTTTTCACGCTTCCATCTGTGAACCGCCTGAGTATGTGCAAAAGATTAAGATTGTAGGGAGAATGGTTCCAATTCAGAGTACCAAAAAATCAGAAAGTAAATACAGCTCTAATGAAACAGAACTCCTGAAGCTATCATGGATTTGCTGTAACTTCCACCCCTCAGGGTCCTTAATAAGTTAAAAAAAATTTGATTAATTATGTAAAGAATCTGGGAATGAGTGAAGTGACAAACTTCCCCCATTAAAATGCCGTTTTTTCCAAGGTGACGCAGCATTTCACAAGACACGTATGTGCTTAGAGAGCCGGGAAGTTGCTTTGCCATGGCAGATGGCACTTACGTGTTGTAAACCATGCTCCTTAGACTTTAAGAGGTCAGAAAACGTCACCAGATCTTTTATGACATGGCACATCACATCAGAAGTGGCACACGTTCCTCACAAATATGAATCGCATGTGACAAATACAAAGTGGAGACCATCCAAAGGCTGAGAATGGCAGCGTTCCCAGTCTGACAATGTATTTCTTCCTTTGGCCCTCACACAACTCATAGTTTTCCACTCAAATATTCTGCATAAACCAGGACAAGTAGATATCTTGGAGCAAACAGACATGAAGCTTTCCTATATCTCAGAAATACTAATGGAGAGCACATACATCCCCCCTCCTTTCCACATATGCTCAGGCACTCCACAGACCTCTCTGGCTGCATGTTAAAAACCAGACATCTGAAAGAGATCTCCTCTGCTCCTAGACTCTCCAGGGCAGATACGCTGGTAATCCAGCTCCCCAAGACATACTAAAATTAAAGCAGCTCAAGCTCTGAAATACAGGGCCAGAATATTTAGAGATAATTCGTAATGACTTGATTTCACTTTGGAAAAGGAAAAGGTCAATCGCTCACGCACACTGCACGTCCAGGCGTGCTTGCTGTATCTGCTACAGTTAACGTATTTAACTGGCTACAGCCTCCCCAGCGTGAGCCCACGTTCTGCTCACACCCTTCTCAAAGGAATCAAGCCTCATCTCCAGATCAATTATGTGACTTCAATCCACTGTGTCCTTTGGCAGAGTTACTCATTCGTCCATCTTGATTTTGCACAGGTTTAATAAGTGACATGTTTTTCTTTGCCTTTTAAAGCTGGCCACGCTATCAGCTTCATTGGGTAGTCTTTCTCATGTCTGCTCTCATGCTTCTGCTGGAAAAATGGAAGTTCAGGTAAGTTCTCCCAAAAGCCCAACAGCATTAGTGCTTTTCTGACAGCCACTGAGACCTTTTACTATCACAGTGTTTATGAAAGCGCAGCCTCAATTACTACAGGATCTAGCAATGCTCCCAGATATTTCTTCCTCCTTTGTAATTTCCAGATTATGAATTCCACATTTATAGGAGACATTTGCATGAGATGTGAGGTGCACAATACCGTATACTGTAACCTTTCAGCTGCCTTTTATTCCTCCAGCCTTCATCCTCATCCAATTTTTTATTCTTGACTGTGTCACAAAACATTAAGTTAATTTATTTTCAAAATCTCCCACAACCTCCTTTTAGAAGTAGCATTATTACCATTACATGGAGAGTGAGCTAAAGCACAGATGGCACCATTTCAGAAGTATCTGCTGATCTGAGCAGTACTTGATTTGAGATGCCTACAAAATGATTTTCTGAAACTCCTCTTTCAGAAAAGAGCGTGTGGTATTTTTCTTACCTATCATTTTTTCCAGGCTCTGGAATCAGGCATTTCAAATGAGTTAGGTACAAGAGCTACAGAAAGCCTTTGACAACTTCAGCTCACAATGACCAGTCCAACATCACACAGAAACTGAAATGGCCTGGAGAATCAGATCACATTCCTGTGCCCTGATTCTCAGAGCAGCCTTTTCCTTCTTCTGCACCAAGCCAGATAAAAGTGCATTATATGCACTGAGCTCCTCTCTCTCACTGGGCAAAGCACATGGTTTGCAGTGGAAAAGACCCCTGTGTCACACAGAAGGAGTTCCTGGATGCACAAGCAACTCTAATTTCAGCACTTCCTACGCCTGAGTGTTTAATTTGATGTTAAAAAGAGAGTGTTGAGACCCCGATGAAAGGAGTTATCTGGGTTCCCACCAACAGGAAACCAGACAAATGCCTCCTGCCATGTGATGTTATGCCAAAAGGCATATGGTTAATCTGCAGATCCAGAGCTCGCAGCTCTGCACAGGCTTCCGCCATTTGACCCAAGAGAAGATGACAGCCTGCTAGCACTGCCTCTAGCAGTGCTAGAGCAGGATTGGAGCAGGATGCCTCTCCAGCTTGTTTCCTGGACACAAAGGGAGTATGAGAAGGAAACACCCTGGGTCCTGCTCTAACTTCTCAAAAGAGATGTGCTTTGTCGGAACCTGTTATCCCACCTGCTAGCCCCAAGCTCTTCCCATCTGCTCCAATCCCAGATCTTGATATTTCCCTAGTCTGATGGTCCTATTCTCCTTGCTAGCAAGTCTTGGGTCATCTAGTCCTGCTTTCTCAGCTTGGGCTTCTCACATTGCTTGAACTTCTCGGTCCATGCTTCTTTGTCTGTGCTACTTTTTCCAGCCTCAACCTCTCTCCACTCCCATGCCTCTCAGCTCCACGCTCTGTGATCATCTACTTCTGCTTCTTAATTTGAACCCTAGTCATCAGATTAATATCCTACTTCACACCAGAGAGATGACAGACCTCTTCACAGCAGTGTTTCATTCAGAACAATGTAATGCAGACAAAGGAATATAAATTTCTCCAGTCTCCTTTTCCACTTTCTTATCAGCCTATACTTCAGTATGGCCAAATTGGTATTTTATTAATCTTCCCTAAACAATTTAAACATAGTCAGATGCACAGAATTTGTAAAACTCAACATAAAGTAAGTACTTGCTGAAGTTTTGAACGGAACAAAAACCACAAAGCAGTTCCTACGCCCGCCCTCCGCAAATGATCCAGGCTCATGTAATGGAAATACTTAGCAACCTAAGTAATAGGCAGCGCTGTCAGTACAAATTATAATTAACTTCCTTTCATTTCTCATTGATTTTTAGGATTTAGAGGACTGTTTTGTACAAACAAAAGGCACCTAAAGGCATTTCTCTCCTGAATCATTAAAGACACAAATAGTAGGCGGAGTGGCTGCAACAGACCTGGATCATTAGTTACCATAACATAATCCATACTGGGATTTAAGGATACTCACCTATTAGAAGTAGCAACCTGAGGGGTTAAACTGAAGCAGAGACAGTTTTAGTGACCTTAAGGGATGGAGCTAGTAAGAGAAGTAATTGTTAGAACAGTCAACTGTTAATTGGATTAATGATAATGCAGGTTAGACTGTAGGAGCTGTTAATCTTCAGTGACTCCCAGACTTGCAGACATTTCTCAGCCTTCATTAAACCATCCTCATCAAGGAGAAAGCCACCCAGTGTGTCCGAGTTGGCAAAGAGCTCTTGCCCCACAGAAAGTGAGTCTCCTGTTGATTTTACTCGGTAGCCTTTTCAGCCTGCATTGGAGACCTATCATCCCAAGGACATTTGATTTCTGAAACCCCACTTCTTTTAGGCAAAAACCAGAGAAACCCACCAATAAAACCTGTCTCCTGAGCACCACAGCAATACCATTCTCTCCTGCAAATAATTCAGTGTTTCTACACATGCATTTAAAGAGCCAATTGCAGAGCACAGTGAGTTACATAAAGGGTAATGCCACATCTCATCTTTCTGAGACAGGTTTCATGGTCCACTGGACCTCAAGCTCTTAAGGACACTCACTAGCCCAGGGCTGAGTGCAATATTCGATCTTGAAATGTGACACAGAAAGTATATGGGGTTTTTATTAGTTCTATTTGGGATAGCTTGGAGTAGATGCTGTTGTTAGAGCTTCTTATAGTATAAGAACAAACACTGGACCATGTGTAGGAAATGTCAGCATTTTAGAAAGACTTGTGAACCCCATTTCTGAAATAAAACATCCAGCTTTGCCACTGGAACCTAAAATGTATCAGAACTCATTCCTACAGTCTGAAAAGCCTCACTTTACAAATTCTAACTACAGAGACCAGTGTCAGATTTGGAAAAAAAAAACAAACCAACAAGATACCTTTAATTCACCCCACATAAAACACACCAAAGACATACGGAGATTATCCTTACATAACTGAGCCAAACTGCAATCTCCCACTCCTCAAAGTGAAGAGACTTCCAGCAGTTTTTGCTCCTTGAGGAAATGTGGAGTCCACTGAGTCCCTGCACACATCCCTCAGTGTCAGCAGGTATTTTAAAGTCCAGTTCTCTGTTCCACGCACTTTCAGGCATTTCCTTGCATTTTCAAAATGCCAACTCCTATGGCTACGAATGAGGAGAGAACTCTCTCCATTTCAGCAAACCATGGAATTCAGACTAAACCTTCCTTCCACTGATCCTTGAGGTACCAGTCTCTCTTTATTCACCACGTTCCCAAGGCAAGGTGGCTGTCACACTTTCCCCTCAGTAACATGCGCTGCCTCCCCAAACCCAGATGAATAGTAAGTCAAGGAACTGGAAAACGAACTGAAAGCTTCAAACCTTTGTCTACACAGCCACAAAAGCTCTGCTTGCACCTTGCAAGTCAAACGTCTGGTAAAATTTGAAGCTATGACAATCAGGTATATTGCAACTAAAACACTTAACACTGGGCAGACACACTGCCTGATCCAGAACAGCAAATCCAGAACACATTGGGCAATATTTGAAAGCAGAGAACTGCAAAGTACACAGGACAATGCTGTCCACAGACACGGTCAGTGCAGTGGCTGTAGCTTGAAGCCAAGCATTGAGCACTACAACTAAATAGTGACACTCACCTGATGAGGTCTAAGCAGACATGAACATGGAATACTGAAATACATCCCACCCTCAGAACTGACAGTTGTCTTTGTAACAGGTAGAGAAAATATATCGACTCCTCTATCACTCTCTTCCTTTCCTGAAGAGCTACTATCAGGTACACAGAATGAGGCTTATGAGCAGGAATGATAGCAACAACCAATACTAAAGGCTGCCTGGTGCATCATCTGCCTCAGATAAGTGAGGCAGTGCGTGGACTGTGCATCTATGAAAGGTTAAGCACAACAGCTCACCCAGAAAGGGGCTAGGAACGAGTAATGTAAATGTTACCTGAAGAGATATGTTAATATCTTTATGCATTTTTCTGTGGCATTGGAATTCCTCAGAAACTTGTGTTATCCACTGTTCACAAACAGGAGCAAGACCCCAAAATGAAGGAAAAAATAATTCCTTTTAGCTTTATATGTCCCAAATCTAGACCCAGTTCCTCCCAGGTCTGTACATATTCTAGCATAAATCCTACTGACTCAACAGCTATGAGACTGATACTTCAGTATCAGACCATAAAGTTTCAAGGCAGGTTTCTGTGATGAGAGAATGAGCATGGACTGTTCACCTTCAGCTTGTTTTCACCAATCTGTTCAATATGAAATGGGATTGTATGGTGGAGGCAGGAGGTCCTTGGGACAGCATTCAACTGTCTAGCCCACATGTAGTACAGGCGTGGGAAGGAGTTGTATATACTTCTACCCTCCAGATCAGCCTTTAAAAAAAGGTTTATTCTATAAATTAAGTGCAAAACCCACTATTTGATCACAGAATTTAACACCATTTCATAATATATGCACACTATGATATAGCCCTGACTTTCAAGTACCTATTTTGAGCCTTAATAATGCTTCTTAAACATTTTTCTTGTTTAATATAGATTCAGAGTATTGAATTGCCCACCAGGTATTAAATGGAGAGTAATCATTTGAGATTAATGTCAATCAGTTTCTTCTCAAAGCTTCTATTATTGTAGTATAGATGCAGCAGACACAGCATTTAAGGGCACTTATGCAGCAGCACAATTCCTATTCAGATGAGGGATTTCTGCCAGAAACGTGTTCAAGAAGGTTCAAAACTGCAAATCACCACCATATGAAAAATGATCAAAACAATTTGTTTAAAAAATAAAAACAAGATGGCAATTTACAACAACAAAACCAACAACAACAACAACAACAAGAGATAAAGGCATACTCTTAAATACACAGCAGGATTAGCAAAAGATAAAAGAACTATATTTTATAATTGCCATTAACTAGTGTCTCGCTATAATCAGAAGGACATTTCACTTAGCCAGTACATATGTTCACGTATTATTTATTCTCCCTGAGAGCAGTGTGTAAATGTATAAAAATTAAAGGACTGGCAGTCCTGGAAACAGAAGGTCTCTCTGTTAAGCTGCAGAGCAGATTTTACTCAGTTATGCAGCTACATTATTCTGGCCATAATTTGGAAAAATGGTGGTGCCGGAATGTGATTACAGATGGCCAAGAACAGTGTCCAGAACTTGTTCTGGACCCTCTTGGCACAAAATGAACCCTGCTGTTAACAATAAAAGTAGGCATCACTGAGATAAGACACCCTTGGCAACACCTTTGAGTACATAAGGACAGCGTTATTCTTTCCTGAATTTCTCAAGCTTCTAGGGACAGGGAAACAGAAGGTTTCAGAGGCTTATTCCAGACTCCCCTGTTTCAGGTAATGGCGAACATTAAATACTTCCTGTACCTGAGATCCATGTGTAAAAGCACAATAATGCCTTCAGTTTTCTGGAAGAGATCTATCCTTCCATGTTCGCTGTCACTATCAAATCCCTTTAATAACATACATAAGATTCCCTGAGGAGCAAGATTTACAACTTTGGTACACCTTGTATGCTACTTGTAGTCAAAAGGGGCTTCAAATTCAAGGACTAAAACACCTGACTTTAAAATTCTCTTCAAAGTTAATGTGTAGCAAGAAAAATTCCCTACTGCATGAGTTTCCTCCACAAAGCCACCAGCGCCGCCAAGAGAGAACAATATAGATTAATAAAAAAAATATTAAAGTCATTTTCCCCTCATTATAATAAATTCCAGCTAAAAGAAGGGTACCCAAGGGAACATGCTGTGGACATTGAGACTCTGCATTTCAGGCAAATCTGCTCATGTACACACAAGGAATCTATTTAAGAACAAAGAGCAATAACAAAATCCTTAAACCGCTGTCCCAAGGCAGTATTTGACAGGCTAACGGGGCTGATGTCAGAAGCATGTGTTTGCATATCAGTGCTTGAAGCAGTTGCGAGCCTTAGGATGGCAGGAGCTGGCAGTGGCAAGAAAGAAGCAGCAAGCTCCAAGCCAGCGTGTTGTTTCCAGTTTTAACAGCACCACACGTTGGGCCAACACTGAGAATACAAGCTGCTTTTCAGTCTACTTTTCCTCTTATGTTTTCTTAGAGGTTTCAGGAGGCCCTTCACAGCAAATAAATCAGGTTTTTCAGAGGCTGGTTACTTAAAGAGTAAGGACAGTTTCTTATCACATTATTTATTATTAACGTGACCTCCTTCCTGAAGGTCTAGAATAGCTCATGGGTAACACTCACAACCTATTTACTGGTGTAAGAGATGATGCTCCTACAGTTTTTGAGAACTGCCCCAGCACTGCAAAAATATTCAATAGTATGGGATGAGAACAGGTACTGCCCCCCGTTGATTTTTTGTGATTCACTTTTTGCTGAGAATATGAGGGATGACACAAACTAGCATTTTCTACTCCACTAACTTGTATTCTCAGCTATACAAAAGGTAATCCTGAGACTTTTGCACATACCCTTTGCCTGTCTGTAGTCTCACCTTTTAATTGCTACCTTACACAGTATTTTTATAAATCTACTGATTATTTGCATGTTGCTCACATTTTACGGCAAGTAGCCTCGTCAGGCTCACTGACCATCAAGAAAACCGGAATACCTGTGCATTCTTTTTTTACCTTTAGATAGTTTTCTGGATAGTCATGTTACCCCTTGTCCTCTTCTTAATAGCATGCTTTTTAAAAAACTCCTTCATGTCTGAGGACTTGTTCTTTACTCTCAAAGGAAGTATCTTTTCCCCTTTCCTTGTGAAAACTGGGGAGCCAAACAAGACATTCCAAACTAATCCACGTAATGCTGCATGAACGGCCACCTCTCATAATCACATAGAATCACCTAGGCTGGAAAAGATCTTCAAGACTATAGGGTCCAACCATTACCCCAACCCTGACAAGTCTTCGACTAAGCCATATCCTTAAGCACTACAACTACATGACTTTTAAATATGTCCACAGAGGAGGACTCTACCATTGCCCTGGGCAACCCATTCCAATGCTTGATAAATAAATTCTTCTTGGTATCCAATCTAATCTCCCTTGGTGCAACTTGAGGCCATTTCCTCTTGTCCTATCACCTCCTATGGCTGGAAAAGTATTGCAGCTGTGCCAGATCCCACCTGCAGGATACCATGTGCATGCCTGTGTCCAGAGGCAGCAGAAGAGAGCAAATGTCAAAAGAAGTGTGATGACAAAGCTTCCTCCAAGGACAGCAAGTGCATTTGATGCCTGACTACCCTCCTTCCCTCTCTGTCCATTCAGAGCCATTAGAGTGTTGGTCGCAACACTGAAAGCTTGAGCAGCACTTGGAGGAGGAGGCAGTGGTTGGCAGGAAGGACTCCATTTTCTCATTAAGCAGAAAAGAGAACAAATGGAAATAGAGGCTCCCTGGGACCGAGCTAAGCTCCAAACTGTGGGAAGATGCCAGAATTGCCGTGGAGAGAAAAAAATTGGCAGTTTCTAAGTGGCAGAAGCAAACAAATGCCAGGAGGTAACCTGGAACAGAAAGGGAAACTGACACACACTAGGCCTACAAAAATGTTTGAAAAAGAAATGGGGGGGGGTGTGTGTGTGTGTGGAATAACAGGGCTGTTCAAATATACAGGAGAAACTGAGGAGGCTGAACATTTCTGTTCCCATGATACTGGACAGGTTCTGCCGGGAAGCTAGGATTGAGGTCTGGGTAGCTCTTCCTCAGAGAAAGAAGCAACAAATTCATTTTTTGCCTTCTCAGAGAACAACCGTATCTATCCCTTTTATTTTGACTCATGCAATAAGAACCTTAGGCATGGGCCTGAGAAAATGAGAGGGACTAAATAACAGCAAGAGCCATGGGCTCATGGTAATAAACAAGCTTTCTGCTACAATCCTTTAAAGACCAAATTCTCAGCAATTTCACCTCTACAACCTGCTTGGAAAGGAGATGCTGCATTCAGTTTCTGCCCTTTTTAGGGAAAAATGTCTTCTACAGCTTCTTCTTGCCTTCTGCACTGCAGTCTCTCATCACAGGCTTCATGGTAAAGCTGATTAACACTCACTAACAGAGCCAGGCACCTCTGCACTGCAGGACTCGTACATACCTTACCAGCATCTAGCCACTTGAAAACATTTAAAGAGCAAGCTATGCCACCTGCACTTAACATTCTTTAAACCATTCCCTCATTCCAGCAACTTGCATGCCAAAAGAATCAGTCTAAAAGAGCAAGGACAATGAAATAAACTGTTTCCCAAAATTATTTCATTTATTAAATAAAGTAAAAGTTGAACATTTTTGGTGCAAGAGATGCACATACTAAGGGTCTGACCAAGAGTCTCACCCTCCTGCAGTGGCATACAGAAACAAAGCCAGCAAGCTTTCCAGTTCAGCCTGGTCTATGCATAACAAGAAACAAACCAATAAAGCAATTTGTTTCCATGCTCATAATCTCCAACACTAGCACGGGAAAAGAACTTGTTAGTATCAACAGTATTTTAACAGTATTTCTCACTGTCATGGTTTAATCCCAGCTGGCAACTAAGTACCACATAGCCATTCACTTCCTCCCTCTTCCCTGTCCAGTGGGATTCATGGATCAGATTAATGGATGAGAATTAAAAAGAATAAAAGTTATGTTTTAAATTTGTGCATTGGGATAAGAACAGTTTAATAACATGTAATAATAAAAACAATAATATAAAATAACATAAATGAAAATTAATATAGCAGAGAGAAATAAAACCCAAGAAAAACGGAGTGAAGACTGCTCCTGAGCAATGATCTGTCTCTCCCAGACAGCTCCTCCCCAGTTTATATGCTGGGCATGACATCATATTGTACGGAACAGCCGTCTGGGTCAGCTGTCCTTGTTGTGGGACACTCCTACCTTCTTGTGTATCTCAAGCCTCTGCTGGCAGGGCAGCATGAGAAGCGGTAAAGTCCTTCAGTACAAACACTGTTCAGCAACAACTAAAACATTAGTGTGTCATCAACAGTCTTCTCATCCTACATCCAAAACACAGCACTGCATCTGTAAGAAAACTGGGACACTGACCTAAAGTTTACTGCTTTTGCAGACAATCTACTAGCGATCTGTAGTCTCACAGAACTGTTAAAGAGATATTGATAACAGCATAGAGTAATGCCAGACTAAGCAATAGAAAGCCTCCTTGACATCTGAAAATTTTCAGAGTCCAGAAGGATCACCTTCTATCAATTTCTGCTTTAATTTCTTCTTACTGCTAAAATCTCAAGAGCACTTGAAAAATAAAAGCTGAAGAAGCTTAATTCAGCCTTGTGTTGTCTTCTGCTCACTTTTACAGAGTCCTCACACTACCCTGCAAAGGAAATACTCTTTTAACAACCTAAAACAGCAGTGCCATTTAAAAAAGAAGCATGAAGTTGTAAAAAAAATGCAGAGAAACAGCAAATTGTGCCCTACTTTTGTATTTTACAGTGAATGTTTGGGGAGAATGTGCTATTTAAGGTAGACTGTGGAGCTGATGGTATTAAGATAGTATTAGTGGGTCACCTGGAATGTCTTCTGAAAGAAAAACATGAGTTTTCCATAAATGACACCTCAGTCTTTGGCCATCAGACTGGATGTATGCTGAAAGGAGATGTCATGACAGAGAGTCTCTACAATAAATGTTGAGGACACTATGAAATTTAGTTTGACAAATTTAGTTACTACGCTAACAAAACAGTCCACTTAGGTAACTTTCAGTCTACGTGATCAAAACTTACTGCTGATCTCCATTACAAGAGTAACAAAAAATGTACTCTGTTTTACTTCTTAATATGATCAAAATAAACATCTGCTAATTTTTACACTACTTCATGAACCTCTCTAGTCAAACAGGAAAAAAATTACAAAGATAGAATGTTTTGAGCACAGCAGGTGTCAAGACCACAGAACACAAATCCTAACCAGGTGTATCCACAGATAATGTTCCACACTACCCATATAGAAAGTACTGGTAAAGGTACTATAAACCACTTAAATGTTTCTATTTCTGGTAATGTACTACTCTGACAAGACAAAAACAAAACCAAAAGCAACCCATTTTACACAATTGCTTTTCAGGAGGTGGGCATACCCACAGATACAGAGTGTGAGTACATAAGAAAACTCCCAACCAAAAAGATTCCCCTTTTTTATATAGTCTTTTCTCCACCAGAAGCTTCTCATACCTTCAGGTACTTCTCTGCTCTTTTTCCAGAGGGAGCAGCGGCTTCACTGATCACATGCCACAACCGCTCCTGATTAATTCTGATAGACAACCAGCAGTTAGCTGGCACATCATCATCATTGCCCTAGGATGAACAATAATCTGCCTCACCATCTGCTCCCAAATTTATTTTTAACCAGTCACCACTCCTTCCAATGCAGTGAGCATGGTAGAAATGGCACCTTTCTCCCTGGAAGTGTTATGCTGCAAGGTGGTGGCAGTGGGCAAGTGGGGAGCATCCCGTTGTGTGACCCTAGGCATCAGAGTGGACAGGAAACAGATAAATTCAGGATCAGAGGCAAGAAAAATTACTGCTTCATCATAGAGGCAGGATGGTGTCAGTTCTCCTACAGCAGACAGAGAGTGCCCATTGGTTTTTCAGTTCTTCAAGCAAGTTCAGTAACATTAAATGGTTCACAATGGTAGGAGAAGTAGAAGGAGGCAGTGTGTGTTAACCATTCACCAAGGCAAACTTTCAGAATTAAAGCTTTTTTGACTTCAGTTCATCCCTGAAAGTTAAAACTTTGTATAAAGTTCACAGATGGATGTTGTCTCATGCAGGCTGTACTGCTGTGCTAGTTGCTCTCAACCTACGGCATCCCTTGCATAGAGTGGACTTGACGCAAGCTTCCTTTGAAGAGTGCCAGGATGTTACATCAGCAGGGGAAGCTAGCTGGGAAACACGTGCACAGGCTTGATGAAGTTGTAAGGCTGTGAAAAGACTCATTCTTCATCTGCATAGCCCTGCTCACTGCCTTCATAATCACTTTTAGGGTTCAGTAGTACAGACCTATGCTACAGTGACATGCTGGACCACTGTCACCAACACACTGCAAGTGGACAATGACATATTTGGAAACCAATGTCATGTTGTAATAGGGACTCAGAAATCAAGCGGGGCGTAAAGCTTTGTCCAGTTGGTACAATGAGCTTCACGTGTTTGAGGTACTGTCAGCAACATCTGATGATGATTATCCCACAGGACCTGTTGAAAGCTGTCTCCAGGCTATGAAGAATGGTCAAAATCCCAGAAGGACAAATACAAAGGGCAAAGAAAGTATGAGGGATCCAAAAAAGATGAGAAACACAGGGGGACCTTAGCAGGTCTCTAGTTCAGCCTTGTACCTAAACCAGGGCAGTTAGACCTGGTTACTTATTACTTCTTCCAGTTAGTCTTCTTGAAACCTCCAGAGCGAGGTGGACACTGCACAACCTGTCTGAGCCACCTGCTACACTTGCTTGACTACTCTCATGGTGAAAAGATCTTAAAGTGAGGAAACCCCTCATTTTAATTCACTGTTAAGAGAAGGGGTTACAACTGCTTTGAGCAATGGATTACAGTTCCAAATGCCTGGAATCAGTATTATGACATTCACTAGAGACAGGCACGAAACACTGCATTAGTGTTTAAAGAATTAAATAAATAAAAAGAGGTGGGGAGGATAGAATGGGGTGGCCAGAAGGGTATAATTTTTGACAGCACACTGAAAAAATAATAAATGAGGTTTTTAACAGAATAAAAGCAGGAACCAAGTGTTGTGCTGCCAAAAAAAAAAAAAAATAGAAGAAAATCTGGCTGCTATGTGTATGAATAACCATGTCATGCAAAGCATGAGACAACAGCATGTTATCAGGGTTTATTCTGCCCTATCAGTATCTCTGCCAATAAATCAGGTTGAGTTTCAGATCCCCTAATTGAAGATGGGGACCAACTCTAATTATTCCGAAGAACGAAAATCATAGAATTATTAGGGATTGGAAGGGACCTCGAAAGTTCGAGATGGCACACCTCAACACATTTCACTAGGGAAAAAGTGAAAAGACAGATTAGTTTAAAGAAAGTGGTGGAAGGGAAGGTCACATTTTGGATACTTCGTATGTTACAGTATGAGAACGGTGATGAACTGTTCTTCAGTTTCACACATGCACACAAATGATTATGCAGAGATTTAATTTGGGGTTAAAAAGAATTAGGTTAGGGTATTAAGAAAAACTGAGAAGTCTGGAATATGCTAGTCATGGAGGTTAGATTTATGTTGCTGCAGAACAGAATGACAGGCTACCTGTTCTAGACCTGTGCTCCAGAAAAATAGCTTTCAGCATATTGTGAAGTGTAAATATCTTCTATTGTGTACTTGCTCCCTACTTTGTACCTATTTTCAAAGCAGAAAGAAACATAATCTTTTTAAAGTCACAAACAAACATCACATTGACAACCAAATAAGAAAAATTCAAACAGAACTTGCATCCCACTACTGAGAGCTGTTTAATAAATAAGATTACTAACAACAGCTTCCTTTAAAAAAATTGATTGTGCATCATCATTCTTGTCCCCCAAAAAAGGCTTTTCCTCATTTAAGGCTTTTTTCTGTACATTTTATTCAAAAGATTTCCAATTTTAGAACATTTTTTCCACTCTGCTTATGCTGAAAGCCAGCATCACAGTAATTGAAGGGTACAAAACTGCACACAACCTCCGGAGCCCTCCTTACTGAAACTAACTCAGCAGTGATATGAAGAGAATGTCAAAAAAGAACTGGTTCAATGTGCAAATTCTACAGGCAGGAAATCTGGTCCTTTTAGAAGACACTGGAATCACTGCAAACCTTTACATCAACTGCTCTTTTGCAGGCACAGCTGGCATTTGAGGGCTGTGAGGTACACCTTTTTCCTACTGCAGGAGGGAACAATGCAGACTGCCCCATCTGAACGGCTGCATACTGTAGTGATCCCAACCAGGAGACTGACACACATAGACTCAACGATCCACAGAACTGCTAGCCTGAGTAGCTGCAGGTCTGTGCTGCACACAGAACTTGGCCTTCAGGATGCAAGATAAACACAGCCAGTTAATCACAGCAGAGGAATCTGTACGGCAGCTTTCACTCTGGCAATCACACCACCATGTCTTTACTGTAGAGTGAAGCAGTATGCTCTCAAGCAAACTTTATTTTCCTTAACAGCAGAAAATATTAGTAAACACTTCAAGAAACATCTATAAGAATGCTGAATACCATCTGGTGAACATCTCCACACATGGGGTTCTGTACATCATGCTGCATCCCAACTGGACATCTGTCTGATGCTGCATCATGGGATTCCCAGCACTGGAAGGGATGTGAGATTATCCATTGTCCTTTTCTTCTTGTTAGTGCAAATAAATGATATTTCAACCACTACCTCACAGAGTCTGAGTGCCTTTCTCATTGGGATCACAGCAAACACTTGTACTACCAGTGCCTTATACAGATCACTGATGCAGACCATCTGCTAACCAGTTTAAGTGAAAGTCACAACAGTGGTTTTTACTTTAACATAGCAATCAATGTCTGACTCAGTACTGAATATCTCATGATGTTTCTGTCCTTTACTCTCAGTCGCCAACAAAAAAATTACAAAATTGCAGGTTGATTCCTATGAGAAATTCTTGATCTTCACGTTCTTTTGTATTGCTCCCAGCACGTTTACTTACAAGGTCCACTGTAAGACACCCACTCACCTTTTAGGAGATTCTGGATAGAGCAAACTTGCAGATCTGAAAGTGGGCTGAGAAAGAGCTTGAATTCGTTTACATGATCCACTAAATAAATACACCAGTGACACACTTTATCCTTTGCACTTTTAAGCGGTTTCAGAGTTGATAACAAAAATTTCCAGATGAAGAATGTTCCCAAAAGCTACCTTCACACTCAAAGCACTGTCCAGAATCTGAGCCAAGATATTCGTGATCTCAGTTTGCTATATCTGGTTTTAACAAATCAAATAAAGCACAGTAACATACTAACTAGCATAGTTTTCACTATTTCAAGATCAAGTGATAGAGTTAAATGAGAAATTTTTTAATGCATGGGTTTTTTTATAAAAACCAAAACCTATTATTTTTGCAGGACAGTTTAATGTCACTTCTGGATTGGTCTGTTCTATATCAAAAGAGAAGTTTAACATACTAGACCATATGTAAGTTTAATTTTAACACGTTCCAGTCACAGAATGAAACTGGCATTCATATGATACAGATGGCAGCTAACGAGGGCTTTGGTCTTAAGGCGCTTAAAACCAGACGTGAACGTAGAAGCTACTAATGTGTAGGGGTCCCTTCAATGGGAATAGAAAGAAAGAAGCTCCATTACAGAACATTTCTTCTTCAGGTGTCGATGTGTGGTCAGTTAAACACTTCCTGTCAAGAAAGATGAATACCTTATCTAATGTCAATGTGCATATCTGGGAGGAATCTCTCTCCCATTTATCAAGCCATATTACTGGGACATTTTCTGAAGTCTTGCAAATACACTTTAAAAGAAAATCAGTGTTGATGGTGATCTTGGCTTTATCCACAGGTTTGAAAATAAGACAAAAAGTAAGCTGCATCAGTTTCCTGAGCGGCAATTGTATTCTTGTTTTAGCAGTATTAACTAATGAAGAATGCCACCCCACAGTTGATGTTTTGAAGCACATACAAAGTTCTATATTTTCAGACTGTGACTTGAGGAAAAAAAAATATCCTAGCCCTTCAGGTTTTCTCTGAGGATGTGAGTTTGGAAGTCTGAACTCAAAGGTCTCTTCTTAGGTTTGTCACCAAATTTTTCCCCAATTAGGAACACGTCATATACATCTATGCAACTTAAGTTTACATACGCATATAACTTTGTAAGATTTAGTTGTAACACTGTCAGTTACTGCCACTAGAAAAGAGCATTACTGACACAAAAATTATTCGTTATATACACAAAAAATTATTTTGATAAATTGATTTTGCTGCTAATAAGTGATAGCACATTTTAATATTATACATGAAAATACAGCTTAGTGCAAGTGGGCAATGTCTGATATAGCACAAAAGGCAGCAAATTCCTTAGCAGAAAAACAATGTATTACATTTCTTTTAAGAAGGGGTTTGCATCTTGTGTCACAGAATCACAGAGCATTAGGGATTGGAAGGGACCTCGAAAGATCATCTAATCCGATCCCCCTAGATCAAGTCGCACAGGAACATATCCAGGCAGGTTTCAAACGTTGCCAGAGAAGAAGACTCCACAACCTCCCTGGGCAGCCTGTTCCAGTGCTCTGTCACCCTCACCATGAAGAAGTTCCTTCTCATATTTATGCGGGACCTATGTTCCAGCTTACACCTGTTGCCCCTCATGACACTGAGAAGGGCCTGGCTCCATCCTCCTGACACCCACTCTTTAAGAAATGAAGTTGCAAATCTACCTTAAGATTGCTAATTTACTGATATTTGAGCATCAGTTATCCACTATTCCATCAAAGCCAGTAAGTTGCAGTACTGTTCTGTTTAGGTCTTTCATGTCCATCATTGCCATAACTTCTAGGCTCTCGTGTCAATAGTTTCTTCTCTGCTTTGCCTTGTGGAATGTGTAAGTTTTTGGAAGAAACTATCAGAAATGGTATGCATAGTACTTCTATATTCTTTTTTTATATAAAATATTTCTTTACAGAGATAGTTTCCATCAAAAATTTATCTTCCTACTCAGATCTAACGTCCGTATTTATTTACACAAGCCAAGATCCTCTCTATCACTTTTGTATCAGTTTTCCATCTAACAAAGATCTCTGACCTTCCTAAATATTTTCGAATTATTTTTGCCTCATTCACAACAATTAAGTGAACAATCCAATTTGTTCTGATTTCATTTAAACACGGGGGAACAAGGGATGTTTTGCCTTAGAGCTGTGATTAAATGAGGTGAACAGAGAATAAAAACAAAAGCAAAACCCCAAGCCATAGAACCTTGCTCTGTTGGCACTTGCACTGATCACTTGCTGCACTAAGGAAAGCAGAGCTTTTAATGTGAAACAGGCACTAAGGCAAACACTTGTTAGCACTGCAATGCCAAACCAGAATGCTCTCAACACAGCTCAGGCACAAGATGAAGAATAGCACTACAAAGTTAGTGGCATCCTCTTCTATGTGCTCCAAGGACTACACTTCAGCTAGTTAGTTCTTCATGCAAAAGTCACAGCCACCCCCGTTTAATCTGTTCATTGTCTGCCTGATGCACATCCAAAGAGATTCACAAAAACACCGACACAGAACAAAGATGGGAGAAAAATCTCTCTGCATTTCACCACAAAGCATTCAGTACTTACAAAGGATTTACTTCAGGGTCAAGGAAAGCCAGACATAAGATTTCAGTAGAAGCAAGACCAAACAGCTGAGTTTTTTTACAAAAGCAGTCAGCAAGAGATCAAGGTACTTTACTGAAATCTAGACAAGTCTTTCCAGAGCACAAAACACTGCCTTCAAATTGATAAACAAATTCCAAGTTTAAGTTAACCCTTAAATATCAAACTGATAATGCTCTTGTTTTAAAAAAAAAAAAAAGGTACAAGACAAAGATCCAAACACTGGCCAATGGACTGGAAGTGATCTGTGGAAGAGAGGCAATTTGAAGGTCTAGGGCCGTAGGTCTCCACACTTTTTTGGTTGTACATACCATCAGTAAGAAAGTTTTGAGCACACACTCTCAACATATTTACCTATAAATTATCTACAAGTACTACTGTACCAATATGTACATTATAAAACATACATAAAATAGAATTAGGATTAGATAAAGATTAAAAACTGATTTAAAAGGTTTCTTTTATTATTAATGGTGAAAAATACCTCATACACCCCAATGGGATTTTGCATGCACCTCACTTTGGAGACTGCTGCATGTAGTCTTTTCTCCTCTTTCCAACTTCCAAGATGCTATCTACTCAGTTACAATCCAGGGAAGAAGAGCATTTATCATAAACTAAGGCAGATTAAAACAACTCTAATGGTGAAGCCAAAGCATAGACGAGACTTTCCATATATATAGAGAACTAAGCAGGAATATGAGTTAGTACAGAAAGAAAGTAGTGAGCCCCAAAGTAAAGTTTTGGAGAAGATCAAGAGAAAAATCTCTTCTGGTATTGTCCTTTGACTGAAGGAAGGGAGGATGTTCAACAGTTTTATATGCTCATTAGCAACTACAGAAATACAGTTCAGATAAATTCATCAGAAGGTGATTGCATAACTGGTAGAGAACAACACTTCCAGAGAAAACATCATAGAATAATCTGCATTGGAAGGAACCTTCACAGGTCATCTGGTCCAACCCCCTGCAGTAAGCAGGGACAATCATGTTCTGCTGTCAACCTTAGAGGGCATTTTAATGGCCTATCCTTGTTCACTTCTATTTCATACTTTCTACTAATGGCTTTGATTGCAAAACTGTATGTGCTTATGCAATGTACTAACGACACAAAACTGGAAAAAGCAGCACAACCTCGACAGGAGACAACTGGAATGAAAAATTTTCCTTTGAAATTACAGAAATAGTCAGCAGCCACAATTGGTATATTATTCACACGTACCAGAAGTTTAGTTTCTGTACTGCCTAGAGAAGACTGTTGTGAGCCTTATAAAGGCACCTTTGGATTGGTAGAATAGCTACAAAAATGATATGCCACAATATTGGAGCACTTGAAAGGACCCACACATACATAAAGAAGAGCAAAGTGAGCACCTATGCCTAAGATTACACCACTAGGGATATTCTCGTAACAAGATATACCAAGCAAGATACGAATTCCAAGATTTAACTGCTATAGTCTGAAAATAAAAAGCATATCACAAAATATAATAAAGGATCTTGCATCATAGCTGACAGCAGTTCCTAAACAATGTTTTGACACGGAGAAAGTGTGTAGCACACCTGTAAGCAGACACTGCTAATACATTAAAGAAAACGACGTCTTACAGCCTTCAGAAAAAAAGATCAGAAAACAAATATCTGAATTTCTTCTGTCACACAAATTCTGACACAGGCAGTGATCTGAGAAGAAAAAAACCACAACTCCGTAAATGAATTCTCAAAGACAGATTTCCAAAACCGATTTCCTGTCTCTCAGCATTCAGAAGCTTACAAGGTCTTAATGCTCCTTTCAAAACTAATTATAAACAAACATATGGACATTAATTGCAAATCTCTCAGCTCTCACAGGGAGTTTCAAATGGAAGGCCCACCATGCTGTTTACTTGCTTTTGCTTTCCCTCTCTTCAAGCACATACTGGTGCTTGGTACCACAAATGCTTCTGTAGAAGGAAGCAGAATTGACACAACTCCAAGGTAAATTGCCATCTTGCTGTTATAAACTGCGCTCAGGTTTAACTTGGTTTTTAGCAGATTGGATATAAATGAGCCAGTAACTCCTTTATTATTTTAATTTTACTTTAAGAGAAACAAGCTCTTATTCCTTTCCCTCACAGGTAGAATAGCAGCAGCACACCAATGGACCTGAATTTGTTATATAACTCATCACATGTACTTTAAAAAGGGAGAAGAAGGGTATAAAAGATTCCTTTTTGCCAAAGATAGAGACTCCTTATAGCCAAAAGAACGGAGAAAGGCAGAAGAAACTCAGAAATCTGTAAACACTTGTTTGTAATTTTGTCTTCTAGTTAATCATAAGGATGACATTTTGGAAGTGCTGAAGACTAGCAGCGACTCATTGGTATTTCTGAGCCACCAATCCTACTCATAAGGGATATAGAGGCTCAGAGTAGCAAGAAGTACTTGGTAAGAAAAGTTCTACTTCCATAGCTGCTGATCTAACCAAAGAAATCAAGCAAGTGTGAAGAAAAGGCACTATACATTTCCCATTTTGAAGATAGAGAACCTAAAAACTGGAGTTCATACCCAGTATGTGCAGCCCAAAAGGCCAACTGTATCCTGGGCTGTATCAAAACAAGTGTGACCACCACATCAAAAACGGTGATTCTCTCTCCCTCCTATTCTGCTCCTGTGAGACCTCACCTGGAGTACTACATCCAGTGCTGGAGTCCTCAATACAACAAGGACGTGGAATTGTTGGAGTGAGTCCAGAGGAAGGCCACAAGGATGATCAGAGGGCTGGAGCACCTCTCCTGTGAAGACAGGCTGAAGGAGTTCAGGCTGTTCAACTGGAGAAGGTTCCAGGGGGACCTTACAGCAGACTTCAGGTACCTGAAGGGGGCTACACCAAATTGGGTAGGTGTGTCAATCTGCTTGAATGTAGGAAGGCTCTGGCATGGGACTTGGGCAAGCTGGATTGATGGGCTGAGGTCAACTGTATGAGGTTTAACAAGACCAAGTGCCATGTCCTACATTTTGGTCATAACAGACCCACGTAACACTACAGGTTTGGGGATGAGCGGCTGGAGAACTGCTTGGTGGAAAAGGATCTGAGAGTGCTGACTGACAGCAACTGAACATGAGTCAGCACTGTGGCCAAGAAGGCCAGCAGCAGACTGGCCTGCATCAGAAATAGTGTGGTCAGCAAGACTAGGTAAGTGAATGTCCCCCTGTACTCAGTACTGGTGAGGACTCGTGGAATATTGAATTCAGTTTTGGGCACTAATACAGGAAAGACATTAGGTACTGCAGAGTGTCCAAAGAAGGGCTACAAGACTAGTGAAGAGCCTGCAGGATAGGTCTTATGAGGAGTGGCTGCGGGAACTGGGGTTGTTCAGTCTGGACAAAAGGAGGCTGAGGGGAGCCCTTATTGCCCTCTATAACGATGCAAAAGGAGGTTGTAGAAAGGTAGAGGTCAGTCTTTTCTCCCAGGTCACTAGCAATAAAAAAAGAAGAAATTGTCTCAAGTTTTGCCAAGTTTGGATATTAGGAAACATTTCTTCACTGAGTGATCAGGTATTGGAACAGGCTGTCCAAGGAGGTTGTGGAGTCACCATCCCTGGAAGTGTTCAAACACATGTACATCTGGCACTTGGAAACATGGTTTAGAGGGCATGGTAGTGTTGGGTTGATGGTTGAACTAGATGAACTTAAGATGTCTACTGACCTTAATATTCTATGATTCTACAGGAAAACTGAAGAGGAATTTTTTATGAGGAACTCTACTGATAAGACAAGGGTGAATGGGTTCAAGCCGAGAGAGAGTAGATTTAGAATAGATCATAGGAATAACTTATTAATTATGAGGGTGGTGAGGCTGGAGCAAAAAGCAAAGCTGGAGATGGGTAGATTTCAACTGGATGTGAGGAGGAAGTTCTTCACCATGAGAGTGGTGAGAGCCTGGAATGGGTTGCCCAGGGAGGTGGTTGGGGCCCCGTCCCTGGAGATGTTTAAGGCCAGGCTGAATGAGGCTCTGGCCAGCCTAATCTAGGGTGGGGTGGTCCTGCCCATGGTAGGCAGGTTGGAACCGGATGATCCTGTGGTCTCTTTCAGCCCTGACTGATTCTATAGTGACTTACGGTGAAGAAGGTATTTTCATCTTAAAGCCTGTGTTTGCAGGTGCTTAGAACGTCTAGAAAACAATATGGATGTATTCCTGTGTGACTTGGTCTGGGCGATCCTGCTGTGGCAGGGGGATTGGACTAGATGATCTGTCAAGGTCCCTTCCAGTCCCTAATGTTTGTAATTCTATGATTCTATGATTCTAAGTTGTGCAGTGTAACTGCTAAATGCATTTATCTACTTGTCAATAAGATTGTTTTCAGAAGCAATCTAACCATTTTTTCCTCAGTCTGAACACAGTAAACTGGACCACAGTGTTTCAGACTAACAGCAAAAGCAATCCAGAAAAGACAGCCTTAGTTCCGCTTGTAAGCGTAATTTGTATTAGCCAGTCACGTATCCAGAAACAAGCAGGACAATAAGAATAAAAGTAATAAAATAGCTCAAGAGGAATAATTTTTTTTCATTGCAAAGATGGAAAATTCTACCATGATGCAGTTTTAGACCAGCATTATCAGAGTAATTTTTGTATTATTGAACGCTCTCCTGTTCCGACAAAGCAGCTGCCTGTTTCCTTCCTACACCCAGATTTCCTTTAATCACTGGAGACATGATGCTGTGTTCTGACGAAATGCTGTTCCTGACCATCCCTGGTGGAGGGAATTAAAAGCCTTGTCAATCTTTCAGAAATGCAAATCTTCACTGAGAAGGTTTCATGCTTCTTGTTATCAATGCCTCTCTCTAAAGAACATATGTTATGTGGAACAGTGGACTGTTTACTTACCTTCTAAAATTAATATTGTCTTGCATTTGTGATCCCCTAATCTATGCATTTTTATTTTCTTCTTTCCTCCTCTCCAAATCTCACATTTTTCAAGTAAAAAAGCTTGTTACTTCTAGATGGCAAAAACCCCTTGATCCTCCAGCAGCAAAATCATTAATTCTCTTACCTGCATAGCCAATATGGCTCAATAGAATTTCTTCCTTCAAATATTAGTTATTTCTCAACCTGATGAGACCTTAATAGAACAAATATTCAGCCAAAATGCTTGTTTTTACACTACTAACAAAAAAAAAGTCTTCCTCTACCCCTCTTCGGAAGCCTATGCAGGGGAATAGCATTTTAATTAAAAAGGAGTTGTTCAATTAGAAAGAGGCACAGAGACCAATAATCTAATATATGACAGGAGAATAGACTGAACCTGAACCTCCCAGGGAGCAAGGAAGTGTCAATATGCAGACTCCTCACATAGTTTTGATCTTGTGTTTCTTTAGTCCACAGTTGTGGAAGACAACGCAGAGAGAAAAATAATTACTTCAGAAAGTTAAAAGTTTGTGCAACAGTCCAAACTTCTCTAGAGAAAATAATCTACACTGCAAAAGACTCTCCTGAGGTCATGGATGAGGGCTATACTGAATCACTAGAATGGTTAAAGCAAGACTAAAAATTACCTTGAAAATAAAGATTTATGAGCAACTTTATGCTGATGGAAGTAGAGTTCAGATGGTTGGGACTGCTTTTTGTCTTTATTTTAGGAAGAGAATTTAAGAACTGTACACTAAGAAGACCAGAAAGGACTTACAGATTCTAACATCAAACTCACAATAAATTAAGAGAGAAATCTTTGGTATTCATAGGTCATAACTTTTAATAACATGCTTAACATTACAAACCTTGCCTTCTTTTTTACTTTGTCATAGAACTCCAGAAAAAATCCCAAACCATTAATATAATGCCTACAAGCATACCAGATTGCAGCTATTCCTCAGAAAACATCATTAGCAAGAAACAGAATGAGCACTACTGCTTGTGAAACATTCTTGTCCCTTCTAATATTTTAAATACAAATCTGTTCAACACCAAGTTCTCCATTTCAGTTGTTGGAGTTACAGATGTTCACCAGGCTGTCTGCATTTTGATGAAAGAAAGCAATGGTAACTAGTAGAGTTTTGGGGTGAAAGAACTCTGCAAAAATTTACACTTGTGTTCTTCCTGCTGCCTTGTTTTCTAAGAGTTGCTCTACCATAAGCCTGCATATCCGGCCACATTTCAGTAGAAGCACCAAAGCAGGGATTCCTTGAGTTGGCTGCCTTGTAGGCCATATGCTGAGGTTCAGAAAGAGTACTTCCACAACAATATTTGAATCCATACACCAAACCCTTTTGAAATGTGCAATAGCTTCAAAGACAGTGGAAGATCTAGCCCTCTTGAAGTTCAACAGAAAGCTAGCACAAGCAAAGCTTGTTTGGTTCTCTTCCTTCCTTTTCGTGTAATCCACTCCAATCTCTGGATGAGCCTCTCAAATGAATTCATTCATTCAGATTGGAAAGGACCCTTGAGACCATTAAGTCCAACCATTAACCCTACTCTACCAAGCTCACCACTATATGTATCACTAAGCACCACATCTCATAAGACTTGTTGTCTGGAATCTTCACCAGCTTTGTTGCTCTTCTCTGCACCAGCTTCAGCATCTCAGCGTCTTTCTTGTATCAAGATGCCTAAAACCAAACACACAGTGCTTGAAGTGTGGCCTCCCCAATGCCAAGTGCAGGGGGATAATCACTTCCCTAGTCATGCTGGCCACACTATTTCTGCCTACATTTCTCCATTTACTGTACTAACATTACCATTATCTACTACACTGATGAGCATACAGCTTCACAGTAATTAGCCACTCTTGGAAAACCAGCATTTCTCATCCCAAAAAGTCACACAAGGTAGAAGGAACAAGCAACTTTCTATTAAAATAGTTCAATATTGCTTTGAATTTGAGAGTGCTGTTGGTAACCTCAAGCTCACCCACCACATCCAAGAATCACAAATAGGTTTCTTAGTCTTGTTAATTAAAGAAGGCAGATTTTGTGCACTGGCAGGGTACATGCAGATGGAAACTGCAAGAAGGGTGTATTTGGCACGTGGAGGATGACATTACTGCCAGCTATCAAGCATTTCCATTAGTGCACCTGCTGCAGTTTCTCTTGGTACACGCCTGCAAGCAAATTCATCTTCACAACAGGCAGCTATTGTGAAAGCTGACTAGCAGAAACCATCCTTATTGGAGCCCCTGCAGCACAATTGATAAGCTCACCATCAAAACCCCATGTTTCTCACTCATTCATAATTAATAATTCTTGGTAAGCTGAGAAAACAGTCTGAACTGACATGGTAACAGAAAGAACAGTGTGAGTGTTGCCAGCGGGGAAGTTGCTAATTTTTTTCAGACACCGTAACAGACTAGTGGAAAAGGGCATTTGTCCACACTCACAGATCAAGGTTCAAATGTATACCTCTTCAGTACAGAAGTAGCAACATAGGTCAGACCAACTTTGACCTTTTTACCACCCAAAAAACACCCCAAAAACCAACCCACCAAAAGAATTCCAAAACAATAATGCACACCCCACTCCCAAAACTATCCCCTGACCTAAAAGCATTTTACCAGATTGGCAAGACAAAGATTCTCTTTCCTTGTGCTACCAACCCTCAAGAGCAAGAGATTTCACTCTTCTGCTGCAAGCACTTCTCATCAGGCTGTTCTCAATTTCAATCATCAAAAAAAAAAAAAATCAAAGGGCAGAAGATTACCACTAGAAGCACTGAAAATTAGGCAGTCTGAGAAGGCATCTTCCTTTAACAAAAAGCAGCTGAACGTGGAAAACTTTACCTTGCAAAGCACTGTGTAGAATCTTACCTTGAAAGTTGTCATCACTTCTGTCTGTAGAGAACCTACCTTTCATCCTTAAAAACCCAATACTATAAAGGTCCAAACAATCAAACCTAGTAAGTTCAAAACTCCTCTAACCACAGAACTGCCTTCAACAAGCCATTCTGGGCACCTTTCATTTGTCTTCCAGAGTTTGTGTACAGATTAGTAACGTTTTACAGAACGCTACACCTACTTGTTTAAAACACATTTTGGTCAGATCTTCCAAAAGTCCATCAGATGGGCAAGAATTTTCTACTGTGTGCCTCCACGTAGCAGACAAACACATCTCTGGTGCATCTGAGAAGCACATGCAGAAGATGGGAAAAAACCATAAAAACCCTTAAGCAAAATATTTCCTCTTTAAGTACCAGATAACCACAGATGCTTTGCCCTTCCTCCTCACCCTCTAGAATTTTTGACCGGTCGAAGTCAAGCTGATCAAATCTACCTAATGAATCATTTTATGGTGAAGTCTCTGTTATCATCTGTTTTACAAGGCTTATAAACTCATAAAGAATTCACACAGATGCCATTACTAGTCACCTACGATTTTTTGACCACCATAATCACAGTTTTCCAGTGCCATCTCATCACCCACCAGGCAGCACTGACAATGCATCAGCACCATGCTTGACCTGCAGTGTACATTGGAAGGTACATTTCAGTACAAGATGGTCACGCTTGGACCTCTAACTTCCACCCTGACAGCACTTTGGGAGAAAGCACACCATGCAGTACCACTCCAATCTTAATTTGAAAAACAGACACTAGCTTTTTCTGGCCAAGGTCCAAGGTACAGCTATCCAAAGACAGTCCAGGGGCTCAGTCGGCAGCTTAAAATACATTCTCTAGAGCACTGTATGGGTTACAAACTGGTGAGCTCTGTTAGGGGGGACACAGCAAGTTATCAGTGGAGAATAAGGCATGCAAAGTGCTCTAAGGGCACAGCAGTGCTGCAACTCAGTTGTGAAATAGCCACTTGATCACAGCCTGCGATGAATGTGTGGAATGGCCTGTAGGCATTTACATCTTGGGCACAGTTCAGGTAGAAACTCCAGAAAAATTCAAAAAGGTTATCAAATTCTGTTTCTGTGTTTCACCATGACAATGTTAATCTACATTTGTGCTACAGTTTCCTTTCCTGCTGACCTGGATTTGCAATTAGAGAAGGGGAGCAATTTAGCATTTAATGTCTTTAGAAGAAAACAAAAAAGCACCCTCATAACCCCATTTTATTATCTAGAGAAACACTGAACTACTCATTCATTGCAGTGTGCAGAACATTTTTAGCCCAACTAAATTAAGGTGAATTAAACACTCAAAAAATGGACTGCATGAGACATCAAATTATTGATTGTTGAGTAGTACCAGATGATTTAATAAATATTCAATAGAAAACTGGGAGAAATCCTTCTCTCAGTAAGAGCTGTTTCTGCCCCAGCTCACATGCACAACCTTAGCAGCTGTGAGCTGAGAGAGTTCTTTCTTCTATCTAAGTGTGGGTAAATTAATCTAGACAGCAAGCAGAGAAAGATGCAACTGGACAGAGGGAATATCCAAAGGAAGCTCATTAGGAATTTTTTTTTAAAACTTCAACCAACTGCAGCCATATCCTACACCCTCAAACTGCATTCAACAGCATTGAGATGGTATCACAGGTAACAGGACTCTCCAAGATCTCCTGATCCAACTTATAGGCACCCATATATATATCCAGATGGTATAACCATGGACCTAGAATAGAGGAAGCTACTAGAGTAAAAGATAAGGATGCTGCAGTCCAGCCTTCATCATAACAAATGGCTCAGCAATATTCACAGATTTTACAGAGATTTTCTTACAGTTATCTATTTCAATTTGCAAAGCCAAGAGAAGACTTAAAGTGATAACCTTTACTTGAAGGGCAATTATTTCTTGCACTTCTAATAATAAAATGTCCTTTGCAGACCAAAAAAATTGATATCAATACTGTAAAGTCAGATACTTACATCTGCATTAATACTGCCTTTATCAGATAGTTTTTCTTAATCTAAGAGACACAGCACACCAGCTTGAAGGTTAATATAGGAAGTGACCAGCCAGCACTCACAGGCAACAGCTTTTCCAAGTTACTCTAGTGACATATCATCCTCTGGTCTGATATTCTGCTTAGCACAGCCTCTAAAGCTACCTCTACTTGTTTCTCCAACAAGCCTAGAGGTCTGTGGTTAGACTAGACGGTTATCTTTATAACAGGTTGTCATACAACCTGCAGGTAATGAGATGAAGTTACAGATGCAACCTGCACATCCCTTTTAAGTCATTTGAAAGAGTAGTCTTACTTTTAGAAAAACCTGCATTAATTCTGATACGTTTTTCTCAGTTTTCCCTTCCCTGTGGCTCCAGGGCTTATCTAGCTGAAGCAGAGTAAAGCTGACAGGAACACTCTTGGAGCTATTGCCAGAAATTTGAATAGAAACAGAGAAACTAAGCAGAGCATGGGCAGTTTCCTTCTGCTGGGGTTTGCCAACGGCTCTCCATGGCAGCACAGACAAACAAAATGTGTCTGTTAAGTCAAGAAAAATCATATTGATGGTTGTACATACACTTGGAAAGCTAACAATATAATCTTCACAGAACTCCAAGTAGTTCACAACAGAGTTGCTCTGAATTGTTCCTTTTTTAAAGGAAGTTTCTGGTATGCCAATTTACAAAAAGACATTTAAGTTCTGACTTTGGCTGCTAAAATGCTGTAAACTGTTGTAGTAGCAGTATTGTAGCACAGGCATGCTGGCAGTACATGGTAGACAAAGCTACCCAGAATGCCTCTGCTGAAAACCATTGAACCTCATGAAAAAGAATCAAGTGCATAAATATTAAATAGGATTGACTACATAGCATGAATATATAAAATAAAGCTTTTTTTTTTTTCTTTCTCGTGGCTGGAATACAGAACACAAAAAGGCATGTAACATAAATGGACACAAGCTCCACAAGAAGAGGCAAGGCAAGAAGTGAGGAAAAAGGAGAGCATAAGAAAAAATTAAGAAAATAGATAGGACAGGCTCAAAAGTAATTTGAATCAGATGAGGAAGCTCTGAAGCTAGTGTAGAACTTGCCTGAAGAAGTGGAAGTTCAACACAAGAAGACAAATGTGTTCTGAATAGCTCACTGAGGATGAAGTGAGAAGCTGAGCTCTCAGAAGACAGTAGCTCTAGAAGACAACAAGTAAGACTAAAGCAAAACAAAATAATCAAAGAAAAGTCACATTTGTAATACCAATAACAAGGCCAAAACCATATATTCAGCAGTAGGCTGCCTGAATGTGGTCCAAGGTGCTGTGCAACAGGTACAGCAAACCAGCCTTTGAAGACATTGTGTGCAATTCGGTTATCAAGTACGCAAATGACATGCAAAAAGCTGACACTAAAGGTATTGTCTTCTATTAAACTGATATTGCCACCTTCAATATACTTAGCAGCACACAAATTAAGAAGGGATGCAGATACAGCATGTGTTACTATCATAGTGCATCTTCAGGAACAGTAGGATAACTAAATCCAAAATCATTCACCAAACAAAGAGCAAAGTGTGGGAGGGCAGACAAATAATTAGGTGCTATGATTTCCCGTAACAACAAAAGACTCCAGTGATTACAACTGCAATTAAGAACATCCCAAAACTGAGACCTTGAATTTTACACTCAACTCCAAAACTACGCTAGACTTATAAATATGATTAGAGTATGAGAACAGGATGCAGAGAGACCTTCCCCAACCAGATCAAATTAATCACACTACAGAGCACATATCCATGAATACATGAATACAATTTCCAGGTCTGTGACATTCAATGAATCAACCAAGCCAAGCCCACACGCACACAGAAAAGAAGGCAGCTCCCTCTACTGGATGAGATACAATGCAGCTCCTCCTGTCCACGTACACACACAGTGCAAAACAAAACTGCATATTTAATCCTCCAATAATGAATTTGTTTTTAAAACCAAATCCACAGGATGGTATCAACTTGTTTAGATTGTCCTGCTGTTTCAGGATTTGGTCTACAGAACCCATATTTCTGTAGTTTCTACATTTAAAAGCACAAGTAGCATCCTATCTGTAGGTGAAACACTTGAAAAAACAGTGGCTCCTCTGTCAGTGTGCACTGTCATCCCAGGTCTGGGAATAGACAAGAGTTCAGCAGTAATACTCACAGTACACATTTATCATCTTGTTTTTCTTACTGCTACTCAATTAAACTCTTTCCTGTACATCTTTGCCTCAAGAGCCCTTATCTTGTTTAAGGTAATGGCTGCAGCTTTCCACCTGCAAGAGGCTTCACCACAATATTAGCTGCATGCAATTGCTCACAGGCAGAACAGACAGGGATGAACTGTCAGAGCACAGGTAGACAGTAGATGATGGCACAAGTGAGAGGCGATGACCCGTATTTCAAGTGTTTATATTATCTTCTAAACAACTACAACCTCTTTTTCTTTCTCAGTCATCCCATTTGAAACACAAACCTAGAAGTAACACTCTTCATTCATACACTCTTGATTCTTTCTGTAGGTCTCAGCACTCACTACAGTGGGCAAAAAACTGCCTGCTCAGTCTGTAACAACCCAGCTTGTACCAATGCCCATCTCAAAGACATTGCCAGATCAATAGAGAACAGGAAATCTGCAACATCTTGAGTCAAAAAGTTCTTTTTAGCTTGGCTAGCGGTCTCCACAGCAAACTTTTACTAAAAAAAAGCACAGGCTGCGTTCAAGCTGCTTGCCTTTAAAAGCAAAAGGTACTGATAGCTGCTGCTTGGGAGGCAACAGTGAAAACTGCCACTGAAAAGAAAGTGAGATAACTGGAGATCTGTTTGAGCTATTCGCTTCAAGCAGATGGGGCTATAACTCATGACCAAGGCACACCATGCTTAGAGCTAGCAGGCAATCAAACATATAACACAGTGACTCCTCCAAAACAGATCTGTTTTCATTTTTCAGAAGATCCTTCTGTGAATTGAAGGAACAGCAAAACTCTAGGCTTCTTTTTCATATTGAGTTTCATCATCTGTCAGCTTCTTTAACATTGCACAGTTCCTGCCCATGAACTTTCTACAAGAACCAGACCATATTTGTTCAATATTTAAAAGCCTAGCTCCAACATTTTTGGAGCTTTCTGGGGTTGAAATGTTCAATGTGGGAAAACATAACAGAGAAAATTACATACAGCTTCTAAAAACAGAGCCTGCACTCTCAAAGTAACAATTATATCATTTAAATCTATATTTAAAATTACCTTAGTGATAAACTGGTCATTCAGTTCCAAAGTATTTTTCAAATAAATTCGATGACAGGAACCAGAGCACATCTATAACTACGTGTCCTGAAAACATATCCTTGTTCCTATTAAGGCTTTTCTCTCAGCAGACACATTTCCATCTTCTAAAACCATCAGTAATCACATATTCTGGTGAAAAAATAAACACCTCATCCTACTTCAAAATTATTCACAAATGGAGTAAAGCACAGAGCTGAAAAAAGCCTTCATTTTACAGTTGGTTATCTGTAAGAAACAGACCTCTGCTGAAATCAAAACACAGATGTAGATGCACTAAAGACCCAGCTCATGGACAGGTTCTCCATAAGCACCGTTAATTCACAAATTTTGACTGCACAGGCATGGATAGACTCTGGAAACCTCCTTACCATCACTGATAATGATAGGCAAAAGCAGTTACCTCCTCTACAAATCCTACTTTCATTCTACAACATTTGCTTCAAATTTGCAATTAAGTTTTAACTAGGGAAGAGGAGAACAAAGCACATGTAAACATAGGACATCTAAACCATCCTCAGCTCTGGGTGACAAGGAGAGGCAGCAGACTGAGAAACAGGATCTCTTTTAACAACAGACTGCACCTTGGTTTTGACTAGTGCAGAGGATGCCTTGTGTCATCTGCCTGTTCCATGAAAGCCACAGAGACCTTTTAATTCAGAAAACTTTATCAACATGGCTGCAGTCCAGGAGCAGCTCAGGTCAATCGCAACTGAAATCCATGTGGCTTTCAGCTATCCTTCAACAGTTGTACAGCCATACGTTTCCATGAGAGGGAGAGGTTCATGTATAAAAAGGAATGGTTATTCACTGTCTAATAAACCGTGTTCCTGTACCTGCCCTGCCCTCATTAGAAGCCCAAAGGCATCTCAGTTCTTTTCTAATACAGAACTCCAAAGGAGTTCAGACAATACAATCCATTGCAATACAATCATTCTCAATATCTAACATCAGACCAAACAACACCTGGAGACTATAATAACAACATAATTCATCCAAATGTCAAAAATGTTAATGTTATGAACAACATGGCTCACAGCTATAGCAATGAAGATTTTAATAAAGTGAATGGTTTGTCTTATGAACACAAAAATGAAGAAATCAACAAAATGAACGAATTATCTGAAATATCGGAACTATATGGTATAGACGT
>JAOXOE010000001.1:52799320-52826348 GCA_028565055.1 Phoeniculus purpureus
GTGTGTTGAGAACAAATCGTAATGAAGATAAGGGGTATAATTGCATTTTGTCCTTGAATTAATGATGGTTTGAAGTCTGGAGGAACTGGGAACATTCCTCAAGTTGCAGAAAGTGTGAATAAATAGAAGAAATTTGCTAGCAGGAGTTGGTAATTGAGTTAGGAGCTGTGGTTATCAGAAGTGGGTGTCTGTTAATAGTGGAGCTAAGAAGATTGGCTGGCTGTTTTTCTATCTCCGAATTTACATTTTGAAGGATCATGGTAATGAAAAATGCTAGAGGCTTGATCTTAAATACGTGACATCTTCTAAATACATTTTTCTACCAACCGTTTAGTGGACTGTGAAAGTTTGTCAGAGTTTGTTTCTCCTTTGGCTACCTCCCAATGTATATAGCATTAGTTCTTGAAAATGCAGGAAAGACATAGTCCTCTCTGAAGTCATTTAAACAAAAAAACAGCCCTTAGACTTCTCTAGATGGTGTGACAGAAGATAGTGATGTTTACCGATTGGGTAAAACAGAGAAATGCTAAATTCTCTGCAGTAGAGAGAGTTTTGGTGTGATTAGGTCTAGATAGAGCAAAATCAGGGAATGCTTGCCAGCCTATTATGGATTAAGCTCTGAGGCTGTTTGTTTCTTCCTTCATGAGCTTTTATCCAATTCCTGATAAGCAGCTTTAAAAAAACTGTTGCATCCTGATATTTTCCGCTTTACTCCTTCACTGTAACTGCTTTCTCAGATAGCTGGGAACCTGCAAATGTCGTTTTGGTAAGACAAGAAAAAAAAATATATATATTGTTAAATAGTATCTTGCTGCCTTCTCTTTCACTTTAGGGATAATTTTAGTGCATGATTTAACCAATAAGAAATCATCCCAGAATTTGTATCGGTGGTCTTTGGAAGCACTCAACAGAGATGTTGCTCCAACAGGAGTTCTCGTGACAAATGGGTGAGTGAAAAACATAGTTGCAGCATTAAGACACAATAATTCCAAACTGTTACGGAAGTCTTCCTTCATCCCTGAAGTACTTGAAGTGCACATGAAATTAGGTGTGTCTAGACTTTCCAGGAAGAAATCAAAAAATGAGCAATATCCAAGAAAATAACTGTTCTTTTTGTTTTACAGTGCCAGTCAGGCCATTTTGCCAGTAGATCTCCAAACTGTATGGTAGAGACTTTGCTTTAAGGAAAAAAAAAAGGGGAAAATGCATCCTTCATTTGCCAGAGACCTCTGTGAGAGTGGGTCTGGTCCTTGATACCTAAAGACTTGTCTGTCTGTAATGAGACATTCAACAGCTCTTGTACAGGAAGTGTCATGAGATGGCATTTCTCTGTTTGGAAAGGCTTTCCCTCCTGGCATCAAGACTGAGGAGTTCACTTAATTTTTGTTTGGATGTTGAGGGAATTATTTTAGGAGTGTTGCTAAAAAAGAGCTTAGAAAACTCTGCTTAGACAGCATGTTCATAATTAGCTTTCCAATATATTGTCAAGTATTTCTTCCTGTACCTCCATGCTCCTGTTGTACATGTAGTCAAGGAGGTTTTAAGATCATTGATAAACATGACATGTGAGCAGGGAAGCAATAACAAGGAGTAGCTATTTATGAGCAGAATATCAATTGTTTATCTGTCTGTGCTGGCACGCAGATATTTCTGTAGAAACATGAGAGGAAGGAAAGAGGATTTCCAGAATAGAAACTGCAGATTTCTCCAGTTTTTCTGCATACAGATGCTTCACAGTACTCTTAATTTTCAAAGGTTAACAGATGCTCAGCCACTAGCAATTCCTTGGTCAAATCATTGCTTTTGGTTGTAAAATTACTTTCTAGAAGCTTGGCTTAGATAAAAATACAAAGTAATATCTTAGCTGAGGAAAATGATTGGAGCTTGGATTTGTGACAACATTTAATGGCAACATTATTAATCCTCTAAAGGCTATCTTTGATCGTTATTTATATCTCAGTCAAAGCTTGTTGGAAATCAGCTGGTGGAGGCTACCTTTATTGCAATGTAGAAGAATTAGATGTTCAGAGATGTCAGCCCCTTGATCTATGACTGAATATGCTCGGTACAAGACTGGAATTCCGCCTTCTTTCCTGCTTGCGTTACCATTTCTTCTGCAGCGCATCTGTGCAGAGAAATCCAACTTACGGGGTTTATTTTCTCTTTCCTTTCAATTCTTGTGCAGTGACTTAGATGCAAAAGTCTTTTATTAATTTACAAATACAGTACATTCTCACTTAGTTAAATAACAAGCCCTAGTAAATAAATTATTGCTATTTGAAAGGGATATGGTGGCTCTATGCCCATCCCTTCATTGAGGATTGTGTTTTTCCTTCATCAGTGACTATGACCGTGAACAGTTTGCTGATAACCAGATTCCGCTGCTGGTGATAGGAACTAAGCTGGATCAGATCCCAGAAACTAAGAGGCATGAAGTTTTAACCAGAACAGCTTTCTTGGCTGAGGATTTCAATGCTGAAGAGATAAATTTGGTTAGTATCACTGGTATTGTTTTTCTTTCATATGGGAATGGGTCAAATTTTTAGTAAAGAAATGTTGTGACAAAATTGGTGTTTTGGAGATTTTCTCAGTACTGCTGGAGTCATGCACATTTTGACTGGTCCACCCGCCTTGCTTCATTAAATCATAGTGTCATTCAGGTTGGAAAAGACCCTTTGGTTCATAGAGCCCAACCATCAACCCTACTCAACAAGTTCATCCCTAAACTATATCCCCAACACTACATCCAAGTGACTTTTAAACACATCCAGGGATGGTGAGTCAGCCACCGCCCTGGGCAGCCCATTCAATTCTTTGTTTCCCTATAGGGGGTGTTAGGGTCACCAAAGCTTATAATTTGTGCTTGAGAGTGAAGTTTTCTCTTCTCTATTCTTAGTTGTAGCACAGACTATCTTTGAGTGAAGCATCACAATCACTTTACAAAGTGATAGAATCTAAGACAGATATAGATATATATGTGTGAAGTGTAAATATAGAATCATATAATTTATGGTGTTGGAGGGGGCCTCTAAAGAGATTGCACTTTTAAGGTAACTACTTTGAGCTAAGGAGTAGCTAACATCAACAATCTACTTATTGAGGAACTTGATTTAAAATACGTTATTTGATTAATGGAAGTATCCTATATTCCTCTACAGACATAGAGTCATAGACTGTATTAGGTTGGAAAGGGCCTTCAAAGGTACAGAGATATACACAGATCCTTAGGAATTGGAAAGGGACCTCTAGAGGTCATAGAGTCCAACCCCCTTGCTTGAATACGGGCCATCTCTAACTAGAACAGATTGGTTAGAGCGCTATCAAGCCCGACCTTGAATGTCTCCAGGGATGGGGCCTCAATCACCTCTCCATGCAACCTGTTCCAGTGATTTACTACCCTCATATTTAAGAACTTTTTCCTAATGTGCAGGCTAAATCTACCTTTTACCAGCTTAAAACTATGACCCCTTGTCTTCTATGCCTTTGTGAACAGTGTACATACATGTGTATGTATAAAAACACACGTGCTGTGTGAATGGACAGGTTAGAAGGTATGTTGATTTCCAAGTGTATGGCCTCTTTGCATTGATTCCCTTGTGCTTGGTTTGTTGCTGTCTTTTGTGTGTTCTAGGATTGCACCAATCCTCGTTATCTGGCTGCAGGTTCATCCAATGCTGTCAAACTAAGCAGGTTTTTTGATAAGGTATGTCAAATCAGTGAAATTTTGTTTTCTTGTTCTGTGTATTGGAGGCTTTCTGATTTGAACACAGAGCAACAGTTAGCTGCTCTTTTCACATTCTATTTTTTGAGTTGATTCGAGCTAGGTGTGCAGAGGCCAAAGATTGGTCTGCATTTGGAAACCTCCAGAAAATATCTGGATTAAAGTTTTTATTCTAGATCTGCATAGAGCAATGAAAAAGAAGTCACAAATAGACAAAGACACTGTGCATGTGCTTTGGAGCCCTTTGGCAGGCCAGAAGATTTGCAGACAAAACTATAGTTACTTCTGTCAATCCTGTTTACGACGAACTTTAGGAATTAGAAAATTTGGTATATTACTCTCCTTCCTGGAAAACATCAAGGCCTTCTATGAAAACAACCAGAGAATCAATGCTCTGGTTTAGGCATCTCCTGGACAAACACATAGTGGAGCAGGTCACCTCCTGTAACAGATCATGCTTTAGAGATAATTTGGCTGGACATTTCTTTAGGTAAGTGTGTAGTAGGTTGCACAGAGTGGTACAGATCCCCTTTTGATTGGCAGTACTGCCTCTGTAAGTATCCTTGAGTGCAGACAGTTAGTGCATCATTGTTAGAGATGGAGTCAGGCTACCTCTTCTCACGCGCCATCTGTGCTCAGGGGTTACTCAGAACCACTGAAGTTGTGCAACTGCAGAGTTAGCTGCTTCTAGTGCTCAGAACCACTGCACCTGCAGAGTTGTGCAAGACAGATGGGAATAGTTGACTGATGCAGTAAGGAGACACTCAAACCATCATCTCAGTTACTAACAGGGGCTAACTAAACTAGGCATGTAGCGTTTCAGGATAACACAGCTTTACTAAGTGTGGCTGGAGGTGGCAACTTCTTCTGTACATAGCAGAGCATTGTGCTTAAAACAATAAGCCTGAAGCAAGAGACATGGGTTCTAACCTTGTCCTGGTTAGCTGCTTCTGTATTCAAGTGGGAGATGTTGATTGGCATCTGAGCTTTTCAATGTGCTCTGCCAGCTAAGATCATTCTCTGTTTTTCCCAGGTCATAGAGAAGAGGTACTTCCTAAGAGATGGCAATCAGGTTTGTCATTTTTCCTCTTTGTTTTGTTTCTCTCTGTGTCCTATGAACTGCTGACAGAGTCCTCTTTAAAAAATTGGCTTTGTGTGATTTGAATTCAACTGGTAATTCAGTTTTTAAGTCTGTGGGAGCACAACTGTTTTGGATAGGCAGAAAAGTGGCTGACATGTCAGCTGAAGTATTTGTCTCTAATGTGATTGGGAGTGTGATAGTTAAGTGTGTTAACATAGCAGAAGCAAGAGTGAAGTAAAATGGGCAGATATGACCTCTTTCAGATCTGCAGGCTTTAGACTGCTTGGTGCAGCCTAGCCAGATGTGCTGCCCTGAAGGTCAGTCAAAAGGCTGTGTTTTTTGCTTGTTTGCACAGCTGGAAACTAGCATTTTACATTTTAGTGCAGGTAGTTCTCATAGAACCAGTGGAAAACCACAGAGAAAATATCAGCTTGTTCATTCCTAAGCAAGTCTACTTTGTATTGCAAATTACATTTTCATGCCATAGCATCCATACATGGCTCTGTTCTTCTGGTGTGATTTGTAGTGCTTCCTTCTATGTATTTCCTGTGAGAGTATGGAATTGCTTTGGGTGGATGTGTTTACTGGGTCTGCTCTCTCTTCTTGTGTGTACTGAGATATCTCAAAGTTACTCTGGACTGTAGTCAAATAGTTCTGTGATGCCGGTAGGACAGACATTTTGCACAGTAAGCAGCACATCTCTTCCTGTTGGGGAATTCACAGGTGTGTTGGATTGCACATCTGTTTAAAATAGCATTAAGACACAGAAGCATCCGATGGTTTCAACAGATTTTTCTTTGTAAGCGCTCACTGCCACTGTGTAAGCAGTATCTACCGATTGGCTGCAGAAGCAGGAGCTGTAATCTTTTGCATTGTTGCAGCCATTTCTGTTCTGATGGTTTCTTTAACCTTTAAGCAATTGATGAAATTGTACTTTCAACTACCAGTGAAGTGCTGCTATCCTAGGTTAGGAGACATTCAGTCTCAACAGCTCTTTAATATGACTTGGTAATACAATTTCATAGTTTTAAAAATGAATGGAGAGTAGGTTCTTGTATGCATTTGATTCTGGGGTGAAATAGGGACTTGGAAATATGTAACAGTTAATTAGGATTTGCACAAGAAATTAAGGCTTTTATAGTGTCCTTGGCCAAAGAGCCTCAAGGAGCTCCATATAAATGATGTGCCATACTCCGGTTTTGCATCTTGTATTAATGATGCTCCTCTAGCAGTGAGACAAAGCATTTTAGTCCTGATTCTGGAGACCACCTGGAAAAGGAAGCTGTTTCCGCAGTTAGCTTAGTAATGGGCTCTCAAGTGTGGGCTGGAGGGAGCTCTTGTGGGTTCTGACATGATGCATTGTCTTTCCTGTCTCTAGATTCCTGGCTTCTCTGAAAGGAAAAGATTTGGAGGAGGAACACTGAAGAGCCTTCACTATGATTGAGCACTGAAGAAGCACAAGGTGACTTCTCCAAGTTCCTAAGGACATTCCCATTCGAAATGGATGCTTACAGACACAAATGCTTATATCAAGCAGAGTAAAATTGTATTACAAATGAGTAAACTGCTAAAGCTACTTTTGCTGGAAAAGACTTGGGGAAGAATTTCCAGAATCCTAATCTGAAGTCTAGAGTGTTTTGTAGGATTGCAGCTCATCTGGATACATGGGAACATTTGGGGAATACGTGCAATAAATAGAATGCCTCACACACTGCTCTGTCCAACTTTACCATACGCAGCACGTAAATGTGACATTTTTTGTCTTGATTTTTGGAAAATTTAAGGACAGTCTTCACAATGAATTACATTCGTCTTACCTCTGAAGGAAAGATGGCACCAAGTGGGCGTCTCATTTACAGTAAAGTGAGCAAAATGTAAGGATGGGTAAGGAATGGTCTGGAAAATCACAGAATGCCTTCATTAAATCAATGGTGTGGTCTCAGCTGGAACACACTGTTCAGCACTGTGCAAAATGAGTAAAAGAAATAGGCAGGAGATGAAAGAAGATTTGAAGCCTTAAAAAGGAAATACTGAGTAGAAAACAAGTTATATTACTTCTGCTTAAATTAAAATTGTTTATTTTGGAGAGGACAAAGCGAATCGAGTACTCCTGTTTATCTTTTCATAATTCACTGTGGTCTTGTTCTTAAACTAATAGGCACTGCATTGGAAGCTAATGGAAAAAGTAAGTGGTTTATACAATGTGTGTTTGGAACAAACCTGACATAGTCTTACTGAGCCTGAAGGCTTAGTGGATTCAGAGAACATGAGGTAAGAACATCTCCTGAATTGGAATGGATAGAAAATGGGACTGTTTAGCCTGGAGATGAGTGAAAGGAGACCTGATCCATGACTGTAAATATCTCGAGGGTTGCTGTAGGTAGGATAATGCTAGACTGTTCTCATTGGTGCCCAGTGACAAGACAAGGAGCAAGAGACACAAACTGGAACACAAGAAGTTTCATTTAGAAATAAAAAAATAATCTTTACAGTGTGAGTCACAAAGCCCTGGAACAGGCTGCCCAGAGAGGCTGTACAGCCTCCTCTGCAGATACTCGAATCCTGCCTGAATGCAGCCCTGTGCAAAGTGCTTTAGGCAGTCCTGTTTTGGCAGGGAGGGGTTGGACTTGATGATCTCTTGAGGTCCCTTCCAATTCCCACAGTCCTGTGAACATGAAAAAGACTTAAAGTCCTGTAAGAAGTAGGAACTGAGCATGACTAGAAATAAAAATGTTTTGCCAGGGATGTTTCCTTTTAATATTTAGTACTTTGACCTGGTCTGATCTACTGTGCAACCTGTTGTCTTCCCAAGTGCCCCAAGATTTGCATGGTCTCACCTCCCCAGAATTATACGGAGTGATAAAAGCCTGGTTTGTGGGTTTCTTCTTACTCCTCTTTTGTCACAGTCACCTATAATGACTAAGCCTCTGGCAAAGGCTAACTAAGAACTGGAGTTAGATATAAATGAGATTAATAATAAATGGGGAGAGAAGAAAGAAAAATGCTGGTGTGAAATTGACAGCAAGCAGAGTTCTGTAGTCTCCAGATTACACCTGCCTGCAGCCTTCTCTAGCAGCTCTGTGAAAATAAATGGAAAACTGCCTATTCCCACTGATCAGGCACAGAAATGGCAGTTAGGTGTGCCAGTCAAACTTATTTAAAATAGACATACTTTGTTTTTCCTTAGGCCATTTCCAGAAAGGTCTTGGAGCATTTGCAATCATGAGTGCAATAAGTTTGTAGATGCCTGTATAAAATAGGTTATTGGTTTGCAATTAGTTTACAATCAGGAAAAATAAGGTACTGAAATATTCCTAGGAGGTGTAACCCATGTCTGAGCTGTGCAGCTTATTACAGCACTAAAGCCTCTCTCTACTCCTTTGGCAGTAAAAGCTCAAATTAATTTCCCAAGGTTGGGTGCTGTCTTAGGGTAACTGGAGCTGGACTTCCTCAGGTTTCTAAGGAACTGCAGTGCAGAACAAGCAAGTTAGGGCTATTGTTTCTTTCACCCTATGGTTTCTTCAGGAGAACTTAAAGTATTGAAAGTGAGATACTAGATAGTTTAAGATGTTGCATGAAGTGGTGGTTGTGTATGTCTTTGATTTGGAGGAAACAATTTTCCGAAGTAGCCTTCCTCAACTGAAAACAGGAACATTGCTCAGTGTGCTGGAGGGTGACCTGAGCCCTCACTGCAGCTTAGCCCCATTCACTTCTCAGGCTCCACAGTGAAGAAACAACATTTGAGTATGAAAAACTTTGTAAAGGTCAGTTCATGCTCCAGGAGGAGTGAGGAACACGTAAATCCTGTGCACGAGTGGGACTGAAGGTTATGGCAATCAGAATTATGGAGCAAATTAGAAAAGATACTGCTATGGTAGGAGTGAGAGAAGATAAAGGGAATAGCACTGAGGAAAGGCAGAGTACATTGGCAAGAGGTAGAAGGTTAGCAGACTGAGACAGAAAAGTGGTTGAGGCTGTGACTCCTGCTTTAGCCTCAGCTATGTCTACCTGGACTCACGCATCCAGCCAGGAACTCCTCCCAGGGTATCTCCATCCACTCCTGGACTGACATGTCTGATCTGACAAGTGGCTCATGGCCAGTCTCACTGTGCTATCTGCAGAAGGAAGGAGGCTTGGTTCTCATTTATCTGTTTAGCAAGTTGTGTTTTCAGTACATTGGCAGTTAGAATTTGCCTTTCGGTTTTTCAGTCTGAATGTTTGAACTGAAGAAAATGAGGACCAGAGTTATTCTGAGCTGTTCACGTCACAGTATTTATTCTGGTATTACCACCTTCCACTTTGTCCTGCCGTCAACAAATCATTTCACTTCAACAGTTAACTTTAAAGCACTGAAATCATTTTGATATCTGTCATTTGGTTATCATTCTAAAGGGTAAAGGCTAATTTTCTATGCTGTCTCCATCAATAGCCCTGAAAAATTATTGCAGACCCGTTTCACCGTGATTGCAGTGTTTTAACCTTTATGATCCCAGATCAGATGGCTTTGTAAAATGCTGTGGGAATTATTTTTTCTATTTTTACCCACTTTTATTCTCGTATTTCATCAGAGCAGAGTTAAGGATTTTGGTATATCCAAGGCAAGTTTAAATAAAATCATGACATTTCATGCTTGGGGTTTGAATAATTGCACTATCTCTGTTTTGTGGTTTTTACATTTATGTGACTCACACACCGCAGCTCTCTTGAAATAGCTCCATGACTTTTGTTTGGAGCAGTAGCTTCTGGTTTCCTAAATGTAACAAAGAGGCAGAATGGACGGATAACTATAAATTAGACAAGCCATGGGAACTGACACAGTTGCAGGCACCAGAAGCTGCAGTCAGGATCCGGTAGACAATATGATATGACCATCCAGTTCTTTTTACTGACTTTACCCGTACTTGCTGCCCCATCCCCTTTGTGCTTCTGCTTTACTTCTATCATAAAATGTCTAAAGATATCTTTCAAGTTCTCACTAAGCAAAAGCCATGTGGACCTTTCTCCCAAATATTAATTGTCCAGCCAAACCTTTTTTGGTTTTTAGAGCACAGGCTTGCATGTAGTGGTTGTCTTAAACCTGTATTAATGAACCCAGCATCTTAGATGTTTTAGTACTTAGTCTGGACAGGAGACCTATTTGTATCTCATTTGTTTAGATCTGAGCAGGTAATCACTATTAGACTTAATTTTACTTTGAGGACAAGGGGATTTGTGACGGAGTCACATTACATTTCTTTTTGAAGGAAGGACTACAGTTCTTGTCAGAACTAGGAGTATGTAATCAGCCAGAGTTAATTAGTACTGACGAGTGTACTAACAGACAGCAGTGCTGTTCATACCTCACCTGTTTCAGCTGCCCACAGAAGGTCCACTTCCAAGCCCAGATCTGAGATATCAGACAACTTGTCTAGGTCACTTTGTTCTTCCTGTGCATTTCACCTTGCTTTTCTCTGTGTCCCCCCATGCCCTCTCTGATCATTCTGTCTGCCTTGCCTCTGTCCACACATACCCCTATTCTCTGTTCCTTCAGCTCCCTGTCTCCCAATTTCTATCCCACTTTTCCTGTCCCACCTGTCTGACCCCTCCGTATCACTGAGGTGGGTCTTTGTGCCACTTGCTCAAAGGTTTCTGGTTTCCTCTCTGTCCCTGTTTTTATCTCTGTCTCTGTCATGTTTTGTCTTTCTTTCTGTACAACTTGATTTCTTTCTCTCTTTCTGCCTTTCTCTGCATGACTCTTATCTCCCTGTTTTCCTACATCTCTCCTTCTGTCTGTCTCTTATGTTTGCCCTTTCATATCACTTTCACCCAGTTCCTTTCCCGGGAAAGAAACACGTGCCTAGCTCCTGTGTGCTAGAAGCGTCAGTGAAGATGGCTCATGCAGGTACTTCTGACATGTGTTAGACTTCCCATGCACCCACAGGTGAGGTGTACAGTAAGTAAACAATGAGCCTCCTCTTTTCCCGAGGGGCTTAGCAGAGCATCTGTTTGATTTACGACCAGATTTGTGACTGAGGAGAGTCAGCAGCATGAGCATATCCGAAATACAGAAAATCCTCATGTCTGCCCCTCTGGTTTTCCATGCAGAAAAGCCATGTGTACACTAACTTTAAATTCTAGAATACACATTTTTGTCTTAGTGGAAGACTTGCCTGCTCCTTGAAACAGTCCTTAGCAAATGTGGCACTGGCTTTAAGTGTGTGAAACCTGTCCAGTAATGGGGTTGTGGGTGCAATGAAAATACAGACTTTCGTTATTGATAATAATTGCAGATCCGGTTGCAATATGCTCCATTTATCACAAATGAGATAGGAATTGCTGTGTTGTAGCCTGCAGCCAATAGATTTTTCAGTGAGATGTATTGAAGTCAGAGCTTGAATCCTTGCATCTCACTTGATAAGAAGGTGAAAACCTGCTTCTGGTTTTCAGCAGAGTGCTTAATCCTTCTGTTTCTTTTGTTACTCAGCAAAACAAAACATGTCCCATTGGAAGTCATGCTCCTGTCTCACTTTCTTTGTAAGGTTGTCAGTTACTTTGACTCCTTTATAGGGTTGAGCAAGTCTGTTCTTTGACAAAAACCCATTATCGTTACTGATAAACCTGTCACTAGCTGGAAAATTTCCAGAAAGTGCTGAGAAGGAGAGCTTTCATTAGGGGGTGCTTTGCTCTAGCACTGTGCAGAGCATCGGTCCCGATCCTTCTAATTTCAAATGTCATCAGCAAAGCTCCCCTCAAGGCCTGGCTTGTAGGCACATGTACTGTTCTTAGTGTTACCCACTGGCACTACTGTGGGTTTACTCCATCATCTGATGAGTAAATGGGGAAATGTGGTTCTTCATGGTTTGTGAGAATATTCGCTGCTAACCATAGGTGTATGAGCAGCATAAGGGCTTTTCAATTGTACAGGTAAAGTTGCAACAAACTCTGGTCCTCAGGACCTCAGTCATAGAATCATAGAATGTTAAGGTTTGGAAGGGACCTCTGGGGACCATCTAGACCAACTCCCCTGCTGAAGTGTAAACAGATCTTGAAATTAGATGTAGTTTTCTAACAGTGAGTGTGATGACACCCTCAGCAGTTAATTGAAAAAAGGAGTTCTGTCAATGTTTGGCGTTTCTTGTGGTAGAATTAATAGCTTTCTGAATGATGCCCTTTAGCACAGCTTTGAGGAAAAGCCATGGCATTTTTGTAAGGAAGTTGGTTGAGGTAACCAGAGCTGTCTGTAGCAGCAAAGATGCAATGAAATCTAGCTGTGGCAGCTCAACTGCTCAGTCTTCCCCTGCTGCAAATACTGATAGATACAGAAATGTGTTTTATTTTTCCTTCATTGGCATTATATCACTGAAATACAGCTAGTTGTGCATCTTAGACTTATCACAGAACCACAAAATTGTTGAGGCTGGAACACATAGAAACTCTGGGCCCACACCTACTGAAATTGCACAGGGAAATGTCCCTTCAGGATACCACGATGGACTTAGCTAAGAGCTGTTGAATACAAGACAAGCGTGTGAATGAAAACACATGCTTCTTCCTGACTAGATACCCAAATGAAAGTCTGTGCCATGTGAGCAATCCATCTCCAAGTTCAGTCATGTTTTTGACTAGTAAGAACATTAAGTGAAACTGTGTGTGATTAACCCATGAACATCTACATTCCCTTTGACCTGAAAGTTAACATTTACAAAGTGAAAATGCACTGCTGGCTTTGGATTAAAGATTTATTAGAAGACAAAGTGGCCCAGTAGCCGCTGAAGGCTATGACAGTGTTCCCAGCTTTTTATCTTGCTGTCTGATGTCATACTCTTTTCCTGAAGCTTGTTCTGCTGGGGCTTACGTGAGCTTGATGGGCTGTCCTGTGCTTGATGGATCAAAGGTCAGATCACAAAATTCAGTGACTGTCCAAAATTAGCATCCTCTTTAGCAACTGCAGCAGAGTGAGGAAGGACAGAACAGGGCAAGGTGACTAAATTTTCTCCTAACTTCTGTGAGTGGTTCTTCTAGCCTGAAGGCAGAGAGCATCCGGGCTCTCTCTTCATGCCACAACTGCTTCTTGGAGACAAGGATGGTGTGCTTTCCACTCTAGACAACTTTTATTATCTTTCCTGCACAAACAAATGATAATAATTAACCTCTCTGGCATCAGCTGCGGAATGGTCCCAGAAAAATGACAAGGACATATTTCATAAGAGCCAATCTACCAAAAAGTACATGTTATTTAAAAGGAGCCTTTTTTGCCACAAAGCCGTTGGCAGTGATTAAAAAAGTATAAATGTAATTGCTTTGTTTTTCTCATGATGAAAGGTTCAAAAAAAGATATTAAATCCCCTAGTACTAGGTAGTAGACTAGCAGATAAACAAAGACAGCTGCTCTGGAGAGCTCCTGTCCCGTTTGGCAGTGTACAAAGAGAAGAAATGCAGGCTGAGGAAGCTGAGATCACAGACCAAGTGAATACATTAATAAATAACTGTATCACATCAGTGAATGCATTTAACTCAACTAATAGAGGCAGGAGAAAAGGTTGGTCCTTTGAGCATTTTAGGAACAAGATACGTCCCTATCAAAAGCCATGGGCCATAGCAACAGCAAGTCCACAGCCATATGAGAAAGGACCTCTCTTACTTGCCTCTTACATATGTTGAGCATGGGATGGGTTGTGACTTGAAAATGAATCACTATGAGAAGTGATGATGACCTATGATCCAGCAATTGGATCCACCACAGCAGCACTGACAGGCTACAGTGCTTTCTGGGAAGTGCTGTGCTAAGCACTGAGTAGACATTCATGAAGTTGTTGGTCCTGCTCTGGAAACTCTATACCCTAACAGACAAGGGACAGGAAAGAATATACAGCCTCACCTCTGCCACATGGTCTGAAATATACACGGCACAGGAAGATACTAATGGAGAACATAAGGCCAAGTGCCAGGTCCTGCACTTGGGCCACAACAACCCCATGAAATGCTACAAGCTTGGAGACGTGTGGCTGGAGAGCCATGTGGCAGAGAGGGACCTGGGGGGTTCTAATTGACAGGAAGATGAATCTGAGCCAGCAGTGTGACCAGGTGGCCAAGAAGGCAAATGGCATCCTAGCTTGTATTAGAAATCCTGTGGCCAGTGGGAGTAGGGAGGTTATCATCCTGCTGTATTTGGCACTGGTGATGCTGCATCTTCAGTATTGTGTCCATTTTTGGGTACCTCGATACAAGAGAGATGTGGAGATGCTGGAGCAGGTGCAGAGGAGGGCAACTAAGCTGGTGAATTGCCTAGAGGATAAATTTTATGAAGAAAGACTGAGAGAGCTGGGGCTCTTTAGTCTGAAGAAGAGGAGACTGAGAGGAGACCTCATCACTCTCTACAATGACCCTGAAAGGTGATTGTGGAGAGGCTGGTGCTGGTCTCACAACCAATTAGTGATAGAAAAAGAAGAAATGGGTTCAGGTTACAACAGGGTAGGTTTAGACTTGGTATTAGGAATAAAGAGTGGTCAGGCACTGGAATGGGCTTCCCAGGGAGGTGGTTGAGTCGCCATCCCTGGATGTGTTTGAAGATTGTTTGGATGAGGTGTTGAGAGATATGGTTTAGAGGTGAACTTGTAAGGTAGGGTAGATGATTGGACTCGATGATCCCAGGGGTCTGTTCCAACCAGAGTGATTCTGTGATTCTGTGACAGGGACTACCACCCATATGTCCTTTTTCTCCCAGAGACACACAGGTCATTTAGGAAGGGCAGTTAGGGGTGAGGAGGGGTGTTTGCCTCTATGCCAATGACCAGCTGGAATGCATGGAACTCCACCTGGGAGCAGGTGAGAGAATTACCGAGAACTTACACGTGAAAATAAGGGCTAAACTAGGGCAGATTTAGATTGGATATTAGGAAGAAATTCCTCACTATGAGAGTGGTGAGGCGCTAGAACAGGTTGCCCAGAGAAGCTGTATTTGCTCCCTGGAAGTGTTTAGGGTTAAGTTGGACAAGGCCCTGAGCAACCTGGTCTAATGAGAGGTGTCCCTGCGTATGGCAGGGGGGTTGGAACTAGATGATCTCTGGGGTCCCTTCCAACCTAAACCATTCTGTGATTCGCCCATGCAGTGCCCCACTACCTGAACTTGCAAGTGATTCAACAAAAAGCCTTTTAACGTACGTGATATGAATTTGAGTTGTTTGAGTCTCCTTTGTCTATTGGATCAAATATAAACTGCCTCATCTTCTGTTTGAAAGCCTTTTTCCATTCTCCACCTCGTCTTTCATTCACCACAGAGATGTTGAACACCAGCTGTTAAATTTTCAAGGAAGCCTCTTGGGACTTTCTGACTCTGACTTAGATGAGCATATTGCACATCTCCATCATGACGCCTGTGAGAACAGTACACTTCTAACAAACTGCTGCTGTGCAGGTACCACACACACCGGGTGGTAGCAAATACAATTGCATTGATGTCTTATGATTTTTATGTATCTCTTCAGGGTCCTGTTACATATTTCAGCTGGAATCTTCTTGGAGCAAAAGCTCCAAGATAGCTAACACAGTCATACACCCAGAAATACAGCTGAGAAGACACTGACCACTTTTAATGCTCATTCTTCCTTGCTTTGTTAATTGTGTTTATGAATAATATTTATGTGATAATGTGTTATGTTTGGGAAAGATATTTGCATGATAATGAAGGCAGTCACTAAATTATTAATGAAGTACATCCATACTTAATGTTTCATAACCTCCATATTTAAGAGCTACTGCAACAAACGGAAAAAGTTGTTTAAGCTAAATCACTGAATCACTGAGGTTGGAAGTGACCTCTGGAAATCGTCTAGTCTAACCCTCCTGCTCAAGCAAGGTCAGCTGGAGCAGGCTGCCCAGGACTATGTCTAGCTGAGTTTTGAATATTTTCACAGATGGAGAATACACAACCCCTCTGGGAAACATATCCCCATAAATATGATCAATATTTGATCACATTTAAATGCAAAAAAGGAAAGCCCACAGAACTACAGGCCAGTCGTGTCCATCCCCCCAAAGGGACATTCCACTACTTGAAGTCAGCTAATCCTAGAAAACACTTTCAGACAGACGAAGGACGTGAAGATGATTTGGAGTAGTCAGCATGGATTTATGATTTCCCTCTTACGTGGGATGGGCTAGGTCAGAAACACCACATACGTGTTAAGAAATCTTCTTTCTGTACTTCTAATTTGGAGGTCAATCCGTCAAGTGTCAGATCAACAGTGTCTCATTAAATAACAGTTCCCCCTATCTAGAATGGCAAAGCCAAGCTAGGCAGCCTAATAAGCTTTAAGACAGTTACGTGGCTGTGTAGTAGTGATAATCAGGTAACAAGAACAAGCAGAAAGTAGGTCTGCTCAGAAGCAACACCTTTATTTTTACCTGGCCCACAGGAAGAAAACAAGAGAGCAGGGCCTGTGAAGAGGTGTGAGCAAGGTGAATTGCAGGTTCTCAAAGGGGGAGGTAGGCTGAAATGAAGTGTTTTCTCTCCTGCTGTGTGGCTCAGCAGAAGGGGATCTTGGAAACCCCTGGAACTTTGCGACTTCGATTTGCAAAACTGTACTCAAACATGTAATTCTTCACTGTCAGAAAACAAGTGAGATGCACTCTTCACTCTGAAATACTGTCTGGTAGGAAAGGAGTCTCAAGGGTAGGTGCCAGGTCCTGGGTACTTTATTTCTTTGCAATGATAAATCACTGCTGAGGGTGAACTCACGTATTCACAGGCTCTGCCTTGAATTAGACAATTCCTCACTGCTGGTGTGGGGGTTTTATGGCAAAACTGGAAGCATGGAGAGAGCCTTCCTGGCCAAAGGGGAAGATGGCAAGCTGCAATTGAGACCTAAAGAAGCCGTGACTTGTAGACTACTCAGCCTATATTACTCAAGAGCCTAATACAAGGCAGTCCAGGTCTGTCATAGAATCATAGAATTTTAAGGGGTTGGCAGGGACCTCTAGAGATCAAATCCCTGCCAGAGCAGTATCACTTAGTGCTGGCCACACAGGAACACATCCAGGTGGGCTTTGAAAGTCTCCAGAGAAGCAGACTCCACATCCTCTCTGGGCAGCCTGTTCCAGTGCTCTGTCACCCTCACAGTAAAGTTTCTCCTCATGCTGAGATGGAACTTCCTATGCTCTAGCTTATACCCATTATTTCTTGTCCTATTACTGGGCACCACCAAAAAGAACAGTTCAAAACTTTCAGTTAGTGCTGTAATAAAACGTGGAAGTTCCCAGTTCTTCTCATCCTCAGCCCAACCACATTGTAATGAGGCTAAATTTTTATCTGTTTTAGGGAAAACATCGCCCAATATTGTACAGCCAAGTTAGGTGAACCAGTTCATGGTGACTATGTGATAAAGCCACTAGTGCCATGAAACCAGAAATCAGCCCCTGAGCTGGGGGACTTAGAGGCAGTAGGTCTAAGGGTCTCCCAAGCAGGCAGAAAGTACCAGCAGAGTATAGGAAAGGATAGGACAGGAGCTTCCTTATGTCATCTCTCCACAACACGCTTGCTTGTTGATTGTGAAGCACCAGCTCCAGCCAGTGCTGCCAATAAATCTCTTGCTCCTTTCCAGACAAGTCTTCAACTGCAGCTCTCCTTCTCCATTTCCAAGTAATTCCCCCACAAACCACATCTTCCAGGCTGTGTCTGTGTGTGCTTTGCTGCTATTTGCTCGGTGTTTATCCTGTGTGAAGCAGAACTGGCTCAAAACAGTTCAGCTGTGTAGACAAGCAAGTGAAGAAGACACAAGTGAGGTGGTGTGGCCTGCCAGGGTTGTAGTGCTCGTGCTCTAGGGACACAAGTATTGTAGGAGAAGTGGAGATCCTCTGTCTGATTTTGGGGCTCCCAACACAACAAAAACCTATCAACTGCAGCATGTTCAGCAGTGGCCAACCGTGTTTATCAGGTGGTGGGAGACCACAACCTGTGAGGCACTGGGCTTGTTCAGCCTGAAGAAGAGTTGTCATCAGCTGAAACAAGGGAAGTTCAAGCTGCATATAGGGACAATCTTTTTGACCATCAGTGCAATCAAGCACTGGAACAAAATTCCCAGTGAGACTGTGCAGCCTCCATCCTTGAAGGTCTTCAAGACAAGACTAAATGAAGTCCTGAGCTGCCTGGTCTGATCTCAGAGCTGACCCTGAAGTTGGACTAGTGACCTTCTGAAGTTCTTTACAACCTGAATTATCTTATGATCCTGTGATCCACAGACCAGACAGCACAGCCGAGGACAGCTAGCTTTCACTGCCCCCACCCATAACCACTGGCTCTTCATACACCCCCATCTTATCTCTCATAGCAGCATCCTACTCTGACAGACTTTTAAGTGCTTGGGGGCTCAAATGTGCCACTCTTGGTGGTGTGAGGAGATGCTAGCTCTTAAGAAAAGACAAAATTATTAAGACTTGTTTGTCTCGCAGCCTGAGCTTTCACCGGTTGCTCCTGGGGGCCATATAGACTGATAATAGCTTTGGAGAGGGAAGGCGTCCATGATCCTCTAGGAGGTGAGATATTAACTCCAGAATCTCATTTGAATTTCAGTGAATTTCACCTGCCTCCTGGCAGAACCTATAGTGGAGCAGGTCACAGAAAGGGGAAAAAAACTCCTTTTTTTTAGTTGTTTTTGTGAGACTTCTGAAAGTTCTAAGTTAAAAAAGAAATCTGATAAAATCAATTGATTTTTTTACTGCAACTTCTGGAAACGCAGACCTGCTTTCATTAGTATTCTGTAGCTACATGGTCACCGCTGTTTCTTCCTCAGCAACAGCTTTCTTGAGAAATATTCGTATTTCAGAATTGGTAAGTTCCCCTCACTGGCTCTAATCACAGGAATACAAAATCTTCCCCTGCTTTTCGACCCAAACTGCTGGTTAATGTTGCCACACAGTGTTTCGCAAGTATCGCTACCTCCACCAGCACAGAAGCGTGATCCTTTCCATTCTCAGCGTAACACAGCTCAGACTAGCAGACTAGGAACTGGTACACATGTAGAGGCCTGGACATTAAAGGATTTAGGAAGGAAGATTGTAAAACGTTTGTAAAAATGGCTGTTCTTTGTTCTCTTTGTCCCCCGTGTGTGGAAACCATAGCCCTTGTTTTAACATCTAAGGAAGAAGAGGAGCAGAGAGGGAACTTAATCCCCTTTACCCCATTTATTATCTTCAAATCAATCTTGGAGTTGGTTCCATGGAGAAGGGTCAGTGTTTGGTTAAACACAGACTGGGCTGAGCAAACAGGTTGAAAAACTCCCTTGGACTTTCTCACTTCCAGCACTGTCACTCTGCCACCAGCCCAGCACGGTCGACCAGCCGGCACACTTTGCTTGGCAAGCTGCTTCAGCCAGATATCTGCTTGGGGTTTGTGACTAATCCAAGAGGAGCAGGACCAGGAACATGAATGGTTTGCAGGTAAGGGATCAGGCACCCGTGACCTGCCAATGCTGGCTTCTCAGTTGGCACTGGTTTTTTGGGCATCTGTTTCATCTTCATGTGCTCCTCTTACATTTCAAGGTGTGTGTTTACAGCTTTCTTGAGATAAAGGGGTTTGCTCTGTTTTCTCTGTAAATAGGCTTTTCTCTCCTTGTTCTTCACTCTTCCAACATGGGATCTCTTCATTGCTGGATCTATCCTTCCCCTGCCCACGTGTGCACCCCTCCTCCTGCCCTGGGTGCCAGGGGTGTGTTTCCCCCTGAGCCTATGAAACTAGCAATATCAGCCCAGATGTTGCAACCCTGTCTGTCATCTTCCTGGCAGCCCAGGGGAGCAGTGGCTCTACCCTGGGGCATTTCTCAGTAGCCCCTACAGGCAATGCTGGCAGACGGGGACTGTGCTTATTCCTTCCTCTCTGAGGACCAGAAGGGCAGTTGGCAGGAGCTTTCCCTGTGGCTGATTGCCAGAGCATGGGGAAGTTTCAGGATCTTTCCTTGCCACCATTTGCCAGAGCACAAGGCAGTTGTGGGAGAAGGGCAGGCTGTGGTGGGTTTATGGCTCATAAGATAAGGAGCCATAAGAACAGGAGGCTCGCAACCCTCTACCTCATCAGCACCTCACTATTGTTGGGGGGGACCAGTCATTGGTGTGCGTGAGTAGTGCTGCAGTAGGCAGCAGGGGCAAGGGCTCGCCACGATGGTCTCAGGAGCTTGTGCGGGACAGTTACATTTCTCTCTAGGCTTCAGGGTTTTTCCTAGCTCTGGATATGCCTGCGGTACGTATGTGCTCCTTCACTGTCTTCTGTGATGTTCGTTATTTTACACAGTGGTCTTACAGGTCTGCTTATTCATCTCTGAAGAGTCCTGTCTCTTCTTACCATGCCACTTCCCTGGCTGTCCCTGACACCCCCCAGCTCTCACCATCCTCTTTCAGCAGCTGGACATACTTGGCCACTTCAGATGAGTGGCCAACTGATGGTCATTATGGCTGCGACAGCATCTTCCATGTTCATAGTCCACTAGTTCCTAGCAGACCTTAACACCTTGTTGGCTGGTATGACTATGGATGCAGGCTGACCTGACCACAGGAACAGGCTGCTCTGCCAGCACGTCCTCTTTGAGATGTTATATAAATCCATACTCTGTCACCACCTCTCTCCAGCCCACAGTCTCTTGGCATCTTTCCTCCCTTGCTTCACCCTACCCTTCTGCTCCTACTGGCATGTATCCCTCTCTTCCCTCCTCCACCAAATGTCCTGACCCACCGTAGAGCTGGCTGGGTCTTTTCAGAAAGGGTTTGACCCTGGACCATGCTCAGCACTTTTGGCGCAGAAAATTGATGAGACACCAGAGGCATAGCAGATCCTTCCAAGGACATCAGCCGTGCAGCACCAGGGCAGAGCTCCATTTGAGATATTTTCATTTTACCCTGTAAGGAGGCTGTAAAAGCCCCACGCAGGGGGTCAAAGACCTGCTTTGCTTGTTGCCCCAAGTGCTCATGTCCCTGTTTCTGCAGGTTTATGTTAAACACTCCGATGTTGCCTGGGCTGAGCAGATGCCGAGTGCCTTTTGTCTAGAGATGAATGTTGTTTTCCTGTGTCCTGCAGCAGGAGCTGATAGAGAAATGTATTATGCAGCGCTTGAAGAAGGGCCTTAATTATTTTGCAGTCTGTGTGTTCAGACTTCAAATACGTTTTTCCCGTGCCTGCTGTCTAATCCAGTGAACAAAAGGTTATGGTTTATAGGTCAGAGCGCGACACCCATTGTGCACACCCTGCTTTGCATCCTGGTTATTCCAATCAATGAGCTTTGCTGAATTTTTTATGCTCTGCTGGGCTTTTATCTCTCCCATTTTATTGCAGAATGACAAAACAAACCCCAAAGTGGAGTCAGATGAATTCCTAAGATCCTGTTTGCTACAAGATCTCAAACAAAACAACAACAGTAATTAAAAGCAGACCTCAAAACAGAGGCCCACAGAGCACTTCTTGTTTTACAGGCAAATCTCAATTACCAAAATAGTTTCCATTGACCTACCTAACCTGAAGTCACAACGTGGCTAAGAATCATGGAGGCCAGGCAGGGACCTTGAAGGATGTTGCTTTGGACTAAAAACCCGTTAGAAGTGTTGGTTTCCATCTGCACAGATTACTTTGCCCAGGAAGGATGCTGCTGTGTGGACACTGGGTGGGCAGAAAAGGATCAGTTCTCCTGGCTTGGGGCCATCCTACACATTGCAAACTGAGGGGTAGGAGGTGGGCTCAAAGGCTTTGCAAGGAGAAGATGTGGCCCTTGCATCAGCAGGGTCTCACATAATGCTCCAGAGCCGTGGAATGGATGAGTGGGAAAAGAGAGGCAGAAGAGTTGGAGAAAAGAGAGAGAAGAGAGGAGGAAGAGAGGGAGAAGGAGAGAGGGAGGGGAAGAAGGAGGAGTAGAGGAGAGGGTGAGGGAGAGAGGGGAGATGAGAGGAGAGAGGAGACTCTCTGAGATCTGCCACAAGGGAAGACAAAATAAGATAAGTGAATGAGAGAAGCCACACTGAACACTCAGGCAAAGCCTTGGAGCCACACTCAGGGTGATAAATCACTGCTAGGATATCTCCACTGCCATGGCTGCAGTCCCAACGAAGTCTTTGTTTCAGCCCTCAATGTGGCTACCTAAGAATGACCTTTTTTTGTGGTAGTGGTGAGGAAAAACTGTTTTGACCAAACAATGATGCAGCAGCTTCTGCTCCTGCTCCAGGGGCAGTGGGGCAACACCACCCTTGCCCAAACTCTGCCTCTTCCCCAGCTCTGCTCCCCTGCCCCTGCCTCACCAGGTGATGACTGGCAGCTCTGCAGCCCCTAGTGATGCACAAGCAAGGAAGGCAGCTGCTCTGTGCTCAGCCCAGAGGGAAGCTGCCTGCTTAGGGCTGGTGCGGTGCTGTGCAGCACCAACATGAGCACAAAGCAGTTGCAGGCACCAGATGCTTGCTGCTCAGTCGGATTTCTTTCCTCCCCCGGCCCCAGCAGGCAGAAGCTAAGGGGTGTTTAGGAATGGGGATGGACAGGCCCACTGGCAGGTCACTGACTTTTTAGCCTGACGGATGGGGCACGGGTTTCTCACAGCAAAATCTCAGTACCTCCTTTCCCCTTGCCCCAGCACCATGGCTGGGGGCTGCCAGGGTGCATAGACTGGTTACCAGATGCATAAACCCACCAAAGAACTACCAAACCATCCCCTCCCTGCTCTCCACCAGCTTAGCTGAGCATTTCGCAGGTGATGCTCAGCAAAGAATACTGCACATTACATTAACCCTCTCCTTGCTGTGTTAATGGCAGAGCTGGCTAGGCCTCCAGAAAATAATAACCTTGTGCCACCTCCTCCTCCTCTTCCCCCTTCCCTCCCCGTTCAACAAAGATGCCAAATCGACCCCACAGACCCTCCAGCCACCTCTGTGTTGCTGCTAGAGGAGGATGCATGCAGCGGTCCTGGTTAATTCTGGAACTGCTGCAGTCCCATCAGATATTGCTGCATTTCCGTTTAAAAGAGGGTGGGGAGGAAGGAAGAAAGAAATGCTCCAGTACAATACATTTGCCAAGGCTGCTTAGGTGACCTGCTGCTTTGCATATCAATATGCTTCTTGCAGAAGCCAGTGGAGAGCAGAGTCCTAGCAATGTACTTCTGTTTGTAAGGAGGAGAGAAACCACGATGTTCTCAGTCCAGGCTAAGCAGGGCTTCCAGCCAGCCTGGCTCCCATGGGAACAGACTTTTCTTACAGGTCCCAGAAAGGTGCTTGGGGAAAGCTCACAGTTGGCCAGCAGGTCTCAGGTTTGCTCTCTGAGTGTCTGCTGCACTGAGAAATTTCTAGGGAGGCTGCAAATTGCACGAGGCTGAGAATCCCTGGGGGAAATGAGCTGGAAAACTATAATTAACCAGGAATAGGAGATTTATCATCCCACATTCACGGCAGAGCTTAGTCTTGTGGGGTGTCACACCACACCAAGGGAAGGTACCTGCTGCTTGCTGAGGTTTCTCAGTTATAGAGCCCTGAGGCAGCTGCTGGGATGCAGAGCAGCGTTGCAGTGCTGCAGCCATCCCATCACAGAAAGTACATGTGTGTCAGCTAAGCTTTGCCACCCCAGCACGGCTCTGTGAAGGCAGACGAGTAGCCCAACTCTTGTAGTTGACAGAGGGGAGCATTAATATTTAAACTGCTCCCTGGACCATGGAGCTGAACCATTGATCCCTGACAAAACACCTCTGTGTTCATGTAGACCTCAATGGAGGGGACTGTGTTTACATTTTTGCCAGTGCAAAGCTAAGGTCCATGGCATTGCTGCATCCCTTGTGTGTTTCAGGTTTACTGTTTGGCTTTTATCAATGCCTCAAATCCAGGGGACTCATCCTCCTGGGTCCTGTGACTTTTAGCTGTGCTCAGACCGTGGCAGCTGTAGGCAGGGCAGCTATGAGAGGGCATGCAGGTCTGATCCATCCATGGATCTCTGGGCTATAAATCACTTCAGAGACCTGGGAAAGGGTTCATTCTTGCTTACCACAATTGAGGATAGTTCACGCCAAGCTCGGCTACACTTATTTAGCACAAATCTGTGACACAGTTAAGACACAAGTTTCCCCTCCTCCCTAAGCCAAACTGCATCCTGATGGGTTATTTGATGGACATGGGGACATACTGCAAAAACCAAACAACCGAATGGCTCAAAATTTCAATCACTGAACATCTGAGGACTCAGTGCACAAACTTACAAGGCAGCCTGCAGCCTTTGGAATACTCATTACTCAAGCAAAGTCAGATTTCACTTGGGTGGTGCTAGGATGCTTCCAGAAAGTTGGTGCTCCGTTCTTCCTATACACCACCCTGTTGCTGTTGACTCTGACTGTATATGTGATACTTGGCTTATTTCTCAGGTGCCTTCAGGGTGCAGAATGTGCTGAAAATAGACATGAAGATTTAGCAGAAGAGCAAATCCTTTCTGTGCTTCCCAACCACCATGAGCTTAGCTAATGAAGTGAGCCCAGGAGCTGTGGAAATGGTCCCTGGCAATGTGGAAGTAGATCACTTGAGGCGATCTTCATGCAAACAAAGAGCCTGGAAGAATGGGTGGGTTGTTTGGAGAGGTTTTGCTTGTCTTTTCAGAACTCTGATGAGCTGTGTGGTTTGTTTCACAGTACATGTCAGGATTTGGAAATGAGCATGTTTCTGAGGATCCACGCTGTCCAGGAGCTTTACCAGATGGACAGGTACTGAGCTTTTCGCCTTATTAAAATGACATGGAATAGAGTGAGTATCTGTTCCCTGGCTGCCTTCTCATCTCAACATGTTTCCTTTTCCCCTGCCACCACCAAAGTCTCCAGAAACCTTCTTATGCAGCACTGGAATAATGAGGTGCTGTCAAAAATCCAAACTAAGTATTTCCATTCATACTTTCTATTTTTAAGTCACTCCTAGCTTCCAAGTTTCACCTTGGGGCTTAAGACTTGCCTGAATTATCTCTGCCCAACAGCAGGGTTTTTTTCCAACAGGAGTCTGCAACACAAGTGTCTCACTCTGAGAAGTGAGCCATTGGCTCAGTAATAACAGGTTGCCCAGAGAGGTGGTTGGGGCCCCATCCCTGGAGGTGTTTAAGGCCAGGCTGGATGGGGCTCTGGCAAGCCTGGTCTAGGGTGGGGTGTCGGAACTGGATGATCAGGTGGTCCCTTCCAATCCAGTGTGATTCTGATTCTATAACTTCTCCAGTGAAGTGATCTTGCTGTGGCAGGGGGATTGGACTAGGTGATCTTTCAGGGTCCCTTCCAATCCCTAATGATTCTATGATTGTATTCTATGATTCTATAACCTGTGCCTCAGAGAAGAGTATTATTTTCATATTTAAAGATGTGTTAGGAGGCAGCCAGTTACATACTGTGTTTAAACAACTTCCTTCACTTCATATTATAGTTCTTAAAGAAGTGATTTTGAATTTAAAGAAATCTTACTAGATTGCACTTCCTTAAAACACGAAGGTATTCACTAGCTTCCACCTTTACAGCACAAAGATCACCGACAATTTAGAGCGTTTATGAAAGATTACGATTTTTGCCAAGAGAATAAAATATCAGAAGTTGAACCTGCTTATCTAGACCAACAGTGGTCATCACCTCTCATTTCCGCTAATATCACAGAACATTAGCGATTGAAAGGGACCTCGAAAGATCATCCAATCCAATCCCCCTGCCACAGCAGGATCCCCTAGCTCAAGTCACACAGGAACATGTGTGGAGCTCCTAGTAGAACAGCTATTCCTGAGGTGGTGACTAAGAGAATATCTTCACTGTGCTTTAGGTATACCTTCCCAGCACGAGCAATGGGAGTTGCCTTTCCTTCTTACCCTACAAGCTGTGCTGCAACCAGCCTCACAGAAATCTTAATTCCTTCTTGACTTGTTCTCCTCTATGAGCAGGGGAGAGGAGAAAATTCCTGACTGGGGTGTGGTGCCAGTGAACAGCACGTTCTGTAGTCAGGCAGTGAACTACAGTAGGTCCCTGATTTCCTCCACCTCCTCCACTTAAGAGGAGATGAAATTATACTCAAGAGTCCTGGAAGCCTCAACATGTATTATTGATACCAGAGCCCCCACTGTAATGCTTCTGCATGCTTAAATATTACTGAGAGCTGGAATGATTTAATCTTGTTCCAATGAGTAAGACAACAGAAGTACCTTAAATTAAAATAGTCCTTTATTAGGAGGGAAGGAAGAAAGAGGAGAGCGTGAAGGAAGTTCTGCATGTCTTATCTCAGCCTATTCATTTTTCTAACTTCCTAATTCCCTAGACAGGCAGTACTAGTGTCAGAATCCAAAGAAGAGTGTTGCAACCCTGCAAAAAAAGGCAAATGCCACAACAGTATAAGTTAGTTAGACCAACCAGCATCTCGGGATAGAGATCAAGCTCCATTAGGGCAATTCTGAAGTAGTGAGGGAGGATGGAAGAGGGGAAGGAAAGAAAATTTTAGGAAAGTGCAGGTAACGCAGAAGAAAATTGAAGTTGGCATTCTAAACTGGCACTCACCATTTTCTCAGCTCTGTGTGTGTTAGTGACATGCACAAACTTTCTGCAGGTCCAGGAAATGCATTCTATTTTTATGCTGAAAGCAGAACTTCTCATTAAGCACTGAATCTTAGTCAAGTGAACGGGAATAAAATATCCCCCTCTGACTGCAACAGAACCACATTTAAAACTCTGCTCTATACATAGCTGTCTAATTTATGTTTTTTCCTTCCTTTCATAACAAATTCGGCTACTGCAGCTGAATTTCAGATCTGCAGAAGCCACATATCTGGAATTTTAACAAAGATGGAAGAAAGCAGTACATTTCTTTACTCTGAATGCAGGTATAGCACCAGTAATTCCAGCAGTGTACACCATGCACACAGTGTGCCTTAAGGGAATCACAGAACACTAGGGATTGGAAGGGACCTCCGAGCTTTATCCTATGTTCTTGCATCTGCCATGCAGCCAGTAATCTGGATTTAAGATGACTAACATTAGTAGTAAGTTATGCCTGGTATCATTATTTAGGAAACTTTATCTATTTGACTGATAGATAAAGGGAGGCAGCAGCATTTTTCAGAAAATTGCTGATTCAGTCAACTGGAACCAGGAGGAAGGGGCTGCCCAGGGGGGTTGTGGAGTCCCCTTCTCTAGAGACATTTAAAACCCTCCTGGATATCTTCCTGCACAACTTGATCTAGGTGATCCTGCTGTGTCAGGGGGATTGGACTGGATGATCTTTCGAGGTCCCTTCCAATCCCTAAT
>JAOXOE010000001.1:52826448-52883829 GCA_028565055.1 Phoeniculus purpureus
ACTGGATGATCAGGTGGTCCCTTCCAACCCAGAGTGATTCTGATTCTATAACTTCTCCAGTGAAGTGATCCTGCTGCAGCAGGGGGATTGGACTAGATGATCTTTCAGGGTCCCTTCCAATCCCTAATGATTCTATGATCCTAATAAACCAGAGCAGGAGCCTGAAGCTTGGCAAGGGGGCATGCTCATGCAGAAGAGGTGGCTTTTGGTATTTCTGTAGGAACTGCATTGGATTATAAGCCTTTTGCAGGAGAGCACCTTCTCTGTACAGAGGAGGCATGGATACCTGCACCAATAAACTACAAAGCTGTAGTTTATTAGTAAGTAACTTCTCACCCTAATTACACTAGAATAAGTGTAGTTTATTAGTAACTTCTGAGTATGTCTGATGAAGATAAATCACACTGGGTGGATCTGTTTTAAAGAAAAGAACCATGACCCATGCGATGTCAACCACTTGGTCCACAGGAGCAAGGGTAAAACTGTGAAGAGTTAAAGCGCTCTCATCTCTTTTGCCCTGGTCCCCTTTACACCAGCACACACTCTGAGGCTGACGGCGCCCTCTCCTGGATCCCCTGTAATCCCGTGGACTTGGATGGCAGCTCTTTATGGTCAGTCAGTGACATACCTTGGTGCTCCTCTTCGTCCTCTGTGCAAAGGAGCCAGCAGAATTGTCAAACGAGGAACTTCAACCTTTCCTTTTCCTGAGGTTTCTGGACCTCCCCAGTTCTGTTGTTCTACTTATTGTGTGCGGGTGTGGATAGTCACAACACAAGGACACACTAAGGGGGTGTATTTGTTCTCTAGGTCTGGACTGCAGCCTACAGTGTGCCCACAAGAGAGACAGGCTGCTGTGCTGGATCAGACTTGTAGCTCAGCTGATGCAGTGTCTTCTTTCTGAGACTGGCTGTAGCCAATGGGTGGAAAACAATGTAAGAAAGAGGCACCTTAGAACTGGGAGATGGATAGCAGAGGTTGCTGGTCTGAACAAGTAGTGGACTGTAGTGGGTGCTCTCCTCATGATTTCCCAGAGCAGCACCACTTTCCAGAGGAGGAGAACCCCTCCAGCTCTTGGAAGAGGCACTCTCATCTGGACAGCATTTGGACTCAGCGTCAAAAGAGTTAATAGAAAAAATCTGAAAACAAGTAAGACCAAAAGAAATATCTCCAGTCCCAGGGGTGGATCCTTTCTCCTCTGCAGTGTTTGTAAGACTGGCTTCTGCAGTAGTGCTGGCTAAGATAAAAATGACAAGGGCTATTGATTCCCCCTGCCTCACTGCATAGCCATACAGACGAGATGGAGTTTGAGGGCTGGAAGCTCCAAGCCTTACGAGAGTTTTACCTCTTCCTTCTGCCCACCTGTCAGTGCAGTGTTTGATAGTGTGCAGATGGCTGGTCCACTGATCTGCAGCAGAATGGCAGGACGCTAACCAGACCTTGCAGGAGGAAGATAGGATGGCAAATGGTGTATGTCTTCCCACCAGGGTATTTCCTACAGTTCTTGGATGCCTTCACTTCTCACTCATCTCAAACAAATAGATGCTGGCCTACTTAGATCAAAATGTTTTGTTTCTGTTCTCTGAAAAGGAGGAACTGTCCTTCAGTTATGGACTCATGAGGGCTGCTAAACCTGTGCTAACTGTACCGACAGCTCTGCAAAGGAAAAGTGCCCCTCCAGTGGAGGATTGATACTGGGCAGAAGCCCTGCAGAAAGGCAGAGACTCATACACAGGCCACTCCTGCTCTTGGAGACAGCAGGCAGCACTGGTAGAATGCAGCAGCTGCATGATGAAACGCCTGCTCTGTGCTCCCCTCCCCTAGACAGAGGGCAGGTGGTGAAGGCTGTGTAGTAGAGAAGCAAAGATGTAGCTGCCACCTTCATCAGCTCTCTGGAAAGCCAGATATGATGATCTGGGGCAACCTCTCTGAGCACTTGGTCTCAAAAGAAATTCGTGCATATAGTCCTCTGCTTCACAGTCTGTAAATGTTCAGAATTAGCCCTTTTCCCTGGTGCTTCTGCTGACCCAAGTGAGCACTGCCCCTTGCAGCTTGCTCTAGCAGCAGGCTTATTGCCTCAATGCTTCTCCTGAATCCTCAGGGTACTTGTGTAGTCTCCTGCCCATGGGAATGGGCTCTGAGGTCTAGCTGGTACTCATAGGGTGCCAAACTTATCACAACCAAGAAGATACAGCTATAAGGCTGATCCTCAGGCTATAGAGTGCTGTCCATCCCATGGCATTGATGTGCCGGGCACCCACTGTGGTCCTCCGCCAGAAGTACATCCTGTGCCGCTGCTTCTCAGCCCTTATCTTTCTTTCTCTTCCCATTCAGAATAACCCACAGATCTGCCCGTATGGCCTGTATGCTGAGCAGCTCTCGGGCTCTGCCTTCACCTGTCCCCGGCCCACGAACAAACGAAGGTACTGTGACCCAGGCAGTGGGTGGGCAATGTGGGGCACTTGGGGTGAGCGTTGGGGAACGATGGGAAGGCTGCCTCTGTGTCACCTGTGCTTTCTATGAGCCTAGGCAGGGGAAAAGCCTCTGCTGTGCACTGGGAGAGGAGCAAGTGGGTTATGAAAATCCTGAGGAAGAGGGAGACTGAGCAAGATGAGGAAGAGGAGAGTATGTTCACAGGAGCCAGGTGATCCTGAGTGGGTGAGATGTGTTGTGAGAAAACCTTGGGGTCTCAGTCCTGACATTGCTGAGAAAATATCACCGCTGCAATCCTGGTAAGCACCTAATGGACCGTGTCAGAAAGAAGTCTCTGAGCAGGACTCTTTCCTCTTCCTGAGAGATCCACATGCTTACTGGCTGGGGCAGTGGTGTGCTGGCTCAGGCTTTACCCATCTTGGGACTAGACAAGGGCTCAGACCAAGAGCCAAGCACCCAGCACACTGCTTACCAACCCCTGTTACCAGCAGCACTGGGAACAGCTTGTTCCAGATGGCAGCAAATGTACTGGAGCTCTGTCCTGGTCATGGTGCTCTGGCCATGACTAGACCGCAAAAGATGAGTTTCTGATTTTGCTTTTCCCACAGTGGATTTTCTGTCCCTTCTGTTGTTGACTCAAAGGCAAGGTAAATGCATTACCTGAGCTGCCTCGCAGAGCTCTGCTCTCCAGGCTCGTGCCAGCTTGTGGTGTGCATGGGAAAGGGATGAATCATTGTTTGCTGCGTGAAGATGCCCTTAATGGAAATTTTCCAGCTCTCAAAGGAGAGCTCCCTCCTCCTTTCCCACCCACCCAAACTGCAACCACCACTGTTAACATATCAAACGCATTGGCAGCTCTGCCCAGCTCTGGCTTTCCTGATTATCTCTGCTCTGCTGCCTGATGAAAAGCTCGGCTGTGCCTATGTGTGGTGCGGTGCGCCACAGGCAGCAGCGACTGTGGACACAGCAGGCAGCAACTGATGGTCCCAGGCAGTGATGAAGGGATGGGAGACCTCCTGCAGCACTAGGAAGAGTCATCCCACTTAAAACTCTGCTACACAAGTTCACTGGCATCGTCTGGGCATGGCCAGCCGACCAGGATTACTTTCAGTAATCCACCTGGATTCAGATACCGACTGTGACCTTCTGTCTCCTGAAAGCTACACTGTACTTTCCAGTTAGTGCTTGTCCTTGTCCTGACTGAGCTGCTTGGGACCTGTGTTAAAATAGGGGTGGGTGTCCACCTCAGATAGTGCTGTATTTCAGACTTGGATAAAGCTGTGTCTTTAATGTTTTATATGTGTATATACATATATCTACACATATAATATACACACATATATAAAATAGATACATGTATTTATACATGTGTATGTTTATCTATATAAGTATATGAATATACACAGGTGTGTATGTTAATGTAAACATATATAATTGTATGTAAACACATATAGACATTTACCTCCATAAAACAGCATATGATTGTATGCAGAGCCTATAATAAAAAGCCATCTCTCTGGAAGTCTCTTGCTGTGACTGGCATTTGATATTTAATACAGATTTAGTCCACTTGCCCCCAAGACAAATGTTATTCATATCTTTAGGAGCTCAAGCAGCCAGCAGCCACCCAGAAGGTATAACCTCTTTCCCACGTTAATCCAGGTGTTTTCCTTCTTTGTAGCTGGCTGTATCGGATCCTACCTTCTGTCTGCCACAAACCCTTCAAACCTCTCGAGGAGGGCCACTTGACACATGACTGGGATGAAGTTGAGCCTGACCCCAACCAGGTAACCATTCTGGAAAGAGCCCCGATCCTGCCAGGGGGACAGTCAAATATTGTGCTTACCACGGGTGCTGAGGTGCTGAACTGCAGGAGGTCCATAGGAAGCCATAGGGAGCTGGGGTCTAACCAGTGCAAGAGATGTGTCCTGACTGTCACCCATTATTCTTCACCTGTGGGTCATTCAAGAGAGGACAGCCTCCAGTGCAAAGCTTGTTACTTCCCACCTTGAAGGATGCTTGTGCTGCTTCCTGGCATTGCTACACTATCACTGGGTTTGATCTCTTCTATCTACCATCTCCCTTAGGGGGTCCTGCTGGCTACCTCTCAGGCTGCTCTCTCTTCCTCTTCAGTGTCCCCCATCAAAGTCTCATCACACCCCAGCCCAATAGGCAGAGCAGCAGTATGTCTCTACCAACCATCCCCTCCTTCCCTGTGCTTTGGAGAGGCAGGCTGCTTGGCTTCCAGCCCATTTCTCTGCAGCCCTCATGGGAAATCAAGCTTCATTCTGGAGAGTCATGCTGAGACATGGAATTTGTCTTCCTCTGTTATGGCCTTGCCATCATCTTTAATCATGATTTCTTCCCTGCCAGCCCCAGAACATTTGGCTTTGCTAATCTGACTCTCTCCTTCTGCCATTCTCCTCTCAATATCATCTCATGATCATCAGCTTTTACTCCTCTCAGGTTTTGCCCTTTGATGCATCATCATTAGCTAATTTCCAGCCTCCTGGCAGCTTTGCCATTTGTCTAGATACTTTCCCTGTTCTGCTGGAATATGCTTTCCAGCCACTGGCCAAGGAGTGGTGACAGGCTTATATTTATATGCTTTTGGTTCTCCTTCACAGATGAAGTTCCAATAACTTCTGTTACAACCGCATCCATCCCTGATGCCCTTTTGCCGCCCACATCTACCACTACAGTTACTCATAATTACAGCCATTCCAAGATGTCCAGGTCCCAAGCACCTCAAGCCATTTACATGTAGTACCTCTTTTACCTAAGAGAGAACAGCAATGAAGATCCTCTTTCTCTCTCCCACTGCTTTCAGTGGCAATCATCAAACGCCTCAAAAGTGGGGTTATTTCCCAGCAGTAAGTGGGAGCCATCGTTCTGCTTGCTTTCTCATCCTTTCTGAAGCGGCCTCAGAGACCAGGTTCCATTTGTCGGACAGGAGCGTCTCTTTCCTGCAGTGCTTTGCGTTTCGCTCAGCTCAATTAAGGAGCTTTCCCAATTGACATCCGTCCGAAAGGACGGCCATATGGCGGCCCATTATGCAAAGTCAAAGGGAAAAAAAACCTATTTAATGTTGGCCAAAGACAGTGGCAGAGTTGTAACAGACACAAGGGCCAAAACAGAAAAGGGGACAAAAATGACAACAAAATATGGGGTGGCATCCATGCAAGAAATGCTGAAACAAAAGGAAGCTCTCCAGTCTGGAACAGAGATGAGCAAGGGAAGCCGTGATTGAGAGGCAGGGAGAAAATGAAAACCAGCAATAAATGTCAGCTGGGTTTTTTTTAAAAGCACATAGAATGTGGAACTTCTTGCCAGAGGATGCGAGTGGATTCAAAAAACAATTGGACAAACCCTGGGGAGGCAAACTCTCTGAAGTAGTAGTAAGCACAAAGGTGTCTTATCTCATGTGGTTCATAGATCACGCATAAGGGAAATCACACTAAGACCTCCCCCATTTTAAGTACCTGCCACTGGCTCAGAGCACTCATTCTTCTTTTCTTGCATCAGTGAAACCCAAATGCAGCAGATACAACTGCACCAGGGGAGGTTTAGGGTAGCCATTAGGAAATTTTGTTTCACAGAAAGAGTAGTCAGGCACTGGAACTGGCTGCCCAGGGAGGTGGTTGAGTCACCATCCCTGGATGTGTTTAAAGATCTAGATGTGGTGTTGGGGTATATGGTTTAGAGGTGAATTGTGTAGAGTAGGGTTGATGGTTGAATGATCCCAAGGATCTTTTCCAACCTGAATGATTCTGTGATTCAATGCCAGATAAATGGCACACAGAGCTGGGAGGTGGCTTTGCCATTTGCAAGTGTTTCAGAGAAGAGGGGTCAGACACCATTTTCAGTCATGAACAGCAGGCTGGGTGACTAACCAGTTTTCTGCTCTCATTTTCCCACAAGGAATGACAACTGTGGAAATTTCCACAAGAACCAAAGTGAAAAGGCAATATACTTACTTCATCTGTAGATTTACTGTCATCTTCCATGTTCCTCAGGGAGAAACTTTGCTTCCCTTTAGACCACTTTTATACTTGACACTTATTTATCTTTTTTGCCTCTTAGCTTTCCTCCTCTCTCTCATCCAGGTCTTCAGGATCTTCTCTCTTTGTTCCTCTGTATGCCCTTTCTGTCAGTATTGCCTAATGGTTTCTGTCAACTGGGTCACAATTCCCAACCCTGAAGGCTTAAAACAATTGCTAGAGTAACAGTTAGTGTTGTGATGCCACCAGTGGCCTTCACAGGTGCCATGAAATGAACAGGACTCCAAGAAGGTCCCACTGCTGAGAGCAGCAGCAGGTTCTGGAGGGCTCACTGGGTGCAGATGCCTTTTTCCTCCTGAGCTGCTTTACCAGGAGAACCTGACAAGTTGCCTGAGCACCCGGATTTTTATTGGAAAACTGTCATGAAGCTTTGAACAATTTAATATATTTGTATCTCTTTTAAATTCAGCTGAAATTTCACATAGTTCAAAAATGTGAGGAGCAGCAGGCACAGACAGAAAGTCCCATAAGCTTTGTTTTCTAAGGACAACAGGCTAAAAGCATGTCAAGAACTGCCAGGTCAGGTAGCCAAAAGCAAGAAACTGTTCTTGTGGATGCTTGGAGCCATAGACTCATAAAATCTTTAAGGTTGGACGAAACTTCAAAGTTCATCCAGTCCAACCATCAACCTGATCCCACCAGGGCCCACTAAATCATGATCCCCAGGGCCACATCTACCCATTTTTTGAACACTTCCAGGGACGGTGACTCCACCACCTCCCTGAGCAGCCTGTTCAAATACCTGACCACTCTTTCCGTGAACAAATTTTTCATGATGTTTAATCTAAACCTGCCCTGGCACCATTTGAGGACACTTCCTCTTCTTTTCTCGCTAGTGACTTGGGAGAAGAGACTGACCCCCACCTCTCTACAACCTCCTTTCTGGCAGGTGTAAAGAATTATAAGGTCTCCTCTCAACCTCCTTTTCTCCAGACTAAACTTGCAGAAGGTGTCAAGCGTATTGATGCAGGGGATGTATCTGGTAGCTACCACACCAACATCCTTCTAATTTGGGGTGTTTGGGTTCATCTGCACTGACCGCCCCCCCTCTGCCCACCCCCCACTGAGGGGCTCTCAGCCACATCACCTTGCTCCTAAGCGTTGCAAGGAGCCTTAGTATGATATTAGCAGTAATAAATACTTCGGACTCCTCTGGCACCTTCTGTCTGCAGATCTCAGCAGGCTTTGCAAGAAGCAATTAGTGCTGCTCACAGCTCCCACGCACACAGGTACCAATTCTTCTGCTTCAGATGTGGGGAAAATGAGGTGAAGCCAATAGGAGTGTTATGCTCAGGTCATGGAGGGAGTGATTCATCCAGCGCAGAGTGGAGCACAGGACCATGACAGTTTGGCTGTGGAAAGCTGGCTCATCTGAATTTCTTTGTTCTCAACAGTGGTGCTAGTAATAGAGGAAGAGACAGGTTTTAAATAGGATTTTTTCTAGCCTTGGCACTACACACACCTGCCAATTATTTTACAAAATTATGATTAAAAAGGAAAAAGCCCTCAATAAATCAAAATAAACCTGTAAAGCAAATGAAGCAAGGCAAAGACAGCTACCTCAGCTAGCAGAGGGCAGAGAAGCAGGGGAGGGACAGGGGGCTGCTTTCTTTGGAATTGCTATTGTTGCCATTATGACTTTGCTTTTTGTTTGCCACAACCCAGCTGAGATGGAAGCCTTTTGAGATCCCAAAAGCCCCTCAGAACAAGCTGGACTTTGTGAGCGTAAGTTGGTGGTGAGGGGCAGAGCATCCTCCATCTCTTTCCCTTCTTGGGAGGTAGTGGGACACATGAGGTGTTCAGCGTTGGGCTAACTGCTGAACTTTGCAGCTGGGCTTGCAGATAATCTGTGGGAGGGGAGAGGATCCAAGACTTCAACTAACTGACAGTGAACTTAATTTTCTTCATTACCTGTCAAGGAACTCTTAAACAAAAAGAAGCCTCAACCCCCAGCTCTTACCTGTCCTTGAGCTGGAAAACACCAGCTTACACGGACTTGTCAGAAACCCTTAGTATGTTAAAGACTAGCCAAAACCTTTGGCAGAAGGCCATGCATGGAAAGGCTAGTAGCAGTAGGAGAAGGAGGGAGGGATGAGGGGGGGAAAGCAAGGGAGAGAGATGAGGGGAGGAAAGGGGGCTGGCTCATGCTCCGCTGCCTGTGGCTCGCTCCCAATGCTTTGAGTTTGCCCGTAGGGGCTGTACACCTTGTGCGGCGCTGGAGATCCCAGAGGACGCAATGGCATTGCTGTCCATATTTTCGTCTGCAACACCTCCATGATCGACAGGTCAGTGGTGGCTGTGCTAGCGGCCCGGGTTGCCCCACGCTGGCTGGCTGCATCTGTGTGTTGCTACTGTGCTTGAGTCCAGCTGGTCCCAGAGGCGCTGTCTCTATGTCCCTGTGCTCCCGTGTGTACCGGCAAAGGTGTTCACGGTGTCTGTGGCAGGTGTTTGTGAAGCACATTGTGCTCCACAGCCAACAACTGGGGGAGTGGGTAGGAAGCCACCAAGAGAAGGAGGGAGCTGGACATGGGGATGCAGTAAGAGGGGAAGTGTTGGATCCAGGTGCTCTTGTCCCAGATAGTAGAGCAGCTCCTCAGAAGTCAACACACACAGCTTCTGATGGGCATTGGCAGCTCCCACAATGGCTTGTACAGCAAGCCAGATCCACTCTCCTGTTTACAGTGCCTGATACACATATGGGCACAAAGATAGGGACCTGGCAGAGGTCAGAGGACATCCTCTTCCAAGCAGGTCACATTAAACCTCCCTGTCTCCTCTATACTAGCCAGTATATTGTGTTCACTAACCTGCAGATAGTGTTTCTGGTGCCAAAGGGAAGACCTCTCAGCTCAAAAATCCACAGAAGTGGTCATGGTGCGTAGAAGGACTTGGGATTTACAGTACCTTGACCTTCCTGTCCTCCTTTTTCTTTAGATGCTTTTATAATTCCGATGGAGACTTCCTGATTGGTGAGTTGATGCTTTGGCTTCTCCTTTCCACCCCAAGGACCTAGCTGGGTTGACATTTGCCTGTCTCCTTGTTCCATCAGAGCCTGGGGCCCAACAGCCAAAATTTGGAGGAGAGCATTAGCTTTACCCTCATGCCACCTTGATTTGGTGGTCTGGCACCATCCAGGCTGTTGGGCACGTTGCACTGCTTCTGTGCAGCTCAGAGGCTACACCTCTGAGACAGATCTCCGTTTGGGTTTTGAGCAGGAATCGTTTCCCAGTGCTCCCCGCACCGGTGTTAGGCACACCACAGATGGAGGCTTTCTGCAAAACTTAAGTTATCTCAGGATTTCTGAACAGCTTACAGCTAGATGCCTTCGCTGCTTCAATCCAAGAGTATTTGGCGTGGCAGCTTAGCTCCCACGTTCTGCCAGCCTCAGGCAACCAGACTGCCCCAATGAGCATTGAGGTTGGCATGTAAAGGGCATACATGCCAAAAGATATTCTGACTGGTATTAGTAGTCAAATATTTGCTTGCATCTTTCTGGACTGAGGGATGGAAATGATTCTGGGTCATGAACAGAAACATTTCTCCCATCAAACAGCTATTAAATTGTTCTCCCTCGCCCCCCTCACGGGCATGAAGTAAAAGTGCCAGAGCAGCTGATAGTTTCCCAAGCCAAAGTGTGAGCTCTTCTGCACCAGGGCAGTCCTGGAAAACACTGCAGATTTTTTTTGTCCCTGGAAAGCAGGGAGAATTAGTTATTCCCAGGTGTCTCGCACTGCCACGCTCATGACAAGGGTGGGCCCATGCTCCATTTTATGTGAAGATCATGAGGCAGACAGGTATGGTCCCAAATATATCAAGTCCCATTTATTTAGACTGTGGCACAAAGCCTACATCAAGGCACCATGAAGCCTAACCTCACACAGGTATCTGCTGTGACATGGGGCTGATCTACAAGCTCCTTCTCCAGTGCTGAGCTGCAAGACTCTGTTTGAGAGAGACAGCCTGGTCCTGCTGTGAAGCAGGGTCAGAAGGGGCCCACTGCACTTCCTTGGACCCTGAGTGCTCTGAGGGGGACAGTGAAGGTGGCGATCATCATGTTGCTTCAGCAGATCTACTGGCATTTTGTTTCCGCAGTGCCCCAGCAAGGGAAACTGCTTATCACAACTGAGTTTGGGAAGATGCTAGTGGAGCCAAATGAAATCTGTGTTATCCAGGTAAGGATTTGACTGAACCCTGCCTGTGGCTCAGAGCCCAACACTGGAGCAAGTCAGCTCCTGCATTCAGCTGTTCATGGTCGTCAGGAAAAGTCTCAGGAGGATCCTAGTATCTTCCTTTCTTTTCCAGCAAGGAATGCGCTTCAGTGTGGAGGTGTTTGGAGAGACCAGAGGCTACATGCTGGAGGTGTATGGAGCACATTTTGAGCTGCCTGACCTGGGACCCATTGGTAACCTTCTCCTGTCAGAGCTATAGTGAATTTCATAGGGATAAACACTGGCCACCCCCAATCCATCCCAGTGCATCCTGTGAAATCCATCCACCCATGCATATGTTCCCTTGCAAAGGTGCTTTCCATCCTAGCACTGTTACTCGCCACAGAGCAAGCATCTCCCAAAATCCTGTGACAGCCCAGTCACCCTGAGATTCCCCTGACACTGAAGGAACTATTTCCTATCCCCTTTTCCACTTTCTCTCTTCCCTTCCAGTCTGGCAGTGCCAGTCTGCTGGCTCTGAACCTGTTCCTACCAAAGGAAACTCGGAAGGCCACCGTCACTGATGCCTCTAACTTACAGATACGGCGTAAACTGGGGAGGGGAGAATTTACCTTATAAAAGAAAAGCAGATTTCAGAGGCAACAGATGCTCTTGGAGACCCATTTTAGATTTAATCAAGTTAATTTTTGTCCCCCCACCTCTGTTAATAGAGGTGCCTTAAAACTCCAGAGCTCAGAGTGCCTCAGTGTCAGGAGCTGTTCCCCTTGAAAAAACAGAAATCAATAAAACGAGCAGCGCAGGCCTTGGATCAGCAACACATTTGTGTCTTTGTGCTCTGCTGTCAGCGCAGGTCTGCTTTCACTGAGCACAGGTCTCGTTCTCATCAATCACAGGTCCTCTCTGCCAGTTGCATAGTGGTCTGTGCAACGTAGGGGACCTCACGAAGGAACAGCCTCTTGCTGCTGTGACACATACTGGAAGGGTGCCTGGCATATGAAGTCCCACTGTCCCTGCTTTGATTTCCCAACCCACATTCTGGAGGTGCTCAGCTCAGATTACGTCACCTTCCTTATCCCCGGAGTGCTTTTCTTTTTCCAAACTTTTCTTGCTGAAAAAACACCTCCTGCTTACAGCTGCTAAGGTTGTGTCATGGAAGGGAAAGGAAACTTCCCTGGTGACAGCTGAAATAACTACAAAACCCAGTACCAGTAGTTCTCCACTTTCAGACTGGTGTTTTTTCCCCACTAGACTGGGCTGGTTTTATAGCTGTTGGTGAGACCTACAAGACTGGCCATGCTTGAAGTAAGCTAACGAGTTATTATCAGTAAGAAGCTTGGCGTAGCTCATCTGCATTCAGAGGACCTTTGCCATGGCCATAGTGAGACCGAAGCTATTCATTCCTGCAGTGGGAATCCAGCCCAATCTCCAGCCATTTAACAGGACCTCACTTGAACGTCTCTCCCATATGACATGCTGACATCTTGCCACACTGAGCCTACAGTGATATTTCTGCAGCTTTCCTTTCAGGCAGCTGAGGTTACCCCCCTTCACACACTTCATGTGCTCTGTACCTGCTCCACTTGAGAACTGAATAGTTGCCCCAACCCATTTTTAATAAATTTTCCCATTAGGAAGGTTTTCAAACACCAGTGGACTGGGTCAGGGGCTTTTTCAGTCTTCAGAAGGCAGGTTTACTTTCTGGAGAAAAGAAAATTAGTGCACTTGACTGTAAGCCTTTTCAGGAGGTGGTAATTATAAAAGTTCCTCTTCTCTCTTCTCACCACCTACCCGCTTTCCCTTCAGAGACCAAGATCCTTTGTGTTTCAGGCTTACTCTATTCTAACTTCACTTTTCTCTTGAAAAAAAAGTGACAGCTGGAGGATAGCACTGACTGTTAAACCTTAGCAGCAGGTAGTCACGTCTGCATTTTTATCCAAGTAATTCAAAATCACTTTGTAGCAATAACACTGAAAGGAAGAAGAATGCCTCAGCGCTCATACAGCGCTTTAGTCTTTGAAAATGCTCTCCTCGTGCTAACCAACACCTCAGTATGCCCAGAATCTGTAGCTATTGCTAGCCCTTATTTTATTGCTCTTTTTGCAAGCATTCAGGAGTGTGTTTGGCCCCCTCATGACACGTCTTGTAGCTTCTGCATGCCTAAGTGTCCAAACAGCAGGATGCCCAGGAGCAGAGAGCAATTCACCCTCTGTTTTTTGCTTAATTCTAGCGATACAAGCCTTCGACTGAGCATGAGGTACTGGTCTTGTTTGGAAGGGAACTGTGGGAGACCTATCTTAATCACATAAGGGGAGCACAGACTTATACATATTAGGATGTATTGCAATTACCTACTTGTAGGAGCACAAGAAGTACACGAGTATTCCAGGTTTCGTGGTGGGCCGAGAAGCAATACGGTCGTTCAGAATGATAAGGGCATCTACAAAGCCAGGCAATTGTACTTCACTTCGCTTGCAGCTTCCCCAAAGAACTCTGGCATCTCTCTTCCACAGGAGCCAACGGCCTGGCCAACCCGCGTGATTTCTTGGTGCCTGTTGCATGGTACGAGGACCGTGAAGTGCCAGGAGGTTACACGGTGGTCAGCAAGTACCAGGGCAAGCTGTTTGCAGCCCAGCAGGTGGGAATGCCCTGAGCGAAGAGGTAACACTGAAGCACAATGAGTACCAGTGCATGGCCTGGGCTATGCAACTCAGTAGCGCGTGCACGGTCTCACGAGTCCTGCTGGAATACGGGGACCAGGATTGAGCCTCTGCCTTCTTGGGTCATTCTCAGTCTGGAAGAGGGTGTTGTGAAGACTTGGATAGACCAAACGCTCCGTGATGGTCTTCCCTCGCTCTTTCGTGTGTTTATAATGACAGAGTAGAAAAGCTGGAGCTGTTGTGAAAGCTAGGGTTCCCTTAGCAGGGAGGCGGCCTTGTTCAAGCACTGCCTGGGTACTCAAAACCCAAACCCCAGGGGGAGAACTGAAGTTGCTGGAGCAAACCACATCCTCTCACTGTCACGCTGTGCCTGAAGGGCTTCGTGCGCCAGGTTGCTGGCTTACCACTCATCAGCACTAAGTCCATTTTTTAATCTGAGAAACAGCAGCGCCCTTCGTACGTGCAGCAAGTTGGAAGGTTGCTCATGGTAACCCTTTGTCCCTTTGCTTTGATAGAATTTCTCTCCCTTCAATGTCGTCGCCTGGCATGGGAACTACACACCGTACAAATACCACCTGGAAAAATTCATGGTCATCAATGCTGTTGCTTTTGACCACGCGGTAAGTTCTGGAGCTGGGCAAGGCAGAGCAATGCTTTGTGGATGCTGTACTATCCAAACCCACCCTGAGCTCCAGGGGCTCAGCAACTCCTTAGAACACATGTGACAGTCTAAGAAACAGTGTGAAACCTCTTGCACTGCTTTCCCCAGGCCCAAACTAAGCTCTTGCAGGGAAAGACAACCTCCTTTGTGGTGCAAGGACATCAGTGGAGGTGGATCCCCTTCTTAAAACAGTTTTACACAGTTTAGCATAGAATTTCTGTGCCGTGAGGAAGAGCTGAGTACCAAACCAAACACAGCATGCAACTCAGCAAAAAGACACTTGCTCCAAATCGTTGCTGTGCTTTATTTCTTGCGATCGCACAGATCCTTCCTCCGGTTTCTCTGAGCCCAGCACCGAAATTTATTCACAGAGCTGGCAGCTTCCATTGCATAACTTTTACATGTTATGAAAAATAATATAGCCAAAACTAATGTGAGCAGCTCTTATAAAAAGGAAACCAGCCCAGTGGGAGAAGTGCTCACTATAATGCCATCTCTTGGTGCTGCTTCTGCAAGTGGGTGTACAAGGAGACTGGAGCATTTCTAGTGAGACAACAACAGAAAGTATTGTTTAAACTCCAGAAAAACCTGCCAAGAGAAGGATGGTTTTTGGGATCAAAGCCCAGAAAAATCACTTTACTAGACTGGAGACCTCAAAACTCCTTGAAAATATAGTTTGTCTGCACTTTGTTCTCCCTGTTTGTAAAGAGGGCTGTGAGCCTAGATGTATCCATCACGATGTTCTGCCCTCTGTAACCAGCTAAGGCAGAGATACTGTTTAGTGGTAGGTAGCAGAAGGCTTGAAGACTGCTTCAAGAATTAAAGCACCACCTCTTGCAGGGCTGTCTCTCCCCTGCATCTGTGCCGCTGGCTTTGAGGGCATCATTGCTGGGGTGGAAAAGGCTGTATAAAACTGCTCAAAATAACAGCCATCCTATCTCTCACCTGCCACACTCAGCATGGGATCAAGGTGCTGGATGCTGTCACACAGGGTCACAAACCCACACCACCAGGTGCAGGAGGTTAAAGTGTTTTGGCAAAGGAGAGGCTGTATCAGTAAGGTTTACCAGCAGGATGACCCAAGCAGACAGCTCTGAGTCCTGCTCTGTTTCATGCTTTTTGCTTTGCTTTTTTCAGGATCCTTCTATCTTCACTGTCCTGACAGCCAAGTCAACCCGTCCTGGAGTGGCACTGGCTGACTTTGTCATATTCCCCCCACGATGGGGAGTAGCTAACAACACCTTCCGACCACCATACTACCACCGTAAGTCTGCTATTTGTTGGTTGTGCTTGAGTACAGGACTGCAAAAGAACAGCTTCCATTTATCTGAGAGTACATGCAGGGAAGAAACAGTCTGATTTGTTGTCCTTGGCAGAGTTAGAGTCAGCTTCTTGGAGTCAGTCAATCCTCCTTGGAAAAAGAACAAAACCAAAGACAATCCTATTTAGAGCATCTCAGGAAAACTTGGAGGTGATGGGCTGGTCTGTACTCAAGAGGCTCCCACTGAGACTGGGTGCATATTGAACTTGGCACTGCACAAATTCATCCAAAATTGTCCTGTCATCCAGCCACGAATTGCTTACTATCTCATTAAAGTACATGGACAAAGAATAGGACAAATGAGGAACAAGAATAACCTCAAGTGGTGAGAAACAAAGAGAACTGTAGAACTGTCCAAGACAATGGTGGTCCAAAACTTTCCCACTTTATCAGACACCCCTAGACATCGTAACAGTTTCACATACAAAGGTGACTGTGCAGCTCATACATACTGACTCCTCTTGGTCACCTTTCCTCATCCCTAGAGGCCATGAATTACTCCTAGGGTCTTGGGACCACTGGATTAAAAAGTGTGTCTCGTACAGCGTTTATTCAGATATTGCATCTGTGTCTGGGAAGATACTTGTGTGGTTCTCATTACAGTGGGACCTATTATCCAGAGGCTACTAAGGGACTTTAACATCACAACACCCTACTTGGAGAGGACAATGCTGTTTTACCAGTAGGGAATGGAGGCACACCTAAGTTGTTGGGGTCACGTAGGAAACAAGAATAGGGAATTGCACTCAGCTCATCTCTTAAGCACTAGTCTGGTTTCCTACTCATCTGCCCAATCTTCCTAAGAAATACTGTGAGTCCTGTTGCAGACGTGTTGGCCGTGCAGCTCCTAAGGTCTGTAGGGCAGTTTGAATGTGCCAAGCACAGTACAATAAAAAGCCCATAATAATCTGGTCTTGCAAGATACTGACAACCTGGGAGTTTGCATACACATATAGACCAACTTTGCTTTGAGCTACATTGGTTTTGTTGTTAAATATTTTACACCCTGGACTGTACTTAAGGGAGACTGAGCTAGTGGTTAGAACGAATATATATATATATATCTATCTGGTTTTGTCCCGTTTCTTTTAAAAACTGACCACTAAGCAGAAAGTTGCCATATTCTTTAGTCACATCACCAGGCCTACTGAAGCTGAAAGCTTGGGATGGCAGCCATGAAAAGCACTTCCTCTGCAGGGAGCGCAACCCAGTGAGTACTGAATGATGATATATAACCAATCTGACCTAAATTAGTGCGATATTAATGCACTGGTAATACTTATTCCCCCTTGGGGAAGCACAGAATTTGGCTCCTTGCCTGCAGGCTCTGGAGGAAAAGGTAGATAATGCACGAATCAAAAGTGCAAGTACTGAAGTGCCTGGCTGGACTAGAGGTGGTAGAAGAATGTTGGACAAAATTATTTCAAGCTGGGTCAGCAGGGCAGTATCTCTCACCAAACCACTGGCCAGGCATTTTTTGTCTCAGTGCCTGTAACACAGGGATGATGATGGTGACCTTTCTTCCCAGCACTTTCAGACCTCCATCACGAATCTGTAAATACCAGGCTATGGCAGGCAATCCACATGCAGCTACAGTAGTACTTACACAGCTTAAGGTGGTAGGAAAACTAGACAGCTGGCTGAACATGAGCCAGCAGTGTGCTCAGGTGGCCAAGAGGGCCAGTGGCATCCTGGCCTGTATCAGGAATAATGTTGCTAGGTAATAATGTTCAGAGAAGTAATTTTGCCCCTGTACTCAGCACTGGTGAGACTGCATCTTGAGTGTTCAGTTGTGAGCCAGTCACTACAAGGACATTGAGGTACTAGAGCATGTCCAAACAAGTGGAGAATTAGGACTGGCTGAGAGAACTTGTTTTGTTTAGTCTAAAGAAAAGGAGGCTGAGGGGAGACCTTATTGCTGTCTACAACTACTTGAAAGGAGGTTGTTGTTAAATTGAATAACAAGTGATAGAACAAGAGGAAATGGCACCAAGGGAAGTTTAGACCAGACATTAGGAAAACTTTCTTTACTGAAAGGGTTAACAGGAACTGGTAACTGGTTATTGGAACTGGTTGCTTGGGAAAGTGGTGCAGTCTCCATCCCTGGAGGCATTTATGTAGATACGGTGCTGAATGATATAGTTTATTGGAGGGCTTGTCACTGTTAGGCTAATGATTGGACTCTATGATCTTAAAGGTCTTTTCCACTGTGTATGATTCTGTGAAAAGCACAGGTCTACCACCATCAGTGCAGCTTCATTGGACTGGACTTGATTATCTCAGAGGTCTTTTTCAGCCTCAATAAGTCTGTGACTCTCTGATTGATTATGGACGTCTATTTCTGAATCCATATACTTGAGTGAAATAAAACCTGTACAGCTTTACAAACTTCACCTGTAGGATTTCCGATGTCCTGTCATAGGATGTTCTGCTTAAGAATCTCCACTCTACCTACTGCCTGGCCCAGCCGAGCTTGTGGATTTCAAGGAGCTCACAGCCCCAGCTGTGATGCCTCCCAATCTCACTGTATTGCAACCTCTTATCTATGCCTCCCACAGAGAACTGCATGAGTGAGTTCATGGGGCTCATCAAAGGCTATTATGAAGCAAAGGAAGAAGGCTTCCAGCCTGGAGGGGCCAGCTTGCACAGCATGATGACTCCTCATGGGCCAGATGCTGACTGTTTTGAGAAGGCAAGCAAAGCCAAGCTGGAGCCTGAGAGAGTCGCAGAAGGGACCATGGTAAGAAGCTGAGCGAGCCAGTAAGATTTTGAATGCAGCGTGCTGTAACACTGCTGTGACACTCTCAAAGTACAGCCTAGGTTCTTGCTGTCAAGTTGGAAAAATAGTTGGATGAAACTACTGCAGCATTCACCTCCCTTGCTGATCAGCACCAGGATCATCCCTGTAGACAAGTGATGCCAGGCAGCTTTGATCATCTGCCCATGTAAATTGTTGCTGGAGCAGGAAGATGGGAATTTTCATGCAGATTAATTCAATTTTTGTCTTAGCCTATGGACAAAGAAACAACCCCCCTTACCAATCTCCTTTCTCCACCCCCTAAAATCTGATTCTGATCAACAGATCTTGAACTAGAACTTGTGGAACAATGTGGCTTTCCTGGGCATGCAGGGAGTCCAAAGCTACTCTTGAGACATGGTTAGTACCAGCACTGTGATGCCAGCTCTGAACAGCTTTCTCCTCCTGGGTTGATCAGGCTGAAGGCAGAACTTGGCAGTGCTGGAGTACATGTATAGAACTCCTGTGGGTGGTAGAGCAGGGCCACCTTGCCTGTGTTTACATTCTGTCTCTCTTGCCCTAACCTACTGTCCCTCTTCCCAACAGGCTTTCATGTTTGAATCATCTCTCAGTCTTGCCGTCACCAAATGGGGCCTCCAGACCTCCAACCGCCTAGATAAAAGCTACTACAAGTGCTGGGAACCTCTGAAAAGCCATTTCAACCCTAAGCGCAAGTAGAGAAGTATCTGTTGCTTGCAACACATGAGTGAAGGCAAGGAAATCCAGCACACCTAAGTGTGGTGGTGGCGGCACAGTCAGCTTGGGCAATGCCGAGTTGTCCAGCATGGAATGGCATTTTCAGCAGCTGCCAAGCCACAAAAAATATCATCCCTATGTAACTTTGTAAATGCAGGAAAAAACCTCACCATTTACTCCTAACTTTCAAGTATCCAATTAAAGTTTTCATTGTGACATGATGAAGCTAAAGTACTCTTGTGGCTCTCACCATGTGTGAATGCTGTACCTTGTGTGGACAGGTGACACCCATGCCCCATTCACATCTGAATTCAGCATCCTGAAAACAGCCTGGTGTCTCTTTCACAAGGAGAGGCTAGGGATCAACAAAGTGGTTTATACTGCGTGTTGAGGAACAGCTTCACGGAGTTGAAGGCTCTACAAGACCTAAGCTTCTTGTTAAAGCAGGTCATCTCAACCTGCTGATCTGCCTGAAAGGCAGACTGCAAATTAGAAAAGGTTGGAGATTCCAAAGCACTTCACTGCTAAGTAAGAGAAAGTTTCCTTTCCAGCTCCATGCTCTGTCCATCCTTCAACGTGGACCTGTTTGTCAGCCCATGACAGATTCTCATCTGACTTCAGTGATAAGTTGTAGCACAGCAAATATAAAAAGGCTTGTTTGACCAGTCCAGGTGTTCTGGTAAGCTACCTGTAAGAAAGCTCAAGTAGAGACAGCATCACAGAGGACTTCAAAATTCATTGGAGTATGTGAGCCTTACATCCAGGTGGTAAGTTCCACCGTGCTGAGGAGAAGGCAAAGTACCAAAGTAGGGTGGGAACCTACCACAGACACCTTAAACCTGAGACCCATACTTCAGCACTTATCCTCATGAAACGTTCCTAAGCTAGGTGCCAGCAGGATCTACGTTTCTTACTTTCCAAGAGAAATAAACCTGAATTTTCCAAAAGAGAATGAAGTGTAGAGCTGCAACACCTAACTTCAGCCAGCTACATCCATCATTGGGTTTGGATCTGCACCAGATCCTTCAGGAGAAAAAAAAACCAGCACCAGCTTTGATCAAATTACATTATAAAATCTACAGGGAGATGTTTGCTCTAAGACAGCCAGCTCAGAAAAGGATGTTCAGGAGAATCAATTTGCCAGGGAAGCTGATTTAATAATCAGGCTGATCCAGAGGTAAATAAGGTCTAAATGTTTCACAGGCAGAGGGTAAAAGGTTGTTTTCTGTTTGGGACCTAAATTATCACCCAGTGACCCACAGCTTGAGTTTCTCTTCCCAAAGGCAGATCACTGAAGTACACTCGGGTAGTAACACATTAGTCAAGGGTGAAATTCCATAAGGCACATTCACTCTCCATTTCTGAGGGGAAACTCCCCTTTCCTTCCTCTACAGAACCAGCACTACTGCCTCAAACCACGAACTCCACCTGCAGTAGCGCAGCACCTTCATTCTTTTTAAGAAAAGCTTGGCAAGGTCTGCAAATAACAAGAGAAAAGTAGGGCAGCATTTCCCCAAGCTCCAATCTGCAGGAATATAGCATCAGACACTCATCTGCAAAAGAAATGGCTGTGGCAGGTGTCACAAGCATCAGCCCAAAGCCTGAAAGACTAGAGGCACCATATTCATCTATAACCCATCCCAAACCATTTGCTCCACCAGCCTGAAACAAATACAGCTGCAAGGGAGAATTTACATGTGCCGCAATTCAAGTTCCAATTAGCTGAGGAAATGGGTCCTGAGAGATCAGATTAGTTTGTGGCAGCAGGAAGATTGTTAATTTGGAAGCTCAGACAAGCAATTCTTTCTTTCCCTAAATACCACTTTCTTCATGCCTTGATGCCCCTCTCTCTGCACTGACCCACAGCAGTATCTTGTAATATCATTTGTGTCAGTCTTCTAGAAGTGGTTCCACAGAGCCAATAATCTGAGAATAATCCTACAGAACACACTGTGTAGACAAATGCATGAGAGCTGCAGGGAGCACCTATGGGATCCCAAAACCAGTCCACAGCCTTGCACACACAGTAGCGCAAAGTTCCCCACAGCCATAAAGTTTCATGACCCATACAGGAAGGGGAAGAGCTGCAACAGGGTACACCTTAAGAAAAACCAAAGCAAACATTTTTCTAAGAGATAAATGAGGAAATACATTCTTATTGTGAGTGACCAAGCACTGGCACAGGTTGCCCAGAAAGCACGTGATATCTCCATCCTTCAAGATACTCAAAAGCCATCTGGAAATGACTCTGGACAGAGTGGGGGAGATGGGGGAACCAGGTGACCTCTAGAGGCCCCCTACAACCTCAACCATTTTGTGATCATATAGAAAAAGCTCATCAACTTCCTCTGATACAGGAAGATGGAAAATGGCCCATACTTCTATCCCAGTCATGCGGGAAAGGTACTTGGCAGAACAGCTTCTGTTGACTTCACACAGGCTGCTTTCCCAGCAGGGAGCAGAAGGAAGTTTTCAACTTTTGCATCAGACTGAACTTTTGACATTGACCTCAACATTTGGGGAGAAACCGCTTCAGTTCAATGTTTGAAAAATGAATGTCATTTGGATCACAATGGCACCTACAGGCCACATGAAAGTCTGAATCAAAAATCTGTTCCTTGCAGTCACAGTTTAGTACTTCAACAGTGACAATTTCAGAGGCCCCTAGACTAGTTGACTTGGGCAGAAAAGATTTGCACTCTCACGAAGACCAGCAGGTACAAGGTTCAGTCATGCGTGGTGGGTTATTTCTTTATTAATCATGGCCCATTTGCAGAGGTGAAATGGAATTCTCCCCCCCACTGTAAGAGAATCAGTGTCAAAAACAAAACCTTTTTTTACTTCATGCCACTCACAGGCATCACAGAATCAGTGGAAATGCTAACAATGTAGAACATGACAATACTCAGCTCACCACTTCCAAGCCTAGTATGGCGATTTTACCCAAGTTTCTTGCAATACAGAAATACACGGTTTAAGCTTCTGTTTTATTTGATAACAGAAAAATTAACTTACTGAGAGCAGGCAGGCATGCTCCTAGTTAATAGGAATACCTTACTATCTGATTAGGGCAAGCTATGTGGTCAAACCAATGCCAAGAAGAAACTCCTAAAGAATCAGGTAACTGCTTAGGCTTCTCTAAAGTTTTAGTTTGTCACTTATTTTAAACTCCAGTCTATGCTGCTCTGACAGAAGCAACTTCCATTGTTCCAAAGGAGCCCCTGTACATAGACCAAAGTAACACATTGGTTGAACTCAAGGCACCTTCTCTACATCTACAGGTACTCCCCACAATTGTGAAAGACGGAAGACAATCAACGAGTAATTAATATTTATTCTTATGAAGGAGCAACATCAGCACACAATTTATCTTATTTTATTTATATCCCATGTAGAGTACTGAAGTTCCAGGAACTTAAAATACACTGAATGGTCGCTCATATTTACCCTCTTTGATAAGCTTCTCTCTATGATTCTGTGGAAGAAGGAGAAAACATTAATTACTATCCTGTTAGAAAAGAAGTTTCAATTAGTCTGTGGTAAGAGAAAAGCAGTCCTAACACTTCCACATGGACTAAAGGAAACTAACACATCATCTTAAGAGCCTTTTCCCACTTAAATGATTCTATAAATATAAATTCTGGTAGCAGCCACTACAGTTAAAAAATAAAATAAGTCATTTGGTTTCACCTACCAGCTACAGAAGACATGCTCAGATTGATCTTTCAGCACATCTAGCCACTCTCACAGGCCAGCAGAGACCAATTGCTCTGATTTTTTTTTCCCCCCCACCAAACTAGTTGTATCACAGTTCATACACATATTGTCTGCCTCTTCCTTCTGGCTTTAATGATCTAACTATGAATAAATTTCTTAGCAACATGCCTAAATGTGCCTGTATTTCACTTTCGGCCCATTTGCAGTCATGCACCTTTCTGACAAGTACTGTTACAGCACACAGACACTGCAGATACTGCCTAGATCCTTTCCGCTGCATAAACCCAGAAAATTTGCTTAAGACTTGGTAATCTATCTTTTGCTTTCCTAGACAAACAACCAACAGTTATTGTGTAACTGTAATTGTTCTTTACACATTACCAGAAAATGAAGTAAAATCTCCAAACATCAGTAAGGAAACAACAATATTCCCAGGCACTTGAAACAGTTTCACTAACACAAATTTATCGTCAATCACTCACATGCTAAGCCACACTTGGTGGCTAAACCCTAGTGCAGCTTTAGGTACAAAACAAAACCAACATGCCAAAACACTGCAAAAATGTTTATGTATCAATGGCATACTATGTTCTGTGAGTCTCCTAACACCTGTATTTTTTATTCATTCTAGCAAACAAACATTATCTGCCAATAATCCATTAATTTTAACTGATGTATGCTTTTGGGTTTATAGCAATCTAAAAATGCTACTTTTGTGCAGAAGAGGGAAACCGAAATGTTTTACAGTAGCCACAAATGCACTGCTAAAACAGTCACTGTGGCAGTCACCTAGCATTTTCTAACACATGTCTATAGCTGAGGTTTTTCACAATGTTCTACTGTTACTCAGATTCTGACACCCACATTTCAGGTGTCAAAACAGAAGCAAGAGAAGCCTTCCAAAAATCTTTAAAAATCCAGCTAAGATCAGCTGCTACAATCAGCATAAGTACTCCTCCCTTCGTGCTTTATGAAACTCAGGTAATTGTCAAGCAATTCACAGAGATGTTATGTTGCTAGGTCTGTCATCCACAAGCTCCCTCCCTCCTTATTTTAGAAAGTGCAGCCACCGCAGGTCGACTGACAATAACTCTCTTACGACTCAGTAACGCTGTCAGTGCTACCAATATGTTTACTACAAAAAATATCTTAATCAGAGAAACTGTGATTGGCCACACTCAGAGGTTCAATACACAGCTCTCAGTACAACATGACTTCACAAGCAGTTATGAGGCTTCAAGATAGTAAGCTCTGTAGCAGCCCTCCTTCCCTCACTAAAGACATTAAACATAGGTGCAAGCCAATCCCACCAATTAGGTCTCCAGACACATCTACTTATTACAGTTCGGTGTTCACTGATGTCCCGTGCTGTTAGCTGACTTACCCTTTCATAGCTGAAAGCAGCAATCCAGAAGATCACAGGGCCTATTGCAACGACAGCTCCCAGAAAGGATGTCTTGGGCGTCGGGCGGAAAGTAGGGTACACATTCTGCGTTCTCGCGTAGGCCCAGCGGAGCAAGGCAGGATCTTCCTGGGTTGGAAAGACAGCCAAGTGAAACCACAGCCATCCGCCACTGGCCTACACACCCTCCCGCTGCCTTCCGGCCCGACGGCACAAGGTCATCGGAAGGGCAAAACCGTGCGCGCATGATTCGTCCAGGACCGAGTGCCGAGTCAGGCGGAGTAACTCCGCGTCGCCCCCCGCCCGCTCCGCACTCACGATGACGCCCGGTACGTCGGGGTTGTTGAGCTGCAGCTGGTACTGCCGCTTGAGCCGGGCGCGGATCGCCAGGCGCTCGGCCTCGGCGCGGCGCTTCTCCGGCGACGAGTCGTAGGTTTCGGGATCGAGCGAGGGCGGCAGCGACACATAAGCGTTAGGCCGATAGGCCTCAGCAGCAGTAGGAGGCGGCCCCGGCGCCATCTTAGAAACCGCGGCGCAGCGCACCCCGACAGCTGGGAAGTGGGGACGCGGGGCGGTGACGTCACTGGCAGTTCGGTGCCTGATTGGCCACAAGCTCAGCGTGTGGCAGGACCGCTCCACCGCCCCCGGGAGGGAGGAGAGGCGGGAAGGCCGGGCTGTGGGGTTCGGGTCGGCGTGAGGGGCTACCAGGGCCTCTGAGTGGTGGGGAGTTGGAAGGGATTTCTGGGGATCCTCTAGGCCAATCGCCCCGCTACAGCAGGTTCACCTGGACAAGTTACACAAGAACACGTCCAGGTGGGTGTTGAATGTCTCCAGAGAAGGAGACTCCACAGCTTCTTTGGGCAGCCAGTGCCAGTACTCTGTTACCTTCACTAGGAAAAAGGTTCTCACTACATTTAAATTGAACCTCCTGTGTTCCTGTTATGTCCATTGCTCCTTGTCTTGTCACTGCGCAGCACCAAGAAAGGTCTGGTCCCACATTCCTGACTGGCCCTTTAGATAGGTGTCAGATCTATCCTTTACAGACCAACTGCCCCAGCTCTCACAATATCTCCTTATAAGGCAAATGTTCCAGCCTCCTGATCATGCCTTTGATACTGTCCCGCACCACATTCTGGTCTCCACATTCTGGGTGTGAGGAGGAAGTTCTTCACTGTGAGAGTGGTGAGAGCCTGGAATGAGTTGCCCAGGGAGGTGGTTGGGGCCCCGTCCCTGGAGGTGTTTAAGGCCAGGCTGGATGATGCTCTGGCCAGCCTGATCTAGGGTGGGGTGTCCCTGCCCATGGTAGGGGCATTGGACTAGATGATCTTTCGAGTTCCCTTCCAATCCCTAACGATTCTATGATTCTATATTAGAGAGGTGCACAGACTGCTATCTTAATGAGTTGATGCTGGACTTTGTATCCCGTTCTTACATGTTGTCTCATGCTCCTGCTATACGGCTAACACCTGTTTCAGCGCAGAGGAAAATATAAAATTCTTCCTGTGGTTGAATATGAAGAGTTAGTCCAGGGAGTGCACAGTTCTTGCCAGTTTGTGTTTGAGAATGCAATCAGAAAAACAGAGGGCGGTAAGGGAAATGCAGAAGTTTGTGTCAGTGGAGGGCAAGTCGGGCATGCTGTCAAGGGTTGTTGAAGAGAGGGAAGTCTAAAAAGCTGTGATCACTCTTTTCAGTGATGAATTATTGGACATCTGTCCCTTATTGTTTGCATTTTTTGACAAATATTGCTTCAGAGATGGTTGCATGCTTCCAACCTTGGTTTTGTATGGATTAGAAGTTTAAATTAATTCCTTGCTGTGTAGTCAGTTTTGATTGATTCCTTTGCTACTAAAGTTGAAGAGGAATACTCAACCTCTCCAGATGTTTTGGTTTGGTTGTCAGAGTCAGTGAGTACCTGTGTAGTTAACAAAATAATGCCTTTGAAGTGCTGACTGTGGTCAGATTAATAGACATTAAGACACGGAACAAGCTAGAGAAAGGATACAGCTCTTTTAACTGTCCTACCACTGTACAGGCTGTCTTAAAACTGTACCTGTTTATGCACGTTGCATTTGGTTTTGAGGAGAATTGCAGACAGTGTGGAGAACTAAAAACATAGAATAATAAAAACGCAATGTAGAGCAACAAGGGTGTTGAAGGAAGTGGAACACCTCCCTTACAAGGAAAGAGTGAGGGAGCTGGGTCTCTTCAGTTTGGAGGAGACTGAGGGGTGACCTCATTAATGTCTATAAATATGTGAGTGGTGGGAGTCAGGAGGATGGAGCTAGGCTCTTCTCTGTGTCATGTAGTGATAGGACAAGGGGCAATGGGTGTAATGATGTGGAACATAGGAGGTTCCACATCAATATGAGAAAGAACTTCTTCACAGTGAGGATGATGGAGCAATGGAACAGGCTGCCCAGGGTGGTTGTAGAGTCTCCTTCTCTGGAGACGTTTAAAACCCACTTGGATGTGTTCCTTGTACGACTTGGTCTGGGTGATCCTGCTGTGGGAGGGGTGTCCCAGCCCATGGTAGGGGCATTAGGCTAGATGATCTTTCGAGGTCCCTTGCAAACGCTGATGTTCTGTGATTCTGTGACGTTAAAAGGGAAAGTCCTTTCACAGTAAGACTGCTCTCCTTAGCAAGGATTTTATACAGCTTCTTGTTCTAGGAGTTGGTAGGGGTTGTAGTATAGGCTCCATTAGGTGGAGGGTATTAAGGCAAAGTGACAGCACAGTTTACAGTGCTTTCAGTTGCGGATGGTCCTGTCCACGCATAGCTGTGTAACTTCTGCAGCACCACCGGTGGTATTATGCTGTTTGATTTACCTAGCAGAGAACATAATGTTTTAATAAGGCCTTTGATTTTCCACATGTGGAGTATTTGTTCTGTGAAGGTGGCAGATTGCAGAGTAAAGTGTTTTCAGAAAGTGTCTTCCTTTCAGAACAAGTATCTGTGCCAGCCTACGTACAAAATACTTAGAGCTGTTTAATAATTGATTTCACCCATGAGGCCTCTTGGCAGGCACCGAAAAAAGAACCAGCGCAGTTAACGCTCATTAAAACAAATAGATTAATATCTTAGCGAAAAGAAAGACTTCTTTTTAATCATCCAGCTTCATGCTATTTAGAAAAACGTTCAATTATTGAAACGCTGCTGTCAGTAACGAACTAGAAAGACTCTGCCCTCTGTTAACTTGTACAAAACGCTTGTTTTTTCTTTATGCAGATTATTCACCTTCTGTTTCTCAAACTGTTGAAGATTTCATCTTATTGTTTGATGTACATGTAAATCTTCGATTTGATAAAATTTGAAAATGGCAATCTTTATTCTGTAAAGCACTCATGAAAACAGTAAGTTCTTTCGTGAGAGCAGGTATCGAAGCTTCACGAGCAGTAGAAGTGCAGTCTGCTTCCTTATTTACACAAAGTAGGAAGCATGTAAACTGTAGGCTTCTCAATAAAGCGACAAGATAAAAAGGCAGGTGTTGGAGATAGATAGGTCTGTGCACACGGTTGCCCATGGACAGGCTTCAAGTGGTCCAGGTGTGAGCCAGCAGCACTCCAGAAGCCACGTGAGCCCCCATGTTCGTTATTGCTTTGTTGTCAGTTGTTTTTTGTCAGCTGGCTGCTTCATCTGGATATTTACTTTAAATAACACTGAATCCAGCTGATTAATCTGAAGCTCAAGGGAGAGGAATACCTGGAAATAAAAAATGCTTAACAGTAAACAAAGCCAGCTTGAATGAATGTTGGATAATGAGGTTTACTCATAGTATCATAGTATTACCAGGGTTGGAAGGGACCTAATAGATCATCAAGTCCAACCCCTACCACACAACTCAAGGCTAGACCATGGCACCAAGTGCCATGTCCAATCCTGCCTTGAACAGCTCCAGGGACGGCAACTCCACCACCTTCAGCACGCAAAGCCTTCTCCTCTCCATTTGGATGCGCTGGTTGTGCGGACGGATTGCTCTCTTCAAACTGAAAATACGCTGCATTGCCGCTGTTTCTGTGTTGTGCTCTCACGTTGGCACGAGACCAGCAGGAATCAGAGGAAGGAAGCAGCTTTACTCTTCGCTAACAGCCACACCTGGGCAGGATGCAGTCGGGGTGTCAGTGTTTGTGCCACTGAAGCACAAGGCACGCGGGCTGCGGCTGGGCAGAAGCTCCTACGCAGTTGAAACGCGGTGCTACGCCTGCCTCCCTCTGTGAAGTGATTGTATGGCTCTTGCTCAAACAGCTTTCTCTGTTTATTTGCTGTATAGTGAGGGAGGGTTTTTATTGCTTGTTTTTGCCAAAACCAGCTTCCACTTTTATTCTAAAGACTACACAGATGTAGGAAAGACATTACGAAATCTCTTGGCCGATGCTAAATGACTTTTGTGCAAAAGTTATTGCGGTTCCAAACTGTCTTTTAAATTATGTGGAATCCCTCTGCTCTCCAGTAAGTACCTAGGTGAGACACCAGTTAGCAGTGATGACAGGCTAAATTGCTGTTTCATGAAAGCAGCCAGTCCGTTTGAAATGGCATGTGACTTTTTGCAGTATGGTCTTTTTCTGACAGCTGTGAGTGATGATGATGCTGGGAAGTGCATTTAAGACAACTGCTGGGCTGTTATATTCTTAAAGCTGTACGATGCATTTACACTGGTTTACAATATTTTACCAAAGAATAATTGAAGTCATAACAGCCAATGCTCTTAGAATCATAAATGTTCAGGACTGGAAGAGACCTCCAAGATCATGAAATCCAACCAGCAGCCTAATGCCCAGAGTGGTGGCTGAGTCCCCATCCCTGGATGAGTTTAAAAGACGTTTAGATGTAGCGTTGGGGGATCTGGTTTAGGGGTGAACTTGTAGAGTAAGATTGATGGTTGGACTCAGTGATCTGAAGGGTCTTTTCCAACCTGAATGATTCTATGCCCACTAAACCATACTTCCTAGTGCCATATCTACATACATTTTCCTTAGCTTCTTTTTGCAAACTCAAGGAAACACCTGGCAATATTACCTATAAAATCTCCATTTGTCGTGAGATACAGATGAGGTGCCCAGACCTCATAAAGTTTTGAGAAATTTGCAAAAGGAATGCCATGTCGTGCTCTGCTGCAAATACACACACCACGGGGGATTTTTCCATCCTTCTGTCCTACATCTCTCTTTTGCCATTTCTCATTGTCCTTCTCAATCCAGATCTTCTCAAGAATCTGAGCATCCTACTTTCTGCTGGATAAAGTGATGCATTCAGGACTGAGATACAGATCCCTTGCATAAAGGATTTTCATAAATGTCATGGGTTGAATTCCATTCTTTTTTTTCCCAGCTTCTCGAGACAGTACGAGTTCAAATTTTGGCCTCACTGGTGCCATTGATCATAATTTCATTGCCAGCGTTTTGTTTTCAGTTTCCTGCCCTGTATTTCACTACTTTTGGAGTTGAATGCCTCAGGTTTCAGAATGTTTGTTTTCTGTGTTAGTTACTAGGACATTTATGAGCTTTCTTAAAGATGCACACTATTGTGTGGCCCTCTAAAGCTTCTTGTTGATTAGGCTCATTCAAGACAAATATGCAGCTAGAGACTTTTCCAAAGCTGAGACAAATTTCTGCTTCTGAAAATCAAGCAAACAACAGGGAATGACTGAATTTCTAATAACCTCCTTAAATTTGTGTCAGTCTCATCTTAAAGCCCTGAGTTTGCTTTGCGATATGAGAAGCAATGGCAACAAAACCTGTGTATCAGAGCTAAACTAGCTGATATCAAGAGGTCCCTTCCAACCTAAGCGGTTGGGTGATGGTGTGGTTACCATATTCTTACAAAAGATCCTGAAGTAGAAACATTCGTTTAAAACACCTGGAACAGAGGATGTTGAACTACCACACACAGTTTCTACCATCTGGAACTCGACTTTGTAGACACTGATTACTGAGTAATGATAATATTAATACATCTCTCTAAATGCTTAAAGTAAAAATAAACAAAAGACCCTATTATGTTGATATGTTTTTTAAAATCATAGTAGTGCTTACATTTTTATTTCTACAGAGCACTCGTGTTGGCTGCCAGAGCCAGGCTGTTTATAGATGGGCACTAAGTACAGCCATCATATAGAGATGATTATGTCTAAATTGCATAGGAGAACGAACCTTAGATGCCAACACATCTTTTTTATGAAAACCACTGAAAGCAAGGTCAACCACTTAAAAATCAGGAGTGTCTTCACCACACAGCCATTTGAAATCTCCTAAAAATGTGAAAGAAATATTGTAGGTGTTCTGCAATGGACCATCAGAAAAGAGAAACCAGTCACATTTGGACAGAAAACCCACTTTATTAGTTCATCATTAATCTTTTCAAATACAGCAGACATCCATTCATTTCCTTGCCTGCTCAGCTTTCCACTTGTCTTTGAAACCTTTCTTGGGTTTCTCAAGGCTACTAAACCAGGTCACTTTCCATCCTGAATCCGTTCAGGAACACAGATCTGCTATTTTAACCAACACCACCTTCTTTCTTAGTTCTTTCTTCCCTCTACTTTTCATTGCTCATTGTTATTGAATTTGTTCCCGTGCGACTGGATCTAGGTGGTCCTGCTGTGGCAGGACGATTGGACTAGATGATCTTTCAAGGTCCCTTCCAATCCCTAATCTTCTGTGATTCTGTGTAATTACTCATTTAATAAGTGTTCCTGCCTCTTCTATGTTTCTCCTGAAAATCTTACCACATCTCTAGTGTCTCAGTCCCCGTTCAAGCTACTATTTAGGTTATTTCCCTTTGCACAGGAATATTTCTGTCAAGTGCACATGTTTGAAACGCCCTAATTTTCAGTCAGGTGGGAGATTCCCAATGGCAGACTATTTCAGAGCTCATCTCCAGTTGAATTCTTCACTGCTAGTGACTAAATTTTAGTCAGTGCTTGTCACAGTAAAAGCCAATTAACATTATACCACAAAGAATAAATTTTTAGACCTGGATTTATGGGTTAATTTTCCAGAGAAATTAAAGCCCCTTACACATGTATTTATGAAACAACTCAAGTCCACCAAAACAGAATGGCCAAACACAATAGCAAAATGTGGGACCAGTCCTAGTCAATCTATTCATTAATGACTTGGACAAGGGATTAGGGAGCACTGTCAGCAAGTTTGCTGATGACACAAAGCTGGGTGGTGTCGCCGACACCCCAGCAGACTGTGCTGCCATTCAGCGAGACCTGGACAGGCTGGAGAGCTGGGCAGGGAGAAATTTAATGAACTATAACGAGGGTAAGTGTAGAGTCTTGCATCTGGGCAAGAACAACCCCAGGTACCAGTATAGGGTGGGGACTGACCTGTTGGAGAGCAGTCCCTTACAATCCCTAATGTTCTGTGATTCTGTGTAGTGTGGAAAATCAATATTTTCAGACATGCAAATGGACAGTCTGGATTCTGCAGAGTAATGAGGTAGTTGCAAGTCGTTTGATCCAGGAATGGCATTTGGCTGCTGACTTATTCAAGCTTTCAACAGCTGTTTGTGCGTTCTCAATTTGTCTATTTTATTTTCTCATAGCTGCAGCACCTTGACCATGAGGAGCCTTGAAGAACAGCTGGAGTGTCATACTGAGTCTGATTGATGGCTGCAGCACCCAGATGGTAGACTCTCAAAAATGTTGCTGGCAGATACTTTTACTGCTGGAACAGTCTGGTTTTTTTCTCCAGCTCCCTTAGCTGAAGCTGTACTAAATGCTGAGCAGTCACTCCTTGGCTAAAGTCCATTCAAGCTGCATTCAGATCTTGCTGGGATGGCCACAACCTCATAAAAGTTCATTGTTTTTACTTGCTTTCACTCACAGAGAGTTTGCCAGCTTGTCAGCACTTGTGTTCTTTAGGAATTCTTCAAAATAGCTGCCATCCACGGGATGTTTTGACTCTACTTTCACTGCAGAGAAAGTCCTTTCAGTAAATCTTTGTCGTGCTGTTCATACATACTGTACATTTTATGTGGATTTATTTATAGAGCTGCGAGAGCTCTGAAAGACTGGAGCTCTCTTTGTTTAACTTGTCTGTCAAGCCAGAAGCATATCATAGGTCACTGAAAGCCTCCAAGACAAACATTTGCTTTTGTAGAGTAGCTTTTTCTGACTAGTCTTCTGAAATTTCCACCTGGACTGTAGTGCACAAATCATGGTGGTTTTTTTGGGCACCCTTCTCTCAAGCTCAGACTTTCAGGTGAGTAACGCCCAGCTGAGTCTGTCTCTGAATGTTCATTCCAGCCAAGTGACTGAGTAAGTGTGATATCCCTCTCCAATGACTCATCAAGCAGTGTTTGTCTACTGCATCGCTGCTACCAAATAAATCTCACTGAAGGCTGACATATTTACCTGCAGTGCTGGAAATACTGCAGCGAGGAGAAACGTAAAGCAAAAGTGTGCAACTCTGAAAAGTCTTTGCCAATCCTGAAACAGTCGCAGTGAATTTTGTCTAATTGGTGCCTTGCAGTGTGCGGTGGGGTTCAGTGTGGGTTTTTTCCTTCCTCTTTGAGTATCCTCTCTAAAAGCCACTCGCAGCTTCAAAAGGAACTGGTGTTCTTCAGTTCTTCTCCTAGATTTCTAGGTGCTGCTGCTGTGCTCCATTCAACATCAAACAAATGCCCCAAATGCATAACATGCATCTGAAAAAGGCAATCAGGGATCCCCACGTCTCTAATATTACTCTATGGAAAATAATGGCGTAGAGAGAAAGGTTTTAAAAAGAGCCACTCATTGAGCGGCCACAAGAGGTGAAGCATGAGAGTGCTAACAAGTAATAAAATAAAATTGTGTTGACTTATTTGTGTCTAAGGCCCCAATAGCCTACTAAAGTCAATTGTTTGGGCGTCTTTATCTCCTTTGCTGGTTCAGCCGTTGAAAAACAACAGTTTTCGAGCCTAATCCTGGGTGAGTAGCCATTAGACAAAAATAAGCAACTGCAATAGATTTATTGCTGTAGATCTTTTGAAACTAAAATCAAGATGTGAGCAACAAGAATAGGTTGGTTTGTTAAGATTCTTTGGTAGACTAGCGTCTTTCAACTTCCAAGGAACGCTATTTTTATCCAGTCATCATGTTATATTAATGCCCATTAATGCCCATCCTGTTGTATTAACGGGCATTTTATATTCATGCCCATTATTCTTACAATAAGAGTCCCCCTGTTAACCTCTTAACTTTGAGAGAGAAGCAAAATTGGATCTTTAAACCTGAACTGACAACAGAGGCACTTCAAGCAAGCAGGCAGCGGAGGATGAGAGCTCCCCACCTCTGGAGGTGTTTGGGAAGAAAGGAAAAAAAAATCTGGAGGTGTCTGGAAAGAAAGAGAAAAACACTCAGGCAGGTGTCAACAGTGCTGACAGCAGATCCCAGCTGCTTAGTCAAATCGTCAGCTGAAAAGAAAAAGAGAAGTTAGTGTGGGTAAGGCAGGCAAAAGCTGGTAAGGACAGTAAATACAGTTTATCGTATCGTTATAGGAATTTATTGCAGGGATATCAAAATACATATTTTGTGTAAATGTCTCTAAATGTATATCCAGAGGCATAAATATAAGTGTCTCCACATAAACAGAAATGTTCTCTCCTTCTCTGTTGTCGCTGCACTCCCTATCAAACCCACATCTAACAAGAGCACTGTTCCCTGTTAGACTATTCAGGATCTGCTTAGAGCAAATGTTCTACTGTTGCCTGTGGTCTTTATCTCACTCTCTTACCTGTGGTAATACAGTCGTCATTCTCTCTTTACGCTGGTATCCCCGTTTTATTGTCACTGGCACCAGCACACTGTTTGCATCCATCCCCTGGCGTTGTTATGCAGTGCCCTGTCACGGCAGGGGAAGTAGACGGTGTGTTGGTACTGATCCTTTCCACAGTTTGTTGATCTCTTCCGTATTGCCTTTTTTAGGCTCCCACATTTCAGTCTCATTCTATTAATAAATCCTAACATTAGAGCCAATTCAGACAGGAGAAATAGTCAAAAGCTGTAATTTTTTATCTCTTCTTGCAAACAAACATAACTGCTATTTCTGAAGGTAAAGTCTGTAACTTTGGCTCTTTTTTTACAGATTTAGTCTTCTATTAGCAGAGGTAGGAAACGAATGAAGGCTGTTATAACGAATGTGAATCAATTAAGCTCTCTGGACAGATCATAGCGTGTTGTATTACGCCTATCCTACTGTATTTCCTTCAGTTACTGTGTCTCTTGTGATTTTTACATTGCCCTGACGTCCTGGAGAAAGACACATTTATAAGGAATTTCTACTGTCAACCAGCAGCAGATTTAATTAAGAAATACCAAATGAGGGCAGAGTAGAGGGGGAGGAGAAGCTCTCTTGATCTGCTAACCACCCTGCTTCTGGTCCACCCCAGGATGCTGTTTATCAGCTGTTTACCGTCTCAAATGCAGACACAGTATGCAGTGGTACGTCCTCATGGGCTTCTTGAAATTGCAGGCTCTTTGGCATGAGATGTGCACGGTGGAATGTCACCTGCAGGAACGTCAGGAGCCATCTCTGCATGTGTTTAAAGGCTTCTCAGATGCGACACTTAGTGATGTGGTTTAGTGGTGAGCTTGGTAGAGTAGGTTTAATGGTTAGACTTGATGATCTCAAGAGCCTTTTTCAGCCTGAGTGCTATGAAAATGAAATTTGTTAAGAGATAATCACCTAGGCGGTTAGGAAGGAGAAAGAAAAACAAATAAAAGCAAAATAAATAAAATAAGAAATGAATGAGCTGGAAAATGAACCTAATTTCTTATTTGGTATGTATTATTTCTAATTAGGATTGACTTGTTTAATGAATTACCATGTGTAGTGTAGAGCGCTGGATCCCTTCAATTCAATACAAATTTTGCCGCTACCTGTGATGAAAATGAAATGCCGCTTACGGGGTGATTTGTTGGGTGTTTTATTTATCACGGAACTGGAGACACTTTGTTCTCACCGCTACGTTCTGACGTATCCAACTTGATCCCTGAAACATGAAGGATGTTTTCCAGCACAAAAGAACATACTATAACCCCGATAATTAACCATCTCGAAATCACATTTTCACTTGTTAAAAGTTAATTACCTTATTTGGTCATTATGTTACGTTAATGGATTCACTCAAGCGATAGAGGTGTTTGATACGTTGGGAGCTACGTTATCAACGTGTGAAAATACAGCCCCCTGATCGACAGTGCGCTAATAGTGAAAGGCTAACTCTTACCCCTTACACCTATTAAAAACAGTATCGAATAAGTTTGCTTTCATTTTTGTACCCCAGAAGACAAACGCTTCCTCTGCGTGAGATTTCCTGGAAGTCTGGGGCCTGATCCAGTCGGAGATGAACAACAAGCCAGGTAACGCCGGTCTACTGACGCTGCTGTTGCCATGTGCGTCTCTAAAGCGTACGCCAAATAAAAGCGCTGGCACGCGCTGTGTTGAAATATCAGCTTAGTTAAAGGATTCGTGATGAGCCATTTGTCTTTTACCCTTACCTCACCAGTCCTGCCAGCAACCCTCTCTCTGCCAAGGTTACAAAGGGACAGCTGCCAAAAGGATGGATTTCAAAGTGTGACTTCTCTGTTTCAGTTTTGCTCTCTCTCTTCTCTCAGGTTTCTCTTGTCTCCCCCTGAAAATGCAGCGTGTTGGATAATGAGATGAGTTAATCAGGAAAGCTGCTAGCTTTGAAAGCTCTGCTTAGGCAGACTTTTCTGAGTCTTTCCACACAAATGGATAGAAGACCTGTAGACGTCATTGGCTTCCTCTGAAATGAGGATCTCTGTATCCAAAGCAAACTGAAGAGAGCAAATACTTAGTAGCTAGGAAATGCCCACAAATTTGGACATTAGGAAATGTCTTTCACTGAAAGAGTGGTCAAGTATTGGAACAGGCTGCCCAGGGAAGTGGTGGAGTCACCATCCTTGAAGATATTTAAAAACATGTAGATGTGGCACTTGCAAACACTGTGTCATGTGCATGCGGGTGCTGACAGCTGGACTTGATGACCTTGAAAGTGTCTTCCAATCTTAATGATTCCATGATTCCAAATCCTCCTCTGCCACAACTTTTCAGGACTGCACGGTCACAAAGTGCTGAATCGGGAGCGCTGGCTCTGTGCGTATCTTTGCACAGCATCTGCAAATCTCTCCAGAATAAAACCTCACGTGAACGTAGAAAGATGTTTCCCTCAAGAGTTGAGGAGCTGAGGAATAAGTTTTCTCTTCCCAGTGGCAGAGAAGAAACTTGCTGATTTGGTAGGTGACTGGATCTCCTCAGCCAACAGTGAACCAAATCCACAGATTTAATGTAGGGGTAGAATGTTTTAGCTGTGCTGAAACGTGGGAGAAGCTGTCCTGGAGCAGTACGAGTTGATGCTAACTATCAGAGCGTTCACTGTCCATGTAGAAATGTTTGGCCATTCTATCAGTCTGATTGAATGCCTTTCATTCTAGATAAATGGAAAAGCAAGACAAAACAGAGCGGGCTACCCCATACAGCACGTGCACATCATGTGGAAAATTCTCTACCGTGGTGGCGAATAATGGCCACTTTCCCAAGTCCTCTTATGCGTTTGAAAATGATGAGGACACAGAAAGAGTGGCTGAGGAGGCAGTGGAATCAGGAGGATTAACGTTAAAAGGGGACTTTTTATGTAGGGTTCAACTTTCTGGAGACAAATGGTGGATGAGTCTAGAGTGAGGAAGATACTCCTGCGTGACTGCAGCCTGGTGTTCAGGTCCTACAGCTGTAGCAAGCCTCATCTCCCAGCTCCTGTGCCCAGCACAAATCCAGTGTGGTCCCCTGTTTGAAGTCTGTGGCCTGAGTTCTTCAAGCTCCAAAGCAGCCACTCCTGATGTGAGAAAGCAAGCCAGAGGACAGCATCCTTCCCCCTTACAACATTCTTCTATACAGACTATTCCTCATGGAGATTTCTGCTGAAAAATGGCAGGGAAATTGTTTGAGAGTGAGTACTAAATGGCTAGTAAAAATTTGGCATGGGGAAGGCTGTGAGTCTCAGACTTGACGACATGGTAGAATATTTTCCACCGTTACACCACCTTTTCAGCCCGTCTCTTCCTTTCACATCCTGTGGCTTATGTCCTCACTCTGTGGCTATTTGCACCGTGCATGCCTGATAACGTTCTCAAGTAGTAACTTTGAATAATCAAATCGATGACCAGACCTCTGTTGCAACCCAAAGAAGAGCTGAGGTGGTGGGAAAGATGTCAATGACTTGAAACCAAGATTTGTTAAACCAGCCAGTTGAAAAGCCCAGCCAGTGCTTTCAGTGAGAGGAAGACTGCAGTGTAAATCCACTCATCAGCCTACATACTGAGGAACCCATATGGCAGAGCAGCTGTAAGGCAGAAAATGTTGTGTAATAAAAAGTATTAATTGTGTTTCTCATATAAGTACTTATTTTCCTTCTAAGGCTGGCTGCAGAATTACACTGCCTGCAGAGGTGTACTTGTCAGTGGAATGCGTGGTATAAATGGGATCTGTGAGTAGGATGGCCAACGCTACTGATGAATCTCAAAATCAAGATCTGTCTCCCTCCCATGCAAGCTGGCTTACACACGGGTCATATAGAAATGCAAATTCCTATGGAGAATGTTGATCTCAATGATAAAGAATTAAAAAATTAATTAGTTTTTATACTGCACTCTGGGGATGACATTTAGACTTAATCTTGCAAATAAACTTGTAATGTCTCACTGTTATTGTCACAAAAGTTTGAGCTATGGCTCATAAAGGCATCCAGGATACCTTTACAACACATACAGTCCCCAGGCTATTTACTGCTGACACCACCAGCCTTTTGTCCGGTCTGCCATAAACAAAATGGAAGATCCAGAGTTGCTGGCTGTCCAACGTATAACGGCAGGGTTGCCTTTTTTATAGTTCACCTACCACACTCATGTGCAATTGAATGTGTCTCCCAAATACTGCTCTTGCCAAGTCCACCTCCAGCAATTATCCTGTCCTAGTCCTCCATTGCAAACTACCTGCCAATAATGAGCGACTTGCAGGTGGTAGCTACAACGCTCTGCCTCTCTCGCTCCTCTTTGCAGGCACCCTGTGGTGGCAGCTGAAGCGTGATGGCCCCGGTGTTTTTCACACAGAGGGCCACAACACAGGCCAGGGCAGCAGCAAAGCTGCCTCTGCTTCACCTGATCCAGGTGAGACTTGTGCTTGGTTTGCCTGTCATTTTCTAGTGAAGGTGGGTGCTGCCTTCTACAAATTTCAAGCTATTTGTGAAGTTTAATGCCTCGGGTTTTGCACTGTTCTTATTTTGAAATTCCATTTAACTCTAAGTTCTTTCTCTGCAGCGTTTTTCAGATGATGCTTTAGCTAGAGACTCTGAGACTCTTACTGACCACTGAAGTAACTCCAGCACTGAGCAGCTCTACTGCTGGGTAATAACCACACGCGATAACTAAGACCGGAAGAGATCACACGAGGTCTCCTTTCCACCCTCCTGCTGAAAGCAGGCTCAGGTTGAATGTCAGACCAGGTTGTCTCAGGCCCTTGTCCAGTCTGGTCTTGAAAGCTTCCAAGGGTGAACACTGTAGACTCCCTCTTATTCATCGCCAGACCGTCAATGTTCTTTATGGGAAGAGACATGTGGAAATCTCTTATGTCCTTTTTCAACTTATTCTCTCTCATCCTCTCAATGGAGAGGATTAGGCTGAGAGGAGCAGAGCCCTCTTGTAAGCAACCTCCTCCTGCTCTCTCAGTCCCAGTTGAAGCCACCACTTCCCCGGGCTGAATCAGCTGAGCTACCCCAGCCTTGTCTCAACAAGCAAGGCTCCAGCCTTGACTATCTTCATAGAATCATAGAATCATAGAATCATAGAATTCATGGTCTGTCACAGGTTATCAATGTTTTAATTGTACCAGGGGCACAAACCTGAACGCGGTATTGTGTGTGTGGTGAGACACGGAAACAAAGCGAGTGGGGATGAGGACCGACTGGATTTCCTCCTGTTAATACAGCCCAGGATACTGTTGACCCTTCTTGCTGCCAGAGGCCCCCACAGCTCATGTTCAGCCCACTGCCTACCAACGTCTCCTGTGCATTTCCAGCATGGCTGGAATGGATGGCTGAGCTCAAAGAGTGGTGGTGAATGGAATTAAATCTGGCTGGCATCCAGTCACAAGTGGTGCTCCCCAGGCTTCAGTTCTGGGACATGTTTTAACAATCTGGATGAGGGGATTGAGTGCACCTGCTGTACGACTGCAGATGACACTGAACCGGCCAGGTGTGTCAATCTGCTGGGGCAGTAGGATCCCTACAGAGGGATCCAGACAGGCTGGAATGATGGGCAAAGGTCAGTCGTATGAGCTTCATCAAGACCAAGTGCCAGGATTTGCACTCGCTTCATAACAACCCCGTGGCAGGCTACAGACTTGGGGATGTGTGGTTGGAAAGCTGCAAGGCAGCACATGACCTGAGGGTATTGATTGATGGTCACCTGGCTATGAGCCAGCAGTGTGCCCAGGTGGCCAAGAAGGCCAATGTCATCCTGCCTTGTATTAGAAACAGTGTGGCCAGCAGGCATAGGGAGGTGGTGGTCCCTCTGTACTCAACACCTCGAATATTGTGTTCAGTTCTGGGCTCCTCACTACAAGAAGGACATTATAAGAGCAGGAATGTGTCCTTAGAAGGGCAACAAGGCTCATGTAGAGTCTGGAGCAAAAGCTCTGTGAGAATTAATTGAAGGAACTGAGTTTGTTTAGCTTAGAGAATGTCAGACTGAGGGGAGACCTTATTGCTCTCTACAGCTACCTGAAAGGATGTTGGAGCAAGGATGGGACAGCCTCTTCTCCCTGGAAGGAAGTGATAGGACTGGAGGAAATGGCTGCAAGTTGAGCCATGGGAAGATTTAGGCTGGATATTAGGAAGAATTTCTTCACCGAAAGGGTTATGAAACATTGGAACAGGCTGCCCAGGGCAGCGGTGGAGTTACCATCCCTGGAGCTATTTAAAAGGCAGATAGAAGTAGTGCTGAGGAACACGGCTTAGGAGAGTCCTGGCAGCACTGGGTCAAAGGTTGAACTCGATTATCTTAAATGTCTCTTCCAGCCAAAGATAATCTGTGAATCTCTGCTGCTTCCCAAGCAGGCAGACTCCAGCCTGTATCAGCGCAAGAGGTTAGTCCATCCCAGGTGCAGAACTAGCTGTTTATTGCTGCTTCATGACACTTATAAGGTTCCCGTTGCATTTCTTGCAGGCAGGCTGCAAAGCTCCCAGAAAAAGAGATGCTGTCTTCTGTGGCTTATAGCTAGAGATTACAGAAACACCAATTCATCCTTCCCTGTCTCGGACCAAGTTTGTAGACTCTAGATCTAATAGTTCTCCTTACCCCAACTAGGGAGTCTGCTTTTCAAGTAAATGCACCTAAACAATCAAAAGGCAACAGATACCGGTTAGATTGCAAGTTAGCAGGCTTTAAAATCTCACCTTAATTTTGGACAAACTACACAAGAAACATTTTGTGAGTCATTTTTCTGTCTTCTGAAGTCTGTACCCACGTGTGGTGGTTGGGTTTGTTGTTTTATCTCGCAGCAAGACACTAGAAAAAAGGTAAAACAGAAAAAGTAATAGAAGTATTTTCCCTGAGATGTGTGAAGTAGCTCCATACCTGATTATAAGGTGAGGAATGCAATAGGGTAGACATTAGTTGGTCTTGAGTAAGGCAGCCAACCCATAGGCTTGCCTTAACCCTTTGTTCTGAATATTTGCATAATCGTGCCTATTCTTACCTATTGTGTTCCACCCAGGGTGGCAACAGCTTAAGCCAGTGACAGCAGGGTGCTTTTGAATCAATTCCCTAGAAAAATCACATGGGTCTATACTATTTCATAGAGAAAATACAAATAATATTAGCTGTAATTCAAAGAGGACTAATTTGAGGAGGGGAGGAGGCTGCTGAAGTGAGACAAGTTCTTACGTTCGTTCTCACAGCGTCTCCATCCCCTGCACTCATTTAAGGAGAGTGCTACCACCACACAGGGATTTTTATACCAGCAGTGTCTGACCTGGCCTATACAGCCATGAAAATGGCTGCTCACAAGCCTATCTCAGGCGAGGCTGGTGTCAAAGCAGCCTCAAGTGACACTAACTAAAGCCTTAAAGAACAGAAGCAGGTAAAGTGCATCTGCACCAGCCCAGCCTTTCTGGTCCCAGCCTGTCTGAAGGGTGAGTGATCACTTCTCATCCATCAGACACTGCGGAGGTTTGTGGTTAACTCTTTGCAGGTGTGACTTCACAAGGGCTGTTTTTGTGAAAGTAGCCACTCCTGGAGAGGTCTAATTCCTATCGACTTCTTCCTCTTGTTTGGCCAGAGGCTGCTTTTGACCTTTACAGGCTTTGAAATTTGATTTATTTTGTATTACAAAACGTCCATTCCTCTGGGCAGTGAATAAAAGGGCTTTGAAGTCACCACCTAGGGCACCTGAAGTGTTTTTCCAGAGGAAGTATAAGATCCTGCTGTCTGCCATTCCAGTGTCCTTGCCTGCTTCCTGGAGAAGCACCAAGCAGGACAACCAGTGCTGCTCTGCCCTGCTCAGGTGGAAGAAGGTATCCAGAGAAGAACCTGCTCCTGATTTTGCTTCTCCTCTAGACAGTAAACGTGGGTAACAAGGGCTGTTCATATTGATGTGGTAGGAATTTGAGGAGAAAGAGGTGACAACAAGGAATGAGACAGGCACAGGGCGATGACGCTGCGGCAGAAACCATACGTGAGTGTGACAGTCTTTCCATGCCCAAACACCACCCAGGTGCAATGAGTAAGACAATCACAGAATCACAGAATCACAGAATCATCATGGCTGGAAAGGACCTCCAGGGTCATCGAGTCCAACCTTTGTTCTAGTATCTAACTGCTAGACCAGATCCCTAAGCGTCACGTCCACTCGTTCCTTAAACACATGACTTGTAACTACAATATGACGAGGGCTGGACAGCAGCATCAACAGTAAAACTGGTGGTTTGCTGCCTGGGGAGGACTATTCATTCTTCCTTATCCTCACAGACAACTTTCCTGCAAAACCCATTCACACACCAGTATGAAACCTGGTCTGAAGAGCTGGTCTCTGCTTGACGTATGCAACAGCTGTCCCCTGCAACAGCCTGCCTGCCTGACCAACTCCCCACCTTTTCCCAGCTAACTGGTTTTGCCACCCCTGTGCAAGGAAGTACATTATGTCCAGAATTATTACCTCCCTCACAGCACTGGAAAAAAATCTTAATAGCCATCTCAGCAATGTTAGCTGACTTTCAAGGCTGACACTTGTACGGCTTCAAATCAGAGTGTGTTGGTGAGCGCTGAACTAGGAACATCCCAATGGAGCCGCAGGGAGGCAAAACGTGGCCCTATTGAGGGAAAGGGTGAACTTCCCACCACACAGAAAACTGTGTTTTTTACATCATCAGTTGAACTCTTGTTAGTTTTACAGCTTTACAGCTGCTTTGCATCCTTGACTTCTTACTGTACAGAACGCCGTACGCGGCTCAGAGCAAGTTGGAAGGCGTGGGCATCGCGTGCAGCGTGGGGATTAAAAAGCTGGTTACCGCGCAGAGCGCCAGAGTTGTCTGGTCACACTGCCACTGAACAAGCCCAGGCAAACTTACAGCAAGCTCGTTTTAAAACCTTGTTACATCTTTGTGAGGAATAACAGAGATTCTTAAGTACTTGTTACCCAAACAGGCAAACAACGCTACGGAAGCTAAAGCCGTTATTGTCTTGACCTTTTTCACGATGTCTTCATCAGCTGTAGGTCATCACACAATTTAAAGGACTCGTTTTTCATTTCAGTCATGTGTATTTTCCAGTTTAAACATCACCACAAACATTAACGCTGGTTTTGATGCATACTAACAGCATTTGAAATAAATAATCTCTAAAAGTCGGTGCCAAAGAGAGTTTTGCACCCGCAAACTAGCTGGATAGGAAGTTATGACCCATATCTCATGGATCAGAAGAGGCTGAGGGAGCTGGGTCTCTCTAGTTTGGAGAAAAGATGACTGAGGGGTGACCTCAATGTTTATAAATACGTGAAGGGTAGGTGTCAGGAGGATGGAGCCAGGCTCTGTTCAGTGTCATCTAGTGATAGGACAAGGGGCAGTGGGTGTGAGATGGAACAGAGGAGGGTCCACATCAATATGAGAAGGAACTTCTTCATGGAGAGGGTGCCAGAACCCTGGAAGAGGCTGCCCAGGGGGGTTGTGGAACCTCCTTCTCTGAAGATACTTAAAACCTGTCTGGATGTGTTCCTATGAGACTTGATCTAGGTGATGCTGCTGTGGCAGGGGGATTGGACTAGATGAACTTTCGAGGTCCCTTCCAACCCTTAATGTTCTGTGATTCTGTGATAATAACTGAGTAAATCCCCCTTTTTTTTTTACTAACACAGGGCATTGCCTTTCACTCATTCACTTGAAGCATTAAAGGGGATTCAGAGACTTCTAGATGGGGTGAAATGGGAGAGCTCAGTTCTGGGAAAGAATCCCTCACCGGCACTGAGCGAGCACCTTACAAACTAGGAAAAGGGAGACCTTTGGTGTGCAGCTTCATGGTTTGTGTAACCACCGGTCTCTACTTCTGCTCAGCAAACGTGGAAGAGCAGCAGGCACAAATAGGTGCAATGGAGCCACCCTGACCATCCCAAAGGCTAAACATGCTAAACTACCTCTGTAGTTATCCAAAGTGCTGCACACCTCCAAAAGATGACTCATCTGGACTATCTTAGGATGTGGTGAATCACCACGTATTGATATATGGTGCCTCTTCACGGATTCCTAAAACTCAGGGCTAGGATGACTAATTTAGATTAATATAGCTACCTTTTAAAAGTTTAAAAATCAGGTAAGAAAACATCTTCTAAAGTTAGGGCTGTCCTAAGCCTGCTGAGGGTGTTTTACTGCTGCAGCAGGTAACAAAAAGGAACATGCTGTTTGCTTTTTTATTTTAACTTATAGAAAATTTTAGTTGTATCTATGTAAAGGGAAGGATTGACATTTGCTTATTTCTCACGATGAGGAGGTGAGCTCAGAGAAATTGCTGTTGACTACTATCTGGTTCAAAGTGGAGCATTTCCTTAGGACTGACCTGCCAGCCGCTTAATAACACCAGGAACAGCAGCATCCCCTATGAAGAAGAGATGAGGCAGTAACAAACTATAAACACTTCTTCCACTTGAAAGTCACCCAAGGTCTTCTCTGGCAGTAAGCGTGAGATGGGACAATGGTACAAGTGCTAAAACTTCGCTGTCCTTGGCAAGTTTACAGCAGAACAGCTTTGATCAAGACCACACAGGTCAAGACAGGTGATTCTGCCCCTCTACTCTGTCCCGGTGAGACCTCACCTGGAGTATTTTCCCCAGTTCTGGAGTCCCCAACACAAGAAGGATGTAGACCTGTTAGAGTGGGTTCAGAGGAGGCCATGAAAATGATCAGAGGGGTGAAGCACCTCTCTTATGAGGACAAGCTGAAGAGAAGACTCCAGGGGGTCTTATAATGACCTTCTGGTACCTGAAAGGGGCCTATAAGAAGGCTGAGGAAAAGCTGTTCACAAAGGCATGGAACAACAGGATGAGGGGTAATGGGTTTAAGATAGAAAAGAGTAGATTTAGGCTGAACATTCAGAAAAAGTACTTTAATCTGAGGCTGGTGGATCACTGGAGCAGGTTGCCTAGAGGTGGTGAGGTCCCAGCCCTGGAGATGTTCAAGGTCTGGCTTGATGGGACTCTGGACAATCTGTTCTACATAGAGATGTTCCTGCTTGTTGTAGGGAGGCTGGACTAGATGGAGGTCCCTTCCAATCCAATAGATTCTATGATTCTATGACCTTCATGGTCATACAAGGTCATACGAGGTGTGGCGTGTGTCAGAGATTTGCAAGGTCAGAAGGGGTGCTCATGATGCAGGTCAGTTAGAGGAGACATTGGATGCTAGAAAAAGCCATCCAGTTGCCAAAGGCCTTTGCTTCATTTGTTGTACATCTAAAGCCTTGTTAACGGCAAAACCTTCACCACCATGGTGCCTGCTGGTGCTATAGCAGAGAGGAGTCGGTCGCTGGGTGTCTGCCCCTCTGAGAAGGATTTCCTCCTTTGGGTACCACAGATCAGTGCAAACCCAGCAGGGAGGAAACGTTCCATCACGAACTATAACATGTGCAGCATCTTTTTGTTGGCCAACAGAATGAAGCAAAACGATTTGTATTCTTCCACTGTTAGCCCCTGCCACCTGCTCAGCAGCGTGGAAGAGCACTAGAAGGCAGCCACGGTAGGACAGGCATCTCTAGTAAGTGCTGTGTGATGTTAAAAGCTGACACAAGCCACAGGATTTTCCAGGTGTAAAGCGCAAAGATGGAAGCGTTGAGCCGGACAGCGAAATGAAGAGTGTAAGGGATCAGATAAACAGTTTCTGGAGCAAAGTCCTTCCCTGTGTAAATGTCTAACATATAGGTCCTTCGACAGAGAGGTTGAAATGATTAACAAAACCAACTGTGCTAACAGAAGACTATGGTTTAAAAAGGTGGTGAATTGTTCTCGTGTGGGTCTGTTGAGCTCTTTCTTCCTGAAAAAGAAAAAGGAAGGAGTAAATCAGAAACTGATCTCACACCAGCTGTCAAATCTGCACATCCTCTGATTCCAAACCCATAGTGTCGCATTCACTGTGGATCCCAGATTTGTAGATGACCCCCTGCTTCTCGGTAAAACAAGCCAGAAGCTTCAATCCTTTCTGCTCTGTATTTTGAGTTGCTAGGAGCTTAAATGTAGATTTTTGTTAAAAAACTCTTAAGGAGACTGAGCCATAATTTTTTGTTGAATGGAACAGTGAAAGCAGATAAAACTGAGAGGAAATAGTGTGCACTGAAACCTTGGAAGAATCCTGACAGAACGAGTGTAACTGAAATGAACACAGTCATCACAGAACGTAAGGGGTTGCAAGGGACCTTGGTTTTAACAACCACAAAGGAAGAAGTTACGTATCTGTCTGTCTTGTGTCTCACAAGCTCTGGGAAGGCTCCAAAACACACTGTAAATGCTACCCAGAGTTACTCATTAGCTACACACTTGTGTTTATCACAGTATTTACTCCTTTGCTACTAGAGCCTATCCACTGCACAGGGCAGAAACAACTGGCTGTTGAGTGCTCGTGACCTGCAGCAGGGACAGCTAAAATGAGCACAAACTTCTCAAAGGGATTTGAAGTTCACGTCCTCCTGCAGTGTGATCTCACACCGAGAAAGGAGAAAATGTACTCGGCGTAGATGTCGATGCTTTTCAGATCCTTCAGGTTGCCTTTTTAACTTCTCATTTAGGTCAGCATTGGCTTAATAACAGCTCCTAACACTGCTACAGAATTCTTACTGGCTGCTCCTCTTCTGAAACAGGGGGTTTATTTGTTGTGGCATAAGAGAACAAGTGTCACAGAATCACAGAACATTAGCGATGGGATTGGAAGGGATCTCAAAGGATCATCCAGTCCAACCCCCTGCCACAGCAGGATCACCTAGACCAAGTGGCACAGGAACACATCCCGTTGGGTTTTCAACGTCTCCAGAGAAGGAGACTCCACAACCCCCCTGGGTTAAGCCCAGCTGCATATAAAAATGGAAGTGTGTTAGCTGCTTCATGCCAAGTGATCTGTCTGGATGCAATGAAAATGCATTGTTTGTCCTAGAAGCAGAAAGATTCTCCATGATTTCAAGGAACGTAGCCAAAACAAAGAAGAATTTGCCCCCAGAGGTGTGGGTGCGTTCTCCTACGATTTTTTCAGCGAGCTTCATCACATCATCACACAGCCCTTCAAAACAACAGCCCAGAAATGTTTTATACCTGTCTTGCCCTGACTGCCTTAAATCACTACCACAATGCTGCTGTTGGGCTTTTAAGAATTCCTTGTTTTTCACTACAGGCTATTTGCTGCAGTGAATCACTTGGGAGTAGGGAGAGAATTTGACAGCTTTTCTGAAGTAACCTTCAGAAATGAACTTGGAAGCCAGTTCCTTGCATTTAAGATGCTGTCCCACGGTAAAACCCAAGTTGTTTTTACAGACCCATCTGTTGTTTCAAAGCATTTTCCCTGTGAGGTGTTTGTATATTATCCTCACAGCTACATCTAGACCATGAAGTATAGCTCAATGAATAACTAACAGATGATTACATTTATGAGTAAAGACTACTCATAGCAGACAGCTACTTCCTACAGGTGACAAGCAATCTTCAGCTAGGGCTTCACCTGACTAGTCATTTTGGGACATGATCACAAGGGCTGGAGACTGATGAAATTATCCTGTCCAACATCAAACACAAAGTGGTTGTAAATCAGCTGAGGCTGTTGCAGGAGGAGAACAACTCATTCTTTATGCAGCACTGGCAGCTCTTTCACCTAGTAGCTACATTAAGAATCCTAACTATGTCATTAAGTGACCCCAGGAAGAACTTGGTGAATTTTTATTATTGACATTTTTATGAATTTAGCATTCTCTGAATGGCAAAAAAAAACCCCTGTGAAACACAGAGCTTCATTATTGGGAAGCAGTAAAATGGTTTATAGGGGGGTCGGAGTGGACTGGGATAACATTTGCAAGAGGCGTACATAAAATATGCCCATTGTAACTGTGTTTGACCTTGCAGAGCCACGTAGAGGCTTAGCTGACATACCATGAGACTATCCCCATGGCTTGCTCCATAAAAACAGCATTACAGAAGTCTGACCTCTGCCATATAACCTTTTCTTTCTGCAGAATACATGGTTTACAAAACACACATGAGTTAGGCTGCACTTGCTACTGCTGAGCTGAAACGGATTTGCTGTAGAAAACCACAGGTTAGGAAAATATTTGGAGGTTACCTTTAGAAAGATTCAGGTTAATAAACACATCCATAGTCGTCCACATGCTGACGAGCTCAGTTCTGTAACTGCCATTGCAATTGGAGGGGGGACAATAGGACAAGGGGCAATGGGTGCAAGCTGGAACAGAGGAGGTTCCACATCAGTATGAGAAGGAACTTCTTCCCAGTGAGGGTGACAGAGCACTGGAACAGGCTGCCCAGGGGGGTTGTGGAGTCTCCTTCACTGGAGATGTTTAAGACCCACCTGGAAACGTTCCTGTGCAGCTTGGTCTAGGGGATCCTGCTGTGGCAGGGGGATTAGACTAGATGATCTTTCGAGGTCCCTTCCAATCCCTAATGATCCTATGATCTACCCACCAACAACAAAACATATCAAAGAACTGTTCTCTGTGCAAGTACATGTGGAAGAAAATACCTTGCAGACCTAGAACACTTGGCCAAACATTCGTTAGAGAAACACATCCTGAGTTAAAAACCAAAACCACAGGAACAAGACTACACAGGGTAGAACGAGAGATTCAATAAAGGCCATTGTTTGGACCTTTAAAACCCGCCTGGACTCATTCCTATGCGACTTGGTCTAGGTGGTCCTGCTGTGGCAGGGGGATTGGACCGCATGATCTTTCGAGGTCCCTTCCAATCCCTGATGCTCTGTGATTCTGTGGTCTTTCAAGCACACACCTGCTGTACCACAACATTTGAGCAGGTCTGCATGAAATGGAAATGTGTGTTGTGCTCAGCTACGCGGCTTGGGAAGGAGAATGCAAATGAGGTTGGCACATGCGTGTATCTCCAGTAGCGAACCCCCCAGCACACTCTCCTCTTCCCTCTCCTTTCCTCATGCATTTTCAAGCGGACTTCAGTAATAAATGCTTTATAATTGTTAAGTTGTATTACTGAATGTCTCAAAACACAGTGTCAGGATTATTTGTGCAACTGCATCTAGCTGATCCTGCTGTGGGAGGGGGATTGGACTAGATGGTCTTTCGAGGTCCCTTCCAATCCCTAATGAGTCTATGATTTGCAGAGCATTTAGGATATTGGATATTCATCACAGGTTGCCCAAATTACTAAGAAGGTGATGGTGAAATCAGTTTAGTAACGCAGACCTGTTTGGAGGACAGTGGGGGACATCTGACTTGCTAAGGGCTTTCAGTTTGATGAGCGGAATTACAGGCCTTGTTTCAGTATTTGTAAATAGCTGTGTGCAGGATGATTGCTCTGTATAATGGTCTGCAGCACGTGAGATGTATGCAGCGCACCCAATCCACGTATTTAATACAGACCTCAATTTCATAACACACTTCCCAAAGCTCTTTCTCTCGAATGACCTCTCACCTCAGTTCTCATGGTAGAAAAATCTGTCCTCATTGAGGCATTCACAAAGTTCTCTTAAGCATAAAAATACTGAAGAGGGAAAAAAGATCCCCCTCATGGGAAGACATCAAGAGAAGGATATTAATGGGCAGAGCAATAATCCTATGGTATGCCAAAGAAACATGTTTTCCATGAACCTTGATGGGGGTTTTGGTGCTCTCTGTTTCTCAGCAGTGCTCCTTTGGTGCTCACAGTTTAATCCCCCCGTGCGTTGCTGGTGGCTGGTATGTGTTGGCTGGCTGGCTGGCTGCCAGTGTTGGCTAAGACTCATCTTGTCACAGTGATGGTGTCTAACAGTGTGTACAGAACAATATCCCAATTAGACCCCTAAGTGCCGGAAACACCATCCACCACTCTTGTGTTTCTCTGGAACCATGAGGTAGGAAGATTTGGAAAATATGAATTTGGGTCTCTTGCACAGTAACAGAAAAAGCTTTGCCAAAGCTACTCTTTTAATCTGGTAAATCATGGTGATGCTGGACAGTGTCCAGTGTAGAGCAGTGAAGATGATGAAGGAAGTGGGACACCTCCCTTATGGGGAAAGGCTGGGGGAGCTGGGTCTCTTCGGCTTGGAAAGGAGGAGACTGAGGGGTGACCTCATTAATGTCTATAAATATGAGAGGGGTGGGTGTCAGGAGAATGGAGCCAGAACCTTCTCAATGTCATCTAGTGATAGGACGAGGGGCAATGGGTGTAAGCTGGAACACAGGAGGTTCCATATAAATATCAGAAGGAACTTCTTCCCAGTGAGGGTGCCAGACCACTGGAAGGGGCTGCCCAAGGGGGTTATGTAGTCTCCTCCTCTGGAGACGTTTAAAACCTGCCTGGATATGTTCCTGTGTGACTTGGTCTAGGTGATCCTGCTCTGTCAGGGAGGTCAGACTAGATGATCTTTTGAGGTCCCTTCCAATCCCTAATGTTCTGTGAGATAATCTCTTCCCAAAAGATGCCTCTGTGTTAAATCAGGTTCTGCAGGTCAGAAGGATACACAGATTTGACTCATGAGCTAATGGGTAATATAAAATGATTTTGTTTTTACTACTTTAATTGTTTTTAAAAGACTGGGAACTGCGGACTACTGAGTGCAGCTACCATGTACATGCTATAGGGTCAGCAAAATCTATGGAAACATCTTCTCAACTTCTATTTTCATCTGATCCTTATGAAATTGTTTCTAATTACAAGAAGACAGAGACTTCTACCTTGTAATAGTAAATCACCCGATGCTTCAGTTAAATACTGTGAGTTTCATGAGTCAAGGCACCTACAATATTTAGCTGCAAGGAAAACACTCTTTTGCTTACAAGCACCACATACTTCTGAAAATTAACTTTCACATGCCAAGTTCATGTTCATGACTTTTACCCACATTCCTGTAAACTCTATGCAGGTGCCTTAGCTTCTGGTTCTATGAGCCACTCCCTTTAGGATGTGAGGATTTAGTATGGCAAGGACTGAGGGAATGCAAACTGTGCAAAGCCCTGGAGTAAAATGTAATAGATGAAGCACAGCTATTATTATGTGATAACAGACAAAGTACCTGAGTGTCCCTCCCAATCCCTAATGATTCTATGAATGAATACCTGATGGAGATGGGCACACACCTGCACAGAAAGAATTCTGCTGCCACAAACCCACAAGCTCAGTCATCTTGGATATTGCTGGATGGGAGCAGGGTGGGAGAAAGCTGTTATCATAGAATCATCATGGCTGGAAAAGGCCTCCAGGATCACCAAGTCCAGCCCTCATCCCAACAGCTCCCTAACCCCACACCCTACACCATGGCATAAAGTGCTAGATCTATTAGTTTTTTAAACACTTCTAGGGATGGGGACTCCACCACTTCCCTGGGCAGCCTGTTTCAGTGCCCAGACACTCTCTCAAAAAATCACTTCTCGCTAACATCCAACCAAAACCTCCCCTGATGCAACTGGAGGCCATTTCCTCTTGTCCTATCACTAGTAATTTGGGAGAGCAGCATCAGCCTCACTACAACCTCCTTTGAGGTAGTTGTAGAGAGCAAGAAGGTCTCCTCTCAGCCTCCTCTTCTCTAGACTCAGTAATCCCACTAAATTGAGCAGTTCCGTCAGCTGCTCTTCACAGGGCCTGTTCTCCAGCCCTCTCCCCAGCCTTGTTGTCCTTCTCTGGCCCTGCTCCAGCACCTCAATGTCCTTTCTGATCCTGTGGTGCCCAAAACCGGAGCCAGTACTCATGGTGCGACCTCACGAGTAGCACAATTAGCTTCCCCTTTAGCAAAGAGACACCTACCCTGTACTTGGCGCTGGTGGGCTGCTCCTTGAACACCGTTCGTTTGTGGGCAAACGAGGATATGGAAGCACAAGAGCGGGTCTGAAGAAGGACAGTGACGCTGGTGAAGAGTCTGGTTACTGGGTCTAACGAGGAGCAGCTGAGGGAACTGCGATTGTTTAATTGGAAGAAGCTGAGGAGCCAGGGTTTGGTGGGCAGGGTTGGGTGCGGTTGATGGTTGGACTCGACGGTTCTTTTCCAACCGGAACGATCCCCCCGTTCGCTGACGCGAGCGCGGGGCGCCCCCTGCTGGCGGCGCCGCAGCCGAAGCGGGCCCGGGCCCGGCGGCTTCGCGAGCTGCGGCGGGAAAGCTCCGTCCTCGAGGCCGCTGCCCTGCGCCTGAGCGAGAAACCTCGGGGGGAGGTTCGAAAGCGATTCGAAAACTCTCCTCAGCGCGTCCGGTGCTGTAGGGATAAATCGACACTCGGAGCCATCAAGAGAGGTTCCAGGCGGGTTTTACTGACAAACTGTGGTGCCTCCCCGAGTTGTTCCCAGCGCTGCCTCCCAAGGCAGGAGATCCCGGGCGGAGCCGGGCTGCCCTCTCGTCGATAGGGGCCGTGCTGCGAGCCTGAGTTTACGTGGCGGTTCCATAGTGTAGTGGTTATCACGTCTGCTTTACACGCAGAAGGTCCTGGGTTCGAGCCCCAGTGGAACCAGCGCCAAACACCAATGTTTTCTCGTTTCCAGCGACGACTTTCGGTTTCCTTTTCCTCCCACAACCTCAAAAACCACCTAAATAAAGAGTGGGTCCTGCCCGACCTGCAGGCTGGTGGCGAATGTCTCCACAGGAAACAACCTCCCCGAGTTGCTTGTCCCAGTGCTCTGCTTAAAGAAAACAGCTTTTTCTCGTGCTCAGGTGGTGTTTTCTGTGTTGTAGTGTGTGTCTCGCTCCTTGTCCTGTTGGTGGACAGCACTGAGCAGAGCCTGGCTCCATCCTCCTCACACCTGCCCTTTCCATATTTATCAACATCAATGAGGTCACCCCTCAGTCTTCTTCCGGCCAAACAGACCCAGATCTTGGCATTTCCTCATCAGAGAGAGATTTCAGTTCCCTCCCCATCGCAGCCCTCTGCTGAACCATCTTTTTCGAGAAGCTCTGCATAACAGGATTAGAGGAAATCACAGAATCACAGAACATTAGGGATTGGAAGGGACCTCGAAAGATCATCCAGTCCAATCCCACTGCCACAGCAGGATCCCCTAGATCAAGTCACACAGCAACATGGCCAGGTGGCTTTTAAATGTCTTCAGAGAAGGAGACTCCACAACCCCCCTGGGGAGCCTGTTCCACTGCTCCATCACCCTCTCCATGAAGAAGTTCCTTCTCATATTGATGTGGAACCTCCTCTTTTCCAGCTCACACCCTTTACCCCTTGTCCTATCATTGGGTGTCACTGAGCAGACCCTGGCTCCATCGTCCTGACACCCGCCCTTTCCATACTGATCAACATTAATGGTGTCAACCCTCAGTCTCCCATTTTCCAAACTGAAGAGACCCAGCTCTCTCAGCCTTTCCTCATAAGGGAGATGCTCCACTCCCTTCATCGTCTTTGTGGCTCTGCGCTGGACTCTCTCCAGCAGTTCTGTGTCCTTAAACTGAGGGGCCTCAAGTTCCTTTGAGGGTGGTTTAGATTGGATAATAGGAAGAACTTTTTTACTGAAAGGGTTATCAGGCATTGGAGTGGGTTGCCCAGGGCTATGGTGGAGTCCTTCTCCCTGAAGGTATTTAAAAGTTGTGCAGACAGAGCCCTTAGGGAGGAGTGTTTAGTTGAGGACTTGTCAGTTTTTGGTTAATGGTTGGACTCAATGAACTTGAGTGTCTTTTCCAACCTAGGAAACCTGTGATTCTGTGTCAGGGCATTTTTCTAAGAGTGTGAATGTAATTTAGATGTAACACTTGCTTTTTTTCCCCCCTAAACATCTCAAATTCCTTCAACATCAGCAATCAAAATGTAGAGAGACTTTGAGACGCCAAAGCAGCCAGTGCTTGATCCACCTGTGAGCCCATCGTGTCTCTGTGGGACACGATTCACATGTTTTTAATCTGACCGCTCATTTGATAGCGCTTGGGCATCATTTTGTGGTGGCTGGTAGCCCCATGCCTCAGACCTCAGAGCCCTCAACCTTGGTGGTGCTGAACGACACCTGCCAGAGGAGCCTTTCCCCACCAACACACAAGGGATCCCCTGCCTTGCCATGCTCCTTGGTTGGGTAACCAAGGGGACCAGAGGAGAAATCCCCTTCCCTCAGCACCACTGAGCTGGAGTTCGCTCTTGAGGCTCTTTGCAGAATCACAGAACACTAGTGATTGGAAGGAACCTCTTCATGGGAACCAGTCTGATGTTTTGAATGCCACAGGCACGTTTTTACACAAAGGCTGTCCTTTTATCCGGGGCGGGGGGCGGATTTTGTAACCGGGGAGCTGCCAGTCATGAGGGTGTCCCTTTGGATTGCATGTTCCTCTGATAATAGCTGTGCTGTTTTTGGACGTGATCACTGAGCTATTGCATTTCTTACACAACATCAAGACCTATTTGAAGGGTGGAGCTGACCATCAACCAAGCTGATTTTATACTGCTTGGGGTGATGAGGGAGAATTTGCTTTCACTTTAACAAAATATAGCAGATGATTTCTCCCTGGGTGGGCAGCTCTGCCTCCCAGTGACCTGTCCTTAGGAGACCATAAGGCAAGAGGCTGAAGCCCTGGTCTGATTTTCCAAGAGATCTGTGGATGAAGGTACTTAGGGGATTTTTAAGCTGGGATTTTCAAGCCGTGCTCATCAGTGCTCATCAGTGCAGACAGGGGATAGATATCCAAGTGTCTCCAGCAGCTCTGGAAATCTGTCTCTGTGGCAGCCCATTTTAGGCCAGATGACAAAGAGATGGGGTGAGAAAGCCTTGCCTGGAAACTGCAGAGCTGGGGCAAGATGGCACAGTGTGGCGGGTGCCCAGAGGCTGCTGTGGTTCCCTTAATCAGGATCATGTTTGTTTGCACCCTGACTGGACCTTCTGGTGAGTCTTGCTGCCCCAACAGGGGTGCTGCACATGAGTGTGAGGCCTCTGATCAAAAATAAGGAAGGGGTGCCTGCCCTTAGGAAAATGACCTGGAACAGACTGCCCGAGGAGGCTGTGGAGTCTCCTTCTCTGGAGACGTTGAAACCCCTCCTGGACATGTTCCTGTGCAACTTGATCTAGGTGATCCTGCTGTGGCGAGGGGACTGAACTGGATGACCTTTCGAGGTCCCTTCCAGTCCATAATGTTTTGTGATTCTGTGACCTGGTGCTGGGACGATGGGCCCTGCTTGCTTTCCTTGCCATGCATTGATTCTCCCCAGGTTTTAGGGTGAGCTGGCCCAGGTCCATAAAGCAGAATGATGATGACCATGCAGAGGTCTGCCAGAGATAACCCGCTCTTTCTCTAAGGACAGAGTAAAGTAAAGCAGAAAACTGTTGGCTTGAGCAAAGCAGGGAGGTCCCTTGGCAGAAGTCCCATCGCATCCATTTTGCACTCCTTGGCAAGACTGGGATGTGTTGGCACTGGAGGTGCAACTGCAGAAGGATGCTGTACACTGACATCCCATTTAGGGGGCATTCCAAATATCATAGAATCATAGAATCATTCAGGTTGGAAAAGACCCTTGGGATCATCGAGTCCAACCATCGACCCTACTCTACAAGTTCACTCCTAAACCAGATCCTCAACACTACATCTAAGCATCTTTTAAACTCATCCAGAGATGGTGACTCCACCACCAGCCTGGGCAGCCCATTCCAGTGCCTCACCGCTCTTATCTGTGAAGAATTTTTTCCTGATGTCCAATCTAAACCTGCCCTGTTGGAGCTTGAAACCATTTATGGGGCAGGGGGATTGGACTAGATAATCTTTCGAGGTCCCTTCCAATCCCTAATGATTCTATGGTTCTATGATCCAAAGGTAGGTGAGAAGAGTCCTACCCAGAGGACTATCAAGTCAGGAGCCTTGTTCTCACAGCATGTTTTGAATGGATGCAGAGCAGAAGGGCAGAGACAGGTCTAGCTTGATGGTGCAGCAGCCCACATGACGTGTGCAGCGCTTTACTCCGTTCCCTGTGCATACAGTATGAGGTCTCTGGGAACAAAGAAAGCTGCTTCTGAAGCAATCACTTTCAAAAACCCCCGTTAAAAATTCACTGCTAATGACATGTAATTAACAGAGACTGGAGGAACAGGCACAGGATCCACCAGAGTCACTAGCAGTTTGTTGTCTTGGACCTTCCAGTCATTTCCAACCGAGCTGTGTAACTCTCTGACCTAAACTGCAGGAGACTAGAGGTAGAACAGAGAGAGCAGAGGGAGGTTTCCTTTTTTGGCTCACAATTTTCACAGCTCGGCCAGTAAACAGCCGAAACGTGACAATTCTGTTTTATCTACTGATTGCAGTTTTCAGCCCCTTGCAATTAGACAACCGGAAGAGCAGTCGCGGCCAGGGTGGATCTCTATGTGCAGTTATTGTTAGGAACGGCGTTGGTAGCGCCGAGGTCCATAACCGAGTGGGAGATGAATGCACGGTGCCTACAACAGGCAGCGTATTCCACACGCGTTTCACAAGCAGTAGGCATTTACGTCTGTGCGGGGGACACGTGTGGTTTCTAGGAAGGAATATCCTTGTTTATTTGGACGTGTGTCTGCATACAGAGTCAGATTTGCACTCAGAGAGTCAGCACCTCAGTACCTTTTAGACACTGCTACACATGGAACATCCTCGAGGATGGAGTTTGACAGTAATCACTGTGTGCTTGGCTCGGTGGTGCCTGATAAAATCAGGAGAATGGAGGAGAATAAGGTGCTTAGGTGATGCTTAAGTTAATCCAATGCCTTCCCAGCGAGCCAAGCAGCACGCTAAGGAGCTATTCCCAAAAGAGGAAGGAAAAGATGCGGTTCAAGATGGGAAGCGTCCTGCTGTCTCTTCTTTTCTGGTACAAAGGTACGCGCCTTGCCTCCTGGGAGGCACTTTCAGATGCTCCTTTTTGCGTTTCTTGCTTCATCCATGCTTCTGTCTTCTGCCAGGGGCTGTGGGGGTACAGAGCGAGCTCTTCCCTGTGTTCTCATGGAAGCAGAATAATTTGAGGAAAGGCAGAACTGTGGAGGAGATGTGTAATTTATGTACATGAGCGAGCAGTGTTCTTCCAGCCCTATGAATATTCAGCAGTGAAACTCCGTTTCGCAAAATAATTGCCGTGTGAAAAAATTGCCGTGTAATTTGTCAAAATATGAATTTGCAAGGAAAATTGTGGTGCAGCTGAGCCAGCGAGTAAATAATAATGCTGATTTGAAAAATGAGGTGCAGCGTGACTTGACAGACTGGACTAGATGAGCTTTCGAGGTCCCTTCCAATCCCTAATGATTCTAATGGTTCTAATGATTCATTAATGGAAACTCCACATTAATCAAAAACCTGATCATTTTCTCCAGCAGCAAGACGTTACTGATGGAGATCTGCCTTTTCTTAAAAGGCTCTTTTGGGTATTTTGGCCTGGAAAAGGCTCACAAAGGGGCTTTAAGAACAAAAAGACTTGGTCTAGGTGATCCTGCTCTAGCAGGGGGATTGGACTAGATGATCTTTCGAGGTCCCTTCCAACCCCTAATGTTCTGTGGTTCTGTGGTGGAAGTCAAGCAAATGGCAGCACTGCTTTGAGGATTTCACGTATCTATTTGTCAGTGAAGCAGCAATGATAGCAGGTAAACAGGGGCTACAAGAAGCCAGAAAAGTCAGAGTCACAGTCTCCAACTGTTTTAATTAACCCAGGTGCAGAACGAGTAGGTAGTTTTCTGGGTTGTGTTTGAACTTCTGGCTCTGTCGAAGCCAATGGCAAAGCTGGGTCTCTTTAGCTTGGAGAACAGGAGGCTGAGAGGTGACCCCATTAATGCTGATAATGTGAAAGGTGGGT
>JAOXOE010000001.1:52898888-52931862 GCA_028565055.1 Phoeniculus purpureus
AGCTAGATAATAGGATAAAGGTTGGACTCGATGACCCTGGAGGTCATTTCCAGCCATGATGATTCTGTGATTCTGTGATTCTGTGATCTAAGTCCTCAGTGCATGAGGTCAGGAGAGAGTCCAGCTTTTTCCGATTTCCTAATTCAGAAGTTTTGCCCAGGGATGTTTCAGATTACTCATGCCACCTAATACTTGCAAAAACATACAGAGGCATTTATAGCACAAGACAGTTTCATCCATGATTAATGCAGTGGGACTGCCCTGCTGCCGGAACAAAGTCCCTCTGTACCATCACCTCTGCCACACCAGGGTCAGTGCTGGGCCGGGCCGGGGCACAGCAGGCCCATCTTTCTCCACCCAGATGCTCCCTGCTGAGGTAGACAGACCCCAGTCCAAAGAGGCAGGGCTCTGGGGAACCAGCCCTTTTATCTCTTCACCTAGCGACACCGTTAAGGGTAGGTCTTGGGACAGTGTCACCTCCCCCCAGGACAGGTCACTGGGGGGTCCTCTTAAAGCAACAGAACTTTTTCTTCCTGAAAGCACAAATCTATACATCTGAAAATTCTGGTAATTTTCAAAGTGCAACATTCTATGATTCCATGATTCAGTATTCATCATGATCAAAATTAGCATTAACTAAAGAAAAAGAAATCTCAATTCATCAAAGTAATCCAAAAAGGGTTTCATTCACTTTTTGCTTCTCACTACCTTTAATGTTTAAAACCAAACTTGTGTTATTGTAGTCAGCAAGCTAAAAACCTATATGCCACTGCTGGTGATCAGGCATATGTGTCTTATCAGGACAGCAAACGATTTTCCAGCACCTCACAACCTGAAATAAATTATTGAATGACCGTTCATTGGTGAGAAATACATCTGAGAAACTGGTCCCGAGCCCTCATACAGCATCAAAAAGCCCATGCTGTTGTGGAAATGCATTTGTTAGAGAAAAGCTAGCCAGATTTGGTGCAAGCTAAAATTGTTAGCTACCCAATGGCTGTTGGAGAGCCTCACTGTAAACTGAGCAGGACTGAGCCTCAGGCTAGCACAAATTACCATGCACACTGTGTTTCCTCTCTGTTTTGCTGTCAGGGTTCCTGAACTCACCTTACTCTGCCTTCCCAAAGGTATGTCTAACATCCTCAATTTTAGCCTGTATTTTATTTATGGTGAGAAAAGGGAATAAGACAAACAGGGTTCAAATCCATGGTTGCTCTGGTTGGATTTCACCTCAAATCAGAGTATGTGATGGTTGTCACACAGTGGCTGTTGAAGAAGAAATAGAATTAAACGTGCTGTTTGCTAAATGGTCTTTGCAGCAGAAGATCACTGTTCTATTACTCCCTGCCCTATCCACTGCAGTACTGAAATTCCTGTGAGAGAGGAGTGAGCATCTGGTTCAGTTCCCAGCTTGCTTGCCGCAAGTCAAGAGCCTCACCTACCCATGACACTGTCTCTGCCTGATAGTGAGGTTTTGTCCTGTGGGGTGAGGCAGAAGGTCACGACTCAGAGCAGAAAATAAGCTGCAAGGTACTCCATGCTGTCTTCTAAGTACAAGACTATTTCCAAGAGCTCTTCAACAATGGGAAGTATCCACTGTCTGGGACTCTTAATTCTTCATCCTGCTATAACAAGGCTTTTCAGAGACAGGGTGGAGCCTTCCTTTTGCCTCAGAAAGGAGCAGTCCTTGATGTTGAAAACAGGGAAGTACAGACTTGTACAGCTTGTCCTGTGGTGCTGGGAAAGCAGAGCCCTGAGGTAGGGCTCTGTTTACCACACAAACCATGAGGTGCAGGTAGGATCAAGCCACATCAAATGCTATTCCAAGCCACAGAAAGTCACAGCTGCCTTACCTATTGCCTCGTCAGAAGTTCTCTGGTACTTTCTTCTTCTCAGCCAGGGTTTTAGATCCATCCAAGAGACTGAAAAACAGATAAAGGGTGAAGTGGAAGGAAAAGGACATCAAACTTCAGCATCATCCCCCCAGCATCATCCTCCTGCCCTTGCTGGCTGATGCTTTCCCTGTCAGGGAGGAGAGCCGTGCCCTCTGGTGGCAGAACAGGGGAGAAATAGGTTTAAAACCTTTCCAAACATACATTCCGAGGGCACCAAGGAAAGACCTTGACCCCTGCCTACGTATTTGGCCTCTGGCTAGGCTTGTACTGCCCTTGAAATTCAAGCTGCTCCTGCATGTGGCGGTCGGGATTTCCTCACTGCAGCCAGAGGCTCACCTGTGAGCACAGGCATACCTGTGTCCTGCCAGGGTGGTAGTTTTTGGGTGCTCCACTGTGCAGCTCAGCTTCTGCAACTCCTGAGTGTGCACAAAAGACTACTGGCATTTGAGCACTTTGCTTTCAGAGCTTTAGAAAAAGCTGGTCACACAGGACTGTTAGCAAGATTCTAACAGGCATGCTGGAAGAAAAGTTGCCTCAGACACAAATGTGTTGTGAAAAGCAAGCAGAAGAGCTTTGCTGCTTGCAGGGAGATTTTAGTAACAAAGATGAGTGAGCTGTTTACCAAACTGTGAAGATTTTGCTTCCAGAGCAGTCGTCTTCTGCACAATGGTCATGTTGTTCTTGGTATTGATGATACCCACACTGCTTGGGACCACGGCTTTGTATCTTCTTGGGTGCTTTTCTTTCATCCTTCCAGTGTGTGAACTGCAAGTCACTGAAGGATGACTTTCTTATGGTTGCTTTTAACACATTCCTGATTATACAACCTTGCAACCTAAGTTTGGAGATCCTGTTTGCAGACTGCTTGAATCATCAGTAAAATTACATGATTTCTCCAAAGCCTCCTAGAAGACTCATCATTCCTATTAACTTTGCCACTAAAGAAGGTCAACAGCACCCTTTCTGCTTAAAGCTTTGGCTACTGAGTGTTCCCCTCCTGCATATTTCCTTTGCACATGGTTGAGTGTGAACCACAAGGGTCATACTATGAGCCAGTGAGATTAGGGAGGGCAATATGGAGATTTAGGAAGGGATGTTGGGGGTGAAGTAATTCCTGAGCATCAGGTCTCCAGATCTATTTCCTAATCACTAGCTGTAGTTGAGTACACTAGACATGCTGACTTTAAAAGGATTTTCCAAGTGAAAACTCTATCCAGTGTCCTCTTTTCTGCATCACCCTCAGCATTTCAGCAGTACGAAGCAACAGAACAAGGACAGTTTTCATCATATGGGTTCTCTGTATCACAGAATCACACAATGTTAGGAGGTTGGATGGGACCTCTGGAGATCATCTAGTTCAACCCCACTGCTAAAGCCAAACAGGCTGTGCAGGATCACATCTAGGCAGGTTTTGGGAGTTTTCAAAGAAGGAGACTCCCCAGCCTCTCCAGGCAGCCTGTTCCAGTGCTCTGCCACCCTCAAAGTAAAGGAGTTTTTCCTCATGTTTAGGTGGAACTTACTGCATTCCAGTTCATGTCCTGTCACTGGGCACCACTAAGCAGTACTAGATCTTGGTTTTCATTTTCTACTCAAGGAAGCAGGGCTTAGTGCTTGACATGCTCTTGTTACTGATGATGGAAGGACATGGAACATGTTCACAGATGTGTGAAAAAGTTTGTGCATCACTGTGGTTGCAAAGGTATCCAATCAAGTGGAGCTGTCAGCTTGGATATTATGTTTCAGTGGTTATTAGGATGTTCTGCTGTGGAGAGCTCAGGAGAGCTAAGGTATGTGTATAGCAATCTTTGAAATAATTAAAACAGCTCCTATGAGAAGGCTATATGGTCAGTCACACCTAAAATTAATTGCCAGGGAAGGCTGGTGCTGTAGTCTGCTAGCTGAGAAATTATTTATTTAGCTACATGCACTGCAGGGTGCTCAGTTCACTAAACCCAGTGGACCTGGGAAGATTGGCTTCAAATGATAAAATAATAGATTGAGATTTATTTTATAGATGTCCTGCAAAGAACACAGTGCAGAGCCATGAGCTTTTTCTTTCTTCACAAAATATGTTAAAAGCCTAGATCTGTTGGCTTCTTGTTGTATTCTTTTTCCAGCTTAATTTTTGCTTTCAAGTGGGAATGCAAAGCCTGAAGTTTCATTAATTTTGTAGGGGTTTTTCCAAAGCTTTGGCAGTGAAATAGGAGTGTTGTCAGATCTGAAATGAAAGGCTAGAAAACCTGTCTCATTCCCCCAACTTTTTGCTTGCCATTTGAGCTAGACTTCTAAAACAATAAAAAATAATTTTAAAATATTAATAGGCATACAAATGGCTTCTCAGTTGAAATTTATGCTCACTAGTGTACTCTATGATAATACTGTTATTTTTTCTGTTGTCCATAGAAAGTTCAAGAAAACCAAAGTAGAGAATTCAAAATTCACCATGTAAACAACCAGCAGGACAAAGCAAAATTATTGTTGTTTGCAGGAGGACTTTCAGCTTCTGTTTTTGCACTAGAAGCAGAAGCTATTCTTGCCATTTGGAAACAATTTTTAATGATTCTGAATTACTAGAGAGGACTACTTCCAGTTTCCACTGTACTTTTCAGTTCTGCATAGATTTGTTTCTTGTTTGGGAGCTGCATTTTTGTCACATGCACTCAGTACCTGAATCCTTTCCATTATTTATATATTTTGTGATACATTTAAAGCCTGCGTTTTCCACCCAAATACATGTCCGACCTATGTATTCCTAAAGGGATATTTTTAGAACTAGATATTAAAATAGTCTCTTGGTTCACAGGTCCCCATAGAATCAGCAATGTTTCAGTGGCAAAATATACAAAAAGTCTGTGTCTCCTTGCAGCTGATGGGGAAACATGATTTTGCAGAAGATGCTCCTTTTTTTAATGCAGTGGAGGACTGCAGGCAGCAGCCTGCTGCTTGGAGGATTTTTCTGTCTGGGAGGTAACATGGCTGATGGTTCTGATATCTTATAATTCAGTTACCGGCAATGCCTGCTTCAGCCACACAAAATCACCCCTTCTAGTGCCAGATTAGTCACTAATGGGCAGCCTGTTTTATATAAGGCATTAGAGGATGACTACACAAACAGTATCAGTACTTCAGGAAAAATTCCTGTATTTCTTATAGTGTCCTATAGACTCTAGGCTCCTGCGTTTTACTGTGTCCACATTACCTGGACCCCGATGGCAAGGTTTAAATCCATGTTATTTAGCCAATGTTGTGTCATCTTCTGACTCTCAAACACCTCAACTTTGGAAAGACACTTCACACTTATTGCTGGCCATTTTCATCTGCTTTCACTCCGAAAAGGCAAAGATTAGACTGGAAACATCAAATTCAGTCTTTTGCCCTACTGTAAATTCTCTTCATCATCCTTAGGAAATTGTTTGCTCCTCTGTGAATTCATTGCTGTTCTGTAATATTTCCTGCCTGATCAGGAGGGTTGGACCTCATGGCCTTTGAACCAACCCTAATAAACTGTGTAAACTAACCAGTCTCCTGGCATATGGGAAGGAAAACTTCATGGCCCAGTTACAATAGCAGTGACACCCTGAATTGGGACATGTGTTTTCAGAGACACCATGCTAGACATCTAGAGCAATCCTTGGTCGTCTGCAAAGTCCTGTGCAGCCTCTGATGCTGCTTTTTGCATCAGCCCTGGCGTCATTTCATGCCCATCCATGTTCTGTGTGCAGTGCATCCAGTTGCATCTGAAGCAAGTTAGCCAGAGTTTGGCCAAACTCTTTCTGCCTGGGGAGGCAACACAACAAGGAATTACTTTGTAGTGGCTGGACACATTGGCCATAAGTTTCCTTGATACGGTCATGTTTCTGTTCCCTTCAGAAAACCATAGCAGGGGTCCTCTGGGCAGCATCCAGCCAAACAGGATCCTGGTTCTGAGTTGAGATATTTGTGACATATAACCAGAGCTTCCATTATCTCTGTCTTCAATAAAATTAGGTGTTTCAAAGACTCCTTGCCACGTGTAACAAGTGTTAGTAGCTTCTTCTCTCACATCCTGCCCATGACATTGTCCAGTTATCTCATTTCCACCTGCACAATATAAACATAGACGCGCGTAGCTTTGCCAGGAGTTTCTCCCTTGCCTGCAGCTGTTCCAGTCTGTCAGTATCAGATGTAGTGTCCTCTACAGGAGCTTGGCACTCTGCCCATTCTTACCTCCAGATGTCTCTTCAATCATGTTAAGCATCGTCTTAAAACCTGAGTGCCCCAAGACAGCTATTATCTGCCTGTTTTTTTCAGCAAGCTATTGAAGATCTATTTTGTTTTCATTTTACAAGGGTACCTGTACCAATCTGCTCCTGGTATGAGCATTTGGGATTTCAGTCTACAACCTGAATTCCCCTCCTTCTGGATGCCTTTAGAGATACAAAAGGTATCTCCTTTGTTAGTCAGACTTTGCCTTGTTTGGATTTTGTAGCTGGATATTGGTTCACCTTCCTTTTTGCTGAAATTTTCCTCACAATGGAATATCTTTATTCTGCTTAGTGCCCACACTGCTTCCAACTCAATTCCAAAAGCCTTACAGTGTCTGCGAGAGTGAACCCATTGCAGACAATGCCTTCAGATGAGACACACTCAGTTTATTCACTCAACACATAATAGATGCAGCAAATTCCCCATATGCTCCTGTTTCTTTGTGGAGGGAAGGGCAGATACAAGAGAACATCTCTGGAGATCAACGGAAGCTTTCCAGAAGATCAGGATGGTGCAGCTAGGCTATGCAGTACATGGAACTCCTGCTTTGAAAGATGAGGAGACTTCCCTGTCTCCTGGTGTAAACCTGCTGTCAAGCCCTGTGCGCGCACCTTTACTCAGTCCTAGATCAGAAATACTTTCCACAGCCCCAGCTAGTCTCTGCAGAGGCAGAATCTGTGCAGCAACAGTCCCCTTCTACATCCAGTGTTTTGGTAGTGTCTCTGGGGTGGACGTGGTTTGCTACTTGCTGTCCTGCCTCCAAACACTTTTCCTCTACTACCAGGAAATGTGTACCCTTTTGCTCTACCTGCATAGAGGATTGGGAAATGCATCAGCTGGCAAGCCACTTCATTTTCCTAGGTAGGAAGAAGTGACTACCATTCCCAGAGTTCCTGGTGGACATTGTTAACATAAACCTAGACAAATTCCTTGATCAATGATTTGCTATGTCTCTGTCACAACCACCTGCAAGACCACCCTACTTCCACCTACTAGATCCTTTCTAAGCATCTTTTACAAGAATTCCTCCAGTTTCTCCAAGGTGAGGATGAGGGCTGGATTTAAGCAAGCAGACCGTGTCATCACACTAGATACCCTTTTGCTCTTGAACTGCTCTGAATGGATAGTGAGCCAGCCAACCTTTATAGCTCACATACTTTTCAGATAGCTGTTTGGTTTTCATTAGCTATAAAATGAGATTGTCCCAAGTTTACACAGGTAGAAATGAAAATATCTTGCCTGGGATTTTCAGATTACTAAAGTGACTTTGTGTTTTGAGATCAATTTGCCAGACAGTGACAGGTGCAGTGGAGAGCAGGCAAATTTCATACTGGGATGCCACTACAAAAATCAACCAATTCAGATTATAAGAACAAAGAGACAGAAAGAAGTTTGGGAAGTGGAAGAAAAGGTAACTCATCTTTCTGGTCTATGTACAGACTTCTGTTAATGTGGTATTTCAGACAAGTGCTTTGCAGTGTCCTTCATACTAAACCTTGTAGAAAATTTGCTTTGGCTCTGTCACCATGGAAATTGCATCGGCTCTGGTTGCACTGGGCACTGACTTTCTTTCCCTATGCTTATCCAGTCAAGACCCAGGGAGATACCTGTACAAGTACTTACAGTAATGCAAAGATGTAGGTGACAGCACATGATCCTCTTGCTATTGTGAGACTGCTAAGGAAAAAGCTGCTCAGTGGAAGAACGTAAGTCCATGAGCTTGTGGCAGAAGCATGTTATACATTGTCTGCTGGACTGGGCATCTGATTGCTGGAAACTTTTCTCTCTGCAGCCTTTGAATGCCACCTGCATCTCACTGTAGCATGCTTGCTTCTTCCTGGAGCACAACTCAGTCAGCAGCAGTGCTCTAGTCATCATGCTCTTTCCCCAAAAACAGCATAGCTCTCTGTCCCTAAAGGTTTTTCTGGCCAGCATAATCACATTTACATTAAGGCTTTTGCCAGAATTGCTATATTGGTCTCAGCTAGAGAGCAGGCTGAGGGTAAATGACATTCAAACAGATAGAGCTTTGCCAGAAAAACTTTTAGTGTGGTCTAGCCTTAACAGCTGCCATTCTGGTTCTCTATCTCTGGTTATTTTTAGTTTGCCTTTCCAGTAGACAGACTGTACCTTACTCATGAATAATGTGAAGTTTGCCAAGTTCAAAGTGCACATTTTAATTAACTCGGTGTTTGCTCAAAAGAAAATGATATTGGTGCACTTTCATTTGATAATGCAAGTAATACTCACTTGGTGTTCACTCCTGACCTGCAAGCCCTCGTATTTAAATCAAGCTAGGGTTGATGAGAGAAGAAAGGCAATTTTTGGCAAGGAAACTGCTGCCCTCAGGCTATTAATGCATCTCAGTCCTGAACAGAAAATGAAATTACTTTGGGCAGGTGCCAAGCAACACAATGACTTTCCTCTGATTTCAGGGAGTTCTTCTTGAACAACCTTTCCCACATGAAGAAAGAGTCATAGTCCTGGGGCTACGTTCTTCTTTCACTTCACATTCATTTTATATCCCTACCAAGGCAATGTCCGAGCAGAGTTTCCCCAAATTAACAAAAGAAAAACAGACCTTGTTGGTGCTGTTATTTATATTATAGCTCATGGCCTGTATTTACTGTTGCTGACTCTGGACTTCATGCCTGTGGAGGCAGAGGGCATATTTTTTCTTCTGATTGTACTTTTGAGCATAATTACCTCTAAACTTGATCATTTTCTGGTCACCCTGCAGTCTAACTCAGAAAAGAATGTAGAAGAGCTGTGATAGTTACTAGGCTGTTCAAAACAGCCAAATAGCATCTTCTGGTCACTGATGTGTCCCAGAGTGAGGTCCGTTGTTCTGTTTAGCTGCCCTGATACTGCACTGCTGAGAAAAGGGGCTATCCTACTTCTCCCGCTCTCCTGGGGACTTCTGGACAATTCTTTATCTCCCCATGAGCACCTGGCATGAGAGGCTGTGGGGATAAATCACATCAGCTCGCTTTTTCAGCTGGAAATTAATCCAGGAAAATATCCACAGGGTGAGTGTGCTGGTCTAAGTGGTTACTTACCCAGCCCTGCAATGTATTTGTTCTGTAGTAAGATAGCTTTGGTTGCTGGCAACCCACATTTAAATGTCCCATAAGTATAGTTGATAAGTCATTGTCTTCCTCCTAGACATGGGCAGAAATGCAGGCATTGGGTAAGAAGGGGGTCAGAGGCAAGGAGAAGGAACAGAGGGGATCAGGTCAGAGATACTGTGTAGGAAGGCAGCAGCAGAGGTGGTCTTAAGCTGAATGCTTTGTGGGCAGTGAGAACTGGTGAAGAACTCATAGCAAAGGAACAGGAGACAAAATGACCTCAGAAGGAAGGGATTGGAAGCACTAACAGGTGATCTGTCAGGAAAGAAGAACAAAATAAGCATCCAGAGCATAATGTGGTGGGGAACAGATGCTACTGTCCCCAGTCCTGATCCTGAATGTAACTTGCTGACTCCCTGCTATGGAATGAACAAATCTGGAGCAGAGAAGATCTTGGATGGGTGTTCCAGGGTCTGGAGCAGTACAACAAAGGAAAAAATTTCTGCACAAACACACATTATCCAGGGAAAAAACCAAACTGGGCAGGATGAACTCAGTGGTAAGTAGATACCTGAGGCTATAAGGAAAACTGATTTGACAGGTAGGAACGGTGTACTGAAGAATATAGTCTTAACAGGGTCAAACTAGTATGTATGGTGCATTACTCTGTATAAAACACCAGTTAGATCTGGCCCTTGGAAGTCCAAGTGGGAGCTTGTCATTCAAGCCCATGGAGAGTTATCTGGCCCTACCCACACATGTGACCACAGAGCACCTCTGAGGACAGTGATTCAGCAGCAGTGGCACTGTGCTTTTCCTGACATGGCACAGAACAGAAGAAAAATGGTGAGGCATGTCTAATTCTGGTATCAGGGCCTAGGAGATGCTCTTGTGGCATTGAAACTTCTCATGGAGGCACAGGCCAACCTCAAGCCCAGACAAAGTAAAGAAGCAGCACAGCCTGAGCCACCCCACAAACACCATTGCAAGATTGGCAGGATGCGGGGACCTGCATGTGGCACAGCAGGGAAATGCAGTGTTTCATGCAGATATACATCAGTATGTCAAGTACCACTAGTTTTGTGCTATACAGGTGCCAGCAAAACCAGTTCTGGGACCAAAAGCCTTCAGTCCCTGAAATCTAATTAAAAAAAAAATCCTGGTGCCTGCCTCACAATGAAGAAAATCGAGTGCTTTCCTGGATTTTGAAGGTGTGGGGTGGAGTTGGAAACAAGCACTTCATGAAATTTGTCAGGGCCTTGAGTGTACACTCTTCCTTCTAAGATTTTAGCTGTCAGCTCCAGGCCAACTGACTGGTCAAAGATGGTGAGGAAAAAAGAGCTGTAAGATGCTTTTGTGAAGGATGCCCTGCATAGTTCTGCTGAGATGCTTTCAGAAGGAGTCCCCCTCTTTAGCACAGTCACTTAAGTCACAGTTGGCTCCCACTTGGGCTGGGCTTGCTCACAATAGTCAGGTACCCTGCTGGTGGCAGCCCTGACCGTGCCAGGCTGGTGCAAGGCCACTTGTCCAGCAGCAGAGCTGTGCTGTAGCAGGTGGTGATGGATGATTTATCTTCTACTGCAGGAGAATTGAACTGACAGGAATCATTGAGGGTGACATCCTAGGTTTCCTTGGGATTCCCTTGCTAGCACAACCTTTCCCTGAAAGACAGCAGTGGCTGCCTAAAATTATTAATCCAGTGGCACATGCGCCATGGTATCCACCACCAGCAAAACTATGAAAGGACTAGGGAGCAGAGCTTGTGCCATAGCTCTACTCACTTAACAGACAGTTGAGTGAGTAGGGGAAACACTGGAATGATTTTGTCCTGTAATGACAAAAAAAGAGAGAAAGATCTTTACAATCTATATCTGCATAGACTATTGAGACACAAAGAAAGCTATAAGCGAAAACATTGCTCTTTACACACCTGAGATGAGATCACCTCTCTGATCTCTACAGCAAACACACTCCATGTATTAAACATTCTAGCTGGGTGCTAGCAGTTCAGGCTAGGCTGAGAAAACAAAACCTTAATGACGTGAAGAAGACAGCATTTCAAGCAGCTTCTCTTAAAATACTGCCTGTCTTGGAGATTCACCCCAAAGTATTCAAGAAATAACACAAATCCAATGAAGAGTAGGAGTCACTTTTGATGATACTCTTATGTAAGACAGACCTAGACAAATATATGACAAAAAAACCTAACAGCAGTACCTACAAGCAGCAGAGGGTGCAGCCTAAAATTGAGTCACACCAAAATGCAAATCCACACAGAGGAACTGAAATATGTTGTCCACTCTGCAAAATGGGAGACTTCACTTCTGATTCAAAATAAAGCAAGCAGCTAATGACAGCAACTCCCCTTTAGAAGTCAGTACTCATCCAAGGAATATTGATATACCTATCAAGTTTTATAGTATAAGCAGCTTATTAACTGAGGAAGGCTAAAAATAAGGAAGACTAAGAAAGAGTGTTGGCAAGAAAACCTCGATCGAGAGCTCCAAAGCTTTGAAATCAGGCTGAACAGCAAAAGCAAGTCAAATACCTCATTAGGTACAGTTAGAACAGGAGGAAGGATGCTAGCGTATGGATGAACTGAAGCCAATGATGCAAAACTATATTCCTTGAAAAGTACTTGCTTGACATTGTCTGGCTGTCAGAGCTTTCTCTGGCACACACTGGATCAAACAACAGGCTAATATTGCAAGCAGTTCGTGGTGCCCTAGATGTTCTTTACAAGCCTTATACTACTGTACCATCAAGTCATTAGCACCTAATTCTAAAACTAGAAAGCTTCCAACTGAAAGGGAATATATAATCAGGGGAACACAGGTTCTTCTATCTTCTTTCTTGAGATTTCTTAGAGAATAAGAAGAAAGAGGAGGAAAGATTTGATTAAGGAATCCATGGTGAAGTCCAACACTTAACTGTGTCTACAAATAAGTTATCAGAAATGGCAGAACGGGACATGTGCTGGGTTTTAAAAAGAAGTAGAGTTATTCTGCACAAGAATAACAAGCTCCCTTGGCTATCACAGACAGGAATGGGAAAAACATTGTGTGCAGAGAAAAGACTAAAGCTGAAAAGTGAGGAGAAACTGATTCCTAGCAAAACAGATACAGAGGACCTGAAAAAATATGGCTAAAGGGCATGTTTCTGTAGCACTTTATAAAAGGAAACTAACAGTAAACATAGTATTTTGACATGGTGTGAAAGTATGGGTAGAAGGAAATACCGGACATTGTTGATCAAACAAGAACAGTACTGCAAGACATGAATCATGGATCATATAATTGGCAGCAATTGGCAATTGATGTACTCAGCAGAAGAGATACCACAGCCTACTTATCGTATATTATTGTTAGAAGGTAGGGTTTGTTTAGCTGTGCCACTAACAGATTTTCCAGCACTGTGTCAAATCTCACAAAGGCAGTATTAACTCAGCATACAATGATGCCTGCAGTTCTTCAGATAAAGACGGTGGGGTGAGATGGTTCAGGAGATGTCCCTGCGATGTCAAATACTCTCTGTGTGATTAATGTGTCCAGGAAGGTGGGGGAGCTGGAAGGAGCTGGGAGCCAACTATCAATGGAGACATGCCCAGAGTTGTTGTACCATTAATACTTGTAATCATCCACCATTTCTGAAATGGCCTTAGAAATGTCATCATCGGAGAAGCCACGTACACCACAAGGAATGTGCTCACTAAATGACAGCAAAGTTCAAATGTAATAGCAAGGCCTTCCTCCTCTGCCCACTGCTTCCTCCAGATGCCACTTTTTCGAATGAAATTACAGTATATGTCATGGTCTGAGCTTTTCTTCCATTTGTAGATGGGATAGCTACACATATACTACACGTGTATTATCCTCTACGTATGCAAAATATCATCGAATTATAGAATATATAAGGTTAGAAGAAGGGACCTACAAAGGTCATCTAGTCCAAACCACAAGCAGGGTCATTTCTAACCAGAGTCCCGTCAAGCTTGACCCTGAATGTCTCCAGGGATGGGCTTTCAGCACCTTTCTAGGGAATCTGTTCCAATGATCCACCACTCTCATATTAAATAAGTTTTTTCCTGATGTCTAACGTAAATCTACCCTTTTCCAGCTTAAAACCATTACTTCTCATCCTGTCGTTCCATGCCCTTGTGAACAGTTCATCCCCAGCCTTCTTATCAGCCCCTTTGAGCTATTCGAAGGTCACTATAAGAAAGACTTGGCAAGTGATTCTGAGATCACATTTCCTCTTGTTTGTGTACATGTGTGTGGAAATCAGCTGAGCCATGGAGTAGGAGGAAGGCTTGAAACATTGCCTTAGTTAAATGCTGATCACTGTTTGCTGAGGGCAGTATCAAAAGTGTCAGATACTAACTCCTGCAATTAAGGGACAGGTTTGGTGGGACTTGGCAGTGGTAGGTTTATGGTTGGACTTGAAGATGTTAAAGGACTTTTCCAATCTAAATGATTCTATGATTCCATGAATTTTGACATTCATTAATTTAAAGAAGAGACCTGTGGTTTCAGACCAAAACAATTAAAAATGTGATCCAGCTAGAAGCAATGACTAAAGACAAAAAAAAAAGACTTTGCCAACTCCTCTGTTGCTCTGACAGCTCAACACGAAGACCCCAAATTTCCCATACTTCCAGGAAGAGACAAGCCATTGCTAAAGCAATAGTATGTCTTCATCTGCAACAGGTGTCAGACAAAACACTTAAGGGGGTTTGCTTCCCTTTGAACACCAAGCAGAAATTTGCACTGATTCCAGCTAAGATTTATTTTTCAGTCCATCTCAACAGAAATGCAACAATTGTGGAAGAGGAATGAAATGGCCAGCAGGACTGTGCTATCTTGATCTCCAATCTGAGTATGCAGAGAAGAGAAAAGAGATTATTTCGAAGGTTGGATAACCAACATCACATCCAATATGCATTTACAAAAGACAAGTCTGTCTTGACTTGTCCTGAAATGCCAGGCTCACTAAAAATATCAGCACCTCATGGGACTTTTGCTGTTTTCAAAGGTCTGAAATTTGAGTATTTTAGGACACTGAGGAATGTAAACTGTTTAATGAGATTAAGGATTTGCTTTGTGAAACCCACGTAGCTTTCAGTCCTGCTGCACTGTGTTTGAAGGGTTTAGCCAACAGGTATCCATAGGCTGAGCCTCCAGAGTGGGTTTACTTAAACTAGGAGAGATCAAATGTCTTAGGTACAAGTTTTAGGGGACCCTGTTGATGGGCAGGAGGGCCCACATCCCCAGAACGGTTGTCACACATGGGGAGTGTGTCTGCGAATATGCTCTTACTGTCCTGGGTTATAAACTGTGAGGTGACTCTGTTCGGCATCCACTGGCAGGAATAGTTGTGAGACCCGTTGACCACAGCAGACAGGTGACCACACAGTGCAGCATGGATCCAGGATGTAGCACAAACTAGAATATGAAAAAGTGCTCTATATTTACTTTCTGCAAATCAAGGTGCTTTAATCAAGTAAAAGTTAAATGCTTAAGACAGAAGCTGCTGAGTGAAGATTTGTGGCTTTGAGTTACGGGTTACCTGACTGTAACCATGTGCCAGTGTCCCAGCCTGGCCAAACTCAGCTATAAAACTCAGGCTATTTAAGCAAATCTCAGTCCCATTGTTTGGAAGGTTCTGTACTTGCATGTGTTTAGAGTCAGATAACAACTTAGGTCCTTCTGAATGGTGGCATTGCCCTCCAGCATACCCACCACTTTACTAAGTTTAATACCATCTGTGAGCTCTTTAAGGTGTTTTCTGCCTTATTTTTGTCCTATAGATGAGGATCTTAAATGCTATTGGTCCCAGTACTGACTCTCTGAAGAATGTTAACCATAACTGTCTTCCTTTAGTTTTAGACTGTTGGCCCCTAAAATTCAAGCTCACTTGTCCACTCTTTTTTTCATTCACTCTGTAGTCCAGTCATCCAGCCCATACCACCCCAGGTTGGTTACAAGAGTACTATGGGCCAATGTTCTAGTAATTCAACACTTCACTGTGCCAGGGAGACATATTACTGCACCTAGACATCAGTCATCAAAGAATTTTCCTATATCACGTTTGGCCACATCTTCTCTGCTGGCAATAGATCAGCTGGGCCAAAGCTGTCCAGAAAGTACTAGAGCAGGCCACAGGGCCAGAACTTGCACATAGCAGTAAAACTGTCATGGAGTTATGGCAAGTGGCCAGAGCCACAAGCTGTGCTCTGACAGTCACAGATGGGAAATGGAAATTCATGACATTTTGTACTTCAATCTAAAATCTGAACAGATTTTCATGAGACAACGCTAAGAAAATAAAAGGTTATCTTCCTCTTCTTGACTTATGTACCCTGTTCTTGCTGCAACACTGCAGGTAATGCAAGAATAGGGGAAGTAATAAAAGGGTGGGAGAGGAGCTTTTTAATTTTATCTTAAGGAGTGTGTCAGAGTGCCAAGATTTAGGAGTGTGAAGTCATCTGTAAAATCACAGGAATCAAGATCCACGGTTTACAGACATGATCCATTGGTTATTTCCACCAGTTAGTCACAGCAACCAGTTAGCTGTAGCACAAAAAATTTTGTATTTATGCTGGTAAATTCAAACAGTTTCCTGAAAAGTCTGGTTCTCAGTCAAGGATCCAAAAAAATAAAAAACAGGTGATATCTCCTCTTTTTCATCTACAGTTCTTGCTTCAGCTGCCTGAATTTCTGTGCTTTTCTGGAATAGTTGGAAAAACTGTTCCGCACTGTTAAAACTATTCTTTTCCTGAGCCCCTTTTCAGAAAACAAGGATGCTATTTCTGTAAAGACCTAAAAGGAAATACATGTCTGAGACAGAGGGCAGAACGGAAAATTTCAGTACAAACCGTGAAGGTTTGGCAGCCAGGAGCTCACAGGGGTTTGTAATATGCTGTAAGAGAGGGGTTGTCTTGTTGGCTGTACCAAGCGTCAGATTTCTAAAGAGGAAAAAATTCCTAGGCCTTTTGGAATGTGTTTTCATTTGCAGAAAATGCTCCAAAAAGTTGTTATGGTGAAGTAGTAGCAGTTACTTTCTCAGATGGATTCCAGTATGTTCCTAAAAAATGTCTGTACCGTTCTTCTTGTCCCAGTCTTGGCTGAACTCTTTAGCCACAACTTTTTTTTTAATTCCCCTCGCAGTACTCAGCCTTCCCAGCTCCAGCCCACTTCCTTGCCAGCAGTGTGGAAATTTGCTTTAGCCTGTGTTTTCTGCACTCCGAGGGGCTATGAAATGCTGGGAAGCTTTGGTGTGTCCTTACCTGTCCATTAGGAAGGCCAGTTATGTTAAGTACCACCATTAGGAACGCAAGACTGCAGCCATCAGGTTTCACAGACTTTCTCATATCCCATCAGGAAATGACCCTGGAGATACGCATTTCTCTACAGATGATCTATTGCTTTTCCCAAGGACACAAAGCTGGTTGCCTTAAAAAGACTTTGCTTTATTATGTTTCCATACACAAATGTTAAAATGAGGTATTTCCACTACAGAGCAGTGCTCTTGTTCAAAAGGTAATCATAGAATTGTGGACTGGTTTGGTTTGAAAGAGACCTTAAAGATCGTCTAGTTCCACCCCTTTTGCCACATGGTCAGGGAGACCTCCTACTAGACCAGGTTGCTTAAAGCCCATGCAACCTGGCCTTGAACATATGTAGTAATAGAGCATCCACAACTTCCTTGGACAAGCTGTTGCAGTGTCTCACCACCCTTACAGTGAAGAACTTCCTCCTCATATCTAATCTAAATTTACTTTCTTTCAGTTAAAAGCTATTGCCCTGACCAGGGTGCAGGACCTTGCATTTGGCCTTGTTGTGTTCATGAGGTTGGCCTGGGCCCACATCTCAGCCCTGTGAAAGTCACTCTGGATGGCATCCCTTCTTTCCAGCATGTCAACCACACCGCACTGCTTAGCGTCATACACAAATATTGAGAAGGTAAAATGGAGCAGTGTCTGAAAGGGGACACAGTGCCCCTATTTCCATGTCATCACATCAGGTGAAGGCCACTGAGATGGTCTGCACAATTCTCACACACTTGGCTATGGGTAGCTGCTGTGATCATCATAGTATTGAATGAGGGCAGCAACAGGAGTTTCTTTGCAGGGTGGACAAGTTTGCCCATTTGATTTCCAGCTGGAGACAGGTAACCTGTTTCTGCATTGTTCTGATGCCTTTGCCAGTTACCCAAGCAGCTTGGTGAAGGAAAAGCATTTACCTGCAATGCAGAACAGAGTGGCAAGGACCAGATGGGAAGAAAAGGGATAGTATTTGGACAGGCTTCCTGAGGCTGAAACAGAGAAGTCAGTGACTGTGATGGCAAAGGAGGATCAGGGATATGTAGGACAGGAATGGTAGAATCTGGACTACTAGGATAGGTCAAACTGGGAGTGTGAAGACACAGCAAAAGCAGCTGTGGTGGAGGGACTGTGGAGAGCCTGAGGAAAGAGACTGGGAGATGAGTATCTTGACAAAGAACTGGGGAAGGGACACTGGGAACAGGAGATGTATGTTTGAGGGAATGCTGGGGGGAAAAGGAAAGAGATTGGTCCTCAAAGTTGAGGTAGGCAGGTGCTTTGGGGGCCAGATGGAGAAAGTAAACAGGGAAGGATTCTGAGAATTGGAGGCAGTGACCAGAGAGAAGAAGGAACTTGGATGAGGAGCCAGCCATTGGTACAGGAAAGACAGGGACAAGGTAGAAATGAAGGAATTAGACTGTGAAAATCTTGCTGGGTCACACTGTGACCCAGAGTGACTGGGCTCTGTCCCCCACAGCATCACTCCTCTGCAGGCACCATCGTCCTCTCCTCCTACTGGCCCATTTACAGATGTGGTCACTTTTTCCCCACTGGTCAAGGCTACGGCCCCACTGTTATTCTTGGTGGCTGTCCATCTGATACCACAGTATGGGGTTTTGATGGTGATGGTGGTGTTAGGGGTTTTTTTAACTGTATTATTCTGGAAAATGGGATAGATGAAAGTCTTGTCGAGTTGAAATGCTCTGAGCTATCAGGACATGGAAGTGTATGTAGTTCAGATTGTCCCTTGCATTGCAATGAAATCTCAAGTGACCTGCTTGTATCCTTTGCTCTTCAGAAGCTCTCCCTGGACAACCCAAGTGCTCTCACCTCAGCTTGGACACCCCTACTTCTCACTTCCTTTTCTCTTCCCCCCCATTTTTTTTGTGGGCTAACATCTGTCCTCTCTGGGTGACAGACTCATCTTCATGAGCAGCGGTACATCTGTGCGTGCTTACTGTGTGATCTATCCACGGGCTGCTCCTAATAAAACCCATAGCTGCAGCAATTGCAGTGTGCCCTCTGCTGTCCCGCTATGCATGAAATTCAATGTTTCTTAGATTTACAGAAGCTGATCCTCTGCCTAGAAGCAAAAGTACCTGTGACCTCCCTGCCTTTGCACTGCCTCAGCAATGTGTTGTCAGAGGTATTCTCCCAAAATGAGGGAGGCAGTTCCTAGTTCAGAGCTGCTGTGGAATGTGATCTGTGAACAGCTTTGCAAGGGTTCCAGGCTCCTCCAGGTTATACCTTACAGTGTAACCTCAGTGGATATCAAGCATGGCTCTCCTGCATTATGTATAGTGCAGTCTGAAAGGATAGCAAGACCCCAACTCTACATATACCAGTGATTAAAAGACATAAAAATTTAAAGAAATACTCATTTTAAGAAAAAAATAATCACACGTGGCTGGCTCATGACTGATCTAAGCACTCTCTACTTCACTAGGTACAAGCCTCCCACTGAAGGACAGACTTCTTTTCATTCTTTCCTTTCTGTGCTTTTACCACCCATCCGGTCTTTGCACTGCCTGATGCATCTCTCCAGATCTGAATTCTCCCAGTTTATCCATCTCCATTCTCTTGGTTTTGGTGGGTTTTTTTATTCAAAGATCAGTATTTCCTTTTGACTTTCCCCTTTTCTCCCCATTGCCTGTTCTCACTTCTCAGTTGCAAAACCTAATATCTCTCCGTGGGCATACTATAAATCTCCTTAAACATGTGTGAACAGACAAACTATCTAGCACCTCCTTACCCGAGTGTCTCATCTGTTCTGAACAGATTTCACTTGGGCAGTGTTTCTTGGCAGCCCAGGAAAAATCGCCATTGCTTTGGGGAAAAGATCTGATCCGATAACGCCTGACTGAGCAATGTAACTAGGTTGTTTTTATTTTTGTTTACCTTACTGCTGCAGTATTATATTTGCAAGAACAGGAAGAACAAGCTATGACCCCCCCCCAAAGGGGACAATGATTCAGCTAGGTGAAGCAGTCTACCGTTAGCTACATACCTTAGCTTACATACATTCACTGGGTGCTGGGGACAGCGCGGAGAACAAGCGATCGACTCAATATGAGTGATAAAGCAAGTTCCATTTAATTAGTAAAATCATAGCCATTATATGCAGGTATTCAGTACGCACTTGGCTCTAAGCTACTTCTCGTGGCTCAAGTACACCATTCACGCGTTCCTGCTACTACTTTGATTGGTCCAGCAAGCCATATTTCCTTTAGTTCCTGCCTTGCGGTTACCAAGATCCATCCTGCTGGCACATTCTACTATTGCAACTTATGTGTCAAATTCTTTACTCTTCCCAGTGTTCAAAAGCATCTCAAGGATGGTCTAGGCATTCCAGGCCTGGGTTGTGCAGGCCCTCCAAGGACTCATGTCCCCGGGCCGCCAGCCTGTTTCCTACAACTGGGCTTTTCTCATTGCACAGACGTATCCTGCTCCTGTTCATCTGATCTGATTAGCCACAAGAACAGATGAACAGGAGCAGGAGGTGGTTCTGTGCAGTTGAATGCATATTCACCCACTATTAATGAAGGAAACACAAGTGGAGGATTTTGTAGGGAAGAATTAGTGTAGTTAGTCACATATTTCATAATTTTAGATTATTTTTTAGGTTTGTAGCAAGTCTACACAAACCCCCAAATTATACAAAGCTATATAATTTGGACCCATGGCCTAAAATCAACCTAATTCCTGATGCTGAATAGACTGTAGTGTCAGAGTCTCTAGCAGCGACTCAGGCCATCTGTAGCCAAGATCCATCCAGATCCAGGAAGCTTCTCATATCTGTTGACTGTTCCATTTCAGATCACTGATCTTCTACTTATGGAGAACCCTACAGCTGTTGAGGAACCCCCATGTCTGGGAACATAAGTAAGGATAAGTTGAGGGAGGACAGATAAACATTAGTGGATTCACCGAGACATGGCGTACCACTGCAACTAATGCCCAGGAAGGTGGTGGAACACTCATCTGAAGAGATTTTCATGATTTGGCTAGGCCTAATGCATGTTGGCAATAGCTCTGCTTCCACTACACAACCACTGAGGTCCCTTCAAGCCAGCATTTCTGTGATTCTGCAGGACAACTCAAACCTCCATGGAGGCCCAGCCTGGCAGAGGTGCTCAAATATGTCTGGGTTTCAACAGTGCCAAGTGTCAGGATCCTGCATTTTGGTCACAACAATCTCCTGCAACGCTACAGGATTGAGGAAGTGTGGATGGAAAGCAGTCTGGCAGAAAAGGACCTGGGGGTTCTAATTGACAGGCAGCTGAATATGAGCCAGCAGTGTGCCCAAATAGCCAAGAACGCCGATGGCATCCTGGCCTGGATTAGAAACTGTATGTCCAGCAGGAGTAGGCAGGTGATTTTGCCCCTGTACTCAGCACTGGTGAGGCTGCACCTTGAGAACTGTGTCCAGTTTTGGTCACCTCAGTACAAGGGAGACATTGAGGTGCTGGAGCGAGTGCAGAGGAGGGCAACAAAGCTGGTGAAGGGCCTGGAGAATAAATCTTCTGAGGAGAGATTGACAAAGTTAGGGCTGTTTAGTTTGAGGAAGAGGAGGCTTAGGGAAGACCTCATCCCTCTCTATAACTATCTGAAAGGCCGTTGTTGGTGTTGATCTCCTCTCAGACAGAGGTAGTTAGTGACAGAGCCAGAGGGAATGGTTTCAAGCTCCAACTAGGTAGGATTAGATTTGACATCAGGAAAAAATTCTTCATGGAAGGAGTGGTCAGGCACTGGAATGGGCTGCCCAGGGTGATGGTGGAGTTACCATCCCTGGATGAGTTTAAAATTTGCTTAGATGTAGTGTTGGGGGATATGGTTTAGGGGTGAACTTGTAGAGTTGATGGTTGGGCTCAATGACTGCCAGGGTCTTTTCCAACCTGAATGATTCTATGATTCTAAATCACACCCCATTCACTCTGACAGCCAGTTCATCTTTGCCAAGGAAGTAGTTGTTCTCCATCCTTTTTGGCCACTTCAGTACAAGAAGGATGTTGGGGTGCTGGAGCAGATGCAGAGGAGAGCAACTAGGCTGGTGAAAGGCCTGGAGAACAAGCCTTACGAAGAGTGGCTGAGGGAACTGGGGCTCCTTAGTTTGAAGAAGAGGAGACTGAGGGGAGACCTTATTAGTTTCTACAACTGTCTGAAAGGGCGGCGTTGTAAAAGATGGGTGCTGGCATCTTCTTACAAGTAAACAATAGGACTAGAGGGAATGGCCTAAAGCTGCATCAAGAGAGGTCTAGGCTGGGCATTAAGAAAATTTTTTTTCTCTGAAAGGATTGTAAAGCCCTGGAACCGGCTGCCTAGGGAGGGGGTTGAGTCACCATCCTTTGATGTATTTAAAAGTTGTATAGATGAAGGGCTGAGAGATATGTTTTAGAGGTTATAAAGAGAAGAGTAGGACTTGATGATCTTATAGATCTTTTCCAACCTAGATGTTTCTGTGAGTCTGTGATTGTGTGATCTTTGGCCATCTAACCAGGTGCTTGAAGAATTTACCCAGAGTTGTAAGACCAGGCTTATGGTGGCAAAATAGAGAGGTGAGAATTTTTCCAATACTTCTGTTGAAACTATGGGGCACGCACATGAGAATAAAGCAAACTCATCAAGTCAGTTGAAATGAGGTCTGGTAGGGGTTGTGAGCTTTGATCCTGGAAAACAGGCCTTCCTATGCCTTTTGCTTCACAGAATAGGCCAATAAAATACAAAATACAGCATTGGGAATAGCATACCTCTGTCAGACCTCCCTTGTCCTGGAGCAGCCCTTGCTTATGGAGCAATACGACCCCTACTCATTTCTGGAATAGTGCAAGATGTAGGCGTATAGGTTTTAGGTCTCTGCTGTAGCTTTATTTGAGTTCCTAGAGCTGTACTGGCTGGAAGAGGCTCCTAAGTATGTGCTATAGGGAATCTAATTTCATGTCAGGATGATTGTCATCAAAGGTGCTCCTTAACGTTCTTGCAAACACAGGGTATTGCAGACTTTCCTTCTCAAGACAGATGAATCCATGATGTTGGGAGAAAATTCAGCAGAAGACTACAAGGATCAGAATGACAGTAATGTGAGGATGCAGAAAGGGTCTTCATGGGTTCTTCACAAAGACTCTCCTAGCTCGGTGACCACCTCTGTAACTGAGTTTGATGGGATGGGGAAGGCAGAGCTAAGCAGAGCCTGATGCCATTCCAGCAGCCAGCTTCTGTTTACAGGGAGACAGTTACTTGGATCTGTGCAGTAAGTAGGTGGTCCAGCTCCAAGCTCCAAGATCCTCACAGCAGAGGATGATGCTTAGAGAGGGGGGAGATGAGGAAACTGAACAGAAAGCTTCATTTGAGTGTTCTTTCCCATCCTCCAACTCCCTTTGGTAGTTTTCTACAGCAGGGGCAATTAGATCCCCAGACAGGGGGATCTCACTAAATATGAGTAGGTCTCAAGTGTGCAACACAAAGGCCCTTTGTACTGCACGCTTGGAAGTTAATCATCAGTCACAGTTGTCTACCACTAGTCTCTATAGTCAATTCCACACAGTGTGATTATACCTCATCAAAGCTAATTTACCAAGCTGTTTAAGTGCCTGTACAGTACAATGAGCCTCCTCCCAACAAGACCATCTTTTTCAGCTGCTCCCCTGCTGAGGATGCTTCAGACTGGGTGGTCCCAGCAACACCCTGCAGCATTTTTCACTCTTGTCAGCAGCCTGGAATAAGGTCTTTTCTTCTGAGCTCTTGGCTTCATTTCCAAGCCTAAGTTACAGAAGTCCTGTAGAAAATGATTTGGAGGACAAGAGGCAGCTCTGATAATGGGAAACGTCTGTGAGGGGTTGGAACATTGGCTTGTAATCCCCGGACAAAACTGCCTCATTCAGAAAAAGGGGGGCAAAAAAAGCATGCAGAACAAAGATCTCATTTCACTTCATGAAACAAACACGTGATGTTTTCTCTGGAACGCCTCGCTGGCAAACGGGCCCACATTTTCCAGGGACTGGGGCATTTATTTAGGCTCAGACAAGGCCATAAGTGGCTGAAAAGTATGTAAATTCACAGTTTATGTTAATTTGTCACTTCAAGGCTTGATGCTAATTCAGAGCCAGATTGTTGCCAGGTCTACATTTGCTGGGGAGTGGCATGGTGGCAGAGGCTGCTAACACTCCCACACCAGAGCTTCTGGCTAGATCTTATGTACATCATGTACAGCTTTGCATGGGGCCAGAGTTACAAAGCATGGCCTCATCCAGACCTGCCTGTGACACCTGTGTATTGAGCTGCTTCTACCAAACTGGGATAGGTACCCATGGGAGCCAAAACTGCCTAGCCAGATGTTCTGTCTGGAACAGATGACCTTATGCCTTGCTAAGTAGAAATAGATGCTAGCCTATGAAAGACATGGGAGGTCTGGATTCAGCTGAGAGATTTTATTCAGCTTTTAGGGCTTTACTCAAAGCTATTGCTAACTGTCTGAACCTCCTGCTGTAGGATCTCATGGACACAGACATTTAAATGGAGTAAAACAAGTGGATCCAGTGAACAGATTCCACTTCTGAAGGTGGAAGAGTTCTAGTGTTAAAGTCAATGGACTAGTCAGTTGTCCAGCTGAGATGTGAGAAGAAGATGCCATGCTATTGCCACAAATCCATCCTCTCCCTCAGCCTCCTGCTTCTGGGCAGGACCATCCAAATCTGTGCTATTCAGCTGGCACCTGCCTGTCTCTCTTTCCAAGGGCTCTCATGTTGCTTTCATCCTTTCCTTTTGCTCATGGCCTGTTTTGCTCATCTCCTCTAACCTTTCATTCTGCCAGAAAGGTCTCTGACCTCCATGACCTTGTAATCTGGGGTAGTTTGGTGCTTTCTGCAGCACTGCACTTGTCCAGTGTGGTGAGTGTGACATCTGAGCTCAGTCACCCTGCTCTTCCAGTTTCCATTCTCCTGGGACAGCTCATCCAGTTTGCAGTCACCGCCTCCTGTCCACTTTGCCTTCTGTCACTTAAATTTCCAGTCCAAAAGCTTAATTTCACACAGGTTAGAAGCAGTGGCCTTTTCCTTGGTTTGTCTCTGTTTACACTATTTTTCATCACATCTAAAAGCTCTGGCATAAATGCTGACCCACTGGGGTAGCAATTAAACACCAACATGTTCAAATACAGATGTCTAAGATCAGACACTTTCTCCATACTTCTCCATACAACCTCATGCAACAGCCTCGTTTGTGGGTGCTCTTGACAGACTCTGTGGTGCAGGTGAGGCTGCTTGGCTTCTAGAGAATGATAGCTCTGCTTGAAGACAGGCATTGCACCTCCATGTGGAGGAAAACTAACAACCCTTGGTTTACACTAGTTCTCCAGAGCTGGGAGGGGAATGTATGATTTCACAGCATTGCTAAGAAATGACAAGAGCTGGTCTCTAGGGTGAGCTGTATTTACTAACACATTACACATTTTCTTGCTTAAGAGAATATTTTCTTATTTTATAAGAGTCCCTGAGCGAATGTTTTGTGTCCTAGATCAGCTGTCCAAACTTATGTTGCCAACTCCAAGACTTTCTCACGTAGACCACAAGAACAGCTGTCCTGAAGTGATGTGCTGAACATAGCAACAGTATGTAGTTAAATAAGGTTGTGTGGACCTTTTGTCCCGGTCTCACAGACTTATGGTGACTCACAGAGCTGCTTCTCCACACCCAGCTCCCACTGACCCACAATTAATTTTGGACAGCAAAATTCCTGAAGACCTTCTAGCAAGTGTCCCAGGTCCTGCTAAGGGCTGAGTCAAATAGGTAAACATGTAGCTATGGGAAGTGACTTTGAGGTGCACTCCAACAGCCCTGTAACAGTGTAGAGAATCAAGATCTGCTGTGGCAATTGTTTAGATGGATTGGTGGCATCTTGAGGTGCATTCAATTTCCATCATCACACCACTGAACAGATTGTAGGTCGAGAGACATCATTAGTTAGAGTGGCTCTACAGAGGGTCACCTTGCGTGACATCATCACCAAGCTCACATCTTGCGTGGTGCTGAGACTCACAATAGCCTGAGCACAAAAACCTCACCCCACATCTCATCAGGCTCAATAGCTCTGTGTTCATGCCCTCCCTTCCCAAAAAGAGGCGGGCTCCATGTACCCTAGCATCTCCTGAGATGTTCATATTAATCCAGGTGCAACCTAGCCCTGTAGCCTCAGTTGTGGGAGAACTCACAGACCTTTCTCACCAGCTCCCTTAGTCTGAAGAAGCTGATTTTCCCCTCCAATCTACCTCTACCATTAGGCACATTTTCAGAATGTTCTGAAGCACTCTCCTGCAGGGGTTTTAAGTCTGCACCTTCTTGTCCCAGGGCTGGAACAACTCTTCAGCTCTGGCTGTATGCAGTGCTTGAGCAGGGTCCAGATGCTGTAGGCAGGGGAGAAGGGCATGGCTGAGAGAGCATAGGAAGGGAGTTAATCAACACATCTTCTTGAAATGCACTTGGCTCTCTAACTTGTTAGTCAAGAGCTACAGGTCCCTCAGCAAAGTCACAAGTGATGACCTTTGGTAGGTGAAGAGAGAGCACCTATTTCTTTACAGCAGGAGGATAGGCATTAGCACACCTCTGGGAAATTTTGCTATTTCTTTCAAACATTTTACTTGCCCTTGCACCAACTGAGAGGTGAGACAAGTGAGTGGCATGTGGAACACTTGTGTTTTGTTGCGATATAATTGATAGATTATAGTGGCCTGTGCCTGAGCTCAAGACATTCTGGGTTGATTTCCTGCTACATTCACAAGCACAAACTCTCCAGTGTTTCAGCGAACAGAGTGAGTTCTCCAAATTGTGTGAATTGGGATTTGCTAGTGGTGGGCAGCCATTTGCTCCACAGCAATAATATGTGGTGGAAGGGGTACCTAGAATCATCATGTGGTACCTGTTGGAACCAAATGCTTCTTTTTAGCTCAGTGATGCAGAAAGACAAAGCAGCTGAAATTTCATCCTGCCATAGAACAGTCTTGGCCTTGACTCTACACTCTGACAGAAGGGACCTTAGCATCTTCTCAGTGAATGCATCTGCAAAATGAAGGAGATAATGGGGAAGGAGGTAGATGACTGTTTCCTTGCTTACAGAGAATAATATCATATTTAACAGTGTGTGCTCTGAAGTGCATGTGATGTTGGTAAGTGTGGAGGCAATTTGGTCCTCTACCATGAAGTCTGTCTCCATGACAGTGTGTATCTGCATGCTGGTGTATGATGTAGCATTATAAACTAGGAAATCCATCTTATGAATCATACAGGCCCTTTCAGCTGCCTTTATGATAGACATCTCGCCTTACCTTTATGACAGTCCCAAGACACATTTTGCCTGACTCCTTCAGTTACCTGCTGCATTATCAGAACCCCCTCTGAAGAACTTTCTGGGGTCAAACTCAAATCCAACAAGTTTTGTCAGTAGCACATGAGCTAGGACACCACAAAATAACTGTAGGCACAGATGTCTTGCTAGTCATTGCTTCATTTGTATGGACTAAGGTTCTTATTGTCTAAGCAGATAAGCCACATCTCCTCTGCAACAGAGTAGATTGCCAGGCAGTATCTATCAACCAATGTCTGTGACTGACCAGCATCTACACAATGGTGGATGCACACGTACCTGGCAGCTGGGTTAGCTCTTACTGCACATGAGGGTGGAGGACAGCCTTAAAGGTGCCAGCAAGGGCCACAGAACTGCCTGGGGACCCTGCTTCCTTTATACCAGTTACTACTTCAGGTGTGTGAGCCATGTTCATTGTGGATAAGTAATCACAGGAATTCTGACAGGACCATATCCCCAGAGCACAGCTAATGGATTTCTTACCTCTGAGCTGTTCAGCCATGGACTAGTAGCATCCTAGAGGGTTCTTTCAGGGAATGGTACCAATCTGCTTCTGTCTGGGTAGGACTTATCTTATGAAAATGCTTTTAATTTGAAGGCTGTAGCAAACTTATAGGACTGATCATTGGATAATTCAGGTTGGAAGGGACCTGAGGAAGTCTCTAGTCTGGGTTATCACACTTGAGTGCTGTGGCTGGATTAAACCTGTGAGGAAATGACACTCTGGGAACTTGTCTTGACGTTGAATAAGAGGTGGCAAGGGTAAATGCAAGTAAATGAAGCAAAAAACTAAGCTATAGAAGAAAATAGAAGAAAATAGCTGTATTTAACAAAGTGCGGGCTGGAAGGTGACCAAGCTCCAGGAAAGTGATGTGGATATAAGAAATAACTGTGCTTCTCTGGGGGAGCCATGACGTGGCATGCTCCAGGGGTGATGTGAAGTCAGCACTGCCATGTCAGTGGGACACCTGAAGAAGGTTACTGCGGGCCTGAATTCTTACCCAAGGTGAAAAGGTATCCACGTGATCCAGGTGTGGCAGCCCTGGGGACCCTCACACCAAACTTACAGTCATCCTAGGCTCATTCACGTCTGACATCAATACCTTTGTGAGTGTAAACCTGCTTTGGGCTTCCCCCTCATGTCTCGCAATCCTGGCCTGTTTCCACTGGGAAAGGCCAGGTGTTCAAAAATAATACCCTCCTTCCTAATTCCACTAAATAATGTTGCTTCAGATTTCTTCCTCCTTAGTTAAATACATTATTGCCCCATGAAAAAGTCACTTGTCAAACCACTTGGTTTCTTGAATTGTCACCCAAAACGCAGAGTGGGCAGGGCAGTCCCTGACTTCAGCACAATGCTGCAAGCACAACCACATCCCTTGGTCCTGATGTTTCATATAGCAGCAGGGAGAGGGGGAGGCATGAATGATGTGGGTGGTGGATGAGAGTGATGTAATGTGGAGAGGATGGTATCATGGTAGAACCAGAAGGGCTGGGTGGGTGTTTAAGAAGTAATTTATTGGCACATGTTTAGCTTAGTTACCCTAGGAAATGAGGCTTACACAACCATTTTGAGTGTATATGTGTGCACATGCTGTAATAAGGGAGAGGCTGACTCTTCGGAGTAACCCTCATGAGATACCAGAGAGTGCAGGGTAGGGATGTTGACAGTACCTCAAGAATGGAGAAAGCTTCGGTGGAAGCCTGCACTTTATTAAAGACAGGAGAATGTATCCACCCATGAGACATACACATGCATGAGTCTGGGCTATGATTGCTCTGCTTCTCAAGCAACATCTTGTTACTGAGTTTCAGCTGCATGGCCATGGGGGCATTTGTGTGTGTGCATCTCAAAGTCTGCAATCCCATATGCATAACAAAATGTTTGTTTCAAAAGTACCGATTGCTAGAAAGTAAGCGTCAGCAGCAGTTAAATACCCATATATGTAATAGAAAAACATCTTCTCTGTAGGGCAATGATTCCAAATTTCTTCAGCCCACCAGAGCATTGCAACCTTCAAAATTTCAGGCAAGGACCGTTAACCCTTATAATGAAGCTTTTAGCCGGAAGTGGGTTTATGATACTACTTTCGTGTAGCCAGCAATGATGAATGGCCATAACCATTATGGCCACAGCTTGAAACCACAACTTTAACTGCATTTCCTTTCCCCTTATTCTAGTGCTTCTGATTCAAGCTCCCTGTTACAGGTCCATCACGAAAGAGCAAAGATTCCCAGCAGATTTATTTCTTACACACTCAGCTAGTACAAATGTCACAGTTTACAGTTTTAAAAGGTGAAAGTTTGGAATAAAAGTTAATAGTTTGTCATGTATCATGTATTTGGTTGGTTATAAAATGCGTGCCTTTGTACAGAGCACTAAGACTCTGGTGTCTGCCCTTAGACTGCTTTCTGCTGCCTGTGACAGAAGAGATAACACTCCTTTTCCCTCTTGCCAGACACTGCAGTCAGACACACTCCTGCAAACAACTCTAGTTCTGTCAACAATCAGTTATCTTCCCAGCAAAGGGTTAAGGACTGCTCCCCACAGTCTTCTGAAAATACTCAGGCCTCCTCAGTACACAACTTTCACAGAATCATCTGATTTAAAAGGGTAACTGAGTGCCCATCCTCCTGTGGTGACACTCTCTGATACTTGCATGAGAGAAGGTTTCCTTCTCTATCCCTTTCAACATGATAAAATCACAGAACCACAGAACATTAAGGATTGGAAGGGACCTTGAAAGCTCATCTAGTTCAATCCTCCCACCACAGCAGGATCACCTAGATCAAGTGGCACAGGAACATATCCAGGCGGGTTTTAAATATCTCCAGAGGAGACTCCACAATCCCCCTGGGCAGCCCATTCCAGTGCTCCATCACCTTCACCATGAAGAAGTTCCTTCTCATATTTATGTGGAACCTCCTGTGTTCCAGCTTACACCCGTTGTCCCTTTGTCCTATCATTAGATGACACTGAGAAGAGCCTAGCTCCATCCTCCAGACACCCACTCTTCACATATTTATAGACATTAGTGAGGTCACCCTTCAGTCTCTTTTTTTCCAAGCTAAAGAGACCCAGCTCCCTCAGCCTCTCCTCATCAGGGAGATGTTCCACTCCCATCATCATCTTCATGGTTCTGTGCTAGACTGTCTCCAGCAGTTCTGTGTCCTTTTTGAAGTGAGTGGCCCAGAACTGGACACAATATTCCAGATGCAGTCTCACTAGGGCAGAGTAGACGGAGAGGAGAACCTCTCTCGATCTGCTAACCACCCTTCTTCTGATCCACTCGTTTGCCTTCTTGGCCACAAGGGCACACTGCTGACTCATGGTCATCCTGCTGTCCACCAGGACCCCTAGGTCCCTTTCTCCTACAATGCTGTCCAACAGCATTGTATATATACTGGTATATATACAGGTACCTATATGGGTACCTGGGGTTGTTGTTGCCCAGATGCAAGACTCTACACTTGCTCTTGTTATAATTCGTTAAATTTCTCCCTGCCCACATCTCCAGCCTGTCCAGGTCTCACTGAATGGCAGCACAGCCTGCTGGGATGTTGCCCACTCCTCCCAGCTTTATGTCATTAGCAGACATGCTGACAGTGTTCTCTCATCCCTCATCCAAGTCATTAATGGATATATTGAATAGTACTGGTCCCAGTAGTGACCCTTGGAGGACCCCACTAGATACAGGCCTTCAGCTAGACTCTGTCCCATTGCATTAATACAGAGAGAGTAGTGCAGCCAGTTCATGATCCACCTCACTACTCGATCGTCATACACTTTTGTGTACCTGAATGCCAACACAGAACAGACAACTTAATATTTTACCTTGTGTTTTATATTTCTGTCCTTTACACATTAAAAGCCCCATGCTCACATGACCTACATAATCCAGCACAGTGGCTAACCACACCAGTGTGAGGTGACTGCCCAAGTTATCAGGGAGGGAATTCAGGAGTTGGGAGACCCCTGCTACTACTTTTCCCAATAGTGGAATGAGTCACTTTTACTCTCTGGAAATAGAGAGCCTCTTCATGTAGCACTGCTTGCACAGAGCCAGGCATCAAGAGACCAGAAATCAATGAATCTTTTAAAACATATTTTTCATTTGCTACTCATATTTTACTTATTGTGGCACTCACATCAGGGTGACTCAGGGTGAGCCTGATCCTATGACGCCTCTGCAAACTAGAAGCCAGCTGGGTTCAGCCATAACTGCCTGCTAGCCATAACTATGTCATGAGGTGCACTCCAAAACAAAGAGGTACACCGTGAAAGGTGAGGGAGGTTTTATTTGTTTGTTTTAAAAAGACAAAGAAAACCATGTCGCTCAGCATCAGCAGTGAATAATTAGACATTTCTTCAGGACAAATTGATATAGGTTAGTACCACTCACAGACAGAAGAAGGTGCTGGGAAAGATGCTTTATAAATTCAAAATTAGTAACAGTACCAACAACAAAACAGAGTGAGGACATGAAGCCTGAGAAAGCACAGAAAATGGCACAGCTGCCGTGAACAGACCAGATTTGAGCTGATCTCAGATAAATAAGTCTGCCCCTGAGTTTTCTCCTTCCAATTAGATACTGGAATTATCTTTAGTGAACTATGAGGGGGCACACATACCATGGCATCTGCCTTTCACAGAATAAAGAGGGGCAAGAAGATGCCATATTAGGGACATCAAAGGGTACTGGGTGTGTTAAAGGCAGCCGCAGTGTTGTGGCTGTTAACCGAGTACCTTGGACAGCCTTCTAGCGTGAATGCTTCAGGTACCAAGCGGCTTCTGCACCTCCAAGGGAAGGGGCATCCCTCAAAGGATGCTTGAGACCCCAAATTGGTGTCAGGTGGAGGTGGTGGAGTGCCTGTCCCTGGAGGTGATTAAGAGTCATGTAGGCATGGCACTGAATGATATGGCTTAGTGGAAGGCTTGTCATTGTTAGGCTTTCCATTTTGGACTTGATATTAGAGATCATCTCTAATCTGGGTGATTCCGGGCATCTTCCTCCTCGTCTCTGCCTGCTTCTGGTATCTCCAAGAGACATCAGCTTATGTCTCCTCTAGTGGAAGAGGGTAAATTAGGATTAGATGTAAGGAGGAACTTCTTCATTGTGAAGGGGTGAGACACTGGAACAGGTTTCCCAAAGAGGTTGTGGACCCCATCCCTGAAGTGTTCAAGGCCAGGTTGGATGGGGCATGGAGCAATCTAGTTTAGTAGGAGGTGTCCCTGTCTATGGCAGGGAGTTGGAACTAAATGATCTTTACTGTCCTTTCCAACATAAACCTTTCTATGATTCTATGATAGGCAGCGTATGGGCATGCTTTGTTATGGAGTGAGACTGCATTTCAAAGTCAGTGGTTGTCATTTTTGCTTACAACCAACCTCAGAACTTGAGGAAAAGCTCTTGACAACTGGTGTCATGCTGCTGCTTGCTTTAACTGAAGTGTGTGCCCAGGATAATCAGCCTCTTTGCATTGTCAAATCCTGCCTTCTAGCTAACACAGGCTTCTGAAATTGAGAGATGAAGAGATTAAACGGGAGGATCGCAGGTATTTGAACACAAATGAGCACCACTATGCATTTCAGGTGAGATGTTGGCCTCCTGTGCCCCTGGCTTCCTGTTCCACTCAGACAGTGCCATTTGGATCCTAACACATTAGTAGTTTAAACACTCATTTTTAAACCTCCCTGCACCCCAACACGAAGGGGACCTGTAGCCGTGTCTGGGATTCCTGCAGCTAAGCCACCTCAGGCCTCAGTTTCCATCTTTTTTTTTTTAGAGACAAGGTTGGGGCCAGGCTGCAGGGAAGCTGCCCCCAGCATGGCTGACCCTATGCTTCCTGTACCCCCTGCCCTCGAATCCCAGAATCGTTTATGTTGGAAAAGATGTTTAAGATCATCGAGTCCACCTACTAACCCAAACGCAACAAGCCCACCGCTAGAGCCATGTGCTCCACATCTACACGGCTGTGCCGGCCTCGGGGGGCTCCCCTGACACGTCTCCAGCCTGGGCGCGGTGTGACGCCGGCGGGTGTGGGGCAGCAATCCCGTCCCCCGGCACTCAACCGGGTCCCCCTCACCCTCTGAG
>JAOXOE010000001.1:52931962-52947058 GCA_028565055.1 Phoeniculus purpureus
TAAAGAAGTTCCCCCTTGTGTTGAGGCGGAACCTCCTTTGCTGCAACTTACACCCATTGCTCCTTGTCCTATCACAGAGCCATTGCGTTAGTGATGAGAAGAAAAATGCTGAAATCTCTTGCACAAGAAGCTGGAGGCTGCTGGTAAACCTCAGCATTTCCTGCACTCTAAGCTCCTGTTCAGTTACTGGAAGAGGTGAGGAGATGCCATATGGCTGTAAATCCTAATTTGCCTCCAGCTGCTCAGCCTTCTCTTCCCTTTGCTCCACTGGCACCAGGTGATGGGTGAGAAATGTGCCAGATTTGGATCTCATGCAGAAATAAATCACCCCAGCAGGTCGGAAGAAGAGGTAATAAAAATTACTGGCAGGACCAGTTAAATCTGTGAGGCTTCAGATTATAGGAACTTAGGGAGATGAAAGATGGAAAAAAGGGACTGCCATGACATAGGAGCTGTGGATCACCACAGATTTATGGGTTGAAAGGTGTCATTTGAGGTTGTGTATGCCACAAACTGCCTCAGGTTGGGTAGTGGGGTGGGGAGCTGCTGCATGGGTGTACCCCAAAATGGAGCAGATGATCTCAGAGCTCTGGTGCTGGGCTATATGGGTGTGGACTTCTCACGTCATGCAGGGGAAGGAATATGTCTTTGGGAAAATACTGGCTGCCAGAGAAATCTTCTGCTGAGCCTGGGTGTGCTTGGAGAAGGAGAGAGGTGATGGTGACTGTGTTTTAATTTCTAGGAGTCATCTGTATTCTACAGCTCTGCTCCAGTGTGGAGGCAAGGGACAGTTCTCCACCTCTGCCTGCCTCTGCAAGGACCTCATCCTCCTCCTTCATACTTTCCTGTTGGCAAGGGCTCCCTCTGACCACTGCTGTGACTTGTCTCATGTGCTGCTCACATATAGAACTGTCTCCGCCTGAAGAAATTCAGGAATCAGTGCAGGTCTTGGTTTTATTTTTATTTTAAACAAAACAGGGTAGAGAATTGCAGTTCCCAGAAGCCAAATCATGGCAAAACAGAGCCTGGCCCAGAGCATTCGTTATCTGGGAATGACAGTCATACCCACTTAGGAGTATGACTTGTGTGTTGAGCTGTGACATGGTTCTGGCTCGAGATAAAGGAGCAAAGAGGGATGAGCTGCTGTCTTCTGGTTCTTCTTGAGCAAGTCCCCTCCCTTGGGCCTTTCTTTTCCAGTCTGTCACATGTGGAGGATGATACCAATCTCAACCCACAGGTCCTATGGGACTAACCTCATTTAAGACTTTTATTGTGCACTCAGATCCTTCCCTGTGTGTGAGGGTTATTTTCTTATCCAAACATAAAAGTGATTAACTAGATTCCTTCCCCTGAGAACAGCGGTGCAGCAGCAACATCTTCTCTCCTCCTGTGGGACTGACTGTGCCCTGCTCACAGCTTTAGCCTCTCCATCTGGTTTGGCATCCACAAGTCTGTCTCTGGTCTCTATGCCTTGCCAGGAGCAGCGCTAGCAGGACTGTTCTGGTGGCTGTAGAAGAGCTGGCAGCTTCACTGTGTGATGCTGCAGGAGGGAATTGAGCCCCTTTTTCCAGAAGCACTGCAGGAATGGGTGGAGGGAAGAGTGCTCAGTGACAGTGCAGCTTTGGGTCATTACACTCTGGAGACTGCAAAGGGGGTTTTAGGATGAGCAGTAGAGCGAGACTGCATCAAGGAGAGCGCTGCCAGACATAAACTCCCTTCCTTCTAGCAGCCATTTTCCAGACTTGTTTGCAGCAGAGATTTCCTCTTCCCCAGACTCTCATGTCATTGTTCCCCTTATGGGGCCTCACTGGTCATTGCCTTGTGGTGGAAAATATGAGGTTGTGGGGGCCAGAGCACAGACATTCCTTCCAGCTTAAAAGGGAAAACAGTTCATGTGCAGTGGAGTACCCGAGAGAGGTGTGACTGGCTCTGTAACTGTTCACAGCTTTTCGCTGTAAGAGAAATCAGCTGTTTGGCAGATGCCTTTCTCTTCTATCTTCTTAATTAGGTCATGGGGAGAAAAGTCTCCTTCCTCTTGGTTGCTCCTTCCCTTTCCTTACAGGCACTAGCTCCTGGTTGGTGAAGGACATGAGAAAGTTGCAGTGGTGTGTTAGGGCTGTGGTTCCTGTGACGGGGCCAGGTCACATATCCACCAGGGTCAGCAGAGAGGTAAAACAGTATATTCACTCTGCCCATCTCTGCAGGCAGTGGTGCCAAGGAAGTCCTTTTGTGCAGCGGTAGTGTCAGATGCCTTCATCTCCCTGACAAAACCACAGACAAATACCCACAAGCAGACTGCCGTGGGTAATGCTGTTTCTTCCATGGCTTCATGCAGAGGTCACTGGCCTGACAGGCATTTCTTATCACAGAAGTAAGAGCCTCACCTCTCTCCTGCTTAATGCCCTGATGTGATGGACAGAGCCAGAAAATGGATCATGGACTGAGCAGTCAGCAAGGCAGGGAGGGTCACACACAAATGGGTTTTGCCAGAAGGGAACCTCCTCTGAGCTCTGGGAGTTGCAGGTCCCTTTGTCTCTTGCCTGCATATCTCTTAATCCAGGTTCTCCGGGAACACACCCTGATTCCCAGCATGGGCTGATATTTATGCTCTGGCTTGTTTCCCGTTAGCAAAAGTCAGCTTCCATTAAATATTCATCTATTAAGTATTCAGAAGTTTCAAGAGGTTGCAGTTTATTGTGTAACATATTTAGTGAGCCAGTTCTGGATATCAGCTGAGAATAGAAAGACATGCAAAGGGAGAGTTTAGGGAAGGGGGTGGTGACTAGGGACTGGGTTGGAGCATGTGCTCCTCTGTGGCAGGCATTCCACAGGAAGTGCCTCTGCTCCCAGTGCTGTGACCTGGTGGGTGGCCGTTTGCAGCCCTGGATTGTAGCTGGCTAAGACACCTCAGCAGTGGAAGCTCCAAGGGGGCAGATGAAAGAAGAAGCAAGTTTGGGGTGGGAAGGACTTGAGGGTAGGTCTGTCCTTCTCAACACAGGGAAGATGTTGAGAGGGAGCACAGGGGTCAACATGTGGAAGACTGAAGGGCTGCTGGAGTCACAACAAAAGGACTTGGATGAGGACCTGCCAAGACAAGAAGCTGAATCAGAAAGGTATTTCGTGGGGCTCTGCAAAGGACTTACAGCCCAGTCCCCTAAAGTAGCAAAGCTATGTCAGCTTACTGGCTGTGCCAGCCCATTCATCTTGTCTCACCTCAAGTGAGTCCTGAATCTTTCCGTCTGTTTTTGCTACAGCTGATAAAGTGGTAGAGGCCTCCAAGATAACGGGATCCAGCTGATTTTGTGACTCTAGGTGACTGGCTTAATGAGAGGGGCCTGTGAAGACCCCCCTCTACGCAGGAAGAAGTCCTTATGCTGCCCTGTAACTAGCTGACAGGCTCTACAGACAGAGCTGTTGGAAAATGGGCTTCATTAATTCTGCAGCTCTCAAGATGGCGTTAGGATTTGGGGGAGGAGGAATCCTGATGTTTTAATGGTGCTGGACTTCTTTCCTTGTGCTGACACCCTTCAAATAGGGTATTGTTAGCACTGAGCACATTGTCAAATGTGTCTGGTCGCAGTGCCCTGGGGAATGCAGCACTGAGCCAGACTTTGCCTCACAAACATAATTACTTTTCCTTTTTAAACTAATCTGGGAACAGCTTGGATTTGGGCTTTCTGAGCTACCCATTGACACCTTTGCTGGTCTGAGCCACAGGTCTCTGTGCCTCTCAGAGACAAGCAGGAGAGCTCTTAGGTGGAGGAGGAGTCTTCTGAGGGAATAGGTAACACCAGACCTGAGGAAGGGAGCAACTGAGTCTTGATGTGACCCTACACCAGTTCAGCAACCTCAGGTTTTCTTCTAGAGTAGAGAGTATGGATTGCTCCACAGCCCACTATGCTATCCTAATAATGATGATGTCCTGAAAGGTAGGTTCTATTGGAGAGCTGAACCGGGAATCAGATGTGGTTCAATCTACACACACTGGGCAGATGAGTCTTATCTTTGACAAATGAAAATCAAAGCTTCCAAGCTGGATTTAAAGATAATCTGTGTGAATTGCTTCCAGGGTCTGCAGATGTCCTCAGGCAGTAGCCCTAGGGAAGAGAAATGACAAAGTTTGCCATACTTGTCTATTTATGGCAAACCCAGCGTTGGGGGTGCCTGCTTGTTTCACGCTAATCTGCTCAGTTTATGCTGCTGCCAAATTTCCGCCCCGCCACTTTGGAGTGTTAGAGGATCCAGGGAGCTGTTGCAGAAATCAGGTCAGGTTTGCAGGGAGGAACAAGTGCTTTACTTGTTAGTCACAAACCAAAAGGAGACTAATGGCCAGAGGTGACAGGCTGTGTGCCTTCCAGCAAATGCAGGATCTGCTCTCTCCCTGGACCTTTGCAGGAGGGCACCTTGCCAAAAGAGCTGTTTTACCCAGAGGTACACTTGGGTAATGGGGCAAAGTGCACAAGTCAAATGCTTTCTCAGTGCTGTGGCTGTACAGGAGTTGCTACATTTTCCTGATGCCTCTGCCTCGCTCTGCTCTACTGCCCAGCCCTCTCTTTGGATATCATAGCACAGTGCTTCTCCCTCTCAACCCCATGATGGGAGAAGGGAGGTTTGGGAATCAAGAGACACAGCTTCTCAGCTTTCTGCACCGTTAAGCTAGCACTTTGTGTCACTAAACCTTTCTGCAGTGGGAAGAAAGCATTGCTAAGACAACAGCTGAACGAAGTGCTGGGTTTCGTGACTAGATGTTGAGTTGGTTTAGAAGCTGTACAAGCAGTGCTGTTTACAGATGTCACCTTGGTGTGTTGAGAGACCCCTCTCTATCTGTACTTCTGACTGGCTGAAATCTGTAGACACACAGCTCGTTTCTCCCTGTCTGCATGGAGGGAATTTCTCCCTGTCTGCTGCTGTGAGTTTTACAGGTTATATCTGAAAACTTTCTCCCAGCCTCTCATAGAATTGTTTAGGCTGGAAAAGACCTTTTAAGGTCATCAAGTCCAACCATTAACCTAACTCTGCCAAGCCTTCCACTAAGCCATGTTCCCAAGCTCTGTATCTACAGAACTTCCAAACACATTCAGAGATGACAATGCAACCATCTCCCTGAGGAGCCAGTTCCAGTGCCTGAGGACTGTTTCAATGAAGAGGTTTTTCCTAGTGTCTAACCAAAACTTTCCCTGGTGCACCTTGAGGCCATTTCCTCTTGTTCTCTTACTTGTTACTTGTGAGAAGAGACCAACACCCACCTCCCTACAAACTCCTTTCAGGTATTTGTAGCCAGTGATAAGGTTTTAGCACAGCCTCATTGTCTTCAGACTAAATAGCCCCAGCTCCCTCAACTGTTCCTCATATGGTTTGTTCTCCAGACCTTCATCAGTCTTCTCGTCCTTCTTCAGACCCACTCTAGCTCCTCAATGTCCTTCTTGTATTGAGTAGCCCAAAACTGAACACTCAAGGTGAGGCCTTAGCAGTGTTGAGTACAATCTGCTAAGAGGAACAATCACTTCCCTAGTTCACAGAATCACAGAACATTAGGAATTGAAAGGGACCTCAAAAGATCATCTGGTCCAATCCCCCTGACACAGCAGGATCACCTAGACCAAGTCGCACAGGAACAGAGAAGAGGACTCCACAATCCCCCTGGGCACCCTATTCCAGTGCTCCGTCACCCTCACTGTGAAGAAGTTCCTTCTGGTATTTGTGTGAAACCTCCTATGTTCCAGCTTACACCCATTGGCCCTTGTCCTATTACTAGATGCCATTGAGAAGAACCTGGCTCCATCCTCCTGACAACCACCCTTCACGTATTTTAGACATTAATGAGGTCACCTCTCAGTCTCCTCATCTCCAAACTAAAGAGACCCAGCTCCCTCAGCCTTTCCTCGTAAGAGAGGTGTTCTACTTTCTTCATCGTCCTTGTTGCTCTGCACTGGAGAGTGTCCAGTGTAGAGCAACTCCCAGTGCAGAGTAGAGGGGGAGAAGAACTTCTCTCAATCTGCTAACTACCCACATTCTGATCCACCCCAGGATGCTGTTGGCCCTCTTGGCCACAAGAGCACACTGTTGGCTCATGGTCATCCTGCTGTCCATCAGGACCCCGAGGTCTCTTTCTGCTACACTGCTCTCCAACAGGTCAGTCCCCAACCTATACTGGTCCCTGGGGTTGTTCTTGCCCAGATGCAAGACTCTACACTTATTTCTGCTGGCCACACTATTTCTGTTACAAGCCAAGATGCCATTGCGTTCTTTGCCATCTTAATACCCTGTTGGCTCACATTTAGCTGGTTGTCAGTCAATATCTCCAGGTCCCTTTCTGCAGAGCAGCTTTCCAGCCTCTCCCCTAAGCCTGTAATGTTGCACTGGGTTGTTGTGTCCCAAGTGCAGGACTTGAGCTGCTGCCTTTCCTGAATCATGAGAGCCTGTGCAAGTGTTGCAACCTCAGACATCTCTTCGGTGCTCCTTTAGTTTTACCTTATCTCTATAGTACTCAAGTTTGTACAACACGTGGGACTGCTTCCTGGAGGAGCTCCCATTGCTGCAACTCCAGATCACTCTGATTGCCTTGCGCATCAGACAGGGCAAAAATGGTGGCACTTGATTTTACAGCAAATAGCACCAAGCATTTTCTGAGCGGTTGGTTCATTTTACAGGTTTCCATAGACTGATGCCAAAAGAGGAAAAAACCCCACAGTTGCTGCTGACAGCAGAAAAGTTGTTTTCACTTGCGTCAGTCATAGCAGGGCAGCAGGTAGCATCTCTCCAGTGCAGTGTGGGCTGCTGAGAAAAAGGCTTTTGAGATCTCCAAGAGAAGATTTTGTATGAAGAGATGTGCGGAAAGCAAATCACAGTCTGAGGTGTCGTTTTCAAGCATGTCAACCCCCTGCCTCATAGCAGGAATGCCTCCCTGCTGGTTTCCCAGAGCATGCGTAGTGGCAGAAATCCGTGCTGTTCCCTTTGAGTAGTGGGGCACCATGGACATGCAGCTAGTTGCACAGCTCTTTCTTTCTTACAGGTGGAAGCCTGTTCTTTACAGAGGTGCTTTGTTTCAGCTTTCACAAGCTGCTTAGGAAAGTCCCCATTTCTAGCAAGTGACACCAGGGGCAGTTGAGGCTCAGCAGGACCCAGGGGATGGGGCAGCTGATGCAGACTTGCAGCAAACAGCAGCTCCTTGCAAGGCCAAAGAGCCTTTGCTGCTTTTCCTTCATGTCTGCAATCTTGCTGCAGGCACTACACCTAGAGAAACAGCATTTTCTTCTGCCTAATTTTAGCTCTTCACCTTGAGGCCCTGCATTGCCAGTTGCCATGGCGATCCCTCACCACCAGCACTGCCGCTGGCTTTCTCACCCTTGGGTGCTTTGAAAATGTGTCTTTTTTCCTACTTGCTCCCCAGGAGGCAGCCACTGAGGCAGAAGCAGCACATGTGGCTCACTGCACTGTCACTTCAGGTCTTCTGCCTGGTGCTTGCCTGTTCATGTGCAAAGAGCCCTTTTCTGTGGGGTTACACTTCCCAGCATCCTGAAAGCAGCATGTGTTCCCATCCCCATTTGGCAGACAGCCTGGGCCATGAGTGCGTGATGCGGCTGCTGCCTGGCTGCCCTGAGTTTTTGGCTCATGAACCACGGTGATCAGCTTTCTTCATTGTCTTTGCCCAAGAATATCTCTGGGAAGATTGTGTCCCTTTGAAGACTTGCAGGGTGAAGAGTCAGGCATGCCTCTGTGCCATGGCAGATACCAATAACCCAGGGTTTCCTGCATTGGCTTCATGCTTGCTGCTTTTAGCCCTTCCTGCTTGCTCTCTAGGCAGCTGCGGAGTAATTAGAAGTGTTGCCCAAACAGAGAGAGCTTGGGCATCTCGAGGCAAAGAGAGGAACTGCCTTGTCACAACTTGCTCTGTAAATGCCACTGTGCCTCAATTAATAATGACTCTCTGTTCTTTCCTTTCCACCTGCCCAAGTGCACTGTATGCAGGGACAAGTGACACTTCCCAAGCCCATGGTGACAGAAAAAGCAATGGCAGCTTGTGAAGAGGAAACAGTGTAAAACCCGTTATTCCAGTCCCCAAATCCAGACATTAGTTTAAGAGCAATGGCATTAAAACACCGTGGGGTCATGTATGTGTGTGACTTTGCATTTAAACCATTGCAGTTCCTATTTTCAAGCTTTTACATGGTGGGTATGAGGATAAACGATCGAATATTGAAGTGGCAGCTGCCATCCCTGCTTAGTTATGTGACTCCAGCTGATGGAGCTTTATTAAGAGCAAATACGACAGGGTCCGAGGTAAGATGAGAATATCTGTCACAAGAAACTAGTTTAACTGGTAGCATCTGGGAGGCTGCCAGAGATTCAAGAGTGAAGATTGTAAAGTCTCATTCACAGACCCTCGCCGTACTTCTCTATTCATCTACCACTGTCCCCATTACACCCGCAGTTAGATACAGGAGAGCTACTACTCTGCACTATACGATGAACCACCTTAGAGTCGTGTGGTTGTACCAAGTGGTAGCAGTGGCAGCTACTAACTTCATCCATGTGTGGCTGCTAAGGCCTGGTAGAGGAGCACACCTCAACCTGCAAAATAGCTGCACGTGCCAAGTTGTGGTTGCAAGGTGGGGTAGACGTAGGGTAGCAGAGGCAATGCCTGGTGAAGGAAAGAGGTGAGGGTCCTGGAGATTTTGAAAGAGGAGTCTATATGAGTAGAAGGTTTGTAGATGTCATTGAACAAAGTTACTGCTGCTGGGGTGAGCGTTGCAAGGATGGGGGCATAGGGGCTGAGATACTGCCTCAGACTGGAAACTCGGTGGAAGCCAAGAGCTGCTTTCACCAGGGGTGGAGCCACCACTGAGCCTGGTAGTTTCTGCCACAGTGGCTGCTGCCTGAAGGGAGAATGACCATGCTGAGCCTGAGGAGCCCTGTGCCAGAGTCAGACGGCAGGCAGGCAGAGCAGCTTGATTCCTTTCTTTCTCTGGCAAACCCCCTGGGGCGGAAAAAGATGTGCCGGGATGTGGCAATCAGCTCTGACTTACTGCCAGCCTAGGACAGCTTGAAACACCAAAAAGAAGCAACTGGCAAACTGTATTGTTTTGATTAATAAGAAAAATCATACAAACACAGCCTCTAGGCTGGCAGAGGCTGTTCTGTCCGTGTCAGCCTGCCAGCATCCCCGCCCCAATCCCGATGGGAGAGCTGCAGGACAGCTCTTGGGCTTCCGCAGTACTGGGACAGAGCTATGGCCAGCACAGCTGGGCCTCGGGCCTCGTTCCCAGCAAGCTGTGGCAAGGAGAGGAGTTTTCCAAGCCGAGTTTGGTCCTTGCAGATGCCAACTGCGATTGGAGCAGTGCCAGGAGGCAAGAGCCAGGTTTGGCATTGGTGAGCAGGGTTAGGAGCTGGGTGCTGGCTGGTAGTCCTGCCTGGCCATGGCTACGGAGAGGCAGAGCACTGCCATCTATTGCCAGGCACCTGGATTACAAATCTTGGCCGATGATGGTTCAAAGCTACGTCTAGCTTTTGTTTTTCTCGTCTTGGACTCAATGAAGGGATGAGGTGCTGTTCAGAACCCTTTAAATGTATCAGCTTAGGTGTCTGCAATGCCTTTGAGGTGTAAGAATGCAGTGTCAGGCTCCAGCCTGGAAGAATTTGCTTTTTCTTTGTGCTTTTAGCTTTTTTTGTTCCTTTCCTGCCCCGTGTTATGTAAAGTTGCTTCGTGCAGTGAGGCACTCATGTTGATCCACCCCAGAAGTGCCTACGTCATTTATACCAGAAGGCAGCTGAAGAGAGGTGCGTGCAGCAGAATGGGCAGTGTTTTTCATAGCTCAGAAATAATATTTGAGAGGAGAACATAGGGACAAGGAGAAGATAACACTCTCTTCATGGGGTGAGCAGGTCTGGCACATGTTGTTTCCTTCTGAACTAAGACTGGCGTGCCTGAATACTGTATTGTATAGGGTAAACAGCAGTACAGGAACATTTGCAGGGAGCAGGAAACATGTTTGTTGCTGTGCAAACCTGGAGACCATCCTTTGAAAACACCTTTGTGGGTTTGATGACTGTGTAGTAGGCCAGCAGACAAAATATTCTGAAGACCAGAGCAAGGTCACTCAAAAAATAATCTGGCTGTCTCTGGCCTGTATGAGGCAGCAACTCATTGTGAAAACAAAAAAAGAAAATAAGGATAAAAAGCAAAATGAGAAAAAATGTGGTCAGTGTTTGTTGTTATATGTGTAAATAATGCTTGCTCCTCAGGCACATTTGGCTCCTTTTTGATCATGTACTTTTAAAAGTATATGATGGAGGCATAAAGTTAAGAATAATATTCAGGTGAGAAGGTTAGAAACTCCGTTGCGTATTAGAAGAGTTCTAGCAGATGTAACTGAACTGTCCCTTGTATTACTGGGAGAAAACTGTAAAGCATATAAATTCTGCTGCAGGGTACAAGTCAACTGCTGGCTAGTAGGAACCAGGAAGACCTTTTCTCTGTGTAAAGGTTACTGTCTAATTATCTATAACAGTGTTTCTTCCTTTGGAATGTTTAATCTTGACCAGTGGGTGCAAGATAATGGGTCATGTAGTTTTGTAAAGTATTTTTGTGACAAGGGCATTATCTGCTGCCTGATGGCAGTTTCTTCCACTGTTTGGTATCACACCTTTTACCAGGGTTGTGTTTTTGTTCTTCTTGAATGTCTAAGCACAGACATTTCTACTCCCTACCCTCCATGAGAAAAATTTTGAAGAGAACAGTCCTTCATGTGAGCAAATTATTCTTTTCGTTTGCACTAGGCTTCCTCTTGCTCATGTTTGCTCCAGTTCTCCTGGGTGATTGCCTGGGAGAGACCTGAAGGAAACCCTTTATTGCTGGAGCTGTCTTTTATCTGCCTTTGGTTATTGTCTGAGCTGTCCATCTATTGCAGTCATATCTCTCATTCTGTAATGTGTGCTTTACCATCCTGGTGCTCAGTGGTCCAGTCTACAAATTAAATGTATTTTTTTAAAGCCATGTTGCTGCTCTTCTGAGTAACTTGATGTATTTTGTGTCTCTTACTTTGTGTCTTGCAGGAAGAGCCAAGGAGCAAATCCAAGATCTGTGCCAATGTTTTCTGTGGAGCTGGACGGGAGTGCGCAGTGACTGAGAAGGGAGAGCCAACCTGCCTCTGCATTGAGGTACGAGGGCAGCATAGGGTCTGCACCTGAGACAGCTGGGTTTCAGTCTCAGAATGGGATGAGACTGTGACTGCTTTGGAGCAGCTGCAAATTCAGAGTGGTTCTTTGACCAACAGTGCCTTTCCCAGCATGGTGTAGGGGAAGATATTGTCTGGGGTTTGCATCTGTGCTGCTCACAAAACCACCTAGGGTCTTCACATGCACAGGAAGCTTGGCTGCAGGTCTTTTGTTGGGAAAGCCCAGTGGGGTATTGATATACAGCTGGCTTTGGAGGGCACTCTGTGGAGTTGCCTGTGAGCCCCAAGACAGCCTGGCCTCACTGGTGTCATTTGAGGACGTTACAAGCACCCTACTAAAAATCAGCCTTTGTAAAATGGAAATAATTGTGATAGAGTGCTGTGAAAATGAATAGCTTCATCCAGCAGGGAGCCAGAGATTATTGGAAGAATCTTTTCCAGCTGTAGAGACACAACATCTCCCTACTCTGCTCTGCCTGTGCTTTCAAACCATTCCTGCCTGGCTCCTGGGAATTTACATATGACTCTTTGTTCCCACTTTCTGCAATGCCTGCAGCTCTGATGTGGCCAGCCTGGGCACTGGAGTGTGAAATGCCCCATTAGCAGGAAGATAATCTGTCACTCTGGGTAGTCTTGCCTAGACTGAAAGCGATGGGAGAAAGAAGCCCACAGCCTGAACAGTGGCACTGGTGAACTCTCCCTCTGCTGTAGGCTATTGTTTGCTTGTTCTGCATTCAGTTGCAGGAAGGTGGAGCATAGTCTGCAAGGAGATGGAGCAGAGCTGAGCAAACAGATATGTGGAAAACAGGTTCACAGAAATTAATCGGTCAGTCGTGTCCGTGGCACACAGAGCGGCATTTGCAGGATGTTGCTCAGTATTTATGCTGGTCATTCATTTTTCCTCTCAGCTCTCCTTTCAGGAAGATTCTTCTTGTCGCGGTGGTGGTGGTGGTGGAAGCTGGGATAAAGTGAAACCTTTGAACTGACACCCACAGACTTTCCTGTTTTTCTGGGGTGTTGATGAATGGGTTCAGCCTGTTCCAAACACTTTATGGGCCAAGAGGGCTGTGCCAGCAGCCTCTGCTGGCTTGGTCTGATGCTTGGATCTGCCTCCTCCCTCTAAGTGACCCAAAGAGACAGGTAAAATGCAGTCTTCTCTGGCTCTCTCACAGCAATGCAAACCTCACAAGAGGGCCGTGTGTGGTAGCAATGGCAAGACATACCTGAACCACTGTGAGCTGCATCGTGATGCCTGCCTCACTGGCTCCAAGATCCAAGTGGATTACGATGGCCACTGTAAAGGTAACGATGGCAATGAGGGCCAGCTACACTTTAAGGGAGAGTGGTTGGAGACCAAGCATGATAACCAGGCAAGACAGAGGCCTCACCAGCCAGGACCTTGTCCTACGGTTGCTGAATGGGATAAACAGGGCAAGCCTGGGAATGGTAGTCAGGATCAAACAAAAGTCAGGATCACTGAGCAAGTTTCTGGTGGTGAAGTAGGCCTGAAGACAAGCCATGAAGTCAAGTCTGGTGATGGTACCCAGAAGCAGACGCAGGCCAGTAATTGCCAGACAAGTCCATAGCAATGCAGTCTGTGTGAGGTCTGAGATCAAAGTGGGAACACAGTGATCAGATTAGGACCTAGATCAGCAAGGGTCTGTGGTAGGTATGGGAATGGTTACAATAGAGCTGGAGACAGGCATACCTACAGCATAACCTCAGGCAAGGACTAAGAGCCAAGATGAAGTGGAGCCCCTGGCCTTGTGGACAGAGTGTGACTGGAGGCCTTGGGTGAGCTTGGCAAAGTCATTAAAACCCTCATTAGTGCACTCAGAACCCTGACACTGCCTGTGGTGGGATCTTGGAGCTATTGTCTTTGTGGGATGCTGAGAAGGGAGCACTCACAAGCATGGCAACTTCCTGCTGCTGCCTTCTTCTCTTGAAGCTTTCAGGTTTAGTTAGGCAGGTGTCTCAGCCTGCTGAGGAAAGGTCAGACTGTGAGGATAAACCCCCAAAGCTTTACATGTTTATGAGGGACCTCAAGAACTTCAGAAGCAAGGATTTTGCCTCAACAGTGGGACTGTTTAACTCACTCCCACTGCAACCACATAGTAAAAACAAGTGTTTCTTTATGTTCAGATAGAATTTTATGTGTTTAAGTAGGTACCTGCTGCCTCTTGACCTATAGCTGGACACCATGGATAAGAGCCTGGCTGGTTGTTTCCATTTTTCCTCCTATCAGATCTATAGACATTAATGAGATTGCCCTTGAGCCTTCAGGCTAAACACTTCATGGTGTCCCCACAGGATGGCAGGTGTTCCAGTCCCTTAACCATATATGTGGTCCTTGAGTTTCCAAAGACTCATGGGTTGCTCTACAGTAGCTCAGTCAGCTCCCAGGGTAGGAAGAGGTTTGTACTGCTTCATGTTCCATTAGACATGATGTCTTCTGTCTTTCATTAACAGAGAAAAAATCTGAGAATCCAGCTGCAAGTCCAGGTAAGAAACCCATTCCTTGGCATGGCTGTGGCCTCTGCATACATTTGGGAAAGAGGTGGGGCAGAAGTTCTTCTGGGGGAGCTGCACAGCATTGTGTAAAATATCAGACCTGTGCATTGACCATAGCAGAGTCTGCGATGGTAGATCTGCTAAAATATGATTGCCCAGTTCTTTATCTCTGGGTAACCTTTCAGAACTAATTCTCCTGTGCTCCTCACTGGCTGGAATGTCTCATTGTCTCACAGAAGCAAGATCTAGGATTTCAGATTGCCTTCTAAATACTTGGTTCTGTTTTGTCACTCAAGGTGATATCTCCCTAGAGAGACTTGTGACTGCAGAGAGCACTGTGAACAAGCTCAGCAGGAACCGCACTCATTTCCAGTCAAAGTAGTTGAGGCAGGGCTTTGAAGAATCAAAATTGCCTGAGATAGCAAGCTCTAAAATTCAAGTCTTGGCAACAGCAGCTTGTTCACTTTAGTCTTCAGCCTTGCAGTGAATGGAGGTTTTGTTACTTGAGAATTAACAGTTGAGTGCCTGTTTTGCACCCAGTTGGGAACCCTAGGAACACTCTTCAGAGCCAGTCAGTCTCTTTCCTGTCTCATTCAGTCCAGAGACTCTTGACACCAATCTGATCCAGCCTAGGTTGTTACTCTCCCTCTATAAGCTTTGAGGACAGAAAGGCCGAAGGGATTTGTGAGGCGTGTTGTTTTCTAGCCTTGCCACATGGTGTCACCCACAGCCCATTCCTGTTCAGCACAGAGCGACTCTGCCCTGGCGCATCTCCAAGGACAGAGAGGCCTGCATCAGGGGTGGCTCACTGGTTTTTATTTCTCTCTGAGATCTCCCTGCCAAACTAGTTTTTCTCATCCTTGCTTTCTCTTATGCTACACCTTCCCCTGTACCAGTTGTCTGCTACCAGTCGGACAGGGACGAGCTTCGTCGCCGCGTTATCCAGTGGCTGGAAGCTGAGATTATCCCAGATGGCTGGTTTTCCAAGGGCAGCAACTACAGTGAAGTCCTAGACAAGTATTTCAAGGTAAGCAAAGCAGTGCCCTGCCTCAGACACCAGAAAGCATTTGCCCTGTCACTGCAAAACAGCTACATGTCCTCACCTCAGAGGTGAGGACACATCACAGTGTGTGATGTGTTGGTCAAGCTGGGGGCCAGAGCAGTCTGGTGTATTCTGTAGCAGCTGCTGATGGAGCCACTGGCATAACTATGGAACAGCCTAGACCTGGAGTATCCCTGAGAATCTGACCTGCTCTGAGGTAAAGGAGTACTGCGTCCAGTCCTGGAGCCCTTATTCCAAGAAGGATGTGGACATGCTGGAGCATGTGCAGAGAAGGGCCACGAGGATGATCAGTGGGCTGGAGCACCTCTCCTATGAGGACAGACTGAGGGAGTTGGGGCTGTTCAGTCT
>JAOXOE010000001.1:52955316-52966692 GCA_028565055.1 Phoeniculus purpureus
GGAGTCTCCTTCTTTAGAGACGTTTAAAACCCACGTGGATATGTTCCTGTGGGATTTGGTCTAGGTGATCCTGCTGTAGCAGGGGGATTGGACTAGATGATCTTTTCAGGTCCCTTCCAATCCCTAATGATTCTATGATGCAATGAACAAAGCTAACTGTATAAAGTGTATTCTCAGTTAGGTGTGAGTACCAAAAAGGAGCAGTCCTTCACATTAGCAGTGTATTCCAACCCTCTGTGGCCTTAAATCTTGTAAATGTACAGCCAGAGATTACTTAGGTGACAGGAAACTTACTGTCTCTTTTATTTCCTAATACATTAAATTTCCAGTGCACCTTGCTTACCTTTTGCCTAGACCCAGTACAAGGAAGATGGTGGGAAAACACAGCTCACAGTCAACCTGCAGCTAGAGCTGGTACAAGCACCACATGAAAACGTAGTTTGGAATCTTTCCCTTCTGTGTATGCCACTGAGGAGAACAGGCTGCCCATGGTTAGGCTGTGCTTGCATCTCTACTCATGTGACAGCATATAGATGTCAGCAGGGTCCTATTCCTCCTGTTCTAAATATTCCTGCACTTCCCAGCCTTTTGCTAGGCAAGGGAGTATTTTATGACTATTGTCTTTTGTTTGTGTCCAGTGAAGTTTCCTTACAGAAGCCACTTCTGCCAGCCATCTCGGAGCCTTCCTAGTTGTTATTGTTTTTACTTGTCTCTGCCCTGAAGCCAGTAGAGCAGGGACCAGCTTAGTACAGCCCTGTGCAGAACCTATCTGTTTCCTTGCAGGGGACTCTGCGTAGATGCCCTCATCGAACTGTCTGATGAAAATGCTGACTGGAAGCTCAGCTTCAATGAATTTCTCAAGTGCCTCAGCCCATCCTTCAACCCACCAGAGAAAAGTAGGGACTCATTACTTGTATTGGGGAATCAGAGGGTTCTGGTAAGGAAAAAAAGAGACCAGCTTTGGGCCAGCATGGGATGCTGTAACTCCACTTGCAGAGATAATGTGATACACGCCTACCTCCCGTCTGACAGCACATTGTCAAAAGTATTAGTTTTTCTGTCCCAGAGCTCCCACAGCTCTTGTGATCAGAAAGGTTTGCATTTTAGAAGCAAGGATGTAGGTCAATTGGATGTGGTTTGCTTGGAAGGTCAAGGCATGTGTTAAAAGCGTGGAGGTAAGTCATGCAAGGAGTTCATGTCTGGTTAACTTAGGAAAGTCAGATCAAACTGAAGTCCTGCTGCTCTTTTCCTTTCACACAGAGAGCCTCCCTGATGAACATCTCAAAGTTCACTGTTCTTCCAAATCCTGCCTAGCGCTACAGTTCACGTGGAAGCAGCTTAGTTTTCTGCTGACCTGGCATGCCTGGCCATTCATCTAATTGTCCCCTCAGAGGCTGCCAGTCCAAAGGTGCTGGATTCACATCCTACCGCAAGTGGCACTGAGGAGCAGACAGACTGTGCTGCTTAAAGCATGTTAAGTTGAACTCTGTTGTACATCTCAGTGGGAAGCTCTAGGGATGCTGCATCTCCTTCCGGAAAACGTGATCAGCTGGTTTTCACTTAATTCTGTACAGTGCTTTGGGGGCCTTGACTTAAACATATAATAGAGCTGAAGTGGGAAATGTGAGCTGAAGTGAAAGAAACTTTTTCCCCCACTCATTTCTCTCTCAGGGGAACAGCAAATACACAAATCTTTTTCCTACCTGGAACAGGAATTGTTAAATTGAGGTTTCATTTGAAAGTGAGAAACAGAAATATGTTCTTTTGAGAAGCTAAATTAACTGTTTGACTCTCCCACATAACTTTTTGGCTCATTTCACGCACCAAATTCAGCATGAGTGTTTTAGTCATTATGAAATTTGAGGCGATTAGGGGAAGGCAGGCCTCCTGCAAAACTCTGAGCCTCTTCTCTCTCAAGACATCTCCATGTTGTCTTTTGCCTGCTCACAATCTCACAACCACTGCCCTTGTTTTGTGTCTCCCTAGAGTGTGCCCTTGAGGATGAAAGCTATGAGGATGGAGCAGAGACCCAGGTGGAGTGCAACCGCTGTGTCTGTGCCTGTGGAAACTGGGTGTGCACTGCAATGACATGCGAGGGTCTGTATGCTCTGCAGACGATCTGTTTGGTCCTGAACAAAAGGGATTTTTGCTTTCTATTTTTCCAAGGGCACAAGCTGTCTAGATTTCTTCTCTCTCCAGCCTTTCTTCAGGTTCTCTGTGGGTGGCTTCTACATCACCCTCCCATGCTTCCTGTTGGCCAAACCCAGGCTGGTTCTGTTGTAGAGGTCAGAAAGTGTGTAACTGGTCAAGGGCAATGCTTCTGGGGTATGTAGCTCAGATGTGGTGCCGTGAAAATATAGCACTAAATCTTCCAGACCAGAGCCACTCTGCATCCAGCTGGCTTTGGGGCATACACAGATCAAATAGGCCACTGTCTGCAACTGTACGTGTAGGTGTGGCAAGTCAGCTTTCCTGTATACGTGTCCTGTATACGTGTCCTGTATACGTGACCCTCGCTGTATCTGTGTTTATGGTATCTGTAAAGCAGGATTGCCCCAGAGAAGAGATAGGAGACCTCATCCAGTAATGCCAAGAAAGCACTTTACCTTCTTGCCATAAAAACTGTAGAAAATAATGATGGTAGAGACAAAAGGAAGTGGTGTTCATATTAAGGTGGGGCTGTCAGTCTGACTGTTCTTCTTTTGAAAGGCGCTTCTTAAACTTTCACAGCGAAGTTACAGTTGTGAGAAGTTCTGTCAGGGTTGTAAACAGCAGTTCTCCATTTTGCCTTCTCACAGACAGCCCAGGGTCAGTAGAAAGCCAGCTTTCCTCTGCAGTGGGAAATGTATGGTTCCTTTCAAGGCCTTTCCACGGAACCGTGTCCACCTTCCTAGATCTGCACTGCATTTTTCTGGCCCACATCCCTAGAAACCAGGCCTTTGCTCGAGCTTTGTTTTCAGTGCTGTGCAGGAACTGTCAGCTTATGTTAACTCAGGTCTATCTTATAGCCACCAGTTTGGGCAGAGGAGAGAGGGGAGCAGCCAGGGATATTTAACAGAGTTTTTCACGTTAATCTGGCCTTCTACAGCAAAGGCTTTGGCATTTCCTCAAGCCAGACTTGGCTATGACAGCAGAAACTCACCTTGGAAAAGACAACTGTAATACTAATAGAGCTGCCTGCGGAGCTGTGGGTTGGTCTCAGAGGTTAAGCAACCAAACAAGAGACTCCTTGCTGTCTCCCAAGAAACAACCTTCTAAGTTGCTATGCAACACCTGATCTTGCTGTCTACTTTGTTCCCCGCATCCATGGCAGAAGCATGCAATGGGATAACAATTCCTTGACTTCCTGCCCACATCAGAGCAGCAGAGGGGTTAGAGGCCATTGTTAGTGGGATAATGAAGCTAAAGAATCCGATAATCAGATCAGATACATCAGCAGGTTACATCTCCGCAGAGCGAAATTACCTCTCCATTAGGCATCAGTTATTGTACTTGGAGAACAGTGAGTTTCCATTTATTCCCTACAAGAGGCCATGATGTTTGAACTAATTATAGGTGCATCCTCTGAACAATATGTAGCCTCTTCCTTGTAGTTTTTATCATATGGAAGAGAAAGACAGGGACAGACTGGACACCCAGGTTCTGAAGTCCAGGCAGCCACAGGGCCTGTTGTTTTTATGAGAAGTCAGCCCACAGCATCTTCCAGCAAAGACTCCCTAAGCCTGAGGTATGTTGTGGCCAGCCTGACTCTTTGTTCTACATGGTTCAGCCTCTGAAATTTGCATCACAGAATCACAGAATGTTATGGGTTGGAAGGGACCTTGAAAGATCACGTTAGTCCAACCCCGTCTGCTGGAGCAGGGTAAGCCTGTGTCACCTGGTGTACCCAGACCTCTCCCATCAAAGTACAAACCAGGCCTGACCCTGCTTAGCTGATCCAGCGTTCCATCTCTCTATGTATTTCAGTGTTTCCAGCCATTCCTCTATTTGTAATAATGCTGAATTCTATTTCTGTTTGCAGGGAAGAATGAGAAGGTCCCTGCTCAGAGACAGCGACCTAATCAAGACTTGACTGAGGAGGAGCTGGCTAGATACGTTCAAGAACTGCAGAAGCATCAGGTTAGCATGAAGCTGGGAATGTCTGCTTGCACTAAGCCTCTCCTTGCTAGAGGAAGTTCCTTCTGCTTCTGCCACTTGGAGACATCTGGTAGAAGGGTCAACATAGTAAAGAGGGATCCTTGTTGCCTGTGGGGACAAATTCAGGTGTGGGGCTTTGAGGTATAACCCAGTTTTGGTGCAGCTTGTGGATGGACCAAAACCTTCAGGGCACTGCCAGCTTCTGGGTCTGTAGAACCTCACTCATGTGTTCTTTTTCTGTAGGAGACGGCTGAGAAGACCAAGAGAATGAGCACCAAGGAGATGTAAGGGGCCTCCACACTGGAGGAGCCCAGGAGGATGGGTCCAACATGCTACTCTGTCCTCCAGTGCTGATCTCAGTATGAAAAAGTGTCTGCTACAGTTGCCCAGTCACAGATATTTACATTGTATAGTGACGGGTTATTTGTTTTGTAATACACAGAGAATGGGGCCAGGAAAGGGGAGCAGAGCCCACCTGTTCAGGGAGCTTCATTGCTGGGGCCTTGGAAGGCTGGGAGTGACTTACTGCACCCTCTGAAACCCTTTCCTAGAGCAGACAGCAGCCTCCCTCCAGGAGCTAACAGGGATTTCTTGTTTGCTTGGATCTGGGGAAAGGATGGAGGTCAGTGCTGGATAGAAAAGGGGTTTTTCAATTGATACAATTGTCAGCACCACCCTTGGCTGCAGAAATACAGTCCTGGCAGTTTTATGGCTGAGCATTTGTGCTGCAGGGCATCACTAGCCAAGGACCTTGCCCTGCTTACCTCCCCTTTGGTTCGAGCTCCTCAAACCTGATCAGCCTGGTGTGACACCTGGAAGTCATGGTGCCATGCTGCTGGCATGAGTCCAGCACATTCCTCCTTGCTTTCCATCGGACTGTCCCCAGCAGCTCCTCCAGTACATTGTGGGCTCCAACACAACATGGTTCCTTTTGACCTCATCTCACTTTTACTCCCTGCCCCCTCCATAGAGGTGCTATCATATTTTTTTCTTAGCACATTCACTTGCTGACTCCCCCTTTTGTATTGTTTTTTTTTTTTAATTACCTTATTTCCTATGGTAGTAATTCAGCTTTTATATGTTTTGTAGTTCTAGACCTTTCAAGAAAACCCAGCCTGCGTGGCTTTGTTACTGACAGTGCTGTCATGCCCATGCATAGTTTGTATCATGCTGCACTCGGCCACCGCAAACACCACAAGCAGCTTATGAGCCCTGCTCTCCGGGCTATTTCTCAACTGGGGATAGCAGTATCCCTATGGGAAGAAGAGACAGGGCTGGACCAGATTTACACTGCAGCTCTTTAGCTCTTGCTCCCTTAGCTAGCATTGACCATGTGCTCAAAGTCTGTGCTTGTGCCTCTCTAAATTGCCTCAAGAGAAGTGCCAAGAACAGACAGAGGGACGAGGCAATCCCATTAGTAGAATGAGCTAAAAGGCTCAACTGTCTAGAACACTATTTAGTTGGAGTCTGGGCTGTTAGCCGTCATCTTGGGCTTTGCATCTCCCTCTGGAGTGAAGCGGCAGCATTATTTGATTCCAGGTCTCAGTTTGGAGTCAGGGCTGGAAGCCTCATTACAGATGTGTTTCAGAGTGTTTGGGATCTTTGACCACCCTCACATCTCGTCATGGGTCATTTTTGTCTGACTCATGTCTCAGATCATTGGTCCTAGATACAAATGAAATGCCGTCTTGTTGACAATCACCTCTGTAGTCTCAAGCCCAGATGGTTTTCTCCTGCAGTTGTCAAATGTACTTTAAACACTTGCACACCTCAACATTCAGTTTCCATGTTCCCTTCATGCCCCTGCTGTGCCTCTCTGAGGTGACTGCTTGTGAATTCTATTTTCCTGTTTGTGAGCAACTTGCGCAGTTGTCGCCATGTGTCTTGCAGTCCTTAGTGCTTACTCAAGTGAAATTCCACATGCACCTGCAAAAGAATGTTCTGCTTGAGTGAAGATCAGAAGGACTTTTGTCCCAACCTTCCCCTTTTTGTGCAGTGCTTTCCATGGAGAGGAAGAATGAGCTGGTACCCAGCAAGTGTAGGAAAAGAAGAAATCTTGGCCCCTCCTGCGGTCTTGCCCATGAGCCAGATTTGTTAAAGTCTGTCTGGTCTTTGAGCTGTTTTCCTCATGTGAATCCAGCGGACATCATTGACTTTGACACATTGCCACATTTCCAGTGAGAATCATGTCAAGCTCTATCCTGCCATGCTTGAAGGTAGTACAGATGTGGGCTGGTTCTTCTCCCATAAGGGTTTGGATCTAAGAAGCTGTCACCTGTGAAGATGAGGGGAATGAGATCACAGGAGCTGAGGGTAACGTGGTCAACACTACATTGAGGTGGAGTCATTGTTTATGGTCTGGTGGCACTGAAGGAGGCATTTGATGGAATGAAGAGCGCCCTGTTGAGACCTCCCAAACAGTACAAGCAAACCAGCTTCATACGCTGGATCTGGAATCGCAGGAACATTGTTAATAAATGTTTTGGTTTATTTCTACTCTGCTCTGAAAGTTTGTGCCTCCCAGTTCGCTTCCTTCCAGCTCAAATCGTTAAAGTGCCTTAACGATTGCCTTACAACAGCTTGCCTTAAGGGCTTTCCCTGCATGGGGACAACATCTTACTGTCTGGTCAGGGAAATCTCCAGCTGGGAGAAGCAGAGCATGTGCAGGCAGAGGAGGCTGATCCCTGGCTGAAGGGCTTTTGCAGGCTGCGTTAAATGATACATTCTCTAGTCCCTTTGCTGTCTCCTGCAAGTGAAGTGTGTGTTCTGCAAGGGTGGCTGCTGGGGGCAGCTGGAGAGGTGACAGAGGTGGCAATTGAGGTTTACAGAGCTTGCGCTTGCACTGAAAGGCAGAGGGATGGGCTGCTACCTCAGGCAAGGTGAGCTGAGCTCTCTGACAAGCCATACACCATACCCTAGAATAGCCCAGGGCAGCAAGGATGGAGTGTAGCGAAGATGCCTCCTCCGAAAGAGCTGCCTCGTGTGGAGCTTTTTCCTCCTTGAACCCTCAGAGGGAAACACATCTGTGGAGAGCGATGCCAGTTCTAAGGGCTATGGTACCCTGAGGGGACCAAAACATCCTGCCTCACCTCACCAAGGGGAAGGGCAACCATTTGGTGAGCCATGCCCAGACTATACCCCACAGCAGGCTGGTCTGTTGACAGCTTTTGTAGAGTGACTGTGCTGCTGGGGAAGAAAGGGCTGAGCTCCAGCCACTGCCCTCTGGGACAATTGCTGTACAGGCTGCAAGGGGCAGGGAAGGAGCTTCTCTTTTTTTTCCCCCAAAAGGCCAAATTCAAGCAAGAAACAAAAAAGTCCCGAACAAAAAAAATCCCTTCCATCTATATTCCCTCCTGTATGTGTGTGAACTTTATCAGTATTCCGTAGGTTTCCTTAGTGCACTTATTTTACTTGATTTTGTAATTGATTTGAAGCAAAGGAGTTTGGATATTACTGCCAAGTAAATAAAACAAAATTTTAAAAATAACACAGGCTTTGTTTTGCTTACCACAAGCCACATTTCTTGTTTTGCACTTCCAGAAAGCTCTCTCTACACACTGAGACAGATACATATCTCAATGTGCTTTGGAAAATGTTAGAATAGTCTGGGTAGGAAGGAACCTTAAGAGTCATGTAGTGCAACTTCCCTGCAGTGAGCAGAGACATCTTCAACTAGATCAGGTTGCTCAGGGCTCCATCCAATCTGCCCTTGAAGGTTTCCAGGGATGGGACATTGTCACGATCCACACTTAGGTGGGCAGTTTTACTGTGATCTCAAAGTGCAGGATATAAGGCAAACACGCCCACGGGTTATGCATCAACACAACTTTATTGTTTAACAGTGCACAACAGAAAAAGTGATGGAGAGAAAAGAAAGGAGGAAAGAAATAGGGTAAAAAGTGGAAAAAGGATATAGCTACCACTGCAGAAATCCAGCCGTCTCCAGATTTTCCCAAAGTCCAGCAGCATCCTGCTGGTCTTCTGGTCCTTTGGTGGGAGAAGCTTCCACAATTCTCCCTAAGAAGCCATCCTTTTAAGCCGAACTGTACGCCTTAGCCCCCTCTGTCCTATGGTGGGAGGGGGCTGTCCACCTTTGGCTCTTTGAACCATCCTTCCAGGCCCAAAGGGGAGTGTCTGAGGGTGTGTTCTCCCTAGAGGCAGGTATCTTCTGGCCAGGAGGTATTACCCTGATTAATATTAGAGGGGTTGGTGTAATCAATTCTTGACACAGCTATGAAGATTCTGAGACAGTGCGGCACCAGTTTTTTGGGGCTGTGCTCCATGCAGTCACCTCATCCTGGTAGCGATCATGTTGAGACAAAATTCTTCCAATTAAGAGTCTTCCAATTAAGAGTCTTACAGGCATCTTCCACCTCTGGGCAAACTGTTCCAGTGTTTAACCACCCTCATGGTAAAAAAAATCTTCCTTGTATCCAGTCTAAAACTCCCATCTTTAAAACCTTCACCCCTTGTCCTGATGAAGACAAGCCCCGCTAAAATGTTTGTCTTTCTTGTAAGCCCCCTTCAAGTACTGAAAGGCCACAATAAGGTCTCCCTGGAGCCTTCTCCAGAGGGAACTGGAGATGAACGAGACCATCTCACTGTGTCTGATGGAATGCTACCTTCAGTTGTCACAGTAAAGGCAGATGTAGATGAGACAAAAGAAATGCTTTTGAATGTTAAGTTTAGTGAAGAACTGGAAGACGCTTCTTTGATATTTCACATCCCTGTATGGATTTTAAGAGGACCACAGTAACTGCTATCAGGGATAGACCAAGTACATCCGATCCTACCCTGAGCTGGGAGAACAAACTGGTGACCCTCCTGAGGTCACTTCTTTTTCTGATGGGACTTTGTAAAGACAGGGCTGCATGGCTCACATCACCTTTGCTGAACTGTATGATGAAATAATGGCCTTTAGTGGTATTGCATAACCAGAGGATAATGTCTTACCCTTCCTCTCACCCATGACTAATGAACCTAGTGACTTCTAGTACTGTGAGCACTTGTGCACAAGTGGCAGTCCAGGGGATGAGAAGGCTGCCTGCTTTTATTTCACTCGCTACGCCCATGCACCTTACAAAGCCATTTTAAAAACCCAAACAAACGTTGTGTCTTACCTGTTCCTCTTCACTGCACAGGGCCCCTTTAGCATGTCCCAGTGGCAGTGTACGCAGTCCTCACTGGGGCACTCCCTGCTCAACAGCAAAGCACATCTGCTCTATTACTTTAATTGCCACTGGTAGAATTTCCCAGGGTTTTGAGAAGGAATGAAGGGATTCCTCAGCCACACATATAGGTTCCATTTATAGATGGAACTATAAGTACTTTGCCTTGTGCTCCATGCATGTGTGCCAAAGCAAAACATTTTGGGGTGGGAGAGAGGAATAAGCTGGAAGGCTTATGCCTACCTCTGTCAGATGCCTGGCAAAGCCTCTGGCCCATGTGTTTATGACGTTAAGCACTTCTAAGCATTAACATGCTGCTGCACTGTGTAACTACAAGCTCTTCATCACAATTGTCCAGCGCTGTTAAGCTTCAAACTGAGAAACATGCCATGTAAGTGGCTGATCAAGACTGACTGCATTTGCAAGGTATTTATTAACTTCCATGCTGAAGATGAGAACAAACTGTCATAAGACTCAGTTCCTGAAAAATCTGAAACAGTTCACTGGGGACAAGTTTGGGAGAACACTGGCTTCAAGCCCTGTAGGAGGCAGGAGCGAAATCCAGATGGCCTTACTGAAGTGCTTGCATAAACCCTCCCACAAACCATCCTGATCCAGCTGAACCAACACAACCTCAATAAAGTGGGCAACGTTTTATTGAAAAGAAACAACTACACTGGTGCAGTGTCTGCTCTTATGCAGCTCTCTCTGGGTTCATCAGTGAATTCACAGGGACTTATCAAACAAATTGAAGGTGACTTGTTCATTCCCACCCACTACCCACATCCTTTCTTGAAGGCTGGGCACAGCCCTGACAACTCCCTGCTCTTGGGAATGGGAGCTGTCACTTCAAAGTATTCGTAGTGCTAAAATCCAGAGTTCATAGAACAGCTAAAGGAAGGACAAGTGGATCATGGGTTTTGACCACAATGTTCTGGACATCTTCAAACTCATCACTGTTACTGCTTCATGCATTCTTCATAGATTCTTGGCTGGTACAAGATACCCACTCATGTAGGTCTGGAAGCTAGGGATGTGGTTTAGCAGTGACCTTGGTACAGATAGGTTAATGGTTGGACACGGTGATCTTAAATGTCTTTTCCAGCCTAAACAATTCTAGGATTCTATGGAGTGTTTGCATTTCTGCCATGCCATGATGACAGAGACTTTTGTGTCTATGAAGTGGTTTTCATGCATATGAAGCTTTTTAAGTGAGTGGGAGATGGCTGCTCCCTTCAATTTTGGTTCCTCTATGCATCACAAGGAAGTAAGTCTGGTTTTTAAACCTGGACTTTGTCAGGGAAAAAGTTCTCTTGGGCTGTGAATCTTCTCATTGTCATCACACATGGTTGCAACTTCTTCTGATGGGCGATTACTGATTACACTGCTATTAACCTGTGTCCAAAGGGCGATGAACTGAAATCACCAATCTCAAGGTTGCCTCTTCATAGATGGTACAACCAAGGTCATCTGTGTGCTAGCCTGTAACATACATCAGGCTTCTTTGCCCGTGGCCATGGATTAACTTCTGCCAACGCCCTAGCTGAAGATTAAAGCTTTGCACATCCAGATGAGGAGATACACCAAGGCACTTCTGGGGAGACACCTCTGTTCTGGTGCCAAAGAACCAAAGCACACAGGCCTAGACAAAACACTGGCCCCACCAGCAGCAACCACAGCAGAGAGCGCTCGTGATGTTAGCCCCAAATCTGTGTTCTTTTACTACTGCACTAACAGCCACTCCACACCCAGAGAGGAGGGGTTCCTTTATTGCAGGTTTGTGCAAAGCTGGGAGCTAGGTGGTCATCTACAAAGTCAGTTCCCCAAATTGTGAAAGCAGTCACTCACAAGGACTGGGCTAGGGATAAGTTGAGCAAACTGGATGTACATAAATCCAGGGGCCCGGATGGGATGCACCTGCGCGTGCTAAGGGAGATGACGGATGTCATTGCTAAGCCACTCTCCATCATCTTTTCTGAGTCATGGGGATCAGGAGAGGTGCCTAGGGACTAGAGGATAGCAAATGTCACTCCAATCTTCAAAAAGGGAAAGAAGGAGGACCCAGGTAACT
>JAOXOE010000001.1:52966792-52987262 GCA_028565055.1 Phoeniculus purpureus
CCTGGCCTTAAACACCTCCAGGGACGGGGCCTCAACCACCTCCCTGGGCAACCCATTCCAGGCTCTCACCACTCTCAGGTCATACTTGCTGTGTCCAAGAATGTAGAGTAACATTTTCAAAAGTGTCCCAGATTGTAGATTGGCCAAATACCAAGTTCTGAAAAAAAAAAATTGGTTTCAGATTAAATGAAATGTGCAGAACAGCAGTTCTCAGCCATCACTGGTCCTTAAGTAATAATTCTCTGAAAGCTGCATTTGGAAAGCAGCCCTGACTTGTGCCCATCCCACTGTGCTGCTTTAACCTTTCGGATCCCTCTGACTGCAACAAAATCTGAGGATTGTGCACAGCCTTCCCCCACATGGTATGCAACGTTGCAGATAGATATGTTAGCTTTTTAGCCTTTGATTTTAACAGTCTAATCTTTAGTTTTTACTGTGTATGTTAGTTGTTCAAACCAAGTCCTCCAAGCCAACACATGCAGAGGACTTCTAGTTCTGTGAAACCCCACCAATTTCTGTGAAGCTTTTTCAAGCATACATTGTATGATTAATCCACGCTTACAGCTATTTGCACTTCATTCTTTCTGAAGCAAAACTAGACAGGCAAGTACCATTTGTTCCTGCATTTATCTTGTTATTGGCTCTAACGTAGTTACAATGCTGTCCAAACTAACTGCACTTCCTTATGTTTGTTTACATGCAAAAAAACATATGTACTATAATGGAACTCATTAAGACAACCATCAACATGTTTCTCTTCATAAAGCACGTCTTTAACTCAATCTCCATCCTCTTATGTGCTTTTTTTTTTTGAAGTTGTGCAATAATAATGTTCTTTTTTCATAAGTTTTTGGCAGAATACCATTTTAGTGACTTCTGTAATCTGTGCAAAATCTTTGGGAAGTATTCTTAGTTCTACATAACAGGACTTGTGACCTAGAGGAGTGAAGATTTCTTGCTTGTTCAAAAATAAAGCATATTTTAAAAGGAAAAAAAAAAATTGTACTTAAACTGGGACGGAAGGGAGCACAAAGAAAGGGCGGTTTAGAGATTTCCCTCAGATGGTCCTGCAGTTTGAAAATTACCGAAAGTTTCAAATGTATAGATTCGTGCTTTCATGAAGAAAAAGGTGCATTTTGCTTTAAGAGGACCCCCACCACCACCCAGTGACCTGTTCTGAGAGAGGGGGTGGACTAGGTGACATTATAAAATGTCACCACCTGGGCCCCCATTCTGACTCGGGTAGGCAGCCGGAGAGAATGGGCCCCAACCAGCCCCAGCTCTGACCGAGTCCTGGCCCCAGCTCCAACCCCAGCTCTGAGTTTGCACCACAGACCGGAGAAGCAAGAACTTAGCACCGATCTTCCCCCTTCATGGAGCAACCAGTCAGCGACCCATGGTGAGCTGAAGGATTCTCCCCTTGTCCACTGTAGCTGAAGGGAGGAGACTGCCACATTAGTGGCATGGGGGAGGTCCCCTGCTGATGCTGGCCACGTGGTCAGTCATCATCTTGAGCTCCACACATGGACAGGGCCATGCAGCCAGTCGCCACCATCTTAGAGCCACAGATCAGCAGAAAGAGAGTCTGCTTGTCCTTTCTGCCACTGAGAAAAGCTGGGGATGCTCAAGTATTGGGGAGAGAAGGAGCCTTAAGAGAGGCATCTGACAATTCCTTCGTGCTTAGCTGAACTGTCTTTTCTGAAGGAAGCAGAAGGACTTGAGAATCCTTAGACATTGGGCAAGGAAGAGAGTCTGGGTTCTTCTTGAAAGCATGTGTCTTGCATCGAGGGGTGCAGTTCCAGTTGCTGGGGAATCAGGCCTGTCCAATCAGCATTTTGCTGGAGAAGCTGCGCTGAAGAATTAAGAGTTCACTAGTCTGGACAGCCAAGGGTCCGGCATCTGCAGATGAGAGCGGTGACACACGAGCGCCTGGAGGGTCTCTCTGCATGACTAGAAGATATGGTGGTGGTACCCATCTCTGCGTGACTGACATGTTCTTTCCCCAGGTCTCTAACATAAAAAACCCAAGGACCGATACAATAGTAATAATAGTATTTGATGGCATTTGTGACAGAGTTTCTGGTTCGTGTGCACTAACTTGCTTAACATTTCTTTTCTTCTTTGTGTATATACAGTTATAGCACCAATAAAACCTTTCCCATTTTCCCTAAGCTATCCATCGTTTTGCAAATTCTATCCGAGATCTCATCAAGACCTACTGCTTTGTTTTCTTTTCCTTTATTTTTACTTGAGGTCTTGAACCCACCACAGATGGTGTGCACTTTGCAGAGATTTCTGGTGAGGTATTAGTCCTTCTTAGATAAGCTTAGATGAGCCAGAATCTGGCTCAGTGCTCTTGGTGCCTGCCCTTTAGATATTAATACGCATTAATAAGATTTTTTCATAATCTGAAATAAAACCAAACAAACCAAACAAAGTTTTAAAGAGACTTGCATCTAAATCCAATCATTTACACCACTATATTCGTGCTTCAGCTCAGCTTTATTCCTGAAGGACAATTAGATCGAATGCAAGGATGAAGTGATCTAAATATCTGTGGATGTTGCAGAAATACAGAACTGCTTTACTGGACTGCAAACTGGAGTCCTAAGCCTTCAGTCAAGGCCCCAGGAGACAGAACACAACACATGTTGGGATGAAAAGCCTGGTTTTTAGTGGATTGCCTACTATGAAAATGAGCTCTGTGGACCAGACAGAATCAGCAGTCACTTCCCCTACTCACTCAAACCTCCTTGCAGGTGGTTGTAGAGAATGATAAGGTCTCCCCTGAGCCTCCTGCTCTCCAGGCTACACAATGAGCCAGCAGAATGACCATGAGCCAGCAATGTGCTCTTGTGGCCAAGAGGGCCAACAGCATCCTGGGGTGGATCAGAAAGGGGTGGTTAACAGATGGAGAGAGGTCCTTCTCCCCCTCTACTCTGCACTATTGAGACCACATCTGGAGTATTGTGTCCAGTTCTGGGCCCCTCAGTTTAAGGAGGACATGGAGCTGCTGGAGGGAGTCCAGCGTAGAGCAACAAAGATAATGAAGGAAGTAGAACACTTCCCTTATGAGAAAAGGCTGCGGAGCTGGGTCTCTTTAGCTTGGAGGAGAGTGAGGGGTGACCTAATTAATGTCTATAAATACGTGATGAAGGTTGTCAGGAGGACGGAGCCAGGCTCTTCTCAGTGGCATCTAGTAATAGGACAAGGGCCAATGGGTGTAAGCTGGAACATAGGTGGTTCCACATAAATATCAGAACGAACTTCACGGTGAGGATGATGGAGCACTGGAACAGGCTGCCCAGGAGGGTTGTGGAGTCTCCTTCTTTAGAGACGTTTAAAACCCACGTGGATATGTTCCTGTGGGATTTGGTCTAGGTGATCCTGCTGTGGCAGGGGGATTGGACTGGGTGATCTTTCGAGGTCCCTTCCAATCCCTAATGATTCTATGGTTATGCAACTAAAATTAGCATAATGAACATGTTAATTTTCTATCAAGTTTCTACTGGTGAACACAACTTCAGTCCTAGAGCTAACTGGCCAAATAATTCCTCACTTTGAATTAAGGTGGCAACGAACCTCCTTTTTACTGTGCATGCTCAGGAGAGCAGGGCTTTACCTGGGCCAGGGTCTGTGTGACCTGCAGGTGTGATTTTAACTGCTAGTGAGGCTATAACGAGGACAGTTCAGCGAGGGGACACACAGATCATGAGCTCTCGCATTGACAGCATCTTGATTAACGTCTTCAAACCTGCTTGTGGGTGGCCAACTATCCCTTTTGCTTTTAGGGAGGGTTCGGTGTCTTCCAGCTGCCCACCTCAATATATCGAGTTAGCGCAGCCCTAACGTATCAAGGCTACAACACCCGGCCTCCGGCAGCGGTGCGCACGGGGCTCTGCCCTTCCTCCGGGGCTAGAGCACGAGCGGGCGGGGGCAGAGGACGGTTATTTTTTAACCGTTCACAGGGGCTCAGAGAACCGCTGCCGTCCGGCTCCGGTGTTCAACCGTCTGACGGGAACGGCTGCCGTTGACGATCCGTGGGCACCCAGCGGCTCCCCAGCAGCCCGGGGCTAGCCCACGGTGTGTAACTGCAGGGAAGGGAGGATCGGGGAACGGTAACGGGACGTTCGGTGGTGCCGGCGCCCTACAGCCCCGCCCCCACATGCTCGATTCAGGGCTGCAGCGGGGACTAACTCGGGGCCCACCGCCCACCCGCGTGGCCCCGCAATCTGCATAGTAAGAGCTCGCTCGCCTCAGCCTAGAGTCCGCGGCCACTCTCTCGCTTCGCCCGGGATCGAGCATAAGGACCTTGAGGCCGCGAGGGTAGGAAGGGGCCCGGCGTGGCTATTCCGATTTCTGGGCGGGGTTTATGGGTGGGAGGAGGTGGGAGGGAGCCCTCGAGGTGACGCAAGGGCAGCGGCGGCGCGCGGCGATGTCGGTCAGTGCGAGCGGGATGATGGCGGCGGCGGCGGTCCCGGAGCTGGAGCCGGAGGCGGCGGGCGAGGAGGCGGCGGTGGCGGCGGCTGGGGCAGAGGCAGAGCTGGCTGCGGAGCTGGCGGCGCGGCGCAGCGCGGAGGCGCGGCGGCTGGTGCTGTCGCCGCGGCGCCTGTCGGGCCCGCTGCCCGCTGGGCTTTCGCAGTGGTTCCCGGCGCTCGAGGTGCTGGACGTGAGCGGGACGGGGCTGGCGGAGCTGGGCGCGGAGCTGCTGGCCCTGCCGCGCCTCCGCTCGCTCTTGGCCAAGAACAACCGGCTGGGCGGGCCCGGCTCGCTGCCCAAGGGGCTGGGGGAGGCCCCGCTCGGCCGCTCGCTCCGCGTCCTCAACCTCAGCGGGAACCGCTTCGCCGAGGTGCCGCCCGCCCTGCTGGAGCTGCGCGGGCTGCAGAGCCTCAGCCTGGGCGGCAACCGCCTGCACGGCATCCCGTCCGACATCCAGGAGCTCCGCAGGTGAGAGCCTGGCGGGACGGAACACCGGGCAGGGGCAGGCCCCAATCCCCGTCTGCGGTTGCCAGGTCAACCCAACCGGGTGTTCGCGCCGGCAGCGCGACTCGCGTCCCGCTCCCTCGTAGCCTGGGCAGTGTGCTTTCTCCAGCCTTGGGTGTCTCTCAGTGCTGCGGCTCCTGCTGCTAACATGCGTCTTCCCCTCTGTCAGGTTGAGTTGGCAGCAGATGTAGCTGGTCTTCAGGCAGACGGATGAGCCTTCTGTGCTCGTCCTCATCAGCAACTCTTTCAGGATTTCTTGCTGTTTGGGCTGCCTTGGTGCAGGGCAGGCTCTGCTAGTGACTGTGTGGTTGACATGCAGAAAGGGCTCCTTGCCTTTGCTTTAATGCAGTTCTTTAGCAAGAGCGAAGTCTCTGGTCTCATGCAGCTCATGGCTGCACAGAAAAATAAAGATCTGGTTGTGGGTTATGCAGACAGTAGGGACTTTCTGCTGATACTGGGTGCTTGCTGACATGGTTGGACTATTGTATTTTTCTCTCCATCCATCTGGCTCATAGATCTAACAGATCTTCTGCAACATAGAGCCCCAGGCTGTGCCCAAGAGCAGTGGTGCTCCTGGCTCTGTGGCTAGATCACAACACTGCAGGCTCGTGACATAGAAACCTGCAGCTGAATCACACTGTTGTGGTGGGAACAGATCTTAGGCAGGATTGGGTACTGACTGCCCACACTGACCTGAGACAGTTAGTTCTGAAGCTTGCCATCCTCCTGGGCAAGCTAGAGCTGTGCTTTAACTCATGTGTTACACCAGCAAGCACCTTTCCTGTGTTAGCTTCAGGCTAGCCTGTGTAGCTCTGAACTTTCTTCACTGCAGTTTTGTAGAGAGACTTGCCAGAGGCTGTCTCTTGCACACAAGTTCCAGCAACCTTGACCCTGAGTAGCTGGATTCGCTATAATGGCTCAACAGAGCCACATCTTGTGGAATCGCAGTTATCATATATGAGTTGTTCTGTTCCACAGCCCAGAACTGCTTCAGTGATGGTGAGAAGAGGTCTTGTCTGTTGCACTATAATACAGTTGGGTTAGAGTTGTCCAGGGTTAGGCTGTTGTCCACATGGCACAGCTGCACCTTTTGAGGCTCTGGAGCAGTTCTGGGTTAATCTAAGCTTGAGAGATGCTATGTGGCATTTTGTGTTCTAGAGAATGCCTGTGTCCTGTGGGCAGAGTTGGGATGCATCCTGGGTTAATGTCATCTTGAGGAGAAAGAACCTCAGCTTTCTCTCTGTTCAGGAACAGCTGCTTCAGAGATAAGGAAGGAAACAAGGACAGTGGCACCAGTGTGGTTGGGATCGGACTGTTGCTCCCACCTCTGAGACAGAGACTACCTGCTGCTGCTGCTCTCATCTGTGCTTGTGGTTTCTCTATTCTTTTTTGGCTTGGTTTTTTTTTTTTACTCCCAAGAACACAAATCTTAGCCCTGCTCTCTGTTGTGCCTCTGACCCTGCCACGGTACCAAGCTGTGTAGAACTGGTGTCCCCATGGGCTGTGTCCCCACTATCAGACTACATGATTATTCTGCTTTGTTCCTCTGGCCTGCTCTGAAGCAGGGCTTCTGTTCATCTTGTCCAGCAGCATTTTTTGGGCTGGTCATGCTTGAACCCGGGAATAACAATTCTGAGAGGACAAATGCAGACAATGCTGTTGAACTGTCTGTTTATCATTACAGAGTGATGTGTCAGGTAATAAAACTAGACTAGACCCAGCTTGTGTCTGCTACCCATGTAATCATTGTTAACTCATTCAGCTTCCGCCAACGTGTCACCATAATATAATTGAACTTTAGCTCAAGATAACATATCTGCACTCCACTAAGCTTGGCGGCTTCTTTACCACTATGCCATCAGTGACTCTTCTGTGTGTGGGCCTGCTTAAGTTACAAAAGGGGGTGGCACACTTGCTTGGCAGAACTGGGAGAAAACACTTTATAACCTAATATTCCTCCAGAGGGAATTCTGAATCTGCTCGCTGGGAGCCAGATAATCAGTTGCCTGACACCCTTACCAGAAAGTTAGTAAATAGGTACTGGAAAGTGCTGACAGACCCTCCTGCCTGCTAACAAGAGAGGTGTTTGCAGTGTGTGGACATGCCCGGTGTTGGAGTAAAAGGAGCCCGAACAGAGTCAGCTATTGTGGAAGGGTAACATGGAGAAGTCTCTGTTTCTGAGCTCTAGGCCAGGAGCTGGGGCCAGTTGTAGATGTTTGGCCTTCCCTAAACCGCTCAGCTCAAGCTGCAAGTGTCTGTCTCACTGTTGTTGGCAAGCCAAGACTTTGAGGTTTTTCTGTACACAAAAAATGTTTCTCATGTCTTGTGGTCTCTGAGACCACAGAGGAATGCAGGCAGCACATTGACCAGACATGTTGCTCCTACTGGTACTGGAGTTCCTGAGGCCAGCAGTTCTCTTCCTGTGACCCTGACAGCTTCCCCTTTGCTCCAGTCACTGACTGAAGATCTGAGCAGAGCTGCAGAGATCTAGAAGTACTTGGCTCAGATGTTCCCTGGAAACTGATGACTTTTTTTTAAAAACAGTGTCCTGATAACTAAGCTTCACATGTTTCTTGTACAGCACATAGTTTCCTGATGTCATTTTTGAAGGGGTAGTATGTCAGTTTTACAGCAGACTGGGAGTACAGCAGGTAAGGAATCTATGCGGTGAAGTTGAAACAACAGAAAGCTGATACGCCAAAAGAGAAGGAATAAGCTGGCAGCTGCAGATGCAAAGGTCCTGGAGTGAGACATGTGCCAGGTGCTGTTATTCACATGAAGATAATAAATCCACAACTTTACAGCAAGCTGGGGTCAGGTGTTTTGTACAAAAACTTTCCTGTACTGTGTTTCTAGCAGTTTGGCAAGTTCATGAATAGTGGTAAGAACCACAGGCAGTCCTGCTGCTGTCTTGTCTCCTTCTAACTTTAGCCATCTGTCCCATCCTTGCCCACGCAAGTCTTTGTGTGCGGTGCAAGTTCCTACACAGAAAGTGGCTTTCACCTGAGTATCAGTTACCTCCTGTGCTGTCACAGAAGGACCACCTACAGGTGCCCTGATGCTTGAAGCTTCCTTCACATGTCTTTGAGATCATGATTGCTGTGGAAATGGCAGCAGGGTGATGCTGATCATAGCATGCCAGCACCAAAGTTCAGTAGCTTTTGCTTCACATTTTCCATTAGGAGTATGCTGTGCTTTTTCTTCTTAATCACACCGTAAGTGTGCACAGTGACCTGCAACAGCCTCTTACGTTTCTGAGAAAGCTGTGTGTGGGCTCTGTTAAATCATGTCAAGGCTATTCCTTCTGAATACCCACCACCCCCAGTTACTGTCAGCTGGCAGTATCAGGACAATGCAAGAACTGAATTGCAGCGTTTGCTGTTGCTGTGAAATGAGATGATGCACCAGATAGGTGGGACCAGGTAAGACTAGCTTAGCAGAGGTAAACTTTAGTCTGATCTTTTCTGTACTTCTTGCTCCAGCATTGACCTTACTGTGTTTTCAGCCTGAGAAGTTAGAGTCAGTTGCTCTCATGACTCAGTTCACATCTTCCAGCAGCTGCTGAACTGTGGTCTGTATAGACATACCATCGCTATGTGGTTTTGTATGTACTTCCTCTGCTCATCTGGCGAGGGGTGTGCTAAAGGGCAGTGTGTATTATAGCTGGTGAGCTAGAAATGTGACCATCTACTTGTGCCTGTTCTGGACAAAATTTGTTTGGTGTGTCGGGTAAAATACAGCTCTGATCGTCACTGTCCAACTGTGGCTTTTGACTTAAGGGTGTACAGTTGGAGAGATGTCTTGCAAGCATCCTGCAAAGGGAGAAATTCTCAAAAGCTTAGTGAAATGCTGCTGATACCTTGAATCTTCTGATGTGAATTTGAAGTTTAGCCTTATTCTTGTATTGAATACTCTTGCACTCAGCAAATCTCCAGGAGCAGGTGGAAAGAGCTATGAAAAAAGCCAGGCTTTTCTGGGGCGTCTCTTTCCTCCTTGCTCTAGTAAAGCCCAAGACCTTGTGTGAGGGCTGGGATCAAAGGCCTTAGACGCCTAACTGGATTCATTCAGGTTTTGTGTAAGGGCTTAGAAGAAGCAAAAAGCAGAGTATTTGCTTTTATTCGTGGGTAGCATTAAGCATGTTAGACAAGCATACGCTTAAGGACGGCTGTTAAGAGTGTGGGAAAAACGACAAGTGAGGCTTTGATAAAGATAGAGCATTAGGAAATCTGCTTGCTGCCTCCCTTTTTCTTCCCCTCTTCAAACGCTTTGCAAATAGTTTTCAGACAACCGTTTGATCTTAAATTTGCATGTCAGCAAAGTTCTCTGCAGCTCTCTCAGAAATTAGCAAATCGTAGAACAGGGTTAACTGGAGTGTACTGTGGGCTGCTTTTAAATTCGTGCCTCGCCTGAGCCTCAAAACTGCCCTGGAAATTTCTTGGTGAAAGCTTTATCTTAAAAAGACCTGGAGCTATTTCAGGCTCCATTGTTTCTTTTTAGATTACCTATTTAGATGTGTCTGTTTGATCTCAGCTGTTTGGTTTCATCCAAAGAAGCATCTGTGGGGAGAGGGGGTGGGTTAAAAATTTGAGTATCTCCTATGCCAGAAGACATTCCTTCCTTAAAACATGACTGTGAATGTGTCACGGTAATTGATAACATATCAACATTACCTCTAAGCTCAGTATAGGCTCCTCTTACCTACTGAGTGTTTCGGTGCATTTTTACTTGTTTTGTGTACTGTGATGACCTGGAAACCTCAAGGACCAGCTGGAGCAAGGATGTGCAGTCTCCTGACATGTTGAACTTTGTTGCCACCACCTGAATTGTGTCACAGTTGAGCGTTGCTCTGCTTCTTCCCCATGTGTAATAGGATTTACACAGCCACCGTTCAACCCACTTGTGTGAAATCCCCTGAAATAGGTATCCTGGGTATGAGGGAGGAAGGAGGGACAGGAGAAGAGCATCAGCCTCCATTAGTTACTCTGTCAGATGGGTTGGGTTTGGGTTTCTTTTCCATTTTTGTCAATGTTTGTCTCCTCTTGAAACTTCTTCACCTAGAGCTTGTGTGGCAGATACAAAAAAGCACAACATTTTTTTTCTAGCTTCAGAAGTAGAAACTGAGCTTCGGTTTGTCTGTGGATGTGGCTCTCTAGCTTTTCTAAATTTCTGGACTGACTGGCTTTTGAAAATATAGAGGAATTCCATCTGTTGCTGTGTGGACACAGCTATGCATGAGACCTTAGCTGGCTACTCCAAATGACTATGCAGATTAATGATTGTCAGAAAAGCAGGGTCTCGGTGTGAAAGGTTAGATAGAAGCATTTACTAAGATTAATCCTGCCTCGTCTATGGTTCTCTTGTGAAAAACTAAGGTAAATGTTTGGGATTGCTTTGTTACAGGCTCTTTTGTGATGCGGGCAGAGCTCGGCAGTGCTCTTGCTTGTCCTGGCAAGCAGCAAAATGCCCCCTCCCCAAGTAAGACAACTTGATAACCGGGGTGGGCTGAGTACAAAATGTCATAGCTTACCAACCTCAAAAACTGATTCAGAAGATAAGCAAAAATAAAGCTATTTTTAAGAAATCCCTCATTGCAACTGAAGGAATTATTTAGTGGGTTTTTAGCTGCAGATGTTTTTGTACTCTGTTGAAGCTTTTTATGCTGCCCGGCATGCTCTCATTACACAGACTTTACAAAGAGTGGATTTGAAAGCTGTAAGTAGGTTGTAGGCAGTGTTTTGCATGCTTATGTGGTGCAGTAAGCTGCTCTTGAAACTTTCTTTCCTTGCAACAAATTTCCAAAACATTTTTTACTATGTATTTTGCACCTCTCTTCCCCTTCTTTGGCAGTATATGATTTTTACACAGTTTAGCTTTATGGTTATTGTCTTCAAACATGGAAGGTGAAGAGTTAATCATTCACTTTTCTTAGAATGGGAACTGGCACACAGCTAAACCTTATTTAAACATTGAAATCCATGTCACTAAAACGGCCTTGCCCAACAGTGTTTGGTGTGGGCTTCAGCAATGGCACAGAGTTAAAATAGCCTAGGAACTGTGTGGTCAGTAGTTCAGTCCCTAATGAGAGCCAAGCGGCTTAAATCCACCTTGGCAAACAATGGAGGTCGAAGGAGGAATTTTTCTTAAAACTTGGGGCTTTGCTAGGGGGTCAAAATTTAATTAAAAATAATCCTCCCCTTGGCGTGGTGTTTCAGTTGTTTGGCTTGCCTCTGACATACTCCAAAAAGGCAAGCAAATGCAGGGGAAGCTGAACATCTCTGGTGAATTGCAGAGGTCTGTCATTCTGTTATTTGCTGCTGGGCAGATGGACTTCTGTGGTGTGATAGTGGCCCCTGTAGCCCAAGCAGGTGCTGTTGTTAGATCTTTGGGGTTGAAGTTTTTTTGCAGGAACTCACCTAAAATAATATTTGTGCTCCATCCCAGAGGAAGCCACAGAGAGTAGCTTCTCAGGTGCCCCATAAATGCTGTGGCATAGTTGTAGGGTTCCGGCCTTTTCTGTGTCAACCAGCGTGCCCCTTGCATGGTTTGGTCATGTGTTTCTTTGCCGGCTGCATGCACAGACTCTCTCAGTGGGTGAGATGGATGATTTAAAGAAAGGCTGACAGCCTGGACGACTTGTATTTCCCTGACCTGTGGGGAACACCTTGGTGGATCAGAAGGGAACAACGTACACTCTAGTTAGGCAGCTAAACTAAGTATGTGTCAGAGATCCTGAAACAGCATCTGCAAAAAGAACCATGGGATCCTCTGTTTTCAGGCATGGGAAAAAGTCTTGCCTGGACCATCATTAGCAGTAGTGTCTCTTCCCAGCCAGGAGTGCCCAAACTGAATCTGCCTTTGCTTCTCTTACAGAAAGCATCTGGGAAGAGGGAGGAAAACTGAAGTGGGGACTTGAAGCTATTACGTCAAATAGGACAGAATTTCTCTTCCTAGGAGAGCAGAGATGCACAGCAGATACTCACTAGTCCACCTGGGAGAAGGGATGTTGTGCCTCTCACATGCACAAATTCATTTTTTAAATTATTTCTTTAATTTAGGCCCAAGCTGCAGCTAAGCCCAGCTAAAGTATTTAATAGCCTCAGGTTCTACGACTTCAATGCGCTGAAATCAACCTGTCTGAGAAACTGCATGTGCTTGTGTGACTTAGATGTGCTCAGTGCTGTCCCAGCTGTGGTGGTATCGGTATGTGACTTGTATCAAAGCAGGACTGGCTACCTCTGATTTCAGCTGAAAGACCACTGTTAGTCATTAAGGAGTGAGATGATACCATAAACAGCAACTGGTCCTTGTGCAAGGCCAGGATTTTCAGGGAGAGCCCCTGCTCTTTTGCTTTGCTACTGCTGAAACAGAACTGGCACTGGCTGCAGCAGGAGCTGTGACAGTGCCACAGGCCCTGTGTGTGCAGGCTGCTTGTCCCTGGAAATAGAAATAGGAGCTTTGCACATGGGATTGGTATAGGAACAGTTGTTTGGTGCCTGCCTGCAGGTGTCATGGTGACTGCGGGATGCTGGAGGTAAATTTCAGCATTACCTGTTGTGAAGCAGCATGTCTGTTGTAGTTTTGATGTTCAACTTGGCTTTTTTTTCCTACCCTCAGCAAATCACATCATACATCTGTAAGTTTTAAGAAATGCAGAAGATGAGACAATGTAGTGTTAAATGGAACTGAGAATGACCTTGGTGAAATAATGCAGTGTTTTCTCTTTTCCAGTTTAGAGTTTCTGTACCTTGGAGGGAATTTCATTACTTCAATTCCACCTGAATTAGCAAACCTGCCTTCTCTAAGTTACCTAGTTCTGTGTGACAACAAGATCCAGAGCATTCCACCTCAGCTGGCACAGTGAGTATTTACTGTCATGAGCCACAAGCTTTAATTAACTCTTTGAACTTTTTCTTCTGCTTGTGTGGATAGAAGCACATGGGAGGGCCAATTTGTCCTTCAGTTTGTTAATATGACTAGACTTGATCCTTAGCACAGTGCACTGCAGGCAGACCATGAATACCAAACATGGAAGTCTCAAAGTCATTACATGTACACTTCAAGATTAATTTTAGATGTGTACATGGAATCCTGTGCAATTCAGACAAGATGAACTCTCACTGCTGTGTTCATAGTGATGAATGTTTGGTCTGTTTTGTCTTTCACCTATACCTGCCTTGTGTATGCTTTTATGTTGTACTAACCCTGTGTTCCAGTGGTATTTCTTGCTCTAGGGTCTCAGAGTGTTTTAGTGTTCATTAAATCCTACAGCACAACTCTAGATAATAAGGTGCTGCTTTCTCTCGTAATGGGGGAAAGAGAACACCGCAAACTGTACAAGTAGCCTAAGATGGGATGTGAAGAATCCAGTGTGTAGCTGTAACCTCAGAAGCAATTGAATGGCAGCATCGAGATTTCTGAGTTGAAATTTGATATAGTGGGATTATTCTTTATGTCAGGGAAGTAGTTGAATCACCATCCCTGAAAGTGTTTAAAAGTCATGTAGATATGGAGCTTACAGACATAGTTTAGCAGTGGGCTTGGTACAGTTAGGTTAATAGTTGGACTCGATGATCTTGGGGGTCTTTTCCAACCTAAGTGATTCAATGATTTTGTGTACAGTGTCCAGTTGCCTTGTAACTTGTACTGGTTTGAAAGCATCCCTGGACACTCTGCTGGAGCATTCCTTTGCGCCCCCTGAGTGAGGAGAATGCCTCCTCCAAAAGCCAAAAAACTGTTTGTTGTTTTGCCAATGCTGGCCTGGCCTAACCTTGCTTAGCTTTTGAGATCTGGTAGTATCACAGCGCAAGGCGATGCAGCCGCAAGCAATGAAAACGTGGGGTTTTCCAGGGCTGGCTGCCTACCAGCAGTCATATTTAATACGTGAGTAAAAGCAGGTGACTTATTCAAAGTGTTGCGTGGAACTGCTCTTGATGCCTGCCCTGAGTACAAGGAAACATTATCTCCCCCTGACAGCACTCAGTTTGTATTCTTTTGTTCTGTGCTACCCTTTTAGGGGCGGCTGTGCAGGGAATACCAAGAGGGACAGTACTATATTTAAGACCATTTCTCTGTAATAGGCATTCTGGAGCTGTTTTGTAGGGCATTGTGTGTCCTGGAGTAACAGCAGCTCTTTTAGCATGAATTTATGCTTTAGAAAGAAGCCAAAGAAACTGGTGGGAGAGGGATGAGTCTGTGTAACGCAGTTATGGAGTGATGCTTCTTGCACATCTTGACTGGCTTTCCATCTCCATTCTCAGGCTGCATTCCTTGCGTTCCCTTAGCCTGCACAATAACCTGCTGACTTACCTTCCTCGAGAGATCCTTAACCTGGTTCACCTGGAAGAGCTAAGCTTGCGTGGGAATCCATTGGTGGTTCGGTTTGTCCGTGACCTGACCTACAATCCCCCAAGTCTTCAGGAACTGGCTGGGCGCACAATTAAAACTCGCAACGTTGCTTATGCTCCCAGCGATCTCCCGGAAAATCTTGTCCGGTATCTGAGCTTGGCCAGCAACTGTCCCAATCCTAAGTGTGGAGGTAAGTTCACCTTCACAGCTCTACTTCCTGCTCTTATGTGATGGGTTTTCTTTCCCTTTGATCGTTGACTTCAGTAGCTCAGTCTGGTTAGTTGTGTTGTTGCATCCAAGTTCTAGCTGTGTTTCACTGACTCCAGTTCTCCTGCAAACCTGTCTTTAAGGAATCCTGTTGACTCAGGAATGATGTTCAGAGTTGTAGTGCTGCTTTTCTGTATTTGCCTGGAAGTGTAAGACAGCATTCCTGTCAAAGTTGTTGCAGCTTACCCCACACTCTACTGTGCCTTTATGGCCTGAAGTTTCTGATATGTTTGCCCTGAAATAGCTCACACTAAGTAACAGACAGGAGAACTTTTGCAAGGACTCTCGCTGAACAGCAAGTTTCATTTCTGGATGAGGAAGAGGAGAGGGACTGCAATGCTTGGCAGTTACCAGAAGCAACTTGGTTAGTTCTTACTTGGGACTACTAGTGAATAGTTCCTGGAAGAAGAGGACCTAATAGAAAAGACTGTAGTGCTTGCCCTTAATTTGTCTTAATGCTTAATCTTCACCCATAGTAAATGATCTGCCTGTTTAGCCTTTAGAAGATTAAGGGGGAGTTAAAAAAAAATCATTACTCTCTACCCTGCAGTCATAATGCAGGCTGTTATCGCCTTACAGGACAATATCAAAGCATGCTCCGCAAGCAAACATGGAAGGGCTGGAACTTCTGTTGGAAGGGAAAGAAATGTTTCCTTTGTTAGAGTTTAGCACAGCTTGGGTAGCACTGGATCAGCTTTGCTCTTTTTGCTTTTCTTATGAGCTAGCACAGTACTGCAGCATTGCTGTAGGACTGCAGGAGAAAAGCTTGCTCCAGACCAGCCAGGACTTCGAAATCTACTGCAAGTTTCTGAAAATGTCAGTGTCTAAAATCACTTACTGTGGCAGGAAAGGAGTGTAATTGCGTGTTACAGCGATGCTGTTGCCATGGAAAGAAGCATCCAAACTCAGCATGGTGACTTCACTGAAGCAAAAGGAAAATAAAGCTATGAAGGTCTATTTGTGAATGCATTTTTGCTGGCTGGTAGAAGAGGTTTTACGAGTTTGAAAATAGAGTGGGTGAATTAATTTGTCATTTAAGCAGCTTGCAAATTCCCAGCCTGAGGTTTCTTCCTAATGGTTAGAAGAAATTTTCAAACTCTTTGGAAGTTGCTGCCCTGTGTCTTTTCATGTAGACTCTGCCATTCTGAATCACCGACCAAATACAGTTGACAGGATTTTAGGGCGTTTTTATGAAGAAAAGATATTAAACATTGGTGTAAGTGTTCATGGTTTCTTCTTGTCCTTCCACATCTGGTACTGCATTAATTAAATCCCAATTTGAGGCATTTGGACCATCCACAACAACCTTGCAGGGCCTCAAGATTTATCCATGTGGGCTCTAATATGTTGTTTCTGCTGCCTGTGCCCTTACAGGTGTCTACTTTGACAGCTGCGTCAGACAAATCAAGTTCGTTGACTTCTGTGGGAAGTACCGCATCCCCTTGATGCACTACCTGTGCTCACCAGAGTGCTCCTCTCCCTGCAGTTCTGCTTCCCAGAGCTCTACTTCCCAGAGTGAGTCTGACTCTGAGGATGAAGCCAGTGTTGCTGCCCGCAGGATGCAGAAAGTCCTTCTGGGATAACGGGGAACAAGAGGTGAAGACGGAATGGGAGAACATGTTTGAAAAGCAATAATGGAACAGCAAAGCATGAGCCCCTGGCCTGAAGGACTCACAAGAAACTGTCCTCAAGTCAACATAAGGGGCAGAACATCTTAGCAAGCCAGACTTGCTTGGTGCAGTGCTACTTAGGAGAACTAACTCAGTGGTCTACTGTCTGTAGGGTGCCTGGGGTTGTTAGAAACATCTCCTGTCTAGGAGACACCCCCATCCTCCCTCGTATGGGCTAGGGAGGGGGATTTGTTCTCACTGGCGGATTGAGAAGGGTTTTAGTATGTGACACTTCCCTGGATTTCAGTCATCCTGCAGAGCAAAGGAGACTGTCCAGGTCTTTTAACACTGTGGTAAATCCAAAACAGGCTAATGATGCCATGTGAGTATGTATGAACCCCAACTTTTTATATAGTGTTTTAATTCCTTGCTGTCTCCTTTGATTTCACAACAGATTTTGCACCCATCCACTAAAAATGAGAGTTGTAAGGTTTTGGAGTTTTTTGTTCAGGAGTAGATTTTTCTAAGCTCTGGTTATTCTTCCTTTGCCTAGAGGCGTGGGGTCTCTGTGCTGTTACAGATGTTACAGCCGTCATAGAACTGAGCCGCCTTTTTTCTCCCTTGTGATATGAAGCTGCTCTTAGTGCTTCCTCCTAACCATATTTGTTGTTTTTCTTCCTTTCTCCCATTTCACCTGGAGGTTTTCTGTCTTTTTGGTGCCTTCAGAAAATAGTAAGTTGTTCTACAGAAACTTGGTGTTTCTTCACATTCGTGGCCGTAGTTGCCTTTGCAAGGGACCAGATGTGATGCTGTGTCTTTTTGGTTTTAGTCTCAGCTTAGTAGAGCAAATCTGCTTTTATATCTGAATTGCAGGAAAGGTCTTGACTGACATTAGTTTCTAAACAGCCATGTCCCCCTGCTGCAGCAAGCTCTGCTGTGCTTGGCACAGGATTTCTTCCCACCTTCTTAAGGTAGGCAGGAGCTGCATGAAATGGAAGTACTGACAGAAGTGCCATGGAGAATGTGGTTTGGTTTCATTGAATTCTTCTCTTATCCATGAGAAGAAAAAGCCAGTAGGGTGCATTGTGTGAGCATCTTGCAAAAGGTGATACTGAAACCTTTTCATTAGTGGTTTGCATTTGCTCTTTTTGTAACAGCTTTGATAGTCCATTGGGTTGTTCAAATAACACATCTGTTATCCTAAATTATGCTTAAAGGAAAGCTGCAGAAAATAGCTTGCAATTTCTAAGTATCAAGAAATTAAATTAATTCATTATATTATGAATTGATGAGTAACTCTAAGTCTAACTTGTGGGGCCTTTGTGTGGTTTGCTCAGCGTGAGTTGCCTCTTCATTAATATTTCAGGGCAAGCAGTCTTGGTGCAGATAGAACAAATCCAGCTGTGCCTTTGAACACATAAGCACAGCAGATATGTTGTGTTAAGAAGCTAACTGAACAAGAAAAGCTTTTCTTAACTCACTTGGATCCTAAGGGGGCAACTAAAAACCTGTGCTCCTCACCTGCATTCAGTAAACACGCATACCTGTTTGAAAAGCTTATGGCAGCTCTGTTAGTGGTCCTGTTTCATTGTATTTGACACTTTATATATAAAAGCACTTTGATAATTCTACTCTTTGCAACTAGCTTTAGTGATTTTTTTTTTTTTTTTTTTGGTGTAATTAATCTACAAGTTTTTCTTTTAATGTGACCTGAAGAACAAGGTCTGTAAAGCTTTGAGTGTTCCAGTCTGTCTTGGTGTGCAGGTTGAACTTGCTGTTCCGTGACAGTGCTGCTAATTTCCCCGGTTTCCTTTGGAGAAAACTGGAATTTGACAGAAGGAATGGTGTGGTTGTAAATAGCACCCCATCCATTATTAATCGGTGCAGCTTAGTATGAGGATTCCCCACATGCACAGATCCACGAGAAACTAAATTGCACATGCTCTGTGCCTTTCCAAATAACGTCGTTAAGTATATTTCTTAAGAGACAATAATGTTTACATCTAAAGCAACTGCATGTTATTTTATCAAATTCAGTGAGGTTTGTTTGGGAAGAGGAACCTACAGATTTCTAGAGAAACCAACTGCAAACTGTTAGTTAAACTGGAAATCGGCAAGTCACCTGTGTGTTGTTCTTCATCTCCTCTTTCACGTGCTTCTTCTAGCATCAAACGAGTGCTGAAGGACAGTAAGCTGATTGCAGAGACACAGTTTTAATTGGCTGCTAGTATAGTAATAGTGAGCAACTGAGTGATCCAGAGCTTTGCTCTTTTGCCAGTGGAATTGAGCCATACAAGTTGATATCTCAAGATCTTTTGAGCTCAGGGCCATGAGGTACCACCTTCTTGTCTTCTCTTGAGCAGCAGCTGTCTTGGTTGTGTGGTTTTACCTTTCACAAAGTTAAGATTTCACCACAGCTCCGGTTTGTGCAGTAGCATCTCTGGAGTGAAGGTTAAGACCCATGGTGGCTCGTTCTAATTTGGCTTGTCTTTTAACTGTGCTTCCTTTCCCTTATCTGCCCCAGTTCTAATAGGGCTAATAGGCTACTTTATTTTATGGCTTCTTACTGCATCAGGTCAAAACTTGACGGCTTATGCAGTTGATAATCTCTATGCATTTTTAGACTTGACAGTGTCTTTCCTCTTAAAAATTTACATAGATTCCCAAATATAACTAGCAATTTTTCTTTTTGCTGCTGGACTTTAAAGTGCAATTCAAGTAAGTTAAACAGTCATGGACTTGTAAGGAAAACAAGTGGGTGGGTGGGTGGCTGATTGATTGGATTGGGTTTTTTTTCCCCTCAGAGGTGGATTTGAGAGGACCAGGTATGTGGGTTTGTACTGTAGCACCTAACATACTGATCCCTAGGGAGTCAAGGCTCTCTGACCCCAAAAACTGGAAAGTGTACTGGGCAATAAAACAGGTGAGACACAACTGAAAACTAAACTGAAGGATGGTAGGGACTAGGTGGTGGTATCCTCTTCTTAGGGGGCCTGAGAAACAGACCCTGATTTTGCCAGCACTGTAGTTCTTTTTGTCAGTCCTAAGCAGCAGATTTCAGTTCTCACAGATGTGTTTCTGAAGGAAGTCTTCAGTTAGTGTTTTGGTATCAGTCCCCTTGTTGATACAACAGCCCACCATGTCCAGCATGAAACTGCTTTTAAGCCAGACACAAGTGTGTGAAGCAGAATTGCTCATTCCTTCTTCCCTGTGGGGCCTGGGGCCCTGTGCACATTCATCCTCTGCCCCGCCATCTCTCTGCCAAAGGGAGCTGCTGGGGCATTTCTGAATGCAAGTATTTCATGTGGGCAGTGGTATCATCTTAAAAAGCAGCAAAATATCAATTTGACTGTAAGCAACTTACTCAGTTGCCAGTTCTTTCATGTTTCTCTTTCTTGAGTAAAGAGGTGAAGCTTGTGGAAGTCAGTAATGAATACTGAAACATACTGTGAAGTGGCCAGATGCAGGTTTTCATGGGCTTCTGTCCTGGTCATTTTAAGTCTTTGAAATCTGCTATTGAATTGTAATGGGAGTGGGGAGGAGGCAGGGGAGAACCAGCTCCTTTTTGTTCCTTACTGTTGTTCGCAATAATGAATGGAAGGAATTTAATCCAATGAAAGTAATGAAACTTAATCCCTGCGATGTGTCTTTGTTGCTCAGTTCAAAGAACTATTTAATGCATCTTATTCACACCATGCCCTCCCTTCCCAACTGAAGATACTTCAAATAAACTCCTTTGGAATGCACACTAATACAGCAGTAACTTTATCTTGGAAGCCTTTATTGATTATTTCATTTGCCAGTTTCAGTGGAGGATTGATCACTTACTGACCTGAACATTAAAGGTAAAATGGGTTCTCATCCAGCCCTCTTGTTGAGTTTGTCATGAGCATTTGTTTTAAGAAGTCTTGAAGTGCCTTATGTTTTAAAAAATGTATTTTGCTATAACTGTTGGAATGTAGAATAATACCTAACAGTATTTCATCATGAGCTGTAAAACAAATTGCAAACACTAGACCAAAAATGTGATTTCTAAAGTTGTCTGTCCTTTATTCTTCCCCTCCATTCCGCTCTGGTGAGACCCCTCCTGGAGTACTGTGTCCAGTTCTGGAGCCCTTATTACAAGAGGGATGTGGAAATACTGGAGCATGTCCAGAGGAGGGCCACGAGGATGATCAGTGGGCTGGGGCACCTCTCCTATGAGGACAGACTGAGGGAGTTGGGGCTGTTCAGTCTGGAGAAGAGGAGGCTCCGAGGTGACCTCC
>JAOXOE010000001.1:52987362-53002076 GCA_028565055.1 Phoeniculus purpureus
TAGATAATAGGATAAAGGTTGGACTCGATGACCCTGGGGGTCCTTTCCAGCCATGATGATTCTGTGATTCTGTGATTTGTGAGCAGGCATAGAAAATCTCATCACCCTGGCATAACATTACAACATCCACCAGCTGTCTGAAGGAGGAAATGGAGAGGAATCCTGGAAGCATGGAATGTTAGGGGTTGGAAAGGACCTGTAGAGATCACTGAGCCCAACTCCTCTGCCAAAGAAGGATTACCTAAATCAGGCCACACAGAACTGCATCCAGATGGGTTTTGAAAGTCTCCAGAGAAGGAGACTCCTCAGGCTCTCTGTGCAGCCTGTTCCAGTGCTCCATCACCCTCAAAGTAAACAAATTTCTCCTAATTTTGAAGTGGAACTTTCTAAGCTCAACTTTATACTCATTATTCCTTGTCCAATTACTGTCCACTCCTCAAATATTCATAGACGTTGGTAAGATTCCTTTCTCAGTCTTCTCTTCACAAGACTAAACGGACTCAGTACTCCCAGTCTTTCCTCATTGGGTTGATGTTCAAGTCCCTCAATCATCCTTGTAGCTCTGTGTTGGACTCTCGCCCATAGATCATTGTCTGTCTTGAACTGGGCAGCCCAGCACTCGAGGTGTGGTCTCCCTAGGGCAGAGTAGAGGAGGAGAAGAATCTCTCTAGACCTGTTGGAAACAATTTTCTTAATGCACCCCAGGATACCCTCTGCCTTTTTGGCCACAAGGGCACATTGCTGTCCCATGGATAACAGTGTCCTCTAGGGCTCCAAGGTCTTTCTCCATGGTGCTGCTTTCCCTTTGTTGTCTGTTGTGCTTGGCTCCCCGTACAACTTTTAAGTCACAGTGACAGCTTAGAAACCCAGTCTGAGTCTCACTCTGGGTCTACCAAGACCCAGTTAAAGATTAGTCCTAGTTTCCTCTCTCGTGGCTTCCTAGTGCCTAGGACTGAAGACCTAGGACATCAGGCTGGCTTTAATGCTGTTTTGAAAATCTCCTCAACAGACAGTTTGAAAGTTGATTGGGGAGGTCAGGAACCAGAGAGCATGGGACATTCATTAGCTACAGAGGGAGGTCTAGTAAACTCTGGGGAGTGGGATCATTTTAATTTCCCATTGTAAGAATGACCATCTACTTCTTGGTATAAACTTTACAGCAACAGACCTGCTGACAGCACAGGAAAATACAAATATAAAGCAACTGGATGGCAGTCTTGGGCTGTTTAACAGAATCTAATGTGAGGGACATGGTACTCACTGAGCAGTCCAATAATTTTCTAGATTAGAACTCTTTCAAACTCCTGAGGGAAGTGGTATAATTTTTGCTTTCCAGAAAAAATGTCTGGAAGACCTGTGAATCACAGAGCTTCTCTGGCCCTGGACACTTTTTTCCCAGGGTTATTTATGAAGAAGGTGTGGTCAGACAAATGCTGGAGCAAGGGAAACTGTCCAACTGAACAAGATGTTCTCGCAGCACAGTGAGAAACTTGATGCCTCTTTCAAGAGCCAGTGGATAAGACCAACCTTAAACCTCTGCAGAACATCAGAAGGGATAATTTTCAGTGAAGGATGCATTTGCCTGCTTAGTGAGTCACTGATGTTTTCCATGTGTCACAATGCTGCCATGAACCTGGATTCAGTGCCTGCTTGTTTGAATGTGCTGCAGAATGGGGAAATGGAAATTGTCTGTAGCTCCTGTTACACCAAACTGTTCGTAGCACTTGGCTCAATCTGTTTTGGCAAACTTACCTGAAGTCTTGCAAGGCCTAAGCGCACCCACACACATCCAGTTTAGCAAAACATCATCTGCTCTCTGAAGCACTTTTTGGTGACAGCATATTTTGTGACAGGAAATCATTGCAAAATGTTGGGGTTCTTGGGGTTAAAAATGTCTGTCCTGCTCAGAAAAATAAACTCAACTGGTGTGTTCTAAACATGGATAAATTTGAATTCTGTTCTGGGACAAAAATGAAAACCTCTTCTTAGGATTTATTGTCTAATCATTAACTCCTGGGCAGTCAGTACATTTGTCATTGTTACAATCTCTGATTTTCCATTGGGGGCAGAAAAAAAGTTCAAGTTCAACGGTAACCATGGAGTTAGCCCATGCCAATCAAACAAGAAACAAGCCGTTACGGTATCTCTACTAAGTGTTCTATGGAACAACATTTCTTCTGGCAATATAAAAGAATTGGGTGCAAGACTGGTAGACTCATCAAAAAATGGAAGCAATGGAAAGGGGGGAAAAAACTAGCAGTCTCTTGTGCAGGAACTTGTACAGTGGTGCATGCTGAAGCCAACCTATTCAACATCTGATTAAGATGACTGGATTTGAAGTTTGTAGTGATACATTAAATGTGAATGAGCAAATGAAAACCCCTGAACAAAGAAAAGAAGCCTCCCCTTCTCTTCTACTGAGTTTCTTACATCTTTGCTCTACTCAGAAGTAGTATCGATTTTCCAATTCACTGCCACCTTATGGCATTTCAGAAGGATAACAATCAAGTAGTTTTTATCAGATGTTTTGTATTTTCAGGCAACATCCCTGGGAGCTCAGTTATGTTACAGAAACACAACAGCTATCAAACTGCCCCTTGCATCCAGATTTGGGACAATATTAATGCCCAAGTTGCTGGATTATATTTGTTTGTGAATGCTAATAATCAAAATGTCAATTATACTTGTATTTGAAGATTCTAAAGGGAGGTCATTTCATTAGCCAAGGGCTCAAAAATAAATATGAACTTTGCAATGTTGTCAAAAGGGAATCTTTCAGTCTAAAATAGAAACTAGCTCACTCAAAATTCTCTCAAGTTATTTTAATGATCTGTCCACTCCTGAAACTGAAGATGAAAGCTTTATAGATGCCACTCTTGTGTTTTTCTGAGTAGTCTTAGCTAAGGAAATGATGAAAGACTAACAGATATTGGAAATGCTTTATAGTTTCCTGTCCTTTCAAATACATATTAATCCTCCTGTAAGCACACTCGTTTTTTCCTGGTAGATGAGAAGATTTTATAGCTTCAATGGATGGGCTTTGCAGAGACTATTGGTTAATTATTACTTTGAAATGTGGGCATGATTGCCTAATAGGAAATGGAACAGCTGGGATTTTTGTAATGTGCATTCTTCAAGTGGATGGATAGGCCTGGTATTAAGAAAAGTGGTATTAGTAGTAATTGAGAGCTTTGTGTGTGATACATGTTGTTCTGGTACTGATAAGGAAGTTGGTTGATTTTAGGGAAGGGCTGAACCATGGGAAGACAAGCATGAAGTTGTTTTCCTGAAGTAGCTTTGCTGTCTGTCAGAGAATGAAGTTGACTTCCCTGTTTTATTACCAGATTGAAGACTTATTATAAAGCTTTAAGTGAGATTTATCAAACGGACACTGTCAATATGAATTATGCGTTGGTCTGCTTTTTATTTACTACTGATTAACAACAAATTCTAAAGCAATGAGCTCACCCTCCTCCACCTGCTACTTTTCAGACCACAAATTTTTTTCAAGTACGAATCCTTATCTATCTCTCTTAACTTGGTTCTCCTGTTCATGTAGTTATTTTGAGAGAACTTTGTTAGAAAGTAAGAAAATATCATTTGTGTTGGCATTTTGGTGCTCAAGGCTAATAAAACAATTTCAAGCTCACAACTAGAATGTCTGGTGGTGCATTTCAGGTAGAGGGGAGCTGGACACTGCCTAGTTTTTTCTTTATCTGCATATACATCCACACCATATATTTACTTTGTCTTTTTATGTAAGACCACTGTCTAGAGAACTAACCAAATCTGTAGTCCCACTTTCTGAAAAATAGTAATGATTTGGATCAACAGCTCTACCAAAATAGGAGTGAAAATGTTTTCTTCTGTGGCACCTTATTGAGACTGTGTCTCAGTAATGTATGTCTCAGAGAGGGGCTGGAATGCTGAGTATGGTAGAATGGTTTGGGATGGCTGCAGTGCTGTGATTTCAGACTGTGTGTCATAGTCCTTCTTAGGGCACACCACTCAACTGCCAGGTTTCCAGCCGCACAGCTGCACAGGTAGCTCACAAAGAATCAAACCTTAAACAATCACAGCTCCTTTATAGTAGGTAAAGCCATTCATAATTTATCAGCCAGGAAAAAGTGTTTCCAGTTAACTGAGCACCCTGGGGTGAGCAATCTGCTGAACAAGACCGTTATGAGAAACTGAGATTTGTTTTCTGCTTTGGAAAAATCTCCTGTAAAAAAAAATTTTAGTTGTCTTTGGCCAAGTCTTTCTTTGCTCAGATAGTGATGTCATTCAGTATGGGACTAGGGAAAAAGTTTAAAAACCTAGATCTGGCAATATTTCGATGCCTTGAAAACAGCAGCTTAGTTTGACTTGGTGCTTTTGCCAGTCACAGTTATGTTGTCAAGTACATTCTTTTTTAAATTCATAAGCCAGTGGTGCCTGATTTATGCTGAGGTCTGACAAGTTATTTTACTGAGGTTACAGTAGGGAGCAGTAGGAACTGGCTCCCATGAAGATGCCCTTAGGGCCCTGAAGTACAGGCTCTTCCAGAACAGTGGGGGCAAGCTCAATCCTTCTAATGGCACCAAGACCCCAGTTATAAAGGTCTGTTTAGTGGCTCTAATCGTTTTTGCTTTAAGAATGTCTTGTTGATAACAGCTCAATTGGGAGAACAATTGAGGCCTGAGTGGCTGGGAAGCTGCTTGGTGGAAGAAGGCCTGAAAGTATTGACTGACAACCAACTAAACATGAGTCAGCCATGTGCTCAGGTGGCCAATGGCAGCCTGCTTGTATCAGTAACTGTGTAGCCAGATGGAAGCATACAAAAAAACCATTGAGGTGCTGGAGGGATCCAAAGAAGGTTGAAGAAGCTGGTGAAGGGTCTGGAGAACAAACCTCATGAGGAGCAGATAGGGGAACTGGGGCTGGGTTTAGTCGGAGGAAAAGGAGGCTGAGGGGAGACCTGGCTATAACTTATCAGAAAAGAGGTTGTAGAGAGGTGGGTGTTGGTCTCTCCTCACAAGTGATAGGGCAAGTGATGGCCTCAAGTTGCACCAGGAGAAGTGTGGATTAGACACTAGGAAAAACTTCATTGGAAGACGATGAAGGGATTGGAACATCTCCCTGTTGAGGGAAGGCTGAGGGAGCTGGGTCTCTTTAGCTTGGAGGAGACTGAGGGGTGATCTCATTAATGTTTATAAATATGGAAAGGTTGGGTGTCAGGAGGATGGAACAAGGCTCTGCTCAGTGTCATCTAATGATAGAACAAGGGGCAACAGGTGTAAGCTGGAACATAGGAGGTTGCACATAAACATGACAAGGAACTTCTTCACAGTGAGGGTGACAGAGCCCTGGAATGGACTTCCCAGGGGGGTTGTGGAATCTCCTTCTCTGGAAACATTTAAAACTCATCTGGACATGTTTGTGTGTGACTTGATCTAGGTGATCCTGCTGTGGTAGGGGGGAGTGGACTAGATGATCTTTCGAGGTCCCTTCCAATCCCTGATGTTCTGTGATTTTGTGAAAGGGTCCTAAGGCACTGGAACAGGATGTCCAAGGAGGTGGTTGAATTGTCACCCTGGATGTGTAGATGTGTAGCTTAGGGACATGGTTCAGCGGTGGGCTGGGTAGAGCTGGGATAATGGTTGGACTCGATGATCTTGAAGGTCTTTCCAAGCCTACAAGATTCTGTGATTCTCGTCCTGCTAAAGGACTAGGGGGCGGCGCCCACCTGCCCCAGCCGCGAAGGGCGGGTCCGAGGGCACAGGGCGGGGTCCGAGGGCAACTCCGTTCCAAGCATGCGCACGGCACTCCCCTCCCCCCACCGGCCCCGCCCTGTGACGTCATAAAGGTGAGCGCCCGTGCCCCAACCGGAGCGAGTGCAATTCGCGGCTCCGCGCTCAGCGATTGGTTGGTGCCGTAGAGCCGAGTTACGTCTTCGGGCCGCCTCATCGCCGCGAGCCAATGGCAGCGCGCGCCCGCCCACCGCCTCGGGCTGCGCCTACAAGTCGTCCCTGGGCGGTGTGACTCGAAGGAGGGGGGAGTAAGGGGTGGGCAGGCAGCGCGGGCCCAGATTGGCTGTCGCGCTTCGGCTCGGCCCGGCAATAGCCGGAAGAAGGAGCTCCTTCCTATTGGCTCCACGGCGGCGCTGCTAGGGCGGCGGCGGCACTTCCCGATTGGGCCTCCGGTTTCGCTTCGGCGAGGCTCGGTTGCGTTCAGAATGGCGTCGTGATTGGTTACGACCACGGGCATTCCCGTAGTGGCCTCGGGATTGGTCCCGAACGGGCTCGGCTGTTTCCGTGAGGGCCTCGGGCTGGGGCTCGGCTGGGCATTCACAGAAGGCGCTTAGGGCCATTCCGCGGCGCAGGGCGGCAGCGGGGCTTTTACGCAAACGCAGCGCCAGGACCCCGCACGCAGCGGAGGCAGCAGCGGGGACAAAGGGACCGATCGGCAGGAACGGGGAGGGGGGGCCCGGCGACAAGCAGCGGCGCTGGGAGGGAACTGGCAGAAGCCTTGAGCTGGGTGGGCGAGTCCCATGTGCCTTGGACACCAGGGGAAGCAGCAACAGCCACTGCCAGCGCTCTGAGGCCGGCTGAGGGGGAGTCGCCGCCATGGCCTGTGCCGCCGCCTCCGGCCGCCATCCGCAGCGCACCGTACCCATCCTGAGCTGCCGCCAGCTGCCCCTACGGGCGCAATGAGGGGCTGCGCCGGAGCCGCTGCCTGAGAGTCTGTCCCAGCGAGCGAGGGAACGAGGCCGCCTGGGCCACTTTACGAGGATCCTCCCGCCTCGGATCCTGCCGCCGCTGCCGGATCCCCTTTGCCAGAGCCGTATCACCTCCTGTCGGAGGATCGGTGAGCTCCGAGATCCCTCCGCCAGGGGAAAAAAGTAGTCCTGCTGCCTGCCGCCTCCCTTAGAGGAAGAGGCGGAAGGAGAGGCGAGGGGAGGTGGAAGAAAGAGAAGGAAGAAAAAAGAAGAACAAAAAAAAAAGCAAAAAAAAAAAATCCCAGAGACAACCCGGCGACGGTATCGGAGAAGCCGGGCCGTGAGCCTCCGCCCCATGTGACTGGCGCCCAGGGTGGGGGCAGCGCGGCCTAGCGAACCCCCTCGTTGGCGGCCGGGAGCGGGAGCAGGGCTGGGGGGGGGGGGCTGCGGGCTGGGCGGAGGCGGCTCTCGGACCCACCGGCGCTGCCGGGAAGGATGGTTTTGTGAGGAACAGGCGGTCTGAGGAAGACAACGACGACGAGGAGGAAGAAACCGGACTAAAAGCGCGACAAGAGACCGAGAGGGGGAAGGGGCTTCCCCGTGGGGGGGAGGGAAGGGGGCTCCCGGCCTTTCATGTGGCGCGACCCGTGCGTCTCCTCCAGCTGAGCGAGCGAGCCGGCGGCCGTTGGGCCCGCCGAGGCGGAGGGGGAAGGCGGCGGCCAGAGAAGCGGCGACCAGGGAGCAGCGGGAGACAGAGACCATGTCCGGGCGGCCCAGAACCACCTCCTTCGCGGAGAGCTGTAAGCCGGTGCAGCAGCCCTCGGCCTTCGGCAGCATGAAAGTTAGCCGTGAGTATCCTGCCGCCTTGCGCGGCCGTCTGTCTTTCCGTCCCTCCCATGGCCTTCTCCCTGTGCCTTGGCCCTGGTGCCGAGCGAGCGGCCGCAGCCCTGGCCGAGGCAGCTCCCTTTTCTCTACCCTTCCCCCCCCCCAGCCCTCCCTCTTCCTCCATTAACCTTGAATAGGCGCACGCCGCCGCTTCGTTTGGGGCCTGCTGGACAAAAAATACGCCGGATGGTTTGTCCTCTTTCTTAGCCTCCGATCGCTGCCAGCGGTCTAACAGGCCTCTGGCTAATTAAAAAGCCTTTTTCTTTCCCCCCTCCCCTTTCCCTTTCTGAAGCGGATCCTGTGCTCTTATAGCCTGTATTTCCTTTTTTATTTCCCCCTCGAAAGGAGGAAACGAATTGCGGGCACACAGGTATGGCCGTGACATTCACGTTCATTATGTGTTTTTAAGAACTCTTGGCTCCGAAGGAGAGAGCTTAGAAGATTTTTCCATGCACCCGTAGATTGGGTGTGAGCACCTTTTAGTCCAGCCCATTTAAAAAAAAAGGGAGGGGGAAGGGAGCTTACAAAAGGTGTCTCTCCGGTATTCTTCCATGCTCTGGTAAAATGCTTAATAGAGGGGGTGGAGAATTGGTTATTTTTACTTGTGAGCCTTTGGAATAGTTATTTCAAGATCAGCATATGGTTTCCAGTTTTTCTATTCAGATGAATATTTTTTTTAAAACGAGGCCTGTGCTTTATTCGGCATAGGCATGTTGGAAATTCTGTATAATATGTGCCCATCCTTTGTATTCTAGCTTGTAGGATTAGCTGGATCATGTGAATTAAAAGTACATGTTATAACTGAACAAATGTACAGTGTGAATGGAACAAGGCCCTGTTCTGGGTGGGTTAAAGATTTGCTGTGTGTTTGTAATAGGGAATTTCTTAACTCCTGATTTTGGTATGTTCATACTAACAACTGAATTGTTCTTCCAAATTCATATTAATAGTGCAGTTTTCAGATGTATTTTACTTATGGCAATGCAGGGTGGCATCTTTATGGGACCAGGAATGCTTGATATACATTATACCCATAGCATGGGATATCAATCGATCTATTTCATACTTGCATATAGCCACACCTGACATGGCTCTGTGTGTATGTGTGTGTATATTGCATGGTTTTATGCATTTCATACCAACGTGCCACAAAATTCTGAGCTTTTTGAGAGAGCAGAAAATATGGTGTTTTCTGCACTGAAATGTCTTCCACTGCAGTTGAAGCCTTGAAAGGCAGCTCAGGGTCTGTAGCCCACCTTGTATCTGCATGATCGGTGTGCCTGCAGCACTTCAAAAAGCATGGGTGCAGTTAACCCATATTAACAGTGCAAGAGGTGTGTTTGATCAGGTCCAAAGTTAGCATTTCTTACGGATTCTTGATTTGTTTTTTGAGGGAAAACTACCTGTGTGTGACTCCATTTTTAATTGATTTACTTTATGTGCGTGTGGAATAGGAAGCAGGTCCTTGTTTATCAGTATTTCTGCAGGTGGCTGTCCAAGTGACACTTAGTCAAGTCATGCTCAGCAAATAAATTCATCTTATTCAAGCTCTACAGCTTGATTCTTGAAGGGTCATTGATGCTCCTTTCCTGTTTGTTTGAGGTCAAAGACTAGACAGATGCTTGCCTGTGAAGAGGGTGCTAACTGATACAGACTAACAAGTTTGCAAATATGATTCAATCCCAAGTGTATAAGGCTGAGGGAGAGACAAAGGCCGTAGCATAAAGCACACGCACTTGTGATAACCCCCACAGTCGCTAGTCATGTGTTCCTGGTCCTTCTGCTGTCTGGAAAAAAAATGCCAGAACAAAGCAAGAGAACCACATGCAAGGACTGTGTGGGAAATGCAGTTTATATTTTCAGTTCATCCATCCATGTAAGACAGTCTGACTTTTTTCTTTTTTGCTTTGTGAGAGAGAATAATTCCAGTGTGTCATAAATTTTTGTTTTTATTGTTTTCAATATTGTTATATTGTTTTCGTTCTCATGAGTTTTGCTAGTTTCTTACAGCATGATATAGCAAGTTGTCTATTACCAGTGTTGAGCTCTTGAAAAGAGAAAAAACAAAAGAGGAAAATCACTTATGTACTGAACAGAGAATCTGCTCTTTCATTTTCATGTGTATTTTTAGACTGGTAGTTACATTCTGAGCCCTTTTGAGTGAAAGCCGGAACAAAAGAGTCCTTGTGAGGTAGGTGAAAATTGAAGGACTGGGATCTTCTGAGTTTCTTGGACATCTTTACCTATCTTTTGGTACAGATCTTTTTTGAGCCATCAGGGAGCAAAAACACTTGACTTCTTTGATGTCAACCTTTTTGCTTTTATTTGTGAGCCTGGAGTAGCAGCAGAATTAAATGTCAGTCTTGTTCTGGTGTCTCTGCAGCTATTGCTGCTGCTGAATGAGCACTACAATAGTTACTTCGGAAGGATGGATCTAAGCAGTAATGAAAGGATTGATAAAGTAGTGGGGGAGGGCTCACTGATCCTTCTTACCTAGGAGGAGCTGTTCTAAAACTGTGTGGTGCTTGGTCTTCTCCCCAGGGTATGTGGGGCAGAAAGAGTGAGCAAGGATTTTTCATCTCTTATTTCAAAATAATTTATTAGACTTCATTTATGAGGTGTGCTTCTCAGAAATTGGTAAGAAACCTTGAACCTTGAATTGAAAGGGTAGGAGATTACCAATGGCTGCTTCTCTGGGTGTTGGGAGAGATGATCTCTTGTTTATGGCAGTCTCATTGCTCTGTAATAGTTGTTACAAGAGTTTTAACGTTTCTTCAAGAGTAGGTGCCTACTGGCCTTTTTGTATCCCTCTCAAACCATACCAGGATCAAGATGACTTGACTTTTGTTTCTCTGTGGTTTTGAAATCACTGCATCATTCTTTTCACCCTACCGTATGAATTTCTATAGTGAAATGATTCTCTAGTAGGTTATTCTTTGTTAAGTGCTAGACTGCTGGGCTTGTAGGCTTTTTCTGCAAACAAAAAACCCTCCCAGATGCATATGTTCATTATGTTTGGCCTGTTCCTCAAAAGGAGAGAGCTGAGCTTCCAGTTTTCCACTTGCTGATACTATCAACCTGCTGGTTATAGTATAAAAGAATTAAAGCTTGAAGCTTTGTTTCTTTCTTCACCTAGTTGTTTGTGCATTGCTTCCAGATGTACACTGTTTCCCAAATGGGACAAAAATAATTCTGAAATATAAAGAGTAGTCAGGCAACACATGACCAAAAATATTTGTATATAAATAGAAATCTTGAAGTTTGCAGTTTGAAGTTTTTAATTTAATGACTGTGGAACTGATTTCTAACATTTTTTTTTTCCTTGTTTGCTTTTGCTTCTGGGATAAGCTTTTTGTGTGACTGCGAGTCCTTGTAGACAACAGTACTTACTGTAACTGTAGCCAATTATCTTGTTGGTCTGCAGTAAATAAAGTAATGGCTAATGCTTGCCATGAAGAGTTTTTTGCGCTTTGTGCAGTTGTCATGGCTCTGCAGTTGGCTATGCAGAATTTGTTAACATGGAGGGTAAGAAAGGCAGTTTTACTTGCTTTAGCCAGCTCTGATGTTGTACACATACTCTTGGTTGCAAAATCCGAAGGAAAGTCTTGTGATAATTCATTTTCGACTTTCTGGAAGAATGTTATAGTGGTGCCAGACTTGGTTTTTGTTGAAGTTTTTATTTGTTTAGATTCATTGTTTTTTTTGTACTATATAATCTACCCAAGGCACTACAGTTTGGTAAACCTGTATTTCAGTATACTATTCACACATGGGACTGGTGGCATTTGAGTACAATGCAACTTAGGTTACCTTAACGTGTCTTTTAGAAGTGGTTTATGAAAGATTAAGTCTGGGAGCTTGTTGCTCTCTTGGTAGCCAGAACATAGAAGTGACTACTTTTTGGGTAGCACATGGTATCTAGGTGACAGTTGAATACTCTGTGATGTCCAGGTGGGTGTGTAGGAAGAGCCTTGGAAAAGAGCACCCTGGGCGATCTCAGTGAGAAGGAATGAGCAGGGCTGTTGAAACTGGTGAAATAATAGAGATAATGCCATCTTCTGTTTCTCAACCCAGTTAGGGTAGGGCCCTATTGCTTTGATAGCAGTTTCTGTCTTAATTGTTTTCTGAAACTGGAAGCCACCCATCCTGCTCTCCTTGCTGGAGAGAAGATGATCACTCCCTTCCAGAAGTCTGCTGTGCATTATGCGTCTGGCCGTCACTGTCAAGCCCTGTCCAGCTTTCTGACTGCTGCTGGGTGAACAGCTATCCTCACGCCTAAACTTGAAAAAAACCAGCTGAGCTAACATGGTCAGCTAATGACCACGTGCACTACAGTGAAAAATGTCTCATGCTGCAGTGCCCCAAAGCCATGCCTTGCAGACTTAAAAGGAATAAACCAGCTGTCTGGTCTGCTTAATTATCAAGCTGCCAAACTGTTGTTGTTAATGTCATTAGGAGTAGTTGAGCAGAAAAATATTTTTTTTAAAAAAAAGAGATGAGGCCTGCTGGTGGATGCTGTCAATTGATGTAGTTAATTATTCTGCCTTCCCCCCAATGTTTTCTCCGAATCGGTGGTTTGTTGTTGTTTTGTTTTTTTTTTTTAAGACGTGTTGGGGTTTATCCTGAACCTTTTCTTCTCGTTCCATCAGTGTTCTGCACGTTTCCCCTTCTCCACACTGTTTCCTGGAGGTGGTCCCCTATTGTGTTATCACTTCATGCACCTTTCATATTTCTTATAAATGTTTTAACCACTTTGTTCACCTATTTAAACAGCTGTGGAAATCCATATGGCTTATGGAGTATGTTCCTTGCCTGTATGCATTGTGGCTCTGGAAGCTCTTGTTACTTCATCTGTTGATCTGGTAGGGCCTCGTAGGTATTGCAGAACACTTTATGTGCTCTGATCTTTGACTTGGGGTATAAGAAGTTCTTTGGCGTATATTGCTAAAGACCACTTTACAGGCTGAAGGCCTTCCCTCTATTGTCCAGAGAGTTCTTTAATTTTGATGTATTATATCTTTAAGCAATATTTGAGGCAGAATTGGTGTCCAGTTTGCTTGTTGCAGATCATCATGGTACAAATGTTTGGGGTATTTACTATTGCTAATTCCTCAACCCATGGTCTTTCTTGAACTGAGTGGTTGAGTCATGTGAAGAAGATCCTATAGTGTATCTGTGTCTGCAGGAAAAACCTGCAGCTGAAGTTTTATGCTGTAACCAACTCTAGCATTTTCTGAAATGAATTAACACTAAACTCCTTAGTTACTTGAACATATTAGCTAGTAACATACAAGGTGATTGGAGAATGCTTGCGGCCTGTCTGTTCAGGCTGTTGAAGTTGTCATGTTTTGAATGACTTGATGAAATTGGAAGATGTGTTTATCTTTGAGATTCCAGAGATTTATATAGACTCAAGAACACTTTTCTGGAGTTCTCTTCCTTTTTTTTTTGTTTTAAATGTAACTTTGAGGACTTTTAGTCACCCATAGCTAGTGTGGGAAGTGCTAAAGTGGCTGTCTCCTCCAGAGAGCTGTTAGAGATACTTGGCTGCATTCTGAATTTAATGAGCATCAGCCCAGTGCAGCCTTGAAAGATGAACAAAATTTTAAAGTCAAGTAGCTATGAAGAGTAGATTATTGAAAGTTCAGATGTCTCACAGAACATATCTCCCTCATTTTTCCTTGACTTCAGTCCTTATAACATCTGAAATTTGCCTTGTCAGCATGTCATTTGGCAAACTGCACAACTAGTTGTTTTTTTTTTTTTTTTTTTACTGTATGTTGAAAAGAAATGCTAATTACAATATGGCAGGAAAAGGTAATCCCTCAGACATAAATACTCCAACCCATAGTGTGTTTTACAGGTCAGACCCTTCTCTCTTCAGATACAAAATCAGGAACCCCCTCAGCACTTCTCATCTGCTGAAGTGCTGCATACTGCCATTGGGGAAGAAGCAAATTTAAAGGCATGATGGTTGGTCTATGTCACCTCATATTTTTTACATTTATTTAAAATGTAGCCCTTTAACAAGTGCTTTGTGACAATCTGGCCTTCAGATGAGAATGGTATGAGACATGGTAGCAAGAAACAAGTCTGTGATAAATGGTTAGAACATCATAGTCATGCTCAGACGTTTCTGGTCAGGTCAAAGCAACTCTATCACATTAAATAGAAGCCTAAAATGAAGCTTTTGCAAACTAGATTTGGACAATTATTATAGACAGGAAAAAAACTGCTCTAAACGAATCTTCAGAATCCCTTGTGTCCTTGTTGGCACTGGCTTATTATGCTGTAGAGATAGGGTCAGTTATCTAGGTATGGTCAGTGAGACAGTGCATATTTGATTCCATCCTGTGTCCTCTAACCATACTGCTATGTGGTGCTCTGCCTGTGTAGTAGATGACATGATTTCCAGAGAAATTCATATTTGAGACGTTACTGAAAGCATTTTTGTGTCCCCTCCTGAGAATTGTCAAAAATGTGGAAGTCCAAAAGCTCTAAAAGAGGTGGACAGTAATTTTTTTTTTTCTTATATGATCAGTGCTATTGAAGAATCTTTTCATTACCTGCTCTTGTCACAGGTCTGTTGCTCAGAGAAGGAAATAAAGCAAAGCAGTCTGCTTTGTATTTTTTATCTCTTGCAGATGGGAAGTAGGTCTAAGCAAGTAATCTAAGACTATTTATGTTCTCACCTAGTCTGTCTTAGAATCAGAATCATTAGGGATTGGAAGGGACTTTGAAAGATTGTCTAGTCCAATCCCCCTGCCATTGGGCAGGGACATCCCACCCTAGATAAGGCTGGCCAGAGCCTCATCCAGCTTGGCCTTAAACACCTCCAGGGACGGGGCCTAAACCACCTCCTTGGGCAACCCATTCCAGACTCTCACCACTCTCACAGTGAAGAACTTCCTCCTCACATCCAGTCTAAATCTACCCATCTCCAGCTTGGCTCCATTCCTCCTAGTCCTGTCACTACCTGATATCCTAAAAAGTCCCTCCCCAGCTTTTCTATAGGCCCCCTTCAGATACTGGAAGGCCACAAGAAGGTCCCCTCGGAGCCTCCTCCTCTCCAGACTGAACAGCCCCAACTCCCTCAGTCTGTCCTCATAGGAGAGGTGCTCCAGCCCACTGA
>JAOXOE010000001.1:53002176-53037436 GCA_028565055.1 Phoeniculus purpureus
TCCTATCATCACTGATCTGAGAGAAGAGACCAACACCAGCCTTGCTACAACCTCCTTTTAGGTAGTTGTAGAGGGCAGTAAGGTCTCCTCTCAGTCTTCTCTTTTCCAGACTAAACAGCCCCAGCTCCCTCAAATTATTTATTTTGAAAATAAATAATTAGCTAGAGGGTCCCCTGTAGAAATATTTTCTTTTGTTTGAAATTTAAGTGTCTACAACTATGGCCATAATTACTACTCTAAGGGTATGAAAGGCTTCAGGTCTTTCAGTGTGTAACCAGCAAAGAACACAAATATATTTGACTCTATAAACTGTTTTAAATAGCCAAGATAGTTGGGGTCTTTATCCTAAAGTGGGGTTCGGGGGTTTTTTGATGGCTCTCAAAAGACTCTGTTGCTTTTGGTGTATGTAGCTTACTTACACATGCAGTGTGCTTAGGGAAAGCTGCTTTTAACTTACTGAGGCAACACTTGGATTATCCACTCTGTTGTGTAAATAATTGCTTTAATGGTAAAATTGGGCTGTATACTTAAATATGGGGATTAATAAATTATATTTCTTTAAAATATCCTCAGTATATTTAGCTTGTCCTTAGGAGGCTTTATTCCAGCAATAAACATGGAGAGTTTCATACTGAAATAATGACACACTTTCACAATTCTTGCCATAGTAGAAAATGATGTATTGCCTCTTAGGAGGTGTTGTGGTAACAGCTCTAATGATTCTGCCTCTGGAATTGTTAGAGTATTGCACAGTATAGTTTGAGTCTCAGTGTGGCAACCTGCATACCAAATCTAATGGTCTATCTTTACAAGTTCCTGACATGTTGACTTGCTGTCTTGTTATTAGTTCTCTGTATGTGGAAGACTGAGATAAAAAGAAGGCAAAATACGTAACTTTTCTTCAAAGAGTTGTACTATAGTTTGATGAATCTTTAATGCAAGACTTAGTTTTTGTCTCCAGGGTTGCTGTCCAGTGGCTGCAGGCTTTGGGATGGCACTTCACCCATGTTGCTCAGTGCTGTGAAGTTAGTATGAATGTGCTCTCTTTTTGCAGAAGTTAATGTTACCTCACTACAACAGTACATATATTGAGGCTCAGAGTAGATTTTATAAAAGGTGGAAGCTGTGTAGACAACTGACATCTTACGAGTAGGTAGTGGGATATGCGTACCTCTGGAGAGGTCCTAGTCTCCTTAATTTTAGTTTGTATAAATATGGCTGACTTCAGTGGTGACAATGTTACTTTGTTTCTGTCTAGCCCAACCCCATACAGAGGCAAAGACTTTGGACTCGGCAATGTTTAGTCTAACTAGTTGTTCCTGAATTTTGGTCACTGGATTGATTGATCTGGGGTTATCAGAGTGCTGTATAACCCCAGCTCCAGTAAACCTGTGCATGGTTAATTTTTTGCCTTGTGGTGATGGTGGGAACCACTATTCAGTGTTTTGCTTAAGTTGGTGGTAAAATCACCTTGTGGTGGTGTGATAACTTTTTGCATATTTTAGCTTGGTTTCATTTTATAGCATGGGAATTTTCAGCTTCCCCATCTCAAGCAAGTACATTTCTGGTGAACAAAAGACAGCAAGGTTTTCTGAGAGGCTGTGTTTTGTACTGCATTTTGTCTTTGTATGCCATGTTGTATGCATTTTATATATATGTTTTATAGAAACGGTGTAACAAATATGTGGGGTGTGTATGTCTTACCCCAACTCCAAGGCATAACTGAAATTGTTATGGTTATATTTGGAATTTAAAAGCTTATGAAGTTAGATATCTTTCCTGCTTTAACTGACTTTAAAACATGATATATTGGTTAAAAATGGCATCTTTACTTAAAAGTAGATGTTGGTTCCTTTTTTTGGTTTCTAAGAATTTTTTTTCCATCTGTTAATGTATGCCTCTAGAAAACAGAGGATGCAATTTTGTCACCTTTTAGGACATAGAGGTTCCAAGTTCCTTGTTACAATTTTGAGTTCAGCAATGGCCAGCCCTATACATTGTCTTTAGTGGATGGAAGACCATGATGGTGGGAAAACTTACATCTCTCTTCTTTCTCAGACATTTAATGATAAGATGTGCCATTTATAGTTGATTCTTCTGATATAAGTCTTAGATATGATATAGCTGAATGACAAAACCAAGATTTTGATTTGAAGAAGCAATGACAGAAGCTCTTTAACAGAGTGTGTTCCTTACATGTTTAGACAATGTTCTGTTCAACTACTGAGTTTTATTTTGAACTGTGATTATAAAGTCAATCTTTTTCTTGTTGTAGAGATGGAGTTGCCTTGACCTTGATTGGTCAGGTCATGGTATATTAAAGGTGAATTGTGTATACCAAATTTGAAGTAAGAATACCTGTGTTTAACACATCTCGCTTTAATCTTGTTTGATGTACTCTTCCTCACCCCTTTGTAGATAAGACCTTAGGATGATCTTTATATCACATTCTTCTAGCTCGGGTGGCTGGTTATGATGTTAATACAAACCAGGTTGCAGATGAGACAGGCTGTCATACCTATTGCATAGGTGCTTCACAAGTTAAGGAATCCAGAATGAAAGCATTTAGTGTAAATGATACTACATACACAGAGGTTTTCAAGGCATCCAGTTGGAGAAAATAAGAGTAATACATGAAAATTAGGCCTAGTTGAGAAGTCTGTTCAGTGTACATTTTTAGCAGACGCTAAAGACAGGAGAGAATTGAAGGTGTTGCCGATTGGCCTATTAACCTGTTTTATCTATTTTCTTTCCCTTCTTTCTGTCTTGAAATTACCAGTCTAGGTGGGAAAAGAGCACTTTCACAGTAATAAATTGACGTTCAGTTGTAACCAAGTAGAGCTGTAGCTGCCTTGAATTGACCCTGATCAGTGACATTAGCATGTGTGAGTGAGCTCATAGGCACCACCACGCACTTCTAAGAATGCACCACTGCAGAGTCATTCATGGTTCAGAGTCCTCTGTTGAATTTCACATCCTCCTACAAAATGTTTACAGGCAAGAGCAGCAGGGTAAGCAGACAGGAATAGAAAACCAAATTGTCAGCTCTGCAGATCTTGAACGCTTTAAAACATGTTGGCTTAGTTTCTGCGTGCTTAAAGCAACAGACTGTTCTAAATGTAAAGGTTAGGAAGTGACTTGTTCTGCTTGCTGTCCTCTTGATTAGGAGAAAACTACTTTATTTGTTGCTAAAGATTTTCTTCTCTCATTTAGATCTATTTCCTGTTCAGTGGTGTTCAGATGGATTGTGTGTGCTCATTTCCTAAGCCTAGATCCTTGCCTATCTCTGCAGTGTTTCTCTGCAGAAAAGCACGGACATCAGTGGGATAGTGTATGGGTGTTGAAACCTGTTAGATGGCAGTAGCATTAAGAAAATCCCTCAGCAGCTGAGTTTTGAATTTTCCATAGGGTATAGAATTGAGTCAGATTCATCACATATCTAATTATTGCAGATGGGTCTGCTTCAAGCTGTTACCCAGTTGTTCCCAAAATATTTTTAAAAAGCAAACATTGCACAGTGTGGTTTGGAAAGAAATTCTTATGTCAGAATTATGTTCACTTGGCACCATTGGCCTCCAGAACCAATGTTCTGCTGCTTAATAAGACTTCTGTTTTTTATTTACAACATTAGAAGGTTTTGTAATATTTGTGTCTATCATTACTTTTATTATGTAGTCTGTCATGCATAGATTCTGGGTAGGTAATTGTTGGTAGCAGAACAGGTGGTGTAAAGCATATGTGGGTTGTGGTTATTACTCAGTTTGTGACCTAAAGAGTGATAGTACAAATAAAGCATCTACACACAAATACGTAGATGTAAACACAAGATGACCATGCTCCGAAAGCTGAAGCTCTCATTTTTACAAGTTTCCTAAGGATGTCAAGATTTTAAGGTAGCGTGGGTAAAAAAATTAAGTGAAATATAAGTGGAAGCGGAGCCCTGAATGCTTTAAAGCATTTTAAATGTTTTAAATGACAAATGGACATACATGGTGCAACTTCTGAACAGTGGAACTAATGATGCCTCCTTTTTTAAAGATTTATCCAATTATATTTATTTATATCCTATAACTTGGCAACCTTAGTTTTTTCTTCTCACAGGCACAGAAGGCATGAATTTTGGCTTGTCTTGGAGTAGAGCATCCTTTTGCTGCTGTCTGGTTTGTGTATGCTGATCAGTTGGCCCTCTGCTGCCAAGCAGCATGAAAAAACTGTGTTACCTGGTTTGCTGGTTTGACAGGAGGCCCAAAATGTCTTTGAGACTTCTTCATCAGACTAGACTGAGAATGGCCAGTGAGACCAAAGTGTTTTGGTTATGGGGAGCAAAAATCAGATGAACAAAACAGTGACCCCATAAACTTAACTAGCTCAGGGAACCAGTTTAAAAGTAGTGGTAGCCAAGACACAGAACATACAGAGGAAATGGAGTAGATTACAAAATGGGACTGAAGTAGAGATTAGTTTTAAATTACAATTTGCCCCTTCAGAAGAAGTTCTGATATTTTAACCAACATACCAATTTGCAAGTCATATTCTAATCCCTGTTCCTACCCTGAGTGCTTTGCAGCTGCCACCTAATGAAGTAGGCATGGAGCGTTTTCTGGCTGACAGTTTCTTTAGGAAGTAGACTTGCCGACTCTGTGAGACTTTCAGTTCAGTCCCCAGGTCAAGCTCAGCTTTTAGTCTTGCTGTATTTTAGTCACTGGACAGTTTTTTGTCAGTAGTGGAGAGATATGTTGGCTTGTTGAAGTACTCCTGTATTATGACTCCTTGTGGAAAATGAACTCTAAACAAGCATGTGGTTGCAGAATGTCCTGCAAGCTTTGGTTCTGCGAGGCAACAGAGTAAAGAGGACAGGAAGTGTGGGAGCTGAAAGATCTGGGTTGAGTTGCCTATTACAGTAATAGGACTCAAAGGTGAATATACATGTGAATATACATTGCAGGTCAGCTGTGTGAGGTTCTGCTTTCTCATAGCTACATATGTGTTCATTCTTAGGTTATGCAAGTTAAACACTGAAAGTAAAAACACAGTGAAAGTAGCTCAGGGTTACTGCAAATGGAAAGCTGCTGTAAGTTCAGTTACGTATTTTCCATGCAATAACTTGTTTGCACGTCCACATTCTGAGCGAGAGAGTCACAGTCAGTGTCAGATTGTTGCTTTGTAAGGCTTTGGGAATGGAGGGAGGTGTTGGAGCAGGTTACAAGTATTTATACATTTATATAGGATGCAGTTTCAGTGGTAACGTGTGGGAGGAGGAAGGAGTATGTCGTACCTAGAAAGGAGTTCTTCACTCTTTCCTGGAGCCATGTTCTGATTCCCCCCCACCTTGATTGCAGAGGTTGTGATTTTGCAAGACGCATAGCTGTACAGGACCTCTCTACAGCCAGAGTGGGTCCCACCAAAGGTTATCATGTAACTGGCAGATAGTTTATAAATAATATGAACATGGTAAGTGTTTTGGTTGTTTTAATTATGTACTGAGGTAATGTAATCCAATGTGCATCGTTCTATACAAGTTTGAAGTAATTATGAATAGGAAGAGGTAGGGCAGCTCATCTAAGTACTTCTGGAAGGTACTGACTATAAGCATCCTCTTCCTTACTCTGCTCCTGAATCCCTACTGAGTACAATTACTTCAAATTCAGTGTCTATGGTCTCCTCTCTTCCACATTTCATAGAATCATAGAATGGCTTAGGTTGGAAGTGGACTTAAAGATCATCTAGTTCCAATCCCACTGCCCTTGGCAGAGACACCTCTCACTAGACCAGGTTGCCTAGAGCCCTCTCCAACCTGCTCTTGAACACTTTGGGGTGAAGAGCATCCACAACTTTTTTGGGCAACTAATTCCATTGCCTCATCACTGTCATACTGAGGGATTTCCTCTTGAGATCCAATCTGAATCTACCCTTTTTCAGCTTGAAACCACTCCCTGTTGTCCTATTACCAGAGTCCCTCATAAAAAAAATCCCTCTCCAGCTTTCCTGTAGGTTCCCTTGACATATTGGCAGGCTGCTGCAATGTCTCTCAGAGAATTCTCTTCTCCAGGCTGAGCAGCCGTGATTCCCTCAGCATGTCCTCATAGGAGAAGTGCTTTAGCCTGTCTAGGGGAAAAAAAAAAACACTAGACTGAAATTTGTAGTTTAAATCTGTTTGGAAGAGAATAAAACTTTTGACTGTATATTCTCAGAGCTTTTGGTGGTTTTCTATCAAGCCAAAGGTTCTCCCAACTCAGATTTGCTAGTGAAAAGCATCTGAACTGCTCAGTCCATTTCATCTGTTGTGTGTTTTCAGTCTCACCAAACATTATGATTTTTTTTTTTTTGAGGCAGGAGGGGGTGTTTTGAGATTGCAACTGTTGTGAACTAAAGAATGCAAAAACCACCAATAAAGCACTTCTCAAAGGATGGCATTATAAAACTCTTTATTTTCCTATTTTCACATGTGAGACCCACTTAATTGCCTAAATGACCCTTTCTTACTAGGTGATTGGAAGTAATAGTCTTTATTTTCTTCAAAACTCTGAAGGATTTTGCATTTTATTTTTCTCATTTTCCTTTCATAAAGATCCTTTCATTTTTCCTTTTTGGCACACTTACTCCTAGTTTTCCTTCATGGTCCTCTGCTTGCCTTCTGCAAAACGTGTTATCTTCTTCTCAAGGCGGATAACATTCTTTCCTTTTATTCAGTATCACTCTTCTGATATCCTCTGCTTCTGTGGCTACTCAGCTTTCCCTTGCTGACTTGTCATGTTGCACATCAGATTATGTTGACAGTAATGAAGTTTCCTTTCTCAAGTAGAAATCTATTTGTAAAGTGTGTGGGATGCTGTTCTTTTGGGGCAGTCTGCTTTGTGATATGTTTGCTGTAATTTCAGTTGTTGTTGCAACTTGTTTACCTCTGCAAATAAAGATTATGAGAAATAGTGTCTATCCTGACACAAGGATGAGTCATACACCTAACATGAAGATGGTTTTTCACCACTTGAACCGATGAATTTTGGTAATAATATCTGTAGCAAAACACCTGATGTGAAACTTGTTGATGAAGTCAGTTTTGATAAACCAGATCCCACAGGAATCAGTGAGTTATAATGAAATAAGTTGCACCAACAAATTAATTAGCTACTTCTCTGTCAGCAGCTTGCTCACAAGACAGGAGGGGAGCCAGCAAGTTGATCTTCTCAGCATTTATTTTGTTAAAGGGTGTTGACCAAGTAAAGTGGATGCCTTCAAGAGAGCATTGGGATTGGAAGACTGTGTAGCCTTAGTGTTTTTCTACTCAGAGTTCATGTGCCCAGTGTGTTTCAGGCCTAGAAATGATTTTACTAACAGAAGTACTTAGGTGAAAGCTTACTTGAGTTTGCTTCTAAACATAAGTCTTCTAAGTTCTGTAACCAGTAACCTTCCTCATTTTATGTTTTAATGACTTTTCATAAACAATAAACGGTGGCATTAGTGTATATGTGAGGTCAATATTTAACCTTAGGTGTTATTGAACCTTTTGAAGTAAATGATACATAGTTACATACATGAATGATACACTTGCACTCTTATATAGTGTCTGTTCGTGCATATGTGCATATAAATGTATTTGGCAGCACCTTGAAAGTCTTAGGTTGTAATGTGATGCTTCTCGAGTATAAGATAACTTTGGAGTGCACTTACCTGTTAGTTCAGCGGAGTTGTCTCTTAGCAATCAAAATAGGGTTTTACTACTGACCATATTCCTACTACATCCTATATGTGGTTTCACTGGAACTTGCATAACCATATGGCAAGCCAGTTGAACTTGCTTATTCATCAGAAAGTTAACCCAACATGAGAGTAAATATTTTTGCCAGGGTAGCAAGTTGAATTTGGTTATTTTTGTAGGTATGATGACAAGGGATGGGATGGACTGTATGGCTGGGGGAAGAAGGGAGACAGAAAAGTGTCTCTCTTGATGACAACGAAGTATTAAGTATCAGATCACCTTAGCAGCTTTGTCTCACCACACCCATAACAACATAGTTAAAGACTAAAGGCACTCCATTTGTTCTGGACAGCTGGTAGAAGTCTTTCCTTGAGTAGCAGTTTCCCTCTGTAGAGTAAAACCCGCACTTAGACCTTAAGATGCTGTGTGCGTATGATTCACCTCTTAAGGTGGAGAAGAGGAATTAAAACTTTTTGTGCTTACAACAGAGATTTATTGTGACAGTGTCTGGAAGCACTACTGAAACTTTTTCACAGTTGCATTCCTGTTGATGGTTAACTGTAAAAAAAAAACAAACCAAAAACCTCATGAAACAGCAAAGACTCTTGAAAATTAAAAAGTGAATGGAAAAGAGCAAGTTGTCACTTCCCTCTCTTCTTGATATGCTCTTACTTTCACTCTGTCCTGTACCAACAGACAAACAAAGGCTATAAAGAATGATGTGCTTCTCTCAGTTACCTGATAAGCCTGCTATCGGATTGCAGATTTTGGCAAATACAAGGAAAAGACTGGATGGGTGATGGGTATAGTTGCTAAAGAAATACTGGCTGTACCTAAAGTTCTTTTTTGGCCTCACCTTTGTCTTGGAAGATAATTGGAAAGGTAAACAAGCCCCTGGTATATGGGAAGCTGTACTTGCCAACTGATTACTTTGTACCTTGAGTTTTCTTAGAAGAAAAGCTATTCTGATATACCAGTTGCATTGAGTGTAGAAAATTTTGCTCAGTTTTTGTGTTTAGGGATTGTCTCAAATACGTACGTGATCATAGAATGGTAGAGATTGGAAGTGATGTCTGAAGATCTAGTCAAACTCCCCTACCAGAGCAGGTTCACCTAGAGAAGATGGCATCTGAACATATCTAGGCAGGTTTTAAATGTCTTCAGAGAAAGAGACTCCACAACTTCTCTGGGCAGATTGTTCCAGTGCTCTGTTACCCTCACTGTGAAAAAGTTTTTCCTTTTGTTTAGATGGAACCTTCTGTGTTCCATTTTGTACCTATTGCCCCTGTTACTGGGCACCAGTGGGTCCAGTTCCTTCCTCTTGATCCTCACTCACCTGACTGTATATATGACATGAATAAAATACAGGCTTCATGTTTTGTGCTGTGTGACTAATTTAAAGGTGAAATTAATGGTATTTTAAAGTCTGTTAGATTTTAGGTGCAGCAATATTATCAATTCTTTTCATAATAGTGCATAATAGTGGGAATGATTTTTATGGAGCAATTAGTTTTGGTGCTTACAGGCATTTCAGATTGTCAGCTTTTTCTTTTGCAAGGTGGACTTCTGGCCTAGTGGAGATTAGTTTAAGTCAGCATTTAGAGTAATTGTATGCATGTGTTGAGAGGTTCACCTCAGTCACAGAAACCTTTACTTAAAGGGAGAAATTTAGAAGCTACCTGAAGCTTATATGCTTGAGCCTGTGCTAGCGTTGTAGTATTTCTTGTAATATGCTCAGCTTGGAAAAATTAGTTGAAAGAAGCTGATTTCTGAAATTAAACAAGCAGTTCCAAAAATTATGTATAATCAGTTCTGCTGTTTGCTACCATTGAAGTAAACAGCTTCTCCATTCCAAATTGGTATTTGGGGATGTGGGAATCCAATTAGAAGTGTGAAGCTGTCTTAGTTTAGAGGCAAGCATGAAAGTGAAATGTTTTTTATAAGTAGTAACATTTGTTCCATGCAAGTAGCTAGAGGGTGAAAGTCTGTCAATATAGAGTTTCTTAGCAGTTGTTTGATGCTCCTTCATTAAACTACCAGCATGAAATCAGATATTTCACTGGGGTCTTTGCTCTGCTTAGACACAGGTCTGAGCTCTCCTCTTGTATTGTGCTAGTTTCTACTTCCACCCAAATAGTTTAAAAAAACCCGATATTCTTAGGTGTATAAAGTGCACATTTGTATATTCTACATGATGTTGAATGCTGTGATGAATAAAAAGATCTGCAGTTGTGATATGAGTTCGTTTTTTCAGCCTGTTGTTTTCTAAAACCTTGTCTGTAATAGACGTTTTAAAAAGCCAAGTGAATAACAGGACAAAATGGAAAGTGTGTATTAATACAGAGGTTCTAGAATTTAGTATCCCCTGGGGGAGAAGATAACATCTTTTGCTATAGAAGAGTATGAAATGTTTTGAGTTGCTTTCAGTCTGCCTCTTAGGTAGAGAAATACAGTTTACTCAATGCTTTCTAGTTCATACTTTTCGAAAACTGAAGGCAATCAAAATGATTTTTGAAAGATTTTATAATTGCTTCCTAAAACTTGGATTAGGAGCTTTTAAGTGCCCTGTGGGTTCTGGGAACTTTACAAGCATTTGCTCAACCTCTGAAGGAGGAATATGTTGCCAAATTTAGTTGAAAGAACACCTAACAAGGTTCTCTTTTGAGCAGTAAATAGCTGCAAATGCTGAAGAGATGCAGTGAGTGATTTACCTGGAGATAACACCATTTTGCAGAGGACACTTGTCTCACTGGTACCAGTGGGTTGTTGGCTGTCGGGTTGTTTGCCTTTGGGGGTTGGAAGTATGATCTAAATGGTAGCCAGGGGCTCAAATCTAGTCCAGCTCTTTTAAGTTAGTTGATTTAGATTTGAAAGTAATGCAGTTGAAACTACTTTCCTAAAGCTAATTATTAAAGTTATTAAGCTTGCTATCTGGTGGTCCGCTCTCCAGTCCTGGTGTCAGACTGGTTACTGCTGCAGGTACAGTCTGCTGCCCCTGGCTCTTGTTTCAGGAGTGGCAGACCAGATGAGGGGGCAAGCATATGCGTGCGTGTGCCGAGATGGGATGAATTTAAATTCTGGGAGAACTTAAAAGCCTTAAATGAGTAAGCAGTATCCCTTAAGAACAGGCTTTTTATGATTGTTTGATGACTTTTCAGTAAAGCAGTAGATATTCAGTAACTATTCTAGGAAAAAAGTGTTTTGCACATATGTGTGCAGAAGTATGGGTTTGTAGGTTCAAGCTAGGAAAGGATAGATTTAGGCTGGATATTAGAAAAAAGTTCTGCAGTGTGAGGGTGGTCGATCACTGGAATGGACTGCCCAGGAAGGCGGTAGGGGCCCCATCCCTGGAGTCATTTAAGATCAGACTCGATGAGGCTCTGAGTGGCCTGACCTAAGTAAAGTTGTCCCTGTGTAGGTTGGACTAGATGACCTCTAGAGGCCCCTTCCAGCCTAGAACATTCTGTGAGTTGTGATGGGTTCTGTCCTGACTGCTGGATAAATACGGCATAAACCAGCATTTGAAGGTGCTTATATCTGGACAGTGATGATTTGTACACAAATTCAGCTTTACTTACAATCACAGGGAGGTTGTAGAACTGCAAGGAAGGCTGAGGTAACACCAGTGACTCAATCTCTCACTTCTTAGATGGGTTGAAATAGGCAGGTGGGTATGAGATACTCCTCCCATTTGTGGAAGTTGAAGGGAGTAAACTAGAGGTTGTTGCCGTAGTTCTGAGTTATGGACAAGGAAGAAGCAAGACAGAAGAAGAGTGTAAAGGAGCAAAATAGATCTGAAGAGGCAATTAAACTAAACAGAGAAAGTTTAACTTGTCCAATCTGGCCTTAAACTCTTCAAGGAGGGAGCATCCACAGCTTCTCTGGGCAACCTGTTCCAGTGCCTCACCACTCTCCTAGTAAGGAATTTCTTCCTTAGATTAGATACCTAAATCTACCATATCTACCCTCTTTTGATTTGAAACCATTCTGCCTTGTCCTATCATGAGAGACCCTCATAAAAAGTCCCACTGCAAAGAGATAAAATGAAACTAGGTAAAATGAGGTTCTAGTAGATAGAAATAACTAGCCCAGAACATTGTGCAAGTATGTTGGGAAAAAAAAACTTTATGTTCAGTAACTCTACCAGATTTCTGAAGCAAATGTAATGCAAGTTTATAGGAATTTGAACTTGTGTATGCCCTCAGAGTAAACAAAAATGTGCTGAGCTGTAGTTGGATGTGTTTTGCATTGAAACAAATAAAAACTGCCTGGTGTACCTAATTTTGTAATTGTCAACTCTTTACAAACAGTGCTGTCTGGAATTATGACACTTTCCTAGCTCTTGTGTTTTGTCTTTAGGGTTATGTCTCTTCATACTCCTCAGGGTTCCTGCTTATCTGTAACATGAGAAATGTGGATAGCTTTTTGAGGAAAGCTGAGTTTATTGTATGAACAGGTGATTCCAGACTCTTGTGAGAAGAATACTGCCTATTCAAGGTAGTAGTAATAAATACATTAGCATTTTCAGCTCAGAAATTTTTTCCGTCCCCCCCCCCCCCCCCGCCTTAGCTGTGTTAGGTAGCTGACTGAAACTCAGTGTTCATGTTACTTCCTGGACTTCTCTGCTGCCTCTGCCCAATACAATGATAAAGAATAATTAGTGTGTTCCTTCTTGTTTTGGTTGCTTTGATTTCCTTTTGAAAGAGCCCCCAAAGTTGCAAAAGTTCTCCAGACAGTATGGCAAACCTTACTAAAATAAGGACTCTATAGGTAGATTGCCATACAACTAAAACAATAATGGAAACCCTTCCTTCCCAGTTCTTGCAGTTCAATGTATGAAGATAAAAGTATTGCAGAAATAGATTATTGTACTTTGTTTGTTGAAAGAAGTCTGATGGTGTCTCATGTCATAGAACAAACTAGTGTTTTATTTGGAGTTACAATACTTTTGATATTCCATCTCACTTTATTAGAAGAAAGTACTTATTTAAGGGTTGGAGGTAATCAGAAAAAAGGTGCTGTCAAACTGCTCAAAAGTATTTGGTCAGACATAAGTAAAACAAGACAATAAAATGAGCTGAAGTAATGCAAGAATAATATATAGGTGGCCTTTGGGAAAAGGTTCAGTGACTTTAGTGTTGTGATATTGTAAACATTATTTTCAGAAAACTGCTTACATTTTAGTGCTTTTGTTGTGCTTAGGGTGTTAACACTGTTGTGTATGTGATTGATCAAGTGTTGTTGTGTGTTCTTTGAGGTTTCAGTGCTTCAGGGGTGGCTTATTGTATTTGTTGCCGCTTAACTGGGTCATTTTCATTCACTGTCATCTGAAGACATAGAATAATTTTTGTTACAGTTTCTCTGTTTGTGCCATGGATATTGATTCCTCACAGCCTGTGAACAGAGAGGGAGAAGACATGGCCTTGCAGCAGGTTCTGCATGTGGCCAGATTTGTCTTCTTCCTAAGGCCCTGGAAGGTGTCAATAAGGTGTGTTTGCAGAGGGGCTCAGGGTGCTGACCCAATTTGAGAACTCTACTGGATCCCTGCATGCACCACTGTTTTCACATCCAGTGTGGTTGATAGGAGCAAATACTGATTCAGGGTCTGTTTCGTTACCAGATCTCAGCTCAGTTCAGTGCTACTGAACTGTTTTGCCTCAACTATGATTCAGATTCTGAGCACTGGGTAAGAGTTTTGTTCTGTGCAGCTCCATCCTCAAGGTAGAAGGAGGTTGTGTGCGCTAGGCCTGTCTTACAAGTTGGCTTTCACAGTCTCACACAGTTTTGAAAGCTGTTTCCAGACTGTCTTGTAAAGAACAAGAGACCAAAGTAATATTAACATGTATTCTCCAAGAGTACTGGCCCTGTGCTGAGCCACAATCCCTGTTGCCCTGAAGCTCAGCCCAAGGGAGAGATGGCTCTACTCAGCTGTGGAAGACCTAGTAATAGAGCACATCTCTCATGACCTCAAGATACTTCTCGAGGGATTGCATCAGTCACAGTGCTTTCAGAGCTTGTCTGCCTGCTTCTCTTTTCCCTGTGGTAAGAGCAGGAAGCAGTGAAGCAGAACATGTGCCTACTTTGAGGAAAACATGGAAAGGAAATAAGCTCCCTGTGTCTTAGCTACTCAAGAGGTCTGGGTCATACTAGCAGGTGGTAGAGCTGTTTAGCAGTAGCCTTGCTACCTCCCTACTGTTATGAGATTTCCAAGGCAGGCAGGAATACCAGTGAGACTGCCATATTTGCTAGTATTGCAAACTAGTCATGTACAAGTGGTTAATGTGGCCCTGTCTCTTTTGAAGAAACTTCTGTGGCTGAGATACTAGGCAGTGACTCAGTTGTTTTAAGCTTGTTTTTCTGTCCCTCCTAATTTAAGATTTGCCTGGAGAGGATAGGCCTTCATGGACAAATAGATATTCCCTTTTAAAGGTGTGTATTACTCCAGGTGGAATTCCCTTGAGATGACATCAAGGAATGGTTGGTCATGAAGCCAGAGGCAGGCAGCCTACTTCTAACCTGGGCTGACTTTGCTGACAGTGAAACTTTTGTAGATGGAGCCCGTGTCACAGAGGTGTGTAGCTGCTTTGGAAGCAAGCTCTTCTTGACTCCTAAGTACCTGGAGTAATGTATAATTGATACAGCAAAGCATGTCATCTTACAGTTCATTCTCCATCATCCCAAAAGCCATGCTCCTTGCCACTTCTTAACATCTCTACATTTCTTCTCCAGAGTGAGTGTCCTTGTAAGAGTATAATGGAAATTAGATCATTAAATTGTATGTTAAGTTTTCCATTTAAATATTTTACATTGACATTTTCCTCTCTGGTTTTGATTTAGAAGGTCAGTACTGGATGGGATTAGTAGCCCATGTAGCCAAAAATGTGGTCCTTGGAATGTCTTCTTCAGCAGTGTCAGAATCATTGCTGTTTTAGGGAGAGTATTCAAGCACGGCAACCCTATGAGTCACTGTCCTCCTACTGGATGCTATTGACTAGCACCCACTCATCAGACTGGCAGCAATAAGAGACTACATCCCTATCTATTCCCTCTAGTATCCACTCACAATCCTGAGGTAACAGATTGACAAAATGTTTTCAGCAACCTCCTGCCACCAGGTTTTTGCGAGCTTTGAACACATTACATCCTTGCACTCTACATCATCTTACTGGCATTCTGTGAAGGTTTAATGTACTGCCAAAATCACAGAATCACAGTACATTAGGGATTGGAAGGGACCTCGAAAGATCATCTAGTCCAGTCTCCCCACCACACTAGGATCACCTAGATCAAGTTGCACAGGAACATATCCAGATGGGTTTTAAACATTTCCAAAGAAGGAGATTCCACAACCCCCTTGGGAAGCTCATTCCAGTGCACCGTCACCCTCACCAACAAGTAGTTCCTTCTCATATTTATGTGGAACCTTCTATGTTACAGCTTACACCCATTGCTCCTTTTCTTATTATTAGATGACACTGACAAGAGCCTGTCTCCATCCTCCTGATACCCAACCTTTCCATATTTATAAACATTAATGAGGTCACCCCTCAGTCTCTTTTTTCCAAACTAAAGAGACCCAGCTCCCTCAGCCTTTCCTCAACAGGGAGATGTGCCACTCCCTTCATCATCTTCGTGGCTGTGTGCTGGTTTCTCTCCAGCAGTTCTGTGTCCTTCTGGAACTGAGGGGCCCAGAACTGGACACAAGATTCCAGCTGTGGTCTCACCAGCACAGAGTAGAGGGGGATGAGAACCTCTCTCTATCTATTAACCACCCACTTCTGATCCACCCCAGGATGCTGTTGGCTTTCTTGGCCACAAGGGGCACATTGCTGGCTCATGCTCATCCTGCTGTCCACCAGAACCTCCTACAATGGTCTCCATCTTGCATCCAAACTGAAGTGCCTCAGTCTTTTTTCCCCAAGGCAGCTACTCTGTCTCTTTAATCCTTTAATAGTCCTTTTCTATACCTCTCTGATTTCTGCTGTGCCCGGCTTGTATGCTGTTCCTGACTTCACATCTAGATTCTTAGGATTGCAGTGCATTGAGTCTTTACTTGATGGCAACTTTACTTTCTGCCTGGGTCTCAGTTCCTTCCTATTCAATACATGATGACATTTTAAGTGAATGTTGCACACTTCAGACATTAATTTTAGAGGACTGTCAACAGCGACCCCAAGATTACTTTTTATGAATTGGAAACTCTAGCTATAAATTCAGCATGGAAGCACAACTTAGATGAATTAAGAAAGCATTGTCTTAGATATGTCTGCATTGAAGCTCATCTACATTTTGCTTATTCAGTTTAATTAGGTCCTTTTAGAATTTGTAGCTGTTGCCATTGCAGATGTAGCTGGCTGACCTGATAAAGCTCCACTTTTTCTGCAGACTGGGAGAATTGCACTGTGCACTTCTGTCCAGGTCACTGAAGATGTAGAATAGGTTAAGACTGAGAAATGCTGTCAGGTCAGCTCCACTACAGAGTTTTCTCCATAGTGTAAAGTTAGTTATTAACTTAACCTTTCTTCCTAGACTTTGGTCAGCTTTCTGCCCATAAATGGACCTTTCCTCTATAACCAAGCAACTTGACTTCTTGCCATATAGCATTAAAACAGCTGCCTGGGCTTTTTTGAAAGTCTAAATATGTGTTTTCCTTGGATCTCTTTTACCTGTTTGCTTGGACTGCCAACAGTGTTTCACTTTTCCAAAGCCGTATTGAAACTATTCCAGCAGGTTGTTTGCTGTGTCCTGACTTCTGCAGGCTTGCCATGGATGGAGATCACGTTTATCACTCTGTAGCTCTTAAGATTCTCACTGGAGTCTTTTTCTTGGACAGCCCACTAGGCAAATTACTGAAGAACTTGAAAGATACCTACATTTAAGGAAGAGTTTGCTCTAGTGACCCATTATGCCCAAAGGCACAGGTTTAGATAGTGTAAATTAAAAACTCTAGTTATCAGTTCTGCAGTTTTTTAACTGTGCTATATTATATGGCATATTGTACCCTGATGAGGCACATGACTTGATGTAAATCTGTATATGACATATAATTCTTTTAAGTTAATACTACATTAAGTTATTTGTTTTTAAGTAAATGTTCATCTGCCCTTGCTGTCTTTTTGTTTAAGTACAGAGTTACTTTCGTTTTTCTAGTAAGAAGGCTGGTTTTTGGAGTGTGTTGTTTTGTTTTGTTTTTTCCTGCCTGACCTTCACTAGTTTCTTCTGTGGCTGTGCAGGAAACCCACCAGTGAGGTAGACCAGATTTGCAAATGTATGTTTCATAATATTAAAAGAAAGCTGGGTGTCCTTCCAGATGACTACTTTGATGTTTGTAGCATAACCATACCGCTTCATCAGTATGATCAGATTTAGTAGGGAGAGGAATAAGCTGCTGTGCTTTGTGGGAGATTTCTCAACTTGACTTAGCTACTAGAGAAAAGCAGCATGCGACTACATGGTCAACTGTATGTAAAATCAGTAAGCCCAGAGTCCTAGTTGCCTTTTTCATACAACAGTATTTTGCCATTACAGCTACTGTGATGTTACTTGCATGAAGCTCACTGCAGCCTTTTTTTGCACAAGTGTTAATGTTTAAGTGCAGATTTGTATTACGCAGTAACTGTTGACTTGTGACCACGGTCTGGTAATAGATTACTCAATGTCTGCAGAGCTTTGATCTAGAAAGACTTGTGGTGGTGACAGTAAGACATTGTTGAATCCTAGTAGAAAATACGGAGTATTGCAAATTGCTTTTTAGCTTGAAATAACCTGTGTTACACACAGATTGTCCCTCTTAATGCTAAAACTGAAATTATGGAAAATAAAATAATGTACAGTAGCAGAACTGAAATACATTGAATCACCATACGAGCACTTACTTGGAAAGGATGTTCTAGTGCTGAAGCAGAGTTGTCACGCTAGAGATGGGGATGATGGCTGTAAAACCCTGTAGCTCCATTTGCTTTTGGAAGCTTACAGGCATCTATATATTAAACAATTGTTTTAACAGAAAAATCCTGTTAAAGGTTTTGTTTCTACTAATTGGACTGGCTTAGGGTCTCTTTTAGAAAGAAGGATTGTCTGAGTTAATGTGTTGAACGTGACTATAGATTTTTCTCTTAATCTGAGTGTATTTTGCAGAAAATCTTACATTTATGTGTCCTGCCTGGCTTCTGTGGGGTCTTAGGCGTCTGATGGGGCAAATGGTAGGAGGATAGGTAGTGAAATTGGAAGGAGTAATGTACAGTTACTAAAAAACAGAGCACACATAATTTATTTATTTTTGGGATGCCTTTTTTAAATTGTGTGAAGACATTTGAATTCTGACCCTGGTAGTGCTGGTCATTGATGCTTTACCAAGTGATGTTTCTTAGATTAGTGCAAAGATGCAATGTGCTGTGTGCTGGTCTTCAGTCAGTATGCAAAGCTTCTACCTTAGGATTTTGTTCTTAGCTGTAGGTCTTTTTTTAATGTATATCATGGAAATAATGTTTTAGTTTTAAGAAATGAGTGTAGTTAGACAGTGCTCTCTTGTTACATAAGCAGCCAAATCTTAAATGTCACAGGACCCTGTAATAACCAACAGCATTGTCTCCCTGGGACACAATCTCTGTATTGCTGTAATAAAATGTCTTGGATTTCTACTCTTGAGGCATAATTTTGTGTCCAGATTTCTCTTCAGAAGAGACCTTCTGAAGCACTTGGAATTATGAAGAAAACCAATCTGTAATCATGTGCAGGTATGAAGCCTCCCGTCCATTTCTTCATCTGATTCTAACTTTCTGAGGAATAATTCTGACTTCTTGGCAAATGAGCTAAAAGTAAAGGTAAATGAAGATCCATCACTGGGATACATGTTGATCAACCGTTAAATTGAAAGATCTGTCTGAGTACTGTCGGTGTTGCCGTAATCTAGGTGTTGGAAAGGGGATGAGTTTGAGTTCAAATATTTCTGAACTAATTTTGATGCACCTGCACATTAACACTATCTGATGATGCGCAGTATTGTATAAAAGTACTGAAAGGCTTTTTTTGTTCTTTCATTGTGATGCAGGCAGCATGCATTACAGTCAGTAGTTCGTATCTGCCATAGCAACTGTCAGACTCTGCATCTGAGAAACTGAAAGGGATAATAATTGGATTAAAAAATAGGTTATATTTTGAGGTCATCTTACAGAGGAAAATAAGCATTCTGAAAAAAATAAATCACTAATTCCAAAACAGTGTGCCAACTCAATTACATGTTACTGTTTCTCCAAAGAAAATGCTAATAATACAGCTCTTTTTCCTTAATTGTGCACTGAGTTACAGTGCTGTTTGATTTTTCAGGGATCTCAAGTGAAATATTGGTGCTTTTCAAGGCCAGGTTGGATAGGGTACTGAGTAAACTGATCTAGTGGAGGTGTCCCTGCCTATGCAGGGGGGTTGGAATAGGTGATCTTTAAGGTCCCTTCCAACCCTAGCCTTTCTATGATTCTTACCAGTATGTGTACAGGACAGCAGAATCCTGGATCAATTTTTTGGCAGAGCAAGGACAATTACTAATTTGTTTGTTAGAAAAACATATTTATTCAAAGTAATGTTCTTACTAAAGGAAGAAAAAAGTGTATTTTTTAGTAACCTTGACCTGAAATACGGGCAAATTTGCCTGCTTTTTTGTTGGGTTTTGCCATATTTTTTCAGAAGATGGGTCTCATCTTGCCTTTGCTGAAGTCCTTCTATAAGTTTTATTTATGCATTCATTATGTCTGCTACAGAGCCAAGCTTTAATGTCTTAATATAATTCCCTGTAGATTTGTGGGTGAGTAGCTGCTACTGTGGAAAATAGCTTCTGTTCAAGACTTTCTTCCCTATCTCAGTCAAAACACAAACATTCAAGCATATTCTATATGTTTCTTTCCAAGAATCACTTTCTTCTCAACTCTAGCTCAACACTATTTGACTTTATCATACATTATTATAATAATTTGTTCCCAAACCCATGCTAAGTGTTTCTGACCTTATTAAGTCTGTTTCAAGGGATCAGTCTTTAAACTTTTTACATGATATTGTTTCTATTGAGTCCCAAGGTGAAAGATTAATACTTAACAGGGTGAAAACTGGTAATAAAAAGTACCTGGATGTTACCTGGTATGCACATTCCTTACTCATCGTGGACATTGAATAGAGTTGTCACTGCTTGCTATGGTAGATGTTAAGATAAAATCTAAGCTTTCTACCATATAGTTCTTACATTGATGTGCTTTGGAGATGTCACTTCTCTGCACATTGTTAGGAAATGTCTGGTTGGTTTTTGCATGTGGGATCTTCAGATCTTGGACTGGGTTTGCCATGTCAAAGAAAAACCCAGAGGTGGATCCAGGACTGGGAGGATGTGCTAGAATAGCTGTTCCTGCAAGGTTGTCCTGTTTTATATTCTCCGTTAAATGCTTATTGTTTACTTCTGTAGGAGATGGGAAAATAGGATAGATGAACTTGTGCTTTCTCTCATATGTGCTTCCTTTATTTTGATAGATACCATATTTGAGTATCTTTCCTTGATTAGAAAGGCAGAGAGAGGAATTGTATTCTTCAGAGTGCTTTGCTTATTAGCTTCTCTCTTCTGAGCCAGGTAAATAAACTCTTGCCTGCGGAATAACATTAGATTTGCTCCTGTCTTTGCTGAGATGGCTGTGTGCATTATTGTGTTGAAAGTTGGCCTCCTTACCTGTACCAAGATAAAGTGTTGTCATTCTCCAATTGTAGCAGCAGTAGAGAAGTAATGATCTCATAGAAGGGTAAATATTTTGCATGTACCCACAGTCTTGGCTTCTTAATGCCTGGCTTATCTAGCTTGAGACATCTAGGATGAGGCTATATGTAAGAAGAGAAGGAAGAGCTAACAGTGTTGAGTTTTCAGTCTGTTTTCCCTGAAAGAAATGAAAGCTTCTGATAAAATTCTTCACTTCTGTCAAGCAAGCCTCAGATACTTTCAAAATCTACATAGACTTGGAACAGCAGCTGTCCTGGATAGGTATGCAGTTTTTGCAGACATATATGAAGTTTTTAAAATTTGCTCTTGTGTCTTCAGGCTTATCTTCTGCATAGTATAGCTTATTTTCTGCTTTATCATATATTCACAAGTGATACTCTCTTTGTCTGGCATGGAAACTGGCAGAATTTGGGAACTGTCTGGTTTTGCTATCTTTCTTGCCTGCATAATCAAGAGGAAGTTTTGCTAAATCAGTGCTGCTCTGCTCTCCCTGTTTCCTTAATAAACAATTACAGGAACAGTTTTGAGAATTTCAGCTATATGTGTAAGAATTGTTCCTGAAAGCCCCAGGGTGCTCATGTGCTGACAGAAGGGAATTGAATCCCCGGATGTCTGGGTTCATTTTTACTAGAAGTATTCCTTTTGTTCGTGTTTACCCTTTGTAAAGAAACTAAATTTCTATGGTGTAAGATTTTGTTTTAATAGAATTTATATATTGGGATAAAATATTTGGAAGCATCTTCTGTAGTTTGAATTACACTATTGTTCTTTCATGCTAGGGAAAACAATTCTTATTGAAATAGGTGTATTGTTTTTGAGAGAGGTAAAATAAACACTTTATTAATAGGCTTAAAAAGCTGTAGGAGGAAATAATACTTGGTATTAGCTAGAATATTCATTTTAAGGCAGGATAGGTAGATACTGTCTAGAATAAATGTCTGTCCTGGTGTAATACTTCCCCCCCATATTTGAAGTATCATTCAGTTTGACAGTTTGAGCTTGTGTTTTGCTTTGAGAAAGCAGTAGATATGGTGTCCAGGTGGTGTCACTTTGGATTCCCAAGCTAGCAGTTTCTTCAGCCTGTCCTTGCACAGGCTGTGATCATGAGGAATGGCTCTGGCCTTGTTACCTGCCTCCATATCCTTCCTTGCCCAGTCTGAGCACTTATGTTGCTGTGGGGGGTTTGATGCCTGGTGTTGGTGCAAATTGTGTGGATACACAAGGAGGGATGGGAGCCACCAGCACTGCTCTTCTGAAGCAGTCTCCTTTGCAGGCTGCAGTGCTGCTATGGTGTTGAGTAAGAGGGTGAGGTTTTATTGCACTTAGTGGGGGTTTACCTGGGAGGGTACCAGGGGGAGTAGCATGAAGGAACTGTCTTGTTCTTTCTTCTTCCCTTTGTCACATCTAAAAACTGCCTGTCCTAAGATCCATTTGTTCAGCTTGCTGATTTGAGGGTTGTTTTATTTTAGAGATGGATTAGTTTGTCAGATCAGGAAGTTAAACTGACTCATCCTCAGGCTGCAAGGTTGCCAGATTGCCGTGGCAGGAGTGTAAAGGTGGGAAATAAGACCTTCTTTTTGGCACTAGCCCCCACTTAGATCAGATTTTGTGTAATGTGAAAATGGGCTGTAGTTTTCTGGTTACTGTGAATAGCTTGAGAGATGTGCAACACTTAATTCTCTTTTTCCTTCTGCCCTACTATTTTTATTACTTCAAATAATTAAAAAAACAAGACTTGCCAGTGATGAAAAGCTTATGCACATAGCTTCTAAAATGCTGCCTCATCTGTAATGAGAGCTGCTTCACCAAGATAGCTGTTCCTGCCATAGAGAGTATCTGCATTGCACTAATGGCATGCCTATCATTTCTGAATGTCGATTTGAGAACTGTTTCCTTGAATCCAAAATTGTCTTTAACCTAAACTGACTTTTTCCACTTCTGTGCAGTTCTGTGGCATCACTGAAAGCAGGAACTTGGGATATACACAGAGGCTGTGTAGTCTCTTAGAGCTGGTTTGTGATCTGCAGCATGAATTGAACAGTGTACTGCAACTTGATTTTGCTCTCTGTACAATTGACTACAATGCCCCTTTAATTTTTAGAATGATGTTCACCCACCAGTTATGGTTCATAACAGGGGTTCACATTAGCTGCTCACTTCTTGACTTTTTTTCCCACTGTACTTCTCACCCAAGGTGGATGTTGGTTCTGAACAAATTTTCTTTCAACATTAAAAGGTAGGCCTTAAATTAATGCTTTTTTGTAGCTAGCTTCACTTGTCTTTCTCTGTGGATTTTGGCTGCGGTATCAGAGTCCAGACAACGTGTTTTTCACTGGTGTCACTCTCAGTCCCATTCATTCTTTACATTGGACTCTGGGTGTGTGATGCTGTTTCCTGGTCTTACAGGGAATGGCGTGACAAGTACTGCTGTATTTCTATCGTATTTTAGAGTAAGAAAATATACAAAGTCCTAGTAGGGCAGAAACTAATTGTGAGGTAGTTGACAGAAGGGAGATATTGCAAACCAATAAGTAGTCTTCTGATAGCCTGAAAAGTAGGAAAATGTATCAGAACCCAGGGCTCTGACCGACAGGTAGAGGTTGGTCCTCTGCATTCCAGGGAAAACTGCAGATTCCAAGTGGCTGTTGCTTGTCTGTTGCACCCAGGTTTTCAAGGCCACCTGTAGCATTGATTAAATACAGAAATTGCTCTTAAACAAAAAAAAAAATTGAAATCTGAGGGTGCAGTATTTTGACAAGGATATGATACTGTGGTAGATAACTGCAGCAGCGTAACAAGGGAGCCTTGCCAAGGAGACTCCAGCAGATGTGGAACTACATGCTTTGTGTTCTGTTCCTTTCTTTGCTGCTCTGTGGTCTGGCAGGGTTTGCAGAAGCCACAGAGACCACCTGAAGGCTCTGCTGGCCTGGTATTCCTGCGGTAGTGGTGACAGCAAGCACTTCATGTCTTTGGAGAATGTGTTTGGGGGACTCTCTCTGTCCAGTGTTAATGTGACAACAGTCCTACTCCAAATGCTCTTCCCTGCTTGAATTTCTGCTGCTGCTTCTCTTCACTCTTTCTCTTTTTAGTTTGGTTGTGATGTTTCTCTTGGCCTTGTTGAGGGGTTGGTATATTTTAGTATGGTCTTTTTCCTGTTTCCTTGTGGTTCCTTACCTTCAGTTTTCTTCCTTTTTTAGTCTATTTCCTTGTAAGTCTTTTCTTCCTTCTTTCCTTTCTCAAATAACTGTGGCACTTGCCTGAAACAACTGGCTATTACATGGTTTCCTCTGTGGGCTGTGCTGTCTCAGCCTAGGTCTGTCTGTGTGCTCTTCAAGCTGGGCTGCAGGCATCCTGGGTCTTACTCCCAGCACTGTGCCTAGTGCAGTGGGGTCCTATTCACATTTGATACTTAAGCACTGCTTGTTTAAACTCCAGGAGAACAGAGTCTCCTCTAAGATGTATTAAGATGCTCTTCATTTGTCCAGGTGTGTGGTAGGGAGGGTCTTGGCGGCTTGCAGCTGCTACAGGTGACCGTTCCATAGCTTTTTCCACTGCAGTAAATGCAGTCAAAAGTGAGCTTGCTGGAGGTCTCCAGCAAGCAGACTGCCTCCTACTTAAGCAGTTTACAAGATGCCATTTTATAGAAAGGTTTACAGGTTGTAGCAGATTGTAGGCCTTCTAGGAATTCCTTGGATGTACTGTGTATCATTTGCTGGTCTTAAGGGGGAGGCAGATTTGGAGAGTCTGACAGTACTCTTAAAGTAGGCACATCAGTAGCTGCCCAATGGAGGATTTGCTATATCAGCCTTGCTAGAAGATGCTGATAGACTTGATGAGGGTCAGCTGTTGAATGACACGAGCAAGTGGGTAAATACGATCTGTTTGTAACTTGGGGTTCTCCAGTGTCCTGTCAGGGCTCAATTACAGGAGTCTTATGTGTTGTTGTGTGTCAGCTGAACTGCTATAGTTGTCTTTGGCAAATGTTTGCTAAATCATGCTCCCTGATGATGTAAGAGGGAGGAACAACTAAAGGAAACTTTAAATAAGAAATCCCAGTACTGTGTAGGCTGTATTTCTCAGCTAATAATTAACTCAGAGCTGTATAGCAAAGGGGGGGTACTCTTGAGGCCAGTCTTATGCTCAAATGATGTCATACTGTTTCCACTCACTCTGTCTTTGTCCTTGTCTCCTGTGCAGTATTTAATCTGGAAGATCTTCAGAGCAGCAATGACCTGACCTGAGATTATAAACACAAATGCTGTTATGATCACTGCAGGACTTGCTTTGTAATCAGTGGAATCACCTTATCTAAATTTAAAGTTGATTTATATAGCTAAATAACTTTTGTGGAGTGGGTTGGGTAGGGAGAAAGGAGAACAGAAAGAGTGCCTACTAAAAATAACATGTTAACAAGCATGAGAGTGCTTATAAAATCTCACTGGTAGCCAGTGCTTAGGTTGCCTTAATTGTATGCTTCAGTGTTTGTTTTGCTTTCCAAAGCAGAAAATAAAGTATAAGCATTCTGGTGGATTTTTTTTTTCTCATAGGAAAAAGTTCTTTTAATGCTGCTCCCAAGGTAATAGGGCAGGGTTTTCCTCCCACCTCAGTGTTAGCTGCAACTTGAGAAATTTCTCACTATTACAAATACGCTGTGGTGGTCTGTTTGCCATGATGGGGAAGAGCACTTGAAACAATGTATGCATTACTGAGAGAAGTGGTTAACACAAACTTTAAATGTGCCTCATAAAGGTACAGGCACCACCTGACTTAGTGGTAGGAACGAAGAATATAGTAAGTTTAATCTTCAGACACAGCAAGTAAACGTTCCTTTTGGATTCAGCTGCTTGGTTTATAAGCCAGTGGGATGGTAACCTGCTGGGATTTCATGAAGCCTGATTTAAGCAGCTGGCTGTTGGAATCTCATCTGTCACAGTTGGGGAGGTCATCTGATGGCCAACATGATAGGCAACAGGGCTATTCCCACCCTTTTTGCTCGTGTGAATTTTGGGTTTTGCTGTTTTGGTTTTTTTAATTGGTTAGAGTCAAGGTTATGCTGGGGTAGACTAATCAAAACTGCATTGTCAGTGTGAGCTGGGCTTTCTTGGTTTCCTTAGATAAAATCTAAAAACCTGTAGAAAGTCCTTAGAGCTTCATATGACCTTGCAGTGGATACTTTAACAAGCCTATCATATGAATCTAAGTATTTCCTTCATTTTGTAAAGATTTGTTTGCAGTCTTTAGCAGTAAGCTTTCAAAGAAAGTGAGTTGAATGCCCTCTCAAAAAACCCCCTATGGTTACCTCTAAAGGGAGATTTAAATTTCTAAAGGCAATTGGAATGACTGAACTGAGGCGCAGTAAATCCAAATGTTGTTCCCTTAGTTAAATTTTAGTGCCTTTTTTTTTTACAGCAGATAAACAATTGGGGAAAAATTGTCCCAGTGTCTTTATGTAATTTTGTATTTATTATATCAAATATAGGGATATGATGCATGTCATTACCAGTCACACTGGCCTGGAAATATGTTTAGTTTCTTTTTACCTTATGACATGCTGACCTCAAAAAGGTATGAAGGCAGACGTCAGTTGAGTTACACACTATTAAATTTTATTAAAAATACTTCCTGCTTTTGTTATATTGTTGGTGTACTTAATTTTACAATAACAGCAACCAGCTTTTAGCTAGTGTTTTGCTTTTTATTCAATTTTCCAGTTGTCTCTTGCATAAAGTTAGTACTTTAAATTTGTTTTGTCATTGTAGAAACTGTTAACCAGAATGCTGAGGTACCAGTAGGATTTTGAGATAATGAGTTTTGCTTCCTGGAAGGTTTTGAAATAGATTTGCCATCTAAAAAACATTAATATAACTTAATGCAAACAAAATTAATATTTTCTTTTTTTCTTCCTTGTTTGTGTTCAGCTAGAGGCAATGGCAGCTTTGATTTCAGGGTGGAGGGTCTTAAAAGCCTTTTAAACCTTAGTGTTCTTTGGATTGGCAGTTGTTGCTGATTATTTAGAATCACAGAATTAATTGTCCTGAATATTTAGAATCACAAAACGGTTCAGGTTGAAAGGGACCTCAGAGATCATCTGGTTCCAACTCTGCTGCCATGGACAGGGACACCTCTTGCATGATCAGGTTGCCCAGAGGCCTGTTGTCCAACCCGGCCTTGAGCACATCCAGGAAGATGATGTCCACAGCTTCTGTGGGCAGTGTGCTCAAATGCCTCACCATCCTTGTGGTGAGGAATTTGTTCCTTACATCTAATAGAAATTTACCCTCTTTCAGTTTGAAACCATTCTCCCTTGTCCTATCTCTAGAATCCCTTCTAAAAAGTCTCTCTTCAGCTTTCCTTTAGATTTCCTTCAGTTACTGGGAGAACTGCAATAAGGTCCTCCCAGAACCTTCTCTTCTCCAGGCTGAACAGCCCCAACGCCCTCAGCCCGTCTTCATGGGAGAGGTGCCTCAACCCTCTGATCATTCCTGTAGCCCTCCTTGGGACTCACTCTAACAGTTCCATATCCTTCTTATATTGAAGACTCCAGAACTCAACACAGTACTCCAGGTGAGGTCTCGCAAGAGCAAAGAGACTGAATCAAGCAGAGGTAAATGACTACCTAGTGAAAGTAGTTTCATCACTAGCAATAAAGCAAAAGAATGTCTCCTGGTGCTCTTCATCATTTCATCATTCATATTTTTTTGTTTAAATTGAACGCAGATTTTGACTGTTGTGGAAAGCAGCTTAATTGTGGTTGAGCTATGAAACATATTGTGTTAATGCCAAGTTAAAAAAAAAGGTTTATGTAGGTATTGAACCTTTCAGACCTCATTAACACCCAGAGAGTCATTAAATTCATCATGTGCAGGCTTTCCTATGTGAAGTATAGCAGTTGCAGTTCAGCTATGCTGTATGCTTTAGAGAAGATTCCAATCAAAAATAAAAATAACTTACAAAAATAACCTTCAGTTTAAGCATTTTTGTTCTTAAAGAAAATTTCCTTTTAAATTGTGGCCACCTGCAGGACTGTCCCAAACTTTGGTAATTTCTGTTTTACTAGTATTTATGTGCAATGTCTTCTTCAACTGTGAATCAAAGCACTTTCTGAAATGGCTTTTCCTTAAATGAGTAACTTTTAAATCTAGTGTTCCAGCTTTGTTTCTTTGACTTAAATTGCTTGACCTCTTAAGTTCTCACCCAAAGTAATTTATTTTTTTTCTGTACAATATTTGTGGCTTCTTTTTGAGTCTCTAGTGCTTTCAATCATCACTCCTGAATTTTAGTTATCTGGAATGAGCACACCATTCCAGTAGCTGTTGAGCGGTTGCCAAATAGAAAAGAGAACTCACAACTCTTGTTTTTTGTTTGATGGGTTTGGTTGGGTTTCTTTTGCTTGTTTTCTGTCTGATGTTCCCTTGCTTATACATCTAAGGATGCTTTAGGTCTCAGTAGCAATGTTGTGCTTAGGCACTTTTGCCAGGATCTCTTGCAAGTCAGAGTTGATGACTCTACTTACTGGATAAGTTTGCTTTGTTCAGCTGTATATGGCCTATTTTCTGGATTCTGCTGCTTAATCTGTGTCTGGGTTACAAAGAAAGACCATCTGCTTTTTCATTATCTCTTGTCCTGTGCATAACTGTTAATCTTGTGCCTGAGAACTTCATAGCTTTCTTTTCATGTTGCTTATAAATCAGTGTGAGGCCAAAAATGAATGCCTGTGCACTTTATTTTATTAGATTGTAGTTAGTCAAAACTTAAGGACTAGTATAATTTGACTGATAAAAATGTTTCTTTTTGTATATGTGTTACTTCATTTAAGCCCTGATAGCAAGTTGGACACCCTACAGAAGTCACAGTGCATTTGTATCAATTCTGCTTTTCACTCGCTCTTCCAAGTAACCTTATAATCTATGTAGCAAAATGGAATCCAGCAATCCAGTCTCTAGAAACCACATTACTACTGATTAATTTTCAAAGTAGCTGATACTGTACTTAAGCTGAAATTGTTGTCAAACTTACTGGATCACATGGGTTGTCCCATCTAAAAAGAAAAGAAGGAGTTTGGTTGAATCAAAAGATCATGATTTAATTTAAAGTAAGGTGAGAGCAACTGTAGACATCCTACTAGTTAATTGTTTCTCCCCTTCAACTTCAAAATATATAGAAGAGGAGTAAAATGGTGTATATGTAGCGGAAAGGAAAAAAAAATCCTAGTTCTCTGACTATATGTGCATTCATGTGTGCTTGTATTGCTTGGTCAGAACATAATGACTTGAAGGGATGTAGGGCAGGTGATTTTGGACTTTTTCCAGGCCCATTCAGTAGAAGGCTTGAGGGGAGTTCTGATCAATAATAAAGGATGTCTTTCAAGGTCTTTGAGGGCTGAAGTGAATTTTATTGACTGATACCTTAAAATTAGGCACTAGCAAAAAGTATATCTGCAGTATGCTTGTAGAATGGTCAGCTTTGAGCTAGTGGTAGGAATCTGCAGGTGGTGGGTTATTTTTGTGAAAAATGTTTGTCTAGTAGTAGAGTCCCTTGCTTCACCTGAGTAGACAACTGCCACTAATGTTTTTTTTTAATTTCTAGATGCTGGCTTCTTGTTCCTAAACCATATTAACATTTCATTAAAATAATAACTGTATTAATTTTTGTTCATTTGGTGAATTATATAAGCATAAGAGAGTATTGAGTGTTAAATATATTGTCGTGTACATTATTGAATTAATACTAGCTTGACAGCATAAATAGTCATTGGCATTAGGCAAAGCGATGACATCAGGTATTCTAAAGTTGTATCAGGATACTGGAAAAGAAAATGAGAGCTTGTACTGATACTCTCATAAATAGTAGTCTTCTAACTGAAGTATATTCTTTCCTTCCCAGAAATTGATGAGTATTCTCTGCTTTCAAACCACTGACTTCACGTAATGTTCATGGTTTGTCCCCTGTGCACATTTATCCCATGTGTTGCTTGGCTTCTCCAAGGGCAAGTCATGCCTGACCAACCTTATCCTACCATAGATTGACTACATCAGTGGTCAAGGGAGGAGTTATGGATGCCATCTATCTGGACTTCTGTAATACCTTTGACACAGCCCCTCACAACATCTGTCTCTCTAAACAGGAGAGTTACATGTTTGAGTGGACTGTTAGTGGTTAAGGAACTTGTTGGATGGTTGCTTTCAGAGAGTAGTATAGTGGTGAACAGCTTGAGTTCCAGATGGAGATTGGTGGCTGGTGGTGTCCCTCAGGAGTCTGCACTGGGACTAGTGCTGTTGAATACATTTATCAGTGACACGGGCAGTGGGATCAAATGCACCCTCAGCAAGTTTGCAGATGACACAAAGCTGGGTGGTGTAGTTGGCATGCCAGAATGACACTGTCATCCAGAGGGAGCTGGACAAGCTTGGTGAAAGGGGCACTTGCAAACCTCATGAAGTTAAACAAGGCCAAGTGCAACATGCTGTACCTGGGTTGGGGCAGTCCCAAGTAGCACTGCGGGCTGGGGGATGAAGGGATTGAGTGCAGCCCTGTGGAGGAAGACTTGGGAATGCTAATGGAAGAAAAGCTGGACATGAGCTTGCAACTCTAGTCAACTGTATCCCAGGCTGCAACAAAAGCAGCATGGTCAGCATGTTGAGGGAAGTGTTTCTTCCTCTCTACTCTGCATTGAGATGTCGCCTGGAGTGCTGTGTCCGGTTCTGGGGTCCTCAACACAAGAAGAACATGAATCTATTAGAGTGGGTCGGTCCAGAGGAGGGCACAGAAATAATTAGAGAATTGGAACACCTGCTGTGAAGACTGAGAAAGTTTTGGTTGTTCTGCCTGGAGAAGGCTCTGGGGAGGGAGACCTCACTGAGGCCTTTCGAAATTAAAGAGGACAAGTAAGAAAGGTAGAAAAAGGCTTTTTCCTAAAGCATGTAGTGACAGGACAAGGGATATAAGTTTTAAACTGAAAGAGGGAAGATTTAAACTAGATACAAGGGTGGTTAAACACTGCCCAAATAGATTGTGGATGCCCCATCCATGGAAAAACTCAGGGTCAGGCTGGACAAGGTCTCTGTGTGACCTAAAGTGGTTGAAGACGTTCCTGCTTATTGCAGAGAAGTTGGACTAGATAACACTTAGTCTGTTCCAATCCAAACTATGATTCTGTATTACTCATGTGTGGAAAGTGAGCTAGAAAGATCAGAGCACTTGTTAATTAACATGTATGCATTTTGTTGCGTAAATTCTTCGTCAGAAAACACCCCCAAAATACCATCTAACTGATGCTAAACATCAAAACAGTGAGAGGGTTTGGTTTAAGGGTTGACATCTAATGTACCAAGGACAAATACAAGTGTATAACAGAGTGATAGCTACTTGTTCTGAAAGTTATAAAGGTGTAGTTTGCCTAGATGAGAGTTGTACAGTCAGATTAATTTCCTTTTCAGTTACAGTAAAGCTGTGTCATTGCTGTCAGCTGCAGAAGGCAGCCTCTCCTGGACAAATACTAATGGCTTTTCTGATGTGAACTGTGCTGTTTTCTCTTTTGGCGTTTAGTCCTTCCTTTCTTAGTTTTTCAATTAAATGTTTTCGTTCTGTTGCAGGCCTACAGTCAGAGGTGTTGAGGGTTGTGTGCTTATCCAGTGGGGCTACTAAGACTGACAGTCCAAAACAAAACAAGAGATGAAAGCTGCCTAGGCTTCTCTTTTAAGACTTGCTGTGTGTATGATCCCTGTTGATGTTTGCTGTTAGGAGTCTCAACTAAGAGGTACTGAAGTTTTCTGGAAAAGGCTGTTTCCTGTCTGCTACCTTCTGTCATACTGAGCCTAAACCAAATATTTCTCACAGCCGTTTAGTGAACTCCTTTATATGGTATTTGGCTGGCAAGTCAGATCTTGCTATTGATAAAACCTGCATTAACCATTCTGGAACTGTGTGTGGTCTTCTGAAGAGTACCTACATCTGTGTAGTGTAACGCAACTGTCTGGGGCCCCTGAATGCTGCTCTGATACTAGTAGATATTATTTGTATAACTTGAAAAGTAGTGAGGTGTTTTACTATTGAAAATCAAAGGTGCAAGGTGAATTTTACCTCTAGAGTCCCTCTGGTTCAATTATTTTGTAATGTAATATAACTGAAACTCTAACAGATTTAATTTTTGAAGTGTTTTAGTCTTTATGGTGCCCTTTGTGAATGGGCTTGCAGCAGCCATTGTTTATTGAAAGATGGAGCTGGCAGAAACATCTTGGAGCCTTAATTCTTCTGTAGCATTCTGGAAAAGAAACAAAGTAATTCTTTATGGAGCTAAGTAAAGGGGCAGTGCTTATGCTTTCAAGCACTGAAGATTTTAACAAGTTCAGTTAGGAGCTGTTTTTGCTCAGTACTTTTAAAGGATAGTGTGTGAAGCTGACTGGCTTCTTATTTAAGCTTTGGAGCATTTAAATACTGCTCATTTTGCTGCAGCACCATGTTGGAAAGAACCACCTGACATGGACTGGAATTCAGGATTTGCTTTTGCAGTTGCAGAGACCCCAAAGTTCTTAGGGCAGGTCTCTTGACATAAAGTACTTAAAATCTCAACCAGTATTTCCAGAGTCTTTTTTATCACTTGAGACTTCAAGTAGTCTGAATTTTTTGGGGGGGGAAGAAAAAAGAGGGGAAGGAAGGGATTACTTTTTAAAGAATGAGGATTATTACAGTGAAGCAGATGTCACCTACTCATATGTGCTGAATTAGAAGGGTAATTATAGAGTAGTTAGGCAAATAAAATACAGGATTGCTGTCAGAATCACACTTAAAATTTGTTTACAAAAAACCTCCTGGTTTATTTCTTTTCCTGTCTTCCTTCCGTTTATTTCTTATAGTTATCAAAGAGGAAGGTGAGGGTTTTTTTGTGCAGGTTTAGTCTACCTCCATTTATGCTTCTCTTTCTTCCTCTGAGCAGACATTCATCTCTCTATTTTTCTTTTGTTGTTCTTTCTGTTTTCTAACATGTCAATCTGCACCTCACCTTCTGGTGACTATTTTGTAGAAGAAGGGCTATACCTGCTGTGTATTGCCTGGCAAGTTATTGGCACCCTTAGCACTAATGTGCTTTATTTATTTTTAATTTGTTCATTTGTTTCATGGAGCAGTTGGCTATGTAAAAACAATTTCTAAGAACCTAACTGTGACTCATCTCTTATGTTGCTTTTTAATATGGATTTTTTGGGAGCAAATCATGCCAAGCCAATCTACTTCTGTATCTTGCATGTACAGAAGTAGTATTAGATGTGTATATATTGACTGAAGATTTCAAGATAAATTTTTATGAGAAGACCAGGAGAATGGTGGACTATAGGAAATCCTCTGAAAGGCATACAAAATGGTTTAGTTACTTCATTTGAGCATAAGAAGATGAATAAAACTAGGATGGTATATTTAATGAATGCTTGCAGTCTTTAAGCAGCTTCACAGGATTCACTGGTTTTCAGCAGTTTGTCCAGTGGGTCTCCTTCTAATAGTGACTCTGCACTTGCACGATGTGACAAGCTGGCAAAAGAGGGTTAAGTAACCTTGGATGCGGTTCAGTCAGGACAAATGCAGAATATTAGGCTCTGATAAGCGTAATCAGCATGTAAGAGGAAAGTGGATGAGGATTGGACAGCAGGCAGCTCTGCAGAGGAGAATTTGGTACACAAAGCTATCTTGAGGCAGTGAGGTTGCAGTATTGCACAAGTCGCAAACATTGTCCTGGACTGCACAAACAAATGTGGTGTAGGTCACACACTAGAAATCACCAGCATGCTGGACAGAGCCAAAGGAAGCTTCTCCTGCAGCATGTTGTTTTGAGTACCATACTTGTGAGATTTCTAGCAGTGAGTGGAAGAGATTCCCCAAAACTAAGTAACTTTACCTTCACGGTAAATATTTTCTGCGACAGCACCTCACATATCTGAAAGGCGTAGTGGAGGGAAAAGAGGATGACAGGAGCTACCCCATTTTCCATGCCTTCTGGGACAGGAACAAGTAGTGATTCATGTAAACTACACTAAAGGTGGTCTGAGCTATCTATTAAAAACACCTTTCTAAATATGTGAGTAGTGAAGGACTGGGAGAGACTGCCCAGGTAAGCTGTGGAAAAATGGTTTTGTAATAAGCAGATATTAAGAGCATCTTGAGCGTAGTTTCTGTGGAACAAAACACTTGTTTTTCTTGCAGTTCTATTCAGTTCTTTAGCTTGAGCCATCATAACTGAAAGGCAGTAAATGTCCGGTGTGGATATGCAAAATGCCTAAAACTTCGTTCCTATTACAAACAAAATCAGACTTTGAACAAGGGGAAGCATCTTTTGGTGATAACAGTGGAGTATTGTAAGAGTGTGTATCAGCAGCTTTGTTTTTTGATGGGAAGGTAGCTGGAACAGTGTGTTTGTAGTTGGCTGTGAAATGCTGAAATCTACAGCCCCTGTATCTGCACCAAAATACCTTTACCTGTGCAGCATCACTGTGATCTTGTGGATTGCGCATGTCATCTTCCTGTCTGCATTACAGTTCGTGTACTAAGTGCATGGTGGTAGTGTCCTCCTGCTTCTTTCCCCAGCCTCAGTGAGTGTCCACCTTTGCAAGGAAGAAGGAGGGTGCAGAACTGTGCTGTATGATACAGCCTAGATTGTGCTTTAGGTGCACACAAACAGCTTTGGCAAAGGTTTTGCTTCCTAATGACTGCAAGCTGAAAATTTACGTGTGGGTGTGTTTGTACAAAATGCTGCCAGTGCTTGTTGGTTTTTTTGCTGGATACATGCCTGTAAAGGACAGAGTGCTGCTCTGTGGGCTGTACTGACAATGATTTCTTCAGCTGTAGGAAAATATGGGGAAATGTTTAATTTTGGTAATGCAAGCAACATTGTTTAATGTGGTTTATGTTAATGTAGAAGTATATATTTGTCTTTGTTATTCATCACATTTTATTGTTGAGCTACTTGGTCCTGGAAAGGAAATATTTTTTGTTAGCAATAATCTAGATGAAATATTGTCACTGGTTGATATATTTCAGTAAAAATCGGGCTTACTGGTTTTCTTGCATTTTGTCAAGGTTTTTAAATTTTCTTCTAAATCAGCACATGTATTTATAATATTATAATCTTTGCATTACCCACTTGTGATTCAGTCTTGTTGGTCATCTTGTTTACGAATGTATTTTGATTATTTATATCTCTTGCTTCTCAGGAGACAAAGATGGCAGCAAAGTGACTACAGTAGTGGCAACTCCTGGACAAGGTCCAGACCGACCGCAAGAAGTTAGCTACACAGACACCAAGGTTATTGGAAACGGATCTTTTGGTGTTGTGTATCAAGCCAAGCTCTGTGATTCAGGAGAGCTTGTGGCCATTAAGAAAGTCCTGCAAGATAAAAGATTTAAGGTGAGCCTGTTGCATGAGTTCTGAATATTTTAATGGGTTTAATTTTGTTCTCCCATGTGTTTGATTTTTTTTTTTTAAAAAGTTTATTTTCTTTGGAGCACATAAACGTACACTGAAATTTCCAGGACTAAAGATTAAACAGATGATTTATGATAGGGGGATATAGTTTAACTTGAAAGTTAGTGAGTCACTGTTACGATTATTTGGATTAGTGCAAAACAGGAAGCTAAAAATCATAGCATCATTAAGGATTGGAAAGGACCTGGAAATGTCATCTAGTCCAATCCCCATGCCATGGCAGGATCACCTAGACCAAGTCACACAGAACACATCCATATTGTTTTCTAGACGTTCTAAGCACCTGCAACACAGGCTTTAAGATGAAAGTACCTTCCCCACCATAAGTCACTATAGAATCATAGAATCA
>JAOXOE010000001.1:53037478-53081897 GCA_028565055.1 Phoeniculus purpureus
GTTGAGCTTCTTGTCCACAAGCACTCCCAAGTCCCTCTCCTCAGGGCTACTCTCCAGCCAGTCACTGCCCAGCCTGTGTTTGTGCTTAGTATTGCATGATTTGATGATGTGGTGCTGTCACAGGTTGCAGACTAGATTTTTTTTTTTTTTTTTTTCAGGCAATGATCTGTGGAAACAAGGGGAAGGCTTGTTCTTATGTTTACATTTTTTTCTTGCATAAACTTTTCTTCAGTCATTAGTAGTTAAGGTGCTGGAAGGGACAGAAGCTTTTGAGCTTCATTCTTGGTTGTTGCATCCAGAAAGTGGAAGGCTGCATTTCAGTAATTGAGAAAGTCCGCAAGCCAAACAAGAAAATAAGAGAGACTGAGCCCAAGGCAGTTTGAACTGAAGTCAAGTTATTTCTCTTCATTATCTAGTTTTAAAACCTGATCTGCTCTGGTAGTTTTAGTGATTCTTTATTGTAAACTAGTAGATTTCCAAAAAGCTGTATTTTTATCTGGTGATATGTAAACAAAATAAGAGTTAAGAATCATCAGCAGCCTCATCACTGCTTGTTTAATGTGATCATACAGTATTAACTTTCAATTGAGACATGCCTGTAAGTATCAGTGGGTTATTTTAAAAGGATAGAGGTAGAGGAAGAACAGAAGTCATGCTTAAAAAGAGCTTTTTGATCTCCTCCGATACCATAGTTTTAGGGGGAAGGCCTTGCCATGCTATTTCTTTAGTCTTCTGACTTGGAGGTTGTGTAGGGTGTCAAAATGAAAACTTGGATGAGCGTTTTTGTTTGTGCTCATCAGACAACAATAGTTAGTGAAGTTCTTTGGGTAGTTGTTCGCATTTTGAATGAAAATGGTCTTGAATTGTTTCAGTAGTAAGTTCAGTGGCATTTTGTTATCTGACTATGTATCTTTTTGTTTTGGAATGTTTATTTAAGTAATTAAAAAACCCCATGGCGTTGTTTGAACATAAGCCTTCTTTTTGAATATAAGCACTCTTGCTAAGCAAAAAAAAAAAAGATAAAAAGCTAAGGAGGGTGTTTTCGTTTTGGACTCTGATTGATGGGGGTCTTTATACCTCTACACTAGTAGAAGTGCATGTGTAGATTTGCAGATTAAAGTTTTTTTAAATTAATGCAGTTTGTAACCCATGCAATTCATGAAGTTATTCATTTTGATTTGGAAGTATATGGTCTGTTGGCAGAAGGTGTAAATTGCTGCAGGCTGGATGAAAACCTCTGTTGAGACAGATTTGTAAGCCAGAGACATGCATCTTTTATCAAGAGTAGCACACAATTACTTCAGGGTATTCTACTCTTTGGAAGCATCCAGATTTAAATGCTGGGCCATATACTTTTGTCAGTTGAACAGGGAACTTTGAATGTGTGTTGGCTAAATAGATTGACTTCAACATAGGACAGAGTAGCTGTTCTGTTCAGAGAACCTGGGAGCTCAGATGGGCTTTTACCACCATGGTTGTCTGAGTCCCAATTCAAGCCCTGGTGAGTGGAGCTCCTGGGGAAGTCTTATCACTTCTTCCCACGTACACCACTACTTTGGTAGTAATGAGTAAAACCCTGTTGTATACAGCCAAAGGTGAAAGTAGTTTGTTTTGTTTAAATCAACTTCATCAGCTTCTGAGGAAAGAGAGAGCACCGTAGAAATTCCTGTCTGCACCAGTCTCAGTGATTGAAAAGCAATAAGTGTGTGAAAGTTGCTTCCTGAAATGTAGATCATCAACAAAATTTTCATCTGTATTCATCAAGCTGGTGCCTACTTATCTCTATATCCTGATGGATTTATCTTGGTATGCACAGTATAATTCCTTTGTTGTGCTTTAGGTCTTTAAGAAAGCTTTTAGAAAAGACAGCAGAAAGTCTTGAAACTTAAAATGCATGATTCAGAAACTTCAAGAAGTCCCAAGAAAGTGTAACTTCTAGGCTCCTGCATTTTGTGTATGTGGAGTGAGTTTATTTTGAAGATCTGCAAAATGCAGCACAGTTGGCAATTTATAGATCTCTGTCAGGAAGCTCAGATTCTTTTATCCAGGTTTAAAGTTATTTTGAAAGCTGGAATTACCAGAGGGAGTTGAGTTTTTCCTTTCTTCCTTTTCCATTGCTATGACAAGTTCCTCAGTAGTCTCCACTGAATGGAAGCAGCATTGTTCTATGCCAGAGTGAAATGATTGTAAAATCGTTGCTAAAGAGTTGAATTTTATTTTCCCAATGGTAGAGGTAGTTTTCAATGCTCCTATGTCTTTCTGCTCTTTTGTTTGCAATTCACTGGTTTTTAGCTTGGCAGTGCAGTTCCTGCACAGTTGTGTTTTAAACAGGGTCTCTGAAGTGTTCTGGATTTCAAAATGAGTATGCCAATTGTTCTGTGTTCTGTGTAATGTACAGCAATAGTATCAGTACACTAGGGATAAAATCAAATGACTGAGGTGAATAAATTCAGGGAAACAGATGTATGCCTAATTTTGGTTTTTAGTTCTTCTGCCTTCAAGTTAGATCTCCATATTAAGTGTGACGAATTTAAGTAATGTAATTTTGGACAATGATGTGGTTACTTAAGATGGCTAGTTTGCAAACTGCATGTTCTTTAATGTTCGTTTGTGGGACTGTTGAATACGTCTCTAGTCAGTATGCATTATCTTAATTTTTGGGTTTTTTTTTTTTAAGTTAAAAGTTTAGCAAGTAGAAGAGGTGTTTTATCTCAAAAAGTGGTGCTGAAATGTGCACCATAGCATCATAGAATCACAGAGAGGCAGGACTGCTGAAGACCATCTACTCCAGCCCTGCTGCTAGAGCAGGATCACTTAGAGAAGATTACACAGGAATGTGTCCAGGCAGATTTTGAAGAAGGCTCCAAAACCTCTCTGGGCAGACTGTTCCAGTGCTTGTGAAAATGTTTTTCTTTATGTTTAAATTGAACCACCTGTGTTCTAGTTAGTGCTTGTTGCCCCTTGCCGTGTTGCTGGGCAGCACCAAGAAGAATCAGTCCAAACCTCGTGACACTTGCCCTTTAGATACTTACAAGCATTTGAGATTTCCCTTCAGCTTTGTCCTCTTAAGACAACAACTCCAGCTCTCTTAGCCTGTCCTCATAAGGAAGATGCTCCAGAACCCTGATCATCTTATTTCTACCGGACTCTCTACAGCATCTCCTTATCCTCCTTAGGAATAGAGAACCCAGAACTGGACACAGTATTACAGATGTGGACTAATCAGGGCAGAGTAGGGGAGGAGGATAATCTCCCTTAACTTATGGGCCACACGCTTTATAATGCACCAGGAGACCGGTGTCTTTCTTGGCCACAAGGACACATTGCTGGCTCATGGTCAGCCTGTGGACTACCAGCCCCAGAGCCGCTCTCCATCAGGTTATTTCCTAACCTGTACTGATGCATGAGATTATTCTTCCCTAGATACAGAACTCTGCACTTGCCCTTGTTGAACTTCATCAAGGTTCTCTCTGCCCACTCTCCAGCAAGAGAAGGCCAGATTCTGTAACAAGAACCATTGATAACCATCCAGTTTGTCAAATCACTTGTGGACTCCTGGGTTTAACAGTGCAGATATATGTGCCTATGGCTTAGTCATCTAAATTACTCAGGTAGGCAGACATTGTGTTAAGAGGATGTCAAACTGGGACCCTAATGGTCCTGTGTTGGTAAAGCTGATGACACTGAATAGTTGGCAGTGCTTTTCCATATTCTGAGCAATGGAAAGTATATATTTTGTGACCATTTGCATGATATTTTTTTGTAAAAACCCAGGGTTAATCTGATCCTTAAAACAAAATAAAGCAGCAGAATGGAAAAATAAATTTCTGTAGATGTTGTGATTTTTTTACTCTGCTGGGTGTGTGTACTTCAGTGAGCTATTTGAAATGCTTCTGAAAGAGCAACAGTTTTCCTTCAGTTCTTGCCTCAAAAATGTCAAGTTGCTAAATATGAAAAGATCCTTTTTTAAAGTAGCCCTTATCTGCTGTTTGTGTTAATTATAGCAACTTTGATTATAACAGCTCACATGAAAAATCTAAAGCAACAAGAGAGAATCCCTGTGGATAAATGACTAGATGTTTATGTTCTTAGGCTCTGTTAACTTTTCAACAGACATTCCTGTTTAAAGCATTCAACAATGTAAAGTTGACTCATTTTTTAAAATAGGCTGTGCATCTCCACTTGGTTGAATGCATCATTCTGTAAATGTGCACATACAAAAAACGTGAACCTTTTGACATGGGATATACATCTTTTCCTCTTAATCTCAGTGATTAACAGGATACTGTAGGACCCTGACTTCAGATTTGGTTTAATTAGCTTCATTCTTGGCTGACACTTTCTTGGCTTATTTCTTTGCTCCTTGGCTTTTTAAGATAGAACAGATAATAGCATTATATGGAAAAAAGACTGAAGTTTTAGGGAACTTCATTCTAATAAGGTCACTGTTAGTGCTGCTGATCTGTTTTGAGGACAGATATACTTAGGAACCTGATAAAAGTAAAAGTTAACACAAGTGGGTTTTGACATCTGTAAGCTTGACTGACAGATAAACTGGAGTTTGACACATGACCTCTTGGTATGTGTTGGGGAACCCAGTCGGAAAAATCTAAGGGAAAAGATAACACTGTCTCTTCAGCACATGTTTGATCTCCTTTTACCAAGTTCAGAGAGGATGCAAAAAAACATCTTGTCTTTAATGTTATAATAAATCCATCTTCTGGGCTTCTGTTTTTATATGTTGTACCTGTACCATGAGAACATAAGATGTATAGCTGAAGAGAAGGCATCACTACTGAAAATTGAGGTACAACATAGAACTTGGACATCTTTTGTATGTACCTGAGCTGTAGACCCTTCCAAGCACAGAGTCCAAATGAAGTCATTCACTCATTTCTAGAGAAAGAATTGAAATTTATCACACAATTTTAGGATACACACTTTGTCTCAAGTCACTTGAATACAGTATGGGAGGTTGGACTTGCTCTGGTGTACTTGTGGTCTTCCTTCTCTGTGACGTCTTGTCATCTGCACAGGTTTCCACTGAGCAGGTTTGCACTGAGTGCACTTTCTTCATTAATTAATCTTATGTGTGAAGTAGCTAAGCTCTGGTATCTCCAGTGTTGAACACTCAAGCATTAATCCAGAGTCATCCCTAAAAATATTTTTTTAATCTAGGCTGAATTGGAAGCACTCATCCAATAAAAAGTCACAAAGGAAAAACATGGTGATGAGAAATAATATTTCTTGTAGCAGTACTTGATCTGTCTTACAAGAGCAAATTCTGTCATTTGGCTGTAATTGCAGTTGCAGTGCCAGTCTGCTCGTAGCACACTTGAAGAGACCTGATAGATGTCGGAATTCTCGGTCACAATCTTGTATTTAATTTCCATTTTCCAATTTTCACAAACCAAATATCTGTTTGTACCCTTGTTTTTGACAGCCTTTGAGGTAAGCTGAAACCTCCTGGGATGTAGTTGTTTAGGTTGGGAAAGACTTTTTAAGGTCTGATTCAACCATTAGCCTAACAGTACTGAACCCACTGCTAAACCATGTTGCTAAGCTGCATGTTTACATGACCCTTAATTACATCTAGGGATGGTGATTCAGCCATCTCCCTGGGCAGCCTAAGAGAAGTTTTACCTGATGTCCAACCTGAGCTACCTGTGATGTAACTTGAGGCCGTTTCCTCTTGTCCTGTCACTTGTGAGATGAGACTGATCCCCATCTCTGTTCAGGTAGTTGTAGGCAGCAGTAAGGTCTCTCCTCAGCCTCCTTTTCTCCAACCTAAACAACCCCACCTCCCTCAGCCATTCCTTATGAGTCTTGTTCTCCAGACCCTTTGCCACCCTTGTTGCCCTTCTTTGGACCTTTCCCAACACCTGTGTCTTGTGCTGAGGTGCCCAAAACTGAACACAGTATTCTAGGTGTGACCTGACCAGTGCCTAAGCACAGGGAGACTGGTCACATCCCTGCTGGCTACAGTGTTTCTGATGCAAGCAGAAGAAAAAGACAGTTGTCTTCAGTTTGTGTTATGTTAAAGCCTGTATAATAAAATTATCTGTAGTTGTCTTACAACTTCTTCTAGAAATGTTTTTTAATCTGACAAATTGAATGCATCATTGGTGTTAATGCAAAATAGGTCCTCAGTTTGGCATATGGAGTTGAATTGGAATTTGTATTAAGGGTATTGATTGCAGTTTTCTTTTTTTAACTGGGGAGTTGAACTGAAGATTGCTGCCCAGAGAATGCAGCATCATCCTGTTACAGTTGGCCTGGCTAAGAGTGCTCTTCATCTGCAGATGTGGCTGGATGTGTGTGTAGAACTGTGTGTCCACATGTTGTCATGTGGAAACTCAACTGTTAATAGGGAAATAGCTGCCATAAGAATATCCTCTTTGAAAACAGACCAATTGAACAAGACCTTGAAGATGTTTTTCCCCCCGCACCCCCACAGATGCTGGGAGAGGCATTTGTGTAGTTACAAGAAGTGCATTTACTTGGGATTTTGAGCTTCTCTATTTTTTTGGCTTTTCTGTGTTACTCTCTAGACTAGGGCTAAAGATAAGACTGTAAAACAAGATAGCTGTTTGTGATAGTTTTCTCTCACCCACTTTCAGTGGTGCATAACTTGAGACTAAGGTGTAACCAGTCTATCCTGTGGTATTCTAGTGACCAACAAAAAGAAGCTTAAGATTTACTAAATCTATAAAAGGTCTTTTGCCCTACTGGTCCAGACGATTTCCATAGCTGCTGTAAAAATCCTGTTGCCTCTCACTTATACTACAGGAAGTGAGTTCTTATGTTCATGAAATACATGTATATATTCCAGGCTGTTTTGTTCTGCTGAGGACAATTTTTTCTAACCTTTTAAAAAAATATTGTAGGGATGCTATTCTGAAATGGCAACATTTAGACTGAAGATGCCAGTTTAGAAGAATTCCTAACCCATTAATGTATAGAAATATGTAGTTTAAAGTGCATAAATAGCTGCAACACTGGTATTAGCAACAGCATCCTATGGCTGTGCAAATAGAGTTGAACATGCTATAGAGTTCCTGATCCTGGTCAAATTAAATTCTGTTTTTAAAAGACACTGTCTTCCTTTAACATTTCAGCTCTTCTACCTAGTGGTGTAGAAAGACAATAAAACTGTGTGCAGTAGGAATAACCTCTGTATTCACTTTTGTAAATCAGAGTTTTATGTTTGGGTTGCACTTCTGCTTAGAAGGTGCCTTGTTTACAACACGTATTTGTAGGCCTGTGTAACTGAGGTGATAATTAAGTTCAATATTCTTAATTTTTGGGGTGCTCTGCTAGTTGTTATAAGTGTGGGTATGGTGTTTCATTGAAAAAATCTGTGGTGGTAGCCTTTCAGGAATGTTTCTATGAATACTTTGCCTTGCCTGAGAATACAATCTCACATTGGATATGCAGCTTTGAGGTTGGCAGATTCAGTCTGGTGGAGAAGACTTAGCTTTTTCTCATTGTCATTTAAAAATAAAGTATTTAGTGGCTAGCATTGGTACACTAGTAGCACGACAATGGAGTAACGCCTCTAAGAGCACAAACTGTTGTAGGTGGAGAATAGAAAGTTGCCCTTTGTTTTGTGATTACAAGCTGAACAAGTCATTTAAAAAGAGAAGTATCACAGTAAAAAGTTTGAAGTGCTTCTGAAACTCGGGGATTTAGTGACACACTGCTGTGTCAGGTTGTGTGTAAATTGTAAGCTACACTATGTTTTTTTGTCCTGCAGTTCTAGGTAAGATGAACAGGCAGAGAATAGGGATGTCTGCAGCTCTGGGGAGCTAGGTAATGGTGCTGCTGTATAGAGCTGTATAGAGTACTAAAGCGGTTGTTGGGTGGAAACGATGTCTCAGTGGGAACCTTCTATGCCTGTGTCGCAGTTAGGGAGAAAAGTAGTGTGTAGGGTATAAATAGATTAGCTTATGCTTGTTGAGATTAAAATGGTGCTTTTGAGACTACTTGGATGTTCAGTGCACACAGTTACTTTAAGTCTTTCTGTTGTACCTTTGTGTATTCTCTTTTAGAAGTCCCATGGCATGAGATTGCCTGGCTACAGAAAATTTAGCATAAACACTTCTTACATCTGGGGACAATTGTACCTGTGGTGTCACTTGCTTACTTCATTCTTACTTGATGTTGTTATCTGTTGTGCAGTGTGCTCTTCTTTAGAGTGCCATTGGACTATATTGTCCAACAATCTGGCTTCATTTTTTGGCAGTGAATACCAATTTTTATCTTTAATACCATGTCTCCTTTTTGAACTCTTATTTAAATATTCCGATGTGGTAACAATACACTTGAGGGGAAAGAAGGAGTAATTGATGAAATGTGAGACGCAGGAAGTACTGCAGAAATCCACCTGCTGCTCAACAGAGGCATCCTGAAGCAAATATGGGGGTGGGGAACAGATCTTTTAGTTCATGTGTCACCAAGACAGCTGCTTTGCCCCCCAGCACTGTCTTGTGATTTGGCCCTTTTGGCTTTGCTTAAAACCTTGTAAATGAGTTGCTTTTTAAAATTCCTGTTTTCTCTTCAAAGAAGAGTAGTGGAAATTGAGCAAACAAAATAAAGAAGGTGTAAGGAAATGTGGAAATGGGAATAATTTTTGGTTGCCACTTTGTTTTCTTGAGTAGACATGACATTTTACAACCAACTGGGATGCTCCTTCTTGGAAGTTTTTAAAGTCTTGAGAGCCACATTACTGATGATTGTTTACTGCTAGAGGCAATATGTACTGCCCATTACTGTTTTGAAAAGCAGTATAAAGACATGGGAAATAATAACATGAGTGAAATAAGCTACTTTAAATGCTTTGTCAAGTATTTGTAGTGCAGAGACAGAGGCACTTCAGACTGTTGAGTGTATTCTGGAATTGGCAATGCTCCCTCTTTTTCTTGTGACATAGATACTGAGACAACTGAAAAGGTGAAATGTGTGCTAGCAACAGAATTATTTTTAGCCTGCACAATATAGGAATAACTTTTCTGCTACTCTGCATCTCTTATTTCTGAGAGAAGCTGGTTTTGGCTTTGTGTCCTACTTTGGTTTTTGCTTCACATTTTCTGTCTGCATTATGCAGTGAAATTGGGCATATGGTGCCCGAGACTAAATTTAAAGTATGATGGAGACTGTGGTTTTGTTGTATGACCTAGACTCCTGTATGATCTACTGCAGGAAGGAAAACTAATGCTGATTGTCTTTGAGTGGCTTCATAAGAGATGTATCATGTAATAACCTAAAATAACAAGTATTTCTGGAAAGGTAACAAGAAATTGACTCCATTAAGGAAAATTCTAATTACAGTGCTCAATGCTTTGGTATTGAATTGATACTTGTTGTAAAATGTAAGGAGTTACGTCAACAGTTTTCTGTTTTGGGTAGTGACGAGGGAGAGGACCCACTCTTGTTTGGAGTGAAGCATGAAGTGTGTTTAGCATGTTTTAAAATACATGTTAAAAACTTTTAGCAAAGTAGAATGCAGTCTGCTTTCTTCAGTTTTTTTATTTACGTGGTATAGTACACTGGGATGAGTAATCAAGGTTCTTGTATGTGTCATGATGCAAACACATGTGATGACTATACACATCTGTATTTTGTAATTCTTCTAAATTTGAAGCCAGTCTAATTGTTATAGGCTCAACAAAGGTGCTTATTTCTTTGTTTGTGATGTTCTTTTGAAAGCCCAGCTGTGATGATTAGACTGCTTAGTTGTAGCTAGTCAAAATCCAAACATCCAGTCTGACTCATTGAAGCATAACAATGCATATGTAAAAACAGCTGGATCTAATGGTAATTACTTTTTTAATTCAAAAGGCACTGAGAGATAGGATGTATTTCCCTCCTTGTTTTCCCCCCTAAATTTTATGAAATGAGGATGAAGACAGAATGTCTGACTTGATGCCATATAAAGATTCGTGTCTTCTGTTTCTTCATTTGAAGATCTGTCTGAGGATCTGCTCATCAGACTGAGTTTGTAGGCCCTCATCCATTCATCTTAGCTTAATGTCACCAGACAGATGAGTCATAAGCAGCGTACCATGGTTTTTGAGCTTGAAAACAAGCATCTCCTTTATACCAATAAGGGTAACAGTGCAAGCATGCAAATTGATTATAAATGAAAGAATTCGTTGCAGGCTACTTAGTCCCTGAAATCAGGTAGTGCATCATCTTATCTGGGTGTTGTGGTGGGACATGTGTTCTTCCTGAGCTCCAAGCTGTGCTGTACACCAATTACTTTATTCGTGTTAAGAGCATACAGAGGAAGACTTATAAAAAAGTTCAGGGTGCATGTTCTTGCAGCCTGTGTGAATCCAGTAAGACACTTCAGTGGAGAAGTTGGTTTTGCTGGTTAACTATAGAGAAAACTTTATGGAGATGTGTTGCTAACTTACATGGGAATTAGTAGTGCGAAAGTGAACACTTTGAAGTTTGGTGCTCCAAAATGTAGTGTGTAGGCTAGGGAGCATTAGGAGGATTAAGTTTAATGTCTTACATGGATGCACTTTTTTTGCTTTCTGAACGTTGAGCAACTATGTGAGCACATTTCAGATGAAAGAGGCAGTAACAGAATGCAGATCCGGAAATCTGAGACGAGCACAGTTTTCTGAAGAATTCCTAAAAATAAGGACAAATACTTACAGTATTTTTCTGTGGTGCTCTGCTGATTATACTTCATAACTAACGAGCAATTCTGACTTATGAAATTACAGGATGGTGAGAGTTGATGATTTTAGTTGAGGCAATGGTACTACAAGCTCTGTATTTTTTTTTTTTTAAGTAGTAAGAGATTCTTTTTAGGTTAGATTCTTCTGTTAGTGCAGAATCACAGTACTCTGTACTAGTATTGCCTGTCTCTGGCACCTGGGGCTTCCTTGATTACACTGGGGTTATTAATACTACTCAGTTGTCATTTAGATACCCACAAAAGCAGCAGTGTGACAACATAGGAAATATAAATTCTCTTTTCCCAGCGTGCCGGAAAGGACAGTACTTGATAAGAATCGTCATTTGAAGACCCAAAGCAAATAGTCAAAGACTTGGTACAAAGTATACTTGGCTTTTTAATTATTCTTTTTCTGGAAAGTCAATGTAACTTGGGAGAGAGTGAAAAAGGACATGGTTTGCAGATAATAAATTTCCTGTTAGGCAGTTGCTTTGCTTTTGCATAACAGGCGTAAAGGTTATCTACTTTCACACAGGGCTAACAGGTGTAGTAGGACAAGAAAGGTAGAAAAACTAGGGCATGTTGAAGGTTGCCTGTAGGGTTGGAGGCATAACAGTCACTGTACTTACTGAGCAATTTCTGTGGCAGCACGAAGGCCATCAATTAGTAAGAATTAGTAAGTTCAAGGACTCTTGTTTAGAGGTAACCTGATGAGTATCTCTTGGAAAGGTTCCGCCTTGCTGGTGGGAACAGACTGTACCCAGTGCAAATGCACAGTGCTGTGTGCAGGTACCAGTAAGTCCCTTCCTGATAGAGCACTGAGCTGTGGCATCTTGTCCTACTGGCTTGTCTGCATGGGTCTGCTTGTGGGTAATGATTCTGTAGGTGACTTCTTGAGTAGATAGCGGGCTTTCAAAGGGAGTTAAAGTTGGCTAGGACCCTTCTGAATTCAGCCAGCTAAACACACTTGGAAGTTTTAACTGATTTACCTTTAGAAATTCATTTAAGTAAATTTTCCTGAATGTAAATACAGCTTATGATACAGTGTCTGTCTTAACCTAGCCTTGTGCATAGTAAACACTACAGTGCGTAGGAAGCAACGCTGTCTTGCCTACGCAAGTAGGCAGTACGTCATCCTCAGTGGCAAGTAACTCTTGATTATTCCATGATGTGATTTTGAATGCAGAAGGGTCACAGACCCCTTTACGTACAGTTTGATTTCGACAAAATGTGCAAAAGCATTGTTCCCTGGTCAAGGCTGGAGCAAGGAAATTAATTCAGAAGATGCAGTCCTGCGAAATACAAGGCGGCTGATGGTATTTCTCTGCATTTTCACTATGTTGCTGCTTAATGTCCCCTTCTATCTTGCAGAACTTTCCTACTAGAATTAGTATCTGCTCTCGCTACAAAAATGAATGTTGCAAACCTTGCTCCTGTGACTGTTGATCTTGATCTACAGATTCTTTACTCTGGGTAGTTAGAGAAATAAAGCTGCAGGCATTCAGTCATTGGTCTGTTCAGCTCTGATAACCAGGGGTATCTTGTAAGCACCCTCTTTGGTGCTGTATTGCTTAGGAAAGCTGCACAGTATTCCCTATATCCAGTAAAGATTTGGTGTAGAAAGGTCTGGAAGGTGCTAATTCAAATGTAAATCACTACCTTTGGTGTGATTTCTCATGGAAGTATTAAATATAGCCCTAATTTATAGCCCAGTGAAGGATGCTGTGTTTGATAAATGTAAGAGGCAGGTCTTGTTTGTTTCAGAGGAGTATAGACTAAATTTTGTTGTTGCTTTTCTAAGTGTTACTGCCTTGGCTGTGCTACTGTAGGTTTCTAAAGAACCAAGGAAATTATGGTAAGAGACAGAGTTTGCTGGTTTTTAATATCAGAGCAGGAAAGACAATGTAGGAAGCAAAGAAATTTTAGAGGGAAAAAGCTTTAGCATAAAAATGCACTGTTCTGTTTGGGTCCGGAAACTTGCTTGTGATTATCTTGATTGCTTTAGATATCAGTCAGTTGGTGGTTTAAAAACCTTGTATATAGTCTTTCAAGTCCTCCATTAATTTTTTTCAAAAGTATACCGTAATACTGTTACAACAAGAAAGGCTCCCTTTTTGGAGCACAGTGATCTTGATAGTGGTATAACAGTCTTTAGAAGCTTTTGACTTCACTGGTAGTTCAAGACAGACCTGATAATTTTTTCATGGGCTTAGTAAGTGTCCTTCAGAAACTTAATATGAATGTAACAACAGGCCTAGCTTGTCTGATAGCTGGTTGTCACAATTTTCACGTTCTTTCTACCTTTGAATAAATATGACTTTTTGAACACAGAACAGAAGCAATAGCACCTAATTAAAAATTGCATGCTTTCTACCTGATTATGCATAGTTTGAATTTGCTGTGTGAGCACATTTATGTCATGCTCAGAGAGGACAACTGGTAAGAAGTAGGCTAGCATGCAGGGGACTCCTGGCTTGCCTGGACAAACCAAACTCATCTTGCTGCTGGCAATGTTTGCAAGATCTCTTGAGCCTGTGCAGGTGCCCTGTCTGTCTTGGTTATCTTACACACTATTTCCTGATGTTACTTCCAAAATGCAATCATCATGATTGTTTGGGGTTTTTTTAACTGCTTATGTAGTGGATATAGGACAGAAGAGGCCAATTCTGTCTGGTAGGTAGGAACAGCAGTGGCCTGCTTGATCTCTTACTGTCTCTGTACTTCAGAATACTGAGCTGGGCAGAGTAAAACAGATATAATGGCTTCTTGGATAAACCCATGAATGTGGATTTTAATATGTTCTAGTGGTGGATTCATTTTTCACAGTACAATATTTTAAAGTTCTGACTGACAGAAGATTGTTCTTGCATTTCCTCACCTTATCCATGAAAAGGCTTTTCTCTTTTGTAAGCAAATGAAGCAAGGGTCCTAAAACTAGATTTCCTTTCACAACTCAGCTACAGGTCATCCCCACAGCATGCGTATTCTGCATGATGTATGCAGTAGGAGACCTCCTTAAACTACAGAAAATAAGATCTTAGAGTAGAAAGTATACAGCAAGGTCAGTGAAAGGCTTTGCAGCTTGCACTACTAGTTACAGTGGGTGTTTTAACGACATTACCTTACAAGAATCTCCTCTGTTGTAGTCCATTGAAAAGTTAGCTGGTGATGTAGGAAATGCTTTCCAATGTGACCTATGTGATTGGCTTTACAGTGTCACAATATTGTTGAGTCTCTTTATATTTGCAGTATACATCTCTGAAAACTGTTTACAAGTTCAGTAGAAGAGGTTAATAGTCCATGTCTTCAGATTTTAGGTGCCCGATGACTAGGAACTAAGCTTTTTTTAGTCTTCCTTGGAAGCATCTGGTGATGGCTGCTGTTACACAATCACAGACTTGTTTTTCTTGGAAGAGACCTTTAAGAACATGAAGTCCAACCATTGACCCAGCACTGCTGGGTCACCACTAAATTACATCCCTCAGCACTACCTGTCTTTTAAATATTTAGAGGGATCGTGACTCCACCACCTCCTTGGACAGCCTATTTCAGTGTCTGATAACTCTTTTGGTGAAATGCTTCACCAAAGAAGAACCTTTCCTGGTGCAACTTAAGGCTGTTTCTTCTAGTCCTTGCTTGCTACTTGGCAGAGTAGACCAGACTCCACCTCATTACAGTGTCCTTTCAGATAGCCGTTGAGAGAAGTTCTTTTCTTCAGGCTCTCAACAGCCCCATTTCCCTCAGCTGCTCCTTGTAGGTTGTGTACTTTAGACCCTGCAGGAGCGTCATTGCTCTTCTTTGGACCCACTCCAGCACTTCAGTGTCATTGTTGTACTGAAGAGCCAAAAACTGAATGCAGTACTCAAGGTGTGGCCTCACTACTACTGAGTATGAGGGACAGTTGCTTCCCTGCTCCTGCTGGCTACGCTATTTCTGATACAGGCCGGGATCACTGCACCTAGGTGATGTGGTCTAAAATGATTGGTCTGACCAAGTGTCATCAGTTGACCAGCTGGTAAGGTCCAGGACAAATTAACTAGTTAATTTAGATGATGTGCTAATCTCCTGAAACAAAACCAAGGGGGGCTTGGCTCACCTTACCACTTACAAGTCACTGACAAAAAAAAAAAAAAGAGCTTGGTTTTGGAAAAACAGAATACATTTAATTCAAACAACATAGAAAAATCCATCACCAAAACAAACAGCAATCATGTTTTGCCTTATCACTACAGTTCAGCTTTTCCTTTCTTAGGGCCAGTGGTTACTTAGGGTAAGAAGCCTATTCTATGTGCTCAAGTTCCTTGCTCCAGTGCATTTCACAAGCTACAGACAACACTCTCTTCCTCCACTGCATTCCACCATGGGAACTCTTCTTCACTGATCCTCTGGAGTTCCACACGCTCACTCTATCCTCCATCACCATGCTTGGGGGTAAAAAAATGGCTGCCAGCAGTGTGCTTAGCCTAGGATCATCTACAGTGGCAGTGTCACTGCTGATCAAATTCCCAGCTATAACCATGGGGTTTTGCTTTTCTTTTCCTGAAAACTTACTGGTCTAGCCTCAACTCTGTATTTGTGTCCAGATGTCTGACATTGAAACCAGTGAGTGGATTCTTGAAACTGCTGAAGAGAGAGGACTTGCAAGCAGTGTCAGATGGGATAGCTATTGTGTTTGCTGCCCCTATGGCAAAAGAACTTCACAGCAGCTGTGCCTCAGCTCTTGAACCAACGCAGTTTATAACCTGGTATATGTGTTGAACTTGATTTCTGGTAAGCTCTGTACTTTGGGTGGCAAGCTGGTGTCTGGTGAGCCACCCAGGTGTCCTAGCTGTTGGGACAGTAGCACCTGGGAGGAGAAGGATGGGGGGTGGTCAGATGATCATGGAGGCCTGCATATGCCCAGTGACTTTACTCTGCTGTTGGTGAATCAGCACCTGCAGGCTGTCATTGCAACATTCTCCTAAGACACTGATTGTGCCCTGGAGTAGGTTTCAATTCAGAGTTGGCTTATCCCTGTCAGAAAAGGAAGCATCTGAGTTGATGACATTCCTACATTTTTGCAGATACTGGTGAAAGAAGGACTGGACTTCATTGGTCCAACTGGACCTGGTCCTTGAGGTGCTCTGAGACTGGAAACCTGTAAAGTGGTAGTATAGCCTTTTACCATGAGATACTTTCAATTCACAGTGTTCACCTAATGTATGCAATTATTTCTTTTTGCCTCTTTCTTTCTTTTGGAGATCTCTATTACTCTTGAGTGTGCAAAAGTGGTCAATCTACCATAGTTCTGTATCTGCTTTTATAATTTGTCATTAAGGCCCACACTTTGCTGTGCTATCTACTAAAACCTTGTCTTTGTGTAGCTTCTTCTGGGCCATTTAGGCTAGAAGCCAATGAGTAGTTTTCTGAATCTTTTTATTTTGGTGCTATGATACCCTTTAGCCTAAGGAAATGATTTCTTGAAAAATGGGACAGTGTTCAAAAAGCACTAGTGCTGACTAAGGAAAAAGCTCAGGCAAGAAGTCATATAACCTGTTCTATCAAGCTCTTCTAGTAGCTTATAGTGGGTTTGTACTTGGTATCATCAGCTTTTCCTTTCAAGTGTATGACAGATTTCTTTTATTTAGCAAAGGTCAATGGGTGAAATTATTTTGCAGCTCCTTGAAGAATGTGCTGCTGCCTTTTAATATGAAGATATATATTTGGGGAACATTGAGTTGTTTTTATATACAAAATTATGAAGAAAAATTGCTGGAATGTTCTTATACTTATGACCATCAGCTGAAATTTGGTAAGGTGTTTATTATTCTAGGCTTATCTCAGAATTGATACTCACATGTGATAGTTTTCAGTTATACCAGTAACTATTAAATGCTGATATTTGCTGGCAGCGAACTAGCCAAATTAGGGAGTGGGCAGTCTGTCAGGAATTTTGGGGAGAAGGGATTATTCTGTGTGTACAGGGTAAAGAGTACAAGTCCCTGCTTCACTGCTGGAGTTGAGCCAGTTTCCTCTCTCAATTGCTTCATCTCCAGAGGAGGAGGTGCCCAGTCTCCCCCTGAGTTCAGTGGGGATTGCTTAACCTTTTAAAAGCTTGGTCATCTGGGAACTCATTATTAGGACTCATACTTGTGGAAGATTTAATTCTGCCTGGCAAATAATTGTCTGCAGGCAGCTAATTCTGCATGCCAGTTTCACTTGCCCTTTGCTCCCTGCTCAATTTTCACCTGTCATTTCTCTTTCTTGTGTCCTTCAATTTGGATGTTTTCTCTTAAGGTCTTATGGAGTCAGGAATTTCCATTTTGATTTAAATTGAGTTGCCTGATGACTTCTAGATAGCATTAGGTGTCTTTGGGTCATGTACTGTCATGAGACAAAGGAAACCCAAACATTGGATAGAGGACTTCAAGGTTCCATAAACAAAGAAATTAAATTTTTTTGGAGGGTGAGGAGAAAATGTTTTGTTCTGCAAGTCCTTTGGAATCTGTCAGCATGAAACATCTGCTGTGTCATATGTAAGATGAGAAGGCCAAGAGTAATAGAGCATTTCATTAATGTTTAATAACATAGTGATTAGCAGCCCTGCAAATGTCTTATGCCCGTGGGAGATTGGAACTTATTTGATTAATAAATTAATTGCAGCCTGTTCTGGTTGTGATTGCAGGTTTACATTTGCTATGGGTGATTCCCTGAGGATTAATGTAGTAGGCATTCTTACACTTAGTTTCTGCTTCCCACTTAAGAGTTAAAATTCAAAGCGTGAGGAAAATAAATCTACTGTTTCTATGGAAGGAAAATTATTTCTGCTGTAAGAGTGTTTCAGCAGAGATTCTCTGTGCTGCCACTGAAAAAGAACGGCTGTTATCTCTGAAAGCATAGGGCTGCCTTTTAGAAAATACATTTCCTTTCAATGAATCTACTTCCTGCACTTGATTTCAATGTTGATATGGACTTGAACCATCTCTCCAATTTCAGTCTTAGTTCTGTTTTTCTAGCTTTCATTTTGGGTGCATGGTAATTCCTGCTGCGGGCAGGACATACTAGATGCTGTAGACCAGAAATGTAAAGCTGAGCTATTCTTCAGGTAACAATATTTGAGGGGAAAAAACCCCACATGAAAATGATTGAGTGAATTTCAGATTGTGGTCTAGAAGTTACATGACACTGTTTGAAAGTTTAGTCTGAAGTTTCCTGAGCTGGCATGAATTTGGAGATGATATTACTGCATGACTGGGATTCAAATCTGTCTAGTTTTTAAGGGGTTAATATTGTCTAGCCCGTATTTGTGGTGGCTGTGATTTTTTTTTTTTTTTCCTTCAACACATTTCAAGCACTTTTTTTTTCCTCTTGCTGTCCCTGCGTGCTCCTTAATTTCAGTGGAGCTGTAATAAATTTGCAGGTTGAGAGTGCAGTGGTGGTTCCAATGTATGCTAGCCCAAACCCTGTGCTTTCAACTTGCCCTGGCCTGGCCCCAGCTACAGCCCACCATGCTCTGCCCTGTACTTGTGCCAAGGCTGAAGGTCACTGTGCTCAGTCATAAATTTTGGCTAGAATTCAGCTGACACACACGTTTTGAGCCTCTCACTTTTTCTGGCCGTTTGCAGAGCAGTGGTTCAGAAATACTTTGCAGGGCAACCCTGCTGTGTCTCTCCATCGTTTGTTGCTTTGGGATCTTAATTACCGCATTTTTACATGAGGACAAAGACTGGAAAGCTTGGCAGTGTTGTGAAACTCGGTAGTGAAATGAAGCTGGGCTTGGATTGGAGCCTTTGTGCTGCTTTTAGTTACGTGGTAAAAAACGGCATAACGCAACAACTGCAATCCACCAGGTTGCACAGAAATGCACACACAAGCATTCCGTATCTTGGACCCCTGAGAGCTTCCTTTGCTTATCCCGTTTACTTAGCACACAGTGCACACAAACTCGTTATTCTCATGTGCACTTAGTGTTTGGGTGTTGCCTTGCAGGAGGGGTGGGACTCCTGTGAATGGCAGGCAGGAAGTGGTGCAAGAAGTGTGGGGGGGTGGGTGTGAGTAAAGCCGCAGTTTTATATTTACTGCAGCCTGCTAATGGCTATCACTGAATGTGCTCCCCCCCACCCTGAATGTTAACAATGCATTAATAAGTATTGTGTCTATGTCTCTAGGACTTTTTGGATGGTAGAAGTCAAAGTGCTTTTATAAATGCTGAACCCCAAAGCAGCTTCTATGTACCAGGTGTGTGTTCTGCATGGGTCTAGGTTGGAGCAGGACGTGACATCTGAACTTTTTGACCCATGAGTTAGGCCTGTTGGCTTGTAAGTATTTAAAGATCTTTATTGGACAAGCACTAACTCGTTGGTAGGGGTTTGGCATTATAGCTCTTCCTGTGTCATAGATACAGATATTTAATAAACAGTATTTGTTGGTATTGGCCTGTATTTCTGGATTAAATGACATGATTGTATGAGATTGAGACTAACGTGCTAAAAATAAAGGCCTTGCCATCACAGACCTACAGGCATTGGACATATGACGTGACTGGCAGGAGAAGGAGACTGGTGCTTTGTCTTAATTGGTGCTTCAAATGTAATTGGGGAAAACAGATCTCTGACTGTTATCTTTCCTTGAAATTGATTGCCCGCAAGATGGACTAGTCATGGTTGGCTAGCTATTGGTGGCTGGGCATGGGCAGACTCCTAGGTCATTTGTGCTGCTTTTTCCTTCAGGCACTGATTGATTTCAGTGATAGCTTGGGGAAAATACAGGAGAATGTAAGAATTAGTCTTTTTTTTGGCAAAATGCTGAATTATCGTATATTCCTGAAAGTTAGTTTTGTGAGTCATAATTTCTGTAGTATTTTTCCTGGCCATAAGACCATGTAAAGGTAGCCTCGGTGTTTGAAATTTCCTTTGATGGAGTGGATCAGACAGCTTCAGAAATCTTTAGAGAAGACATGGTACAGCTTTTATTTTGGAGTCTGTTCCACTGAGCTTAGGATCAACCAGACATACTAGGATGGGAGCTTTAGTAATGACATTAGTGAAACTATAGTGATTTTGGTGAGCTCACTACCCCTTGGTAACCTGTAAGATGCGATTTCTGTACCGCAGGCAACTTATGGTGAGTATGATGGCTTTCTCTGTGATCTCCAGATCTCTGTGATACATTTTTCAGTGCTTCAGTCTAGCATGTTAAAGTGCTCTGTAAAGAGGTTCAGATATTCTGCAAGCAGCTGCCACTGCGAAGCCTGAAGTGTAGCTGCCCAGGATTGCACTTAAAAACCACTGTCAGTGTGTGCCTGCCTCACTGTGTTTGGAGTCTAGGCTTTTATTTGTGGTGAAAAATGGTCAGAATAAAGAGGTATTTTTGTTTTCTATGAAAATGCTTTAGATCCCTTGAGATCTTGGCCTGAGCCTGTTCACTGGACTGGCTCAGCAGTGCAGCTGGTGAAGGTGAGTGGAGGTGACTGGTCTTTCAGGCTGTTTAAGTGGAAGGAAGCAGGGGAAACAAAAATAAAGCAAGCCCTGCCATTTCATCACTGTTTTCATGGCTCCCACTGGAAACTAGTTTCTTACCAGTCTCTGCCTATGGCTTCTTGTTTATGCTTGTCAATGTGGGAAAACCTTTACTGGCAAATAAGAAATATGAAGAAGATTATGATGAAAGCAGGAGACAGGAGTAAACTGTAAACCTGGCATGTGCAAGAGGAAGCAGATGTGTCTACTGAGAAATTTAGATCTACCTCTGCTGCTTCTATTTGTCTTAGTGTCAGAGTTCATGTGGCAATTGCCTTCTGTTTTCCATTTTTCCAACCTGATAGAACACAAGATACTAACCTTCAGCATTTGAAGGTATTACCTGATAAAGATTAGTCTTCAAAGTGCAAAAAATGAGAATTAACTTTAGTTGCTGGCCTTACTTGATTTATGCAAAAAGACTGATGCTGAAGTTGCTTATTGAAATAGATGGTAGCTTATCCTGCTTTTCCATCAAAAAGACATCTTCTCTTAAAAGAACAAAATGTACACAATCTTATCCTTGCTCACAAGAACCAGGTCATGTCCTTGGTGTTATGCAAGGCAAGAACACAAATTTCTAATTTCTGCTGTTTCGTCTGCTTTGAACATAATCCTCAAAGAACCCTGTTAAGACTTGAGAAAGGTATTTCAGAAGGGAAAAAAAAGGCAAAACCCCACATGCCAGTCAGTTAAAGAAACTCTGAGGCATTCTCTTCTGAACTCTATCCAGGTGATATTTCTATGCTTCATTGGGTATATATTGATAATGTTGTACTGAAATGAGCTGTACAAACCCTTCCACCATCATTTCCTCAGGAAGTTGCAAGTCCATAAGGTATCATCTCTGATGATCCATTCATTTTATCCCCTATTATAAAGAGGACAGGTGGAGAGAAGGGGGAGATAAAAAGTGAAAGAACCAGGTTAGGAATAATGAGTACAAGCTGGTATAGCTCTAGAAATCCCTGGATGGGAAGGGAAAGTAGTGTGTGAGTAGCAGGGGCAGGGCAATGGTAATCCTAGTCTGTAATAGCAGATTACAGTAGTGAGGCAAAAATAATCTTGCTTTGGTGGTTTTTGTATGAACTGCAGCATTAGCACAGTTATGAGGAATCAGAGTTCTAACTTCGAAGAGAAGGCATGAGCTATATTGGCTGTGCTTTGAAGTTACAAATCTAAGGTCATCTTGGCCGTCTTTAGGCAAGTCTGTGTTTTGGTGTGAACAAAAGTCTGACAGGTCCTGTCTTTCATCAAGGCTGGTGCTGAATGGTATTTTGTTGCCTTCTTCAGTGCTTACTACGCCCTGTACTCTTGTGTGGTAAGAAGACAACCCATCTGTTTGTGCGAATGGGTGGGAGAATGGGAAAGAAGAATAGTTATTGGGCCTTTGACTTTACATCCATGTCTCTTGGAAGACAAAAATGATGAGTTAAGGATAAACACAAGCTTTGTTTTCATCTGCCCTGTATTTTGATCCTACACTGTCAGCCTTTCTCATCAGCATGTTTCAAAATGGTTGTAGTTTGCATTATATTTAGACATGCATTTTCTCTCTTGTACTCGATGTAGGACATCTGTCACTGTTCACTAAGGGTTCCTTGCTTATAATCTTTTTTTCCCCCCTTCAGTGCATTTGGGCACTCTTAATTGCGAGAGCTCGCGTTATAATATGAAAAGAATTATTTGTGTAAGGTGTACATAGGGAAAATACATGGTTAAGTGAGACTACTTGAAATATTCATCTGAGAAAAAGAATTCTTTAAAGCATCAGTCTCTTGCATGAACATCAGTAGTTGCTTCCTTGCCACACCAAATTCGAGCTTTGCAACTGTTTGAGTATTTCCAGTTTTAACTCTGCAGGGAGTGATGATTAGAAATCAGCTTGGTTTTAAGATGATTGAGGTGGCTGTTTGAATAAGATGACAGTTTAAATTTGTTTCCTTCTGTCTAGTCACAAGATGCGAGATATAGGTTACTGTGTAACTGGTTTATGAGTGATCCCTGCTATTACCACCTCTTGAAGCAGTGTTTGTGCAGCTGCAGCAGATGGTCAGGATGAGAGCCTAAGGAGATGGATCAGAGTAGAAAGCATCAAAGTGGGCACAGACTGTGCTTGTGCTAGGATAAAGATACCAGAGTATAAATATAACTTTAACCTAGCGTAAGAATAACTTCTGACTTTTTTCCCCCAGTAGTATCAAATGAGTATATACGTACTATCTAAAAAACATGAAGTGATAACCTGACTCAGTGTATAATGGATAATGCTTAGTATATTCATGTTTCATAAAAGGTATTATTCCCATATCACAGCTAGCAGAAAGAGGACAGGAAGACATTACTGCTATGAATTGCTGGTGGAATTTGCCTGTGGTGCTGGAACTTGCAGTTCGTCCTGTAGTAACATTAAGTTCTGTAAAAGCCAGCTGAATAAACGATTCTCTTGTTGCAGTTGGTGCTTCAGTGACTGGTAGAATCTAGAGCCATTCCTTCTTTGGCTTACTGGTTGAAATCTGGTCCAGGGAGACACTACTGAGCCAGCAGCTGCATGGTTTTGGATGAGAGGATGAGGTCTTTCTGTTGGCCTGAAGTCTGAACTGTGACATGCCTCACAGGAATGCCAGCCATAACTTGCAAAATTGACTTCTTTTTGATGGCATTTCGTAAAGAATGAATCAGGACAATTTGAGCTCCTGTGGAAACAGGAGAACTTTTTCGCGGTGTGAGATGTGGTGACAAGGTTATGTGACGAGGCCTGTATTCCCCTTGCACGCTTTCACTCTGTGGAATTTCAGATGTGTGAAAGCCTCTGTGGTCTCCCTGCTTTCCCTAATTTTTTCTCTTCATCCTTCAGGATAGAATAGTATTGTTTTGGTGTTCACCTAACAGACTTCAGTTGTAATCTGCAGAAGCTGGGCAGGCTCAGAGAAGGACTTGCTTTCTCTCCGTAACTACTGGCTGGATAATTGCCAACTGATAATTCTGTGAGCTGTCACTCATGTTGGTAAAAAGCAGGCTCATACTGAAGTATTTTTTCAGTCAGCAGGTGGTAGAGATGGTGAGATTAGTGATACTGCGTCCTACCTAACACCTTGCTTTTTCAGGCTACATGACTTAGAGAAACTAAAAGCAGAGTTGAGGGCCATGTTCACATGAGAAGCTCTGAGTGGTTCTTGCAGAGTTGGTTAAGGTTTAATCATAGTGATACACCATATGTGACTCTCTGGTTCATAGATGTGAAATCCTTACTTTGACTGAACTGCACCACACAGAGTTGATTTTAGCTTTGTGCATGGAAGTATGAAAATACTTGCAGGTAAAGAACTTTCTTCCCAAATACTCCTGAAGCTGGCCAGTTAATTATTCAGGTAGGACTGGTGTATTAGTCTAGTCTATGGTCCTAGGTAGTTAGGATGCATTATGAGTAACTCCCTGATCAAGTAAGAAAACTAGAGTATCTTCTATTTTTGAAGTTACAGCTTGTGTAGTAATTGAGGAAGGAAAATGTGATGTGTGAATATGACCATAGGAGAAAAGAGTATTGTAACAACATTTGTGGAATGAAGTATGACAAACATAGTTGTGCTAATTTTACTTGCTTGTTATTATTCATACCTGCCATTCAACATTTCACTCCTTTTTAACTGTTGGGCTATAAGATATCTCTTTTGTTACAGTGGTTATTGCAGTAAAGTCTTCAGTTTTGTCATGTGTGTAATGAACTCATTTTAACAGCTCTTTAAGGTTGATATAAAATGTGAAAATAGCACAGTTACTTTGTCAGCCTAAAACTTGGTTAGACCTCAGCTGAAAAAGAGAAGGAACTGAATTGCCTACTCAGTTTTAGGTTCTTTTTATTCATTTTGCACAAAGACTGGTACGGGATATGATATTCCATCTCAAACTCTTTTGCAGTGTGGCGAAGGGCATATAAGTGAAAGTGTTAATTTTGCTTTTACTTCGTATTTTGATGGTATCCAAGGTCAGTGGGCTTCCAAACATTCACCTTGTATATTATTGTAAGATCAGAAAATAAAAACAGAAAGTTAATGTATCTTGCCTTTTACATGTGAAACTTCAGTAATATAAGTAGGCAATTCTTGGATATTTGTAGTGGAGTTGCAGACATTATTTTAGAGGGAACATGTGCTTGAAAATATCAATATTGTTGATGATTAATTGGAATACAGGCTAGTAAACATGCAAGCTGGGCCTCTTTCTAGCTTTACTTGTTCTTGGATATTTTTGTTTTGTCGGCTCCTGTATTAAGGCATTGCAGTGCTCTCACTTTGTGAGAAAGGAGCTAGAATTTCTAATTGTTTGCTTTTCTTTTGTTTCAGAACCGAGAGCTCCAGATTATGAGAAAGCTGGATCATTGTAACATTGTCCGATTGCGTTATTTCTTCTACTCTAGTGGAGAGAAGGTAAGAATGAATGAATAAAAAGCCAGTGTCTCCTGATAACCACTTGGGGTATGACTGACCTGTCTGAATTTCTAGAGACAGGAGTCTGAAGGTAGTAAATGTGTGTTTTGACAAGTCTGTAACACAACCCAAGGAGCACGGCCCTGAGCAGAAAGCACAGTTTAATACTGGTTCCTGCATAGTATACGTTTGCATAACCCATCACCATAGAGACAGAGGAGAATACCTCTGACCAGAGATATCCTGACAGAAAACCCAAAGGTAATGAAAGTCCATAAGCAAAGGAAAACCTATCCAAATTTACCATAGAGAATATCCATTAAACCTACAGTCCATGTCATTATCCAGGTTAGATCCATTATCTGCTGCAGCCTGTCTGCACAGAGGGAGGAGAGTCCAGTTGAGAGAGATGGCATAACTCTTTCTCCCCGAGGGTCTCTGCAAGCAGCCTCCCTTTTATACTGTGGTGCTTCCTCAACAACATCCCCCCTAAAGCAAATCCAATCCCTGTCACGATCCAATCCGTATTCTGTCTCAAAGTTGCCTACCTTGGGAAGGCAAGCCAGAGGAGTCTTTTTCTCCACACACTCCCATGAGAAGCTGAACATTGGCAGTCTCTCACAGGAAAAAAGGAACCATCCATGTGTCACCCTTAGTTCTCAGCACTTCAGCATGGCAACATTAAGAAAATACTGCAGTGGTGTCCCAACAGATAGTGCTGGAATAGATGTTTTTCAGTATGGAAGTGTGCAGTCCATGAGGAGTAGCACGTTAGTATAGCATAACAGATTTGGATACACATTGCCTCTTCCTAATGTAGTGGAACACAGACAGGTTTCATCTGTGCTTTCTGGCATTACTTTTCCATATGTGTGGATATATTTTCTAGGTTTCCGTGTTACGCTCTCTGGATTTAAAGCACTTGTGACTTTTCCCAAACTTAGTCTCTGTGTGCTTCTGTCTACCTTCCTTATACAGGCTAGATTCAAAGCCCAGAGGAACAAATAATAAATGGTCATGTGATTGCAGCATTTTCTCAGAATGCTTGTGCTACAGAAGGAGCAGGTAGCTGGGCTTAATCGGGAAGTAGAAATGACAATGTTTTCTTTCAGTCTAGGTATAAAAGTCCTTTTTTTTTGATCTTACGAAGGGACTACAAAGTTTTGTTTTAACGTGTAGTTATAGCAGATTCTTTGTCTATGTATCAGCATTTTACAAATCATAGGTGAATTCTGGATGAAATGGGCCTTGGCATGTCATCTGATCCAACCTCATGCTTAAAGCAGGGTTATCAATGAAGCTGAAAAGAAAACAAAGTCTTTCTGGCCCATGCAGGAGTTAATTGTAAGCCGTGTGGTGAGGAAGTGAGAATCATAGAAAGATTTGGATTTGAAGGGACGTTAAAGATCATCTAGTTCCAAACCCCTTGCCCAGATCCCCATCCAACCAGACCTTGATCAGCCACAGCCTCCCTGGGTAGCCTGTTCCAGTGTCTCAGCATACATTACCCCCAATGTAAAAGATTTCCTCCTAATATCTAAATCTCCCCACTTCTAGCTTAAAGTCATTTCCCCATGTCCTATCACTACAAACTCCTATAAAAAGCCCTTGTCCAGCTCATTTGATCTAATTCAAGGTCTGTAAGGAAGTTCATGATCAGGGTACAACTGGAGAATCAAACTTCCACTGATCTTTTGTATAAACTGTTATAAATACTTGTTTAACTCCGTATAATTTGTAATGATTTGTATAATGATTTACGTTATGATTTTTAGCTTTTAAAAGATGACATCCTTGTCTTCAGATGCTGGTACACGTGCACCATGGTGCTGTAAAAGACTATGAGAGCAATAGCTACTGAAAGGCTACTGACTTCTGTTGCCGTAAAGTGGGTTAATAGAATGGGAGGGAGAGACAACACACCTGCTTTCATGGTCTTCGGAGCTAGAGAAGGAGCTGACATCTCAAAGATAAGTTGTTGCTGTCAGCTCATTGCAGTCTTGTACAGTGCACAGAAGGGTAATTGGAGGAGCTTATTTGTTAGCTCTCTGAGAGGTATGAGGGAGACCTGGCTATGTGACTTGCCTCTGTCTATGGAAAGCTTGCAAAACCACTTTGCAAGAATCAAAGATAAATGTGATTTGATGTTGGTTTTTTTTATCAGTCATTCTTTCCTTCCCCTTGCCTGGTGATAGCAAGCATTTCCAGTGTATGGCTATAGAGGGTTTTGTTGGCACTGCAGTGTAATTTTTAACACTATGTTCTGTTCTTGTAGCATCTAACCAGAAATTCCTTGAGCAGCATGAATATAAGACGACTTTGATGGGTTTTGTTTGCTTTTTTAACCAGCTTGTGTCTTGGCTACAGTGAAGTACTATTTAGTGAGACAAGCAGAAGACAGCCTCCTGCAAACAATGGAAGTTTTACCTTCTCAGAACATTGTTCAAGGAGCCTTTGCAAAACAGTAACTTGAGTAAAATACTTTCGGAAATCTTTAACTTGATATTGAGCTTGATACTGGATTTTCAGCTTTGGTGTTTCAAATCCACATGGCTGGTTCTTGGCAATGCTAGTTTTGTTTTTAAAAATGTGGTCTCTGTCCATGGTCTGCAGATCTTAATACTTCACTGAAACATTTTCTTTCATACTAATTTCTGCTGTTCTCTCTTCGTGCATGTACTCTGTACCTTTGAGACTTCCACTGCTACCCTGTTGGAAAATGTGAACCCATGCCTAGGGCAAAGGTGCACCTGGGAGAACCAGTGTTACAAAGCGATATATAATCAGTTTTCTGGTGTTCCTGTGTAGAAGACAGCATGTGTACGAGTTGTTTGGCTGCTATTTGGTAAAAGTTGTAGAGAAGAACAGCAAGTTGATGTTGTGTAGCTCATCTGGGAAGGAAGAATAACTTTTCTCATGTTTGCCTCAGTTTGGGAAGCATTAACACCTTTTACTTCATATTATCCTCAGCCTCAGTCAAGCTGGATTTTTGGAGAGCAGAGGGAAGGGGAGAAGTGTTTGTTTCTGTCTGTTAACCAGGAATTACATTACAGATTTAGGTGCTAAGCATGCAGAAGTGTAAGGTGATTCCTGAAGCCAAGGCCAATAGGAAAAGCAATGTAAAAATCCAAGAAATGACTAGCAGAAGATGTGATACCGTAGTAATGAGTGGGGCTTACAACTGTCTGTAGTTTTCGTAAAGGACTTAACAGTTCACTTCCATAATCTCTGTTTATGCTAATTAACTGAAGTCTAGCAGTGAAGGGAAAATTTTAGAGGTAGCTATTATATATACAGCTGATCACTGATGAACTACTTCATTAGAGGGAACTTAATTTTGATACCTATATATTAAGTATTCTCTTGCATTAAATTTTTCATTGACAGTGAGTTCACTCTTTGTCCCAGCCCAGAGGCTGTTCTTTCGTTGTGTTTTGACCAATATCCAAGAAGCTTAAATCTGTTTTGATTTAGAGGTACCTCAAAGGACTTCTCAAAATCCACTCAGACTGGTGGTTTCCGAAGCTATGTGTGTAGTAGCTAGTTCATTTTGTTTTAATCACTAGGCATTTTTGGGCACTGGGCAACCTGGAAACTGGCTTTATTCTTGCAAAACAGAGGATTTAATTCTTGATTAGAAGTCTGAAAAAAGCCAAAAACCAACATGAAATACAAAAGCAGTTCTAAATGATGCTTGGTAGTAAGACTATTCCTTATCTGTTTCAAAGTTTATAGTGATTTGAAACTCTATTAGCTTTTACCAGGGACTATCCATTTTAAGTGTTTGAGCTCCCCATCTTTTCTTTTTTCCTTGTGATGTATTCCTTCATTTTATGTATCCCATTTGCTTAAGCTTCCTTCCTGATTTTTCCAAAAGCATTCCAGCCTTAGGAGTATGGAGGTCTTTTGTCACTGGCATTTGCAGCTGTAATGTGCTTTTTAGTAGTTCAAAATGCACGGTTATAACTAGTGGAATAAACCAGAGGGGAAGGAAGAACAGTGAAATAATGAGCTAAGTTGTGTATGGAAGATTCTCTTGGTGGAGGTAGTCGCAAGTCTTTTCCATACTGTGTTTCCGTGATTTGTGGTTTTCTTGGTAATCATTCAAGAACGTGGGTAGGATTATAGGGCTAGCCAACTCTGTGGTGTTTGATAGTTTTAGTATGCTGCCTTAAGTTCAAGTCTTGAAGAAGATAGGTGGTTCACCTGTCAGCTTGTAACTGAGAGATCAGACTGTATTAGGAAGGTGTATAATTCTCCTTTGATGTTTGCTGCTCTTCTTTAATTTCAAGTACTTACACCACATTTAACGTGATATATAAATGTAAATTTGACTTACTGAAGCATAGTGAGATGCCTTGCTGCTTGTCCTTTTTAGTATTAACTCTGCTGAGAACCTTTTAAACCATAATCCAGATGGGAGTAGGCATCCCTCTAGCTCCTTTGCTGAGAGTATTCCCTGATGTTTTATAATATGAGTTAACTTCTTAAATCAGTAGTTGCGGAGTAAAATTATTCTTCTGTGTAAAACCTGAAATTAATTCCTACACCCCCCCCCCTTTTTTTTCCCTATTGCTGTTTTATATCATTCTTAGTGGCAATTCATAATTGTTAGGTTTTGTTGTATTTGTTGTATTTGTTAGGTTGTGTTTAGTAGTCTGATCCATATCCATGCTCAAAAGAGACAGAATAAGTGACTGGAAAGGTTTGTTCCTGCATCAGATCATATACAAGTAAAGTAAATACAGTTTTTGAGCAATTGCATCTCTGGTTATATCCCTTTCCCCCCCTCAGGAGGTGGCTTAGTACTCAGAGGAGTCAAAGCACAAAGAGATAACCAGTAGTCAGTATGCTGACTTCTTTTTTTTGAGGCTGAGCTGGCCTTTCTGTATTCTCTGATTTCTAGTTTTATATAGCCTTAGCATGCAGCCAAAAGTCCATGCAGAACTCAGGATGGAAATTTACTCCTATAGATTTAGACCAAGGTTTAAAATAAACATGTAGGAGATACATGCTGAGCTGCATCTTTAAGCCTCTGTGCATGATCTTGTGTGCTTTGGCAGCAGTGTATTAAACTGCAATAAAAAATTTGAAAGAAGGGAGTAACTGGCTGTTTTGCAACTTTGGGTTTTGCTGAGTGGTTGATGTTTCTCCAGGTTCATAAACCTGTTAGGAGGAGATGTATCCTCTTCATTCAAAGAGACACGAACATCACTATCCTTACTTATATGAGTATTTATATGAGTCCTCATGTAAGGACCTTCTATTTTCTTCCCTGTTGTAATGGAGTACTTGTAGTTTAACTATTTGGTTCTTAATTGAACTTGTTTTAAAAAAAACTACAAAAGTGCATTTACAAAAAGTTCATTTAACAGAACCTGGAGCCCAATTTTAAATTGACAGAGTCTGTGTGACTGTTTTGCACCAGCCTACTGAAGGGACATCAGTAGAGATGAATTTAGTCACTGATCCATTTAATCCTTGGCAGATCTGCTGTGCTGTCAACAAAGGAGCAATTAATGCCAATTATGAGGAGTTTTGTGGTGTTGGTATCTCTGTAGTCCTCTCCTGAGGCTTGCCAAGCTCATTTCAAAAAAGGCACCAGTCATCAGATAATCAGTGTAAGCTAGTGCTGTTAGGGCTCACAACATGCTGGGAATTTCCTTAGTTGTAGTTATGAGCAGTCTCCGAGTTTGAGTAGGTTGTGTTAATAGAAACGGCAGGTTTGTCTGCCTGCAGTAGACTTTGCCAGGAATAGAGTAGGCAGCAGTGGCTGGATCCTCAATTGCTACATGTGAACCATGGAAATAGGAAGGTCCACTATTTCTGTCTAGACCAGTGAACTCTCCATTACATCTGGTTAGTCACTCTTCTGTTCTCAAGTCATTCCTGTACAACCTCTAGCTACTGCTTTCATCTTTCTGTGTTGGATGGCCATTAGAAGAGCGTCTTACATTGTTCTGAGTCAGCCTCTATTTAGAGGGAAAAAACTGTGCTAGAAAACTTTTTTTTTTTCAAATGAAGGGGAAATGCTTAGTGCATCACCAAAGAACATAGAGTCAGTAGTCAAAGGTAGACCATGCAAACTAAATATGTTAGAACAAAACTCAGGAGAATTCTTGAATCTGAATTATATTGGGAGGTATGACTTCTGCACTTGTGCTGCCATTACAGCTGACCCAGTTGGCAGTTCCTACTTATATCATCCTGTGTTACTTTGAAGAGTAATGAATTAAAGAACCATTTGATAAGTTTTTTCAAGTAGGTATAGGAACAGAAGCCTTGGATCAGATCTACGTTCTCAAACTCAGATGTGAACAGTGAGGGAGCAGAAAAGGAGATATTTTACCCAACATTTGCAGTACTAGTAGAAAGTACTGGTATCTTTTGGAACACTGAAGTTGAGTCTTCAACTGCTCTTGCACCCTGGAATTATCTCTGAAACAGCAGCTATTCTTTCTTTACTTTGGTGGCAGCCACAGCTCTGTTTTGACATAGTATGTGGTTGTAAACTGAAGTAAAAACAGGAATGTGTGGCCATGTATGTCACCGTTCTTCATACATGTAAGGTCAGCTACGGCATTTTTTTTTTTTGCCCTTTCAAAATTTTCCAGCATCATAGCTACTTGGTAGTTACAGTAGGAAGGCTGCAAATTCTCACTTTGCATTGAAAGCAGGTCCACAGTCTGTATCTTTAACACACTGTGTCAGCCTCCAACATAAGAGAAGGTAGGTGAGTCTTTCTTTCATGGTGCTTGATAAATGTATGTGAAGTGTGTACTACTTGTAGCTTTAAGAAAAAGTAAAATAGCTTTTCTTTTTTAATCTAGGGCAAAAGCTGTATGACTTTGAACCTTATATGTTGTCTAAATCCAGATAGCTAACCCAGGGTGAAGGGCATGTCTTACCTCATGCGCTTCTAAATAATGTACTCTGAAAGAAGGCATATTCCACATTAAAAGCTAAAATGCGTTTTCTTGCTTTGAAATCAAAGTTAAATCCTTCAGCACTTTCTGAAAGAACTCTTGTTTACCTGCCATCCTGTCAGTAACAGCTTTGTGTGTGGCGCCTACCTCTGAAACATCATCAGTGGGGTGCTGTCATACAGTAAAGAAAACATGTCCCCCTTGAGGAAATGGAGTGGCTTATTTACTTTGTGTGCCTCATAAGTGATGCATTGGGATAATTTAAGAAGTGTGTTCTGGAGGCATATTCCTTAATTTTACATTTATTACCTACCTGTGTGCTTTCAGCTTGATTAGGCAGGTCAAATGAGTTTCTTCAGAGTGCAGTTCCACATTTTTCTCCAAATACAAAGCTAGTTAAAGAAATTCTTTTATCATTCATCACTTCTTAATTTTGCTTATAGAGCTGATCACATGGAGCTCATCTGAAAATGAACTACATTAAATTATCTGGGATCTAAAAAAAAAAAGTATAAAAGCAAAACCCCACTTGCAGACCACACCAGAACCACCAAACTACCACACTGTTACTGGTCTTCCAGGAGATGAAAATGAAAACGTTCCTCACTTTTTCCAAATGCTAACCAGTACATTTAGTCACTCTAGGAATACCCAGAATAGCTTTCTTAACATTTCTTAACTATTACTTGGTTCTCAGAGAAATTTTCCATAGTTTTAAGGTAGTGCTGACAGTTCTAACATCTTACTAGATGCTGACATACTCTTCTGAGTGCAGCCTGTGATTTATTTTTTTCCCCTTTGCCCTCAGTCTGGTGTTTTGGCATGTGTGGCCTCCCTGGTTTCTGTCATCGTGTTGGTGGTAAATAGGGGAAATAGTTGTACCATGACTGACTAATGTTGATTGCAGTTTTATATGTTGCTCTATGTGTGTCATATTGAACATAAAGGATTAATTTGGGACTTTTGTTGGGGGGAAGGATTGTAGAGAAAAGTTATTTGTGTCTTCCCTGCAAGGAACAACCTAGAAGAGCAAAACTTTGAATTCAGTAGCTATTGCCTTATATATTGGTCACAGTTAAGCTCAACTGGATGGTGCTTGAAACAAATTTCTTGTGTGGATTGAAGGAGAGAAGAGTGTTAAAAGAGATCTCCATGCAGCTTTTCCCTTGTCTGTAGAGTAATGTTTCCAATTTAATCGAGTCTTCAGCTACAAAAAATGGTGATGTGCTACAGTAGTTAGGTCTTCAGCCTGCTTTATCTCCTAGTTTCTGACAGAAAGAGAAAAATCAAGTTGCTATAGTGTTTTGACTCATGTCCTAGTCTTTAGTATGCCATTTATAATGGCATAGTCTGTGTTAGTATTTATTTATATGAGTTGTGCCCAACCAATGTCAAGTGAGGCCTCTGTTCTAGGTTCGTGAGAGGTGCAGAGTATATCAGTGGCAAGGCAGTGGGTATTTTGCTGTGGCTCATTTTGGAGTCAACTGAGGATTTAACTGCCAAGTGACAACAAGCAGCTTCTAATATCTGAAGCAATTGCAGGTACATAAGCTGTGAAATACATGGATCCTGTATTTCAGCATCTGGCTTCCAGCCCCTCCCCCTTTTTTTCTTTTCAAAGAGTATGTGGTCATAACCTTAGCAGCAAGCACAGGAAAGCATGGGTGCATGTAAACATTCATCATGCTGAGGAAAGATAATAATCTGTTCAATCCCAAGATCTGTAAGAAGTGAGTTATTAATTTAATGATGTGTTTGCTTTGTCATTTATATGCTGCAGTCTCCTCTGGATTTTTGTGTTCTCTGTAGAGGCATTTCAGAGGTGCTCCTGACGATCAGGTTACCTTGGTTTGTTCCCAGCTCAGCAGTTTTGAAACAGCAATGTGGAAACAAGTCACATGTGGAGTACGTGGTGGGGTTTGAAAAAGGTTTCCTGTAATGGAAAGATAAGCCTTGATCCTCCCGCTTGATCCTCAAGCAGTTGTTCTCATTTGGCAAGGTCTTTGAGCTAACCCTGTTTCCTATTGCAGTACATCTGGGTCACTGGAAAAATATGTATTTAGGAAGACTGCACAAGGTAGACAAATGAGGTTACAACATCCTCAGAGCTTGTCAGGCCATGACTGCTTTCTAGCTTGTCCTGAATCTTGTTCAGGGGAATCCAGGTAACTTGGATGTTATTTTCATTCAGTTATTTTTATCACAGGGAACCATGAGGGCTCATGAAAACTCTATTCTAAGAGTTCATCAGATTCGCACCGTGTGACATCAGGAGGAGGTAGTTCAGAACACTTGAACCATCTTTAATTCATGGTAGTAGTTTAGAGCAAATGTATCTATTGCTTGTGGTAGGAATGAAATATGCTACTATTTATATGGCCAAAACCATAAGCCTTGCCTTTATAGTTAGTTGCTTTTTAAAGTTCTGAGTACATCAAATGGTACATCAAAATTTATTTGGTTGGCTGGGGAAAAGATGTTTGTGTGACTTCATGCTGTAGGTGATGATATGTGATGCATTTGTACAGGAACAGTGCCACGTAAAAGCCATGTAGTTTAAGTACTTTGAATCAGCATCAAAACTCATAAGTGTTTGTGAGTTAGAGCAAAACCTCGATCTCTGATTCAGCTGACTTGAGCTTTTTTGTGCTTTTGTCATTGCATTGAATTAGACCCATTTCCAAAAAAATATGAAATACAAAAATGGAGGGGAGAAGAATGAAGCCAAGGTGAACTAAATAGAGTTCTGTAACTTTCAAAAGTGGCTGTTGAGAAGTAGTGTAGACAGGGTTTAATAGTCATGTATTAAATGTGTCCTTTTGCTCATGCTGTGAGAGGATAATGAAATCAATGTCATTCCATTTCTGCTCAATGTTTTTCCTGTCTCTAATCTGTCATGTAAACCTTCTTGATACTCGGAATGTGAATCTTTGAATCAGCCTCAGTAACAGAGTACTCGTGCAGTGACTTGTTGCCACTAAGACTTTCCTGTCTTTCAAGAGGCAAGCATTCAACATACTCATCAGGTTGTATCTACATTGAGTCAAACAGAATTCATATTCACAAGACTTTTCTCTCTTGGTGTGAAAGTCTGTTATTAGTCTGAAATGAGAATTGGAGAAAGAAGACCACCTCTTGGTGCAAAAGGGAAAGCAATAAAATGCAAGTATGTAATTTTCTTGCATACATTTGCACATCTTGTGGAGTGCTAGAGCCATCTAATAGTTCCTCTGCACTGCTGGTAGTTGAACATCTTCATCCATTTCAAAAGGTTTTTTTCCCCAGCCTGGTCCTCAGATTGCTTCGTGTTGTTACTCAGTTCCTGGGATGGCGCTGGTAGAGACACCAGCGTGGGCAGGATTTTGGAGGCTGCTACCCCTTGTCTGTGTTGCAGGAGTACCGTAAGAGCAGATACAAGTTAGTGGGCCACTGGCATTCGCTTAGTGCTGGTGCTATTACCTCTGCCATTTCAGCAACGATGATAAAAAAAGCTGTCTTTTTGTAGGAGGGAGTGATGCAGGCAGGGCATTGCAAGATGACTTGGCCTATTAGGAGATAACAGTGAGAGTTGCTAAAATGTTGTGAAAATGCAAGTGTTTATTGTCAAATATCAGTGAAAAGATATCTTGAGTTCGGAGTGTGTAACAACACATGAAACCAGCTATTCTTTGTGTGTTGTGTATTCAAGGTGTGTATTTCTCTGTGTGTTACCATGTGCTGTTTCTTCACTCTCTGGAGACTGCTGCCCTTTGCTGAGCAGAGATAGGAAAGGAAAATAGCACTGTGACAGAAACACACCACATTTCATGCTTGAAGTGATGTTACGTCACAGTAATATTGCTAAATTGCTATAACTAAGTGAGATTTGGGTTTAGGTATTAACACACATACTAAGGAACCTGCTCACAAGGGACTCCAGTAGAAGACCTAGGAGTTCTGTACTACTTCCATGCACATAATGTCTCTTTGTATTATCTTTTTCTGTAGAAAAACCTAGCTGTTAATACAGCAAACATGGGAAGTTACTTCTGGTTAAATCACCGAGCTTTAAAAAAATCGTTTTTTAGGTTGATAGAGTTAATTATGTCCACTCCCTGGCATTGATGTACTCGCAGTCCTGATAGGATTTGCACAGAAGACTTCATTAAAATATCAGAAGGCTTCTTAAGACCTGTTTTACTACTGAAAATTCTCAATTCTGTATTTACTCAATATGTGATTATAGTACTGTGTCATTTAATTTCTCTTTGTTTCTCTCCTTTGCTAATGTACTCTGTAAAAAGGTTCCTTATTACGAAACTACTGTTGTTTGTGTTACGTTCACAGGACCTCTAACCTCATTCTAGATACGGAAAACAATATTTGAATCTTTGGTTTCGGTTTCTTCTGTTTTTACCATGAATGAGTTCATACATTTAAGTTGAAGATAACTAGGACATCAAAATACATGTAAACAGAATGGTTATATATTCTAACACTGGAGTATTGTCCACAAATACTTATTGTTAATAAGTATTAATCACTTAGGAATTCAGTAGGATCAAAGTAACATTTCTAAGAGATGCAGGGTTTTTAATTATTTTTTTTTTTTGAAGTGTAGTTGTTAGGGGCTGAGTTTGGGACTTTTAAAATTTGCATTTATTGGGTTTTGATGGCCAAGGGACCACTGAATTAGTAAGATGTCTTTAAATAATGATGCAGAAGTCACCTTGGAAAGTCTCCTAATGAAAATAGTGACTGGACAGAACAATTATATCCTTGTCCCCGTTTATAACCATAAAATATGTTGGAGACCATATTAATTAACATGACCTTAAACATAAGTTTGTCTTAAGTATTAGTGTACCAAGAGCAAAATGTAATGGAAAAACAGTTTGGGGGCATTTCACATTCCAGTTAAAGATCTGTACTTGAAATGTCCACAGCTCTCTCATCCTTTCAACTTCCTCAAATGCTTTAATTGTACTTCATGCTTTAAATCGATAGTTTTTTTTTTTTAATTTTATTTTTCTTCTCTTTCAGAAAGATGAGGTGTACCTCAACTTGGTGCTGGACTATGTTCCTGAAACAGTATACAGAGTTGCCAGACATTATAGTCGGGCCAAACAGACACTCCCTATGATTTATGTCAAGGTAGGTAACTGATAGATGTGGTTAGATGTAGAAGGATGCTGGAGGAATAGATTCTGTGGATCCTACTTTTCTGACAGAATTACTTTTCTGACATTTTTAGGAGCATGAATATCTTGGGGAAAGAAAATAAAGTTAAAATTACTGTTGCAGTGACAGAAGAGAAGAGGCTAGAGGCTTAAAGCAAGCACTCTTGGTTTCTGGCTTTATGAAAACAGTAAAATGTGAAAAAGTAAAATTTCTGATGTTTTGGGTGTTTTTTGTCAAACATGGGATTCATCTGGGTCTCATAGTTCTGTTTCATATATTGTGGTGACGACAATCCACCTGCTCTTGAAATGCCATGTTTTCATCTGGCCATTAATTTGTTAGCATCGCATCTGAATAACAATACATGCCAATTGCCAAGGAACATTCCTGATTTGGATTGACTTCATCAGACTCCTGTTCAAGAGTGTAATGCTTAGCATGAGGGAGGCCTTGAGAAAAAACTTTAATTTGATTGAAAGAAATAAAAGTTACAGAGTTGAAAGCTACATATGGTAATTGTTCCAATAATGAAGTGTTGTGCCATAACTGTATTTGCATAAATTGTAAATGACGTGGTTCTGCAGTAGCCTGCACCACTGCTTTTTTTAAATAAAGTGCAGAGTTTTATCATTCAACAGTAGCAATTTCTGCTGCAATGTTATTCTGTTTGGTCAGTTGGTGGGACAGCATGGCTTCAGGTTGTATGCTCCCCAAAATCTGTTAGCTTTTGATGAAAGGTTTAGACTGTACCGTTGTCCTAATTGCTCTTAGTTACTTGAACTTGGGAAAATTTGTCCTTGCTTATACTTTGAGAGAAAATTCTACTTCAAGTCTTTAATCTTTTTATGGATGCTTGGGACTTCCCATTCCAGGTAGCCTAGAATGCTCTTCTTATTTTTCTGGCAAGGCAAGTCAGTCTCATAATTCTGCATTTAAAAGTATCATTTTACCTTGATGTATTTAAAGCTTTTGCAATTTTCCAGACATCTTGTCTACAGAAATGCCGTTACACCTGTTTATGCACTTGATAGATACAGAGAGCTTGATAACAAAGAAACTGGTCAAGGACTGCAGGGAAGCTTTTTCTAGTAACATTTTTTGTTAATATTTATTTGTAACTTCTAGCATGCTGACCAGAATTCTTAGAAATTTTGAGTTTGCTGTGCAGGGATGAAAGGCATACTTTCTAAATCCCACATGCATTGACTTGACTCCTCAAGTTAACGCAATCTTTTGCATTATTTTGCAATACACTTGCGCAATATGTACTTCACGTGTCTAGAACAGGCAATTCAGAAAACATGTTTGTTTGCTTTTTCTTGTGCAGAGTTGTGGCTTTCAGAAACAAATATGAAAAGACATAAAGTCAAACTTCATATGCTTAATCCTCCTGCCTCCTACCTTCCCCATCAAACAACAAAAAACAGGGGAGAGAGAGAAAGTGTAGCGGCAAAGATAGTGGTGAAAGTGTGGCCAGTATGACCTGATAGCAATATCTAGCTGTTGCACTTGGCTTGCAGGCCGTTAAAAGGTGAACTGTAGAGAATGTGCTTAGAAAAGGAAAGCATGGAGGTGCATCTCTGGTACAATGTTATGTCCATGGCTTGATTTTTAAATGGAACCTTATAGGGAATGCAGGAAAGATAGCAAATAACCTGTTGGCAGCCTGTTTCAAACCCAAAACAGGGCTTCTCATGTCTCTGAGACTGTATACAATACAAAGCTCTGGTTGTATTCAGGCACCCTCTATTCTCTGTGGCGAAAAGTGTGTAGCTCTAGCAGCTGGGCATCTTCCCCTTGCCCTGTAATTTTATCCTATGAAGTTCTTGGCTCTGAAACGTATCTTGCTGTATTGCTCTTCACTAAGGGGTTAGCCAGCCTTGGAAATGGAGCAAAAAAACCTCTCCCTCAGCATACATCTTTGCTGGGCCTTGCATAAAGTTATTTTGAACAGTTGTTTGTATCTGTCTTCTCTTTTTATGCTGAGATCTGAAATTAAAATGAGTGTCTCCTCAGCAAAAGAAACAGGGAGATTCGTTCATGTGACAGATTAAGACATTGCTGTAGTCCTTGGGCAACAAGCACTACTTTGTTAATAGCTTCATCAACTAAAGGTTTTTCTTTGGGGTCTTGGGGTGTGGCTTTTTGGTGGCTTTTGTTTTTTGTGGTAAGCTAGAATACTTAAGAAGAGGCTACTGTGTAATGCAAACTGATTTTTTTTGTGCCTGTGATTATCTATAAATGTTGGAAATCTGGTATAAGTTTTAAAAATTTTTCTAAAATTGTGCTTATTGTTTGAAAGGACAAATGAGCAAATTTGAACTGCCTGTGTGTGGGTATATGGTAAAGGGAAAATGGGAAAGGTATGCAAATACCTTGTCTAATTTCATAGCACTAATGTGCAATTCAGTAGGTTCATCTTTGAGTGATTTTATTTTCTTCAAATAAGAATTTGTGCTAAATTATTTTTTTTTACCCTGATTTGAGTGGGAAACATACCAGTCTTTCTGTGTTCTAGTTGTACATGTATCAGCTGTTCCGGAGTTTAGCTTATATCCATTCCTTTGGGATCTGCCACCGGGATATAAAACCACAGAACCTCTTGCTGGACCCTGATACAGCTGTTCTAAAACTCTGCGACTTCGGAAGGTGAGCACATCTGTGGCAGACATGTGGTGAAAAGAGCATCCTTCGTAGTGAATGTGGGTGCAACATTGCAAATAAATTCTCTGTGTTACTTAGGTGACCTTCATTTATTGTTTTAAAATTATTGATACTCTGTTTCCCTCTTAAAATAAACTTTCATGAGAGATGAAAGGAGCTGAAAGAGGATATGAGAGGGAAGAAATTATAGTTCAAACCTGTTATTTATGTGAGTATTAGATGAATAAATATGCTGTCATGTAGCAAAAATACTGTGCCATAGAAAAATTGAATGTTGGAGTGGTAAGTGTGTGGGGAAGAGAGGACAGGTGCAGCAGCATGGTAGAGGCTTGAGAAGAGAAACAGCACTTCATATTGAAGGTCTTAGACAGCAGACTTCTGTATCCTCATTTCCAATAGCACACTGATTTCCAGTATCTGTTCAGACGAATCACCTTTAGTGTCCACCCCCATCTTTGAACTGAGAACAGAAATTCTGAGAATGCATACTTGAGGCAGGAGACAGATTTTTCTCTGGGAAGGTTCAGTCTTCAGACTGTGCTCTAACTTTGCAGACTAAAATAGTTATGGCATATGTGTGAGAGGTCATGGAAGCTGCTGTTGCTAAATTTGCTTGCCCATAGTGAGTGGGAATGTCAGATGGTGATTATTCAAGCAGTGCATAGTCATGCCTGGTGGCTCAGGAATCTCCTCCTCACCTCTGCTTTACCAGTGTGGGAGCAAAATAGGAATCGCACTGAAACTCAAATGGAACCATACACAAAGAATTGATACTGCCTCTGTGTCTACAGTGGGAATTTTTAATTGTGTTTTTTACATAGAAAACAGAAAACCGCTTTTTTTTTTTAAAAGTAGGCTAATTAGGTCATGCAACTGCTTCTCTGAAGGCTGAGAGGAGTGTCTGGAAGGCTGGGCACTGCATTTGGCTGCCTTGTCCACTCTGCTGGGTTTATGCTACTTAGTTGAATGTGGTGTTTCTGGAACAGCAGTGCAATATGTTCCTAGACTTATGTTTCAAAAGTAATATGCTCTTATGTTCTTCTAGTTTCCTGGATTCTCCCACAATAGGGTTTGGGACAGTGCGGTAGGTTTAGATCCTTTGTGACTGATCTCTTGCAGTGTAAATGAAGCCTTCATTATAATTGTGGATCGTTAACATTTGACTACAATAGCAGATTTTTTTAACTTTGTGTCCTCATAGCTTTGTGTCTTCATACACCTTTTGCCATATACAACAGTTCCTTAAACAGCAAAGAGCTAGAATATTCTGATGGAAAATGTAAAAATAAACAAATAAGTACTCTTAGTTCTGGCAGCTATCTAGAGCTTTTGAACCTTGAAAGGTAACTATACTTAACTGCACTGTATTCTGTCCTTTTTCTTTGTAAACAAGCCTTTGTACCTGGCAAAGGACAGTTGCTAGCTAAAAATGTGACCCTGTTTATCACCTAGATTTTCTTTGGCATGTCCAGTACAAGGTAGCTGCTTGATTAATTGAACTGTTTTCATGGTAAATCATAGAATATTTTAGGTTGGAAAAGACCTTTAATATCATCAAGTCCAACCTTTAACCTAACTGCATCAAGCCCACTGCAATGGACCGTAACGCACCATATCTGTGTGACTTTTAAACACATCCAGATTGAATCTGTGGCTTGCATAAGCTTCAAAGAACATGGTATTTTAATATTAGGAATTAAGAGTGGGTGGAGAATGCCAAAACTTAATGTTTGTCTGCACTTCAAAAGTGTAAAACCATTAATTACTGAAAAACTATTATTTTCCTCTCTTCTCAGTGCAAAACAGCTGGTTCGTGGAGAACCTAATGTCTCGTACATCTGCTCTCGGTACTACAGGGCACCAGAGTTGATCTTTGGAGCCACTGATTATACCTCCAGTATAGGTATGTATGTGTATCTATTGAATTCTATACCACCTGCATGAGAATTTGTCCTGTAGTTAAGTGTAAAGGATTCCTGAGATCTCAGATACGATTGCCAGAGGCAGAATTTTATTGTAAATGGTCAGGTAACACTTTTAAATGAAAAACATATGTTTAGTAGAAGGTTGCTGTAATTTCTATGCCTTTTGAGACTTCAGTGTCAATTACGTTAGGAAAGGGCCTTTTGTAATGTGTGGAGGGTAATCTGATTTGAAAAATAAAAATGCAAGTAATTTTGCCTTTTAGTTTATAGTTAGTACGAGATCTCAAGACAGAAAAGCATTTTGATGACTTAAATTAACTGTAAAGAGTTAGTTTAGAAATAGCAATTGCTACTTTTGTTATCCTGTGATTTAGACACAATTCTGTAACTTATTTACTTAGCTTGTAGTAGAGAGTTTTTAGTGGGAGGAAAAACATGGCGTAATGATGGGCTTTAAACTCTCTTGGCAGTTTAAATGTATTGTGTACAAGAGTCTTTTTGATATGACTTATTCTGTTAAGTTTTGCTGTCTTTAGTCGTTAATTTTGAACATGAAGACAACTTTTTCCTACTACTTGGCACATAGCTGTGTCATGGAAACGCTGGGTAAGCTGGAGGTTTTGGCAGAGGACAGGGAACAGATGGGTTTTCCTATAGTAGAGTCCTAAAAAAAAAGAAACCAAAAAGAAGAATCATAAAAATGAACAGCAGCGTGTTGGCTGGTTGTGGGGTAATGTCAGTTTTTTTAGTCAAGATATTCCCTTGGGCTCTTTCTGAGTCCTAAAGAGTCCTTTCAGCTTCCCCAGAATTATACTGAACTTTTACCTTGTTTATGGACTGGAGTCACTGTAGGCAAGGTTTAAGGTGTTCAAAAGGATTTGGAGGTCACATTCAGATCCTGGCAGAACATGATTTTAACCATCCAAAGTATCTTTAAAGTTAGTATGTTCTAAATAGTCTTAAACTCATTGGCTGGCTGACTCATTTAAGTTGCTGTTATTTGAAAAAAGAAGCATTCCTGAAGACTTACCTGTGCTCACTATTTCTTTTTCTATTAGTTATTCCTCAGTATGTATAGTCTGGGGAAGGTAATGGCACAATAAAGATAAAAGGGCAGAACTTACTTAATGGTTGACTACTGACAAAAGCAGCAGCCCCAACCTTACTCTTTTGTGGCCCAGTTCTCACAGTTTACTCTTCAGTATGCCAATTCAGCTTCAACTGAAAAGAGACTTTTGGTTAGGATCACTTTTGCCTCATTAGTGAGTTGAATCAGTATTACTGCATACTCCAGTAAGTAATAGACACACCCTCGATGAAAGCAAAGTGGTGGGAGCTCGTGAGTTGAGAGGAAGGCACTTGATCCTGGTTGCCAGCTGAGAGCTAATAGATTGCCTCGGCGGTGTTATCAGAGTTCACCGAGACAATTTGTTTCAGAGGATAATTGCATAAAACAAGTATTCTAGGTGTCATCAGAAGAGACTGCATTATGGATAAGCCTGTGAAATGTCTCTTGCTCCAACTGTGTGATGACTTCAATTTTGCACTCTTCTTCAGACCTTTAAAAAAAACTGCTCTTCCTAGTTTAGTGTTCTTGTGTACTGCTCTCTAAAAGAGCTATAAAAATAATATTCTAGCTGTAAGTAGTGTTCTAAAGTGAGGAGTCTGTTATCTGCTTGCCAAAAACATAATGAATTTTAGTTGTTGTTTCAACTTCCTTGTGCTTCTGTTCTTTGCCCCAAAACACCTGTCCCCCCAAGCTCTTGTCTGAAGTGCAAGCACAGAAAAGCTTGAAAATGAGGTTCAGCAAATACTCTGTAGTTCCTTCTTCCTAGCCTGTTTTCTTCCCTATCCGTCTCTCCCTCTTTATCCTTCCTTCTCAACAGAATCTTTCCATTTCGGACATGTATGGTAATGAAACGGTTTTACAAACTTACTTTTCCATTTCTCAGTGTTCTGCAATAGATCAGAAAATTTTAGGAGTTTATTTCTGTGATCTGTTGTTTCTAGTGGTGGTAAATACCAGGATATTTCTTAGTTCTTGCTAGATAGGCAGCAACAGGACTTAGTGAGAACTCTCCTGTATCTCACGTAGGATTGCTTGTCAAAACTCAACCAGCATTATTTGTACACCAACCAACAAGCACAAATAACTGTATTGCGAGAGAGAGGAAGGATCATTTAAATATCAGTAACTAATCCATAACTCAAAGTATAGGGAACCTCTATAGTGTTTCAGTATTGTAATACTGCAACTTAAATAACTTTTCTTTTTCCTGTGGGCATGCTTGTGTTTTCTAGTCCTTGTTTTTTTCTGAATTGTTAGCACAACACCCTTTTCCTGCTATAGTTTTTTTCCTCTAAATAAGAATCCACTTTTGTGCGTGTTGTAATGAGAACTGAGCTTACATGTCAGGTAGAGAGTTACACTGTTCTGTTTACATCTGCTGTCTTAAAACTACATTGAAAATAAAATTAGTGAAGAATATGAAGCCAGGAAATGTTCTATTTAGAACTTATTACCTGAAAGGCATTCAGCTGTTTCCCTAAGGGTTTTTTCCCATTTGCTAATGTTACTGCAGGGCTTATAATTCTAATATGCTACATTATTATAATTACTGGAAATGTTTTTGAGCAATACGTGTTTTTTAAGCCTAGGCAGTGGACACTGTGGTGGACCAAGACTGGCAGTACAGCCAGACTGCATCGTGACCGTTTGAATAGTTAGTCATGTTGTTTAGCACCATAACCAGGAGTTGCATTAGGCTGTCTGGCTTTATCAAGGTTATTGTAATGTGGGTTTGTCCCTGTGACAGTGCTTGCTTTTCAATGTAGGTAGCAGAAACTAAAGCTGGTTCCAAGGTATGTCTTTCCATGCTGGAGGTCACAACAGATCTGTTAAATCTAGCTTTTAAATTCTAGGACCTTGATTATTTAATTGACATTTATGACTTAATCACACAGAATCATCATGGCTGGAAAGGGCCTCCAGGGTCATCGAGTCCAACCTTTATCCTAGTATCTAATTGCTAGACCAGATCCCTAAGCGCCGAGTCCACTCGTTCCTTAAACACCTCCAGGGATGGTGACACCACCACCTCCCTGGGCAATCCATTCCAGTATCTAACCA
>JAOXOE010000001.1:53081997-53097738 GCA_028565055.1 Phoeniculus purpureus
ATCCTATCATCACTGATTTGAGAGAAGAGACCAACACCAGCCTTGCTACAACCTCCTTTCAGGTAGTTGTAGAGGGCGATAAGGTCTCCTCTCAGTCTTCTCTTTTCCAGACTAAACAGCCCCAGCTCCCTCAGCCTCTCCTCATAGGGCATAAATTCTAATCTAAAAGATCCCTTTAAAAATAACTCACAATCAAGGGTAGTGTTCATTGCACTCTTGTAAATTGCAGCATTAGTGTTGTATTTAAATATATATGATAGTAAGTGTAGCATCAAAACACTTGTTACTGCAGTTAATGCCTCTGTGTGTCATCCAGCAGACTTGGGACTGTTGTTAAAACGACTTGGGAAATTACCTAGTCAAGATTTCAGATAATCCCTGTTGTCAAATAGCTGCAAGTCCAGACCTGTAATGGCTCCATTGCCTGCCTGTGTTACAACTTCAGGGGACTCTTCAGTGGTCATGCACAAGCATTCATGTTGCTTGGGCTCCTTCATAGCTTGTACAGTTTGGGCCTTTGTGCACCTTTTGACTAGGAGTTCTGCAGGGTGGGTGCACGTCCCTAAGGCTTGTTAGGGATGGCATGTATATTTGTTCTTGTAGCTGATTTACAGGAGGTTGTTTTGTTGGTTTTCTTTCAAACCAAGCCTTTCAGCTATCTCTTGACAGCATTTTGGCTGAAGCTGCTCTCTTGCAGGTCTATGTGTGTTACACCATCCCAGAGCATGTTGCTGGCATGCTGCTGGCTGCACCGGTCATACAGGTGCTGCTGCCTGTTGAAAACCCTTGGGATGGCTGCACATGCACCTGTCCCAGAGCAGGCGTGGGTTCAGATGTTCCTGTTGCCTTGTGATTCTCCTGTACAAAAAGAATTTGTGCAGTTAAGCTTTACCTCCGTAGCATGCGTTTTTTTAACTACATCAGGTGATGAGGCAATGGAGGGCTCACCAGAACATGGTAATGCTTCTTGATAGCAAGGGCCTGCTCGTATTGGCACATTGTCGTTGCACTGACGGGAGTTGAGAGCATTCCAGAGGGAACATCTAATAGCCACTGGCAGAGAAAGATTGATGTGCGTAGCTGTATTGCTGGCTTCTCTTGGGTTGTCAAAAAATAGGTGTAATGAAGTTATTCATTCACTTTCCTAGCAAGTACTAAAATGGAGGGAGAAAGTATTTTACCTCAGCAGTCTAGAGCAGAAGCTCCTCTGGAAGTGTGTTTAATCAGACTGCCTCAGAGTTTCTTGGGGGAAGAACCATCATGAAGTGAGTCTCAAACCTGTATTAGCCCTTGTCTCAGATGGCAACTTCCAAGGCTGAAAATACGGACACAAGGTTTTGGTGTGTTATTTTACTGAACTACTCTATTACCTGTCATTGTAGCTTAATCTGTTTCATTGCAGAAGAGTAGAAATACCTGTGTTTAGCTTTTGTTCCAAATAATGGAACCAAGCATGGTTTTCCAAGGATTTTCAGGTTTCAGCTTTAATAATACTGTATCTCCATAATCTCTGATGGTTCGATGTGCTGAGCTTGTACCAACATAACACACATTTGTAATCCAGAGTTTTCCTTTTGTTGCGACGTTCCCAAAATTATTCCAAAGTAGCAGCAATGAAACTTCAAATGAACTGACTTTTAGCAACTAGAAGCTGCTGATTTTTACTTCCCAGGGCTGCTTTTCTGATTTGTTTTCTTCCCTGCTGAATAGCTTGTTTCCACAGTTTCCAAGGCAGTAACTTTGAGCTCACCTCCAAGGTGGAGGAAGTCTCTCAGGATCAGGGGATAGTGAAGCAGAGACAAATAGATGAGGAAAGGGAAAAAATACATTGAAAGGTAAATGTGCCCCATAAAGTTCATAATTTGTAAAAATTTTTTTTATTGTGGTCCTTCATGTCTTCCAAATAGCAAGTTAGATGAGCAGGAGCATAATACGATGAATGGTACCTGTGCCATGAAGAGGGCCAGCTTCTCAGCTTGGAAACGCAGAGTTTAACATCATAAAAATTAGATTAATGGGTAGAGTATTTTGGCACAGACAACTAGAAATGACTGTTGCCCCCTTGCAAAATTAAAGCTGAAGGATGTATTTTGCAGGGTGTTCTACTGCATGCCTGTTCCTGAACTAAAGAGGAGTTTTCCTTTTCTCAACTTCTCTAACGCTGGAATGGCATTCCAAAATATGGGAATTAAACAGATGATATTACTAGACAAGTAAACATCTACCTAATGACTGTGAACGTGAATACAGTACTAAAAACTTAAGTTTTCTACTATATAAGACTGAATGATTTGTGTACTTAAATTAGCGTATGTCGTTCATGTGATACTGGTATTTGTTTAGGGCTTCTTCAGTCTACGAAGGGTAATACAGCATTTGCTACAACTATAATGAACAAAAGCTACGTGAAATAAGCTTAATTGAAAGTTAGTTTTGGTTGACAGTTACATTTACTGGCCATATTGTTTAGACTACATTTCACCAGAGGTGTAGTGTTACCTACTTTCTTCTGCTTAAAATTCATAGCTTTCAGTGTTTTCTCCTAAAATTCCACATTGTCTCAATTGGTTTGGTGTAAGGATGATTTGTTGACTCGCATTCTATTAAGGCTTATCATTAGCTAGTTTAAAGTATTCAAGTGATAGTCCTGTTTCAGCTTAATTAAACTGCACATACTAAAAGACATGGTTCAGAAAATGCTTCTCCTCTCATGGAAGTGGGTAGTCACACTGCAAGCTCACTCTGAAAGATTATTAATTTGTAATAGTTAGCAATGACTACATTGAAGCAGAAAAGGGTCCAGGAAGGAGCTGTCAAAAACTGGTATTAACTGGCTTATCACTTCTCTTAAGTAGCGTGTCTTTAAACACAGAGTGTAGTATGTTGATTACTTCAGGCTTGAAAATAATGTTACAGTCCAAATTTGGAAAACATGTTAAAGTGCCAGATTTGGGAAGGGGCTGGGGAAGGCAGACTATCATGGAGCCAGTTTTTAGACCCGCTAAAGTCAGTGGCATATGCCTGATGTTTCAACACAGCTAAAATTCCCCCATTTCCTTCTTATTGTATGTTGCTCTCCAGAGTTTTATGAACACCCATGTCAGTTGTGTTTTGTTGCTCTTCCTGCTTGGTACTGATGAAGTTAGCCTCTGCTCTCTGGCTTTTGCTGCGGATGCTTCAAGGGTTTGTTCATTTCCTTGCCCAGGGAATGTTGCCCACATCCTAATTTGGAAGTCAGTGAAATTACACTCCTGGAAAAAAAGTTGGTGATTTTGGAATGTCTGTCACTGCTTTCAGTGTATGTTTAAAATGTTAACAAAGAAAATTAAATAGACTTTTAATAAGGCATTAAATTGTCTCCTTTGGAAGATTAACTGCACAAGGAACAGCTACATAGGCTTGTGATAGGTTTGTTGCATGTTTGATGTAATGAATGAAACCCATAATGAATACAAGTGCTCCTTGTATGGTTACATGGTTATTTCCTAATGATCTATATCCTTTCTGTTTCTCCTCTCTTCCACTTCAATGCCTTCAGCTTTCTCATGTTCCTTCTGCTGTTTCTGCTTGGCCTATTTGCTTGAGCAATGATTTGCATATCCTTTGACTTATTTGCAGCTGCATTTTGGCAGGGTAGGGGGAAGCCAGGCATGGTCCCACAGGACCTGATTCCTGCCCTCCTCAGCAACAACACTGGTGCTCTCCCTACTGTCTTAGAAACATTTTTGTAATGAATTTGAGACTTTGGCTTTTTAAACTTGTCTGAAATTGGCTAGTGGAGGGCAAAGGCCTTTAGGAAAACTGGGAAAGGTTAAAATAGCACAAAGCCAACTTCTTGGAGCAGCCAGACCGGAAGATCCTTTAAAATGGTTTTAGAATTCTACAGTCTAATTTACAATTTAAAAACCCAACAACACAAGCATGCTAGTTTAGTTTCAAAATCATAGAAGAATGTGAGGTGTGAATGCTGACTTAGTCAGTTTTGAGTTCGTGTATGTTCTGTCAAATATTTTTCCTTCCCATATATTGCTGCTTTTTTGGTGCAAGATAGAGGTTGACTTTGTAAAAAGTAATTAGGGCTTAGGGCAACCGCTTGATTAGTGTACTCAGTTTAAAGAACTCAGCTTTTTCGTGAGCCTGTAAGGTACCTTTTAAATAGATTTTAAAGTTAGCTGCTCTGACTGCTTAGAACATAAAATCTATTGACTACTTCTGAAGAAGTCCATGTTTGTTGGACTGTTAAGTAATTTCCTAAGGAATCAGTATACTTGCGGTGACATAAAAAGTGATTCTTTGCATTATCTGTTTATTGCATGTGGAGGTCCAACAGACAGAGCTATCAGAGAGAGAGATTGTTTAGCCGTTGGATGGAATTAAATGTTCTTTATGTGATGCCTCCTCCATTTGTTGTCCAAAAGAGATGGTAGTGTGTTGGTGGTTATATCAGACTTTATTAAACATGACTAACAGATCAAAAAGAGTAGCCTGTTACGTTTGTTGAAATTCAAGACCCAAGGTTTTGGTTATTTCTTGTTGCTCTTTATGTTGCAAATCGTTACTTTTTAGGATAAACCCTGGTGCGATGTTTGTGCTAAGGCGTTGTGCAAAAATGTATCCACACTGGACTTGGAGGTGAATGGTTTTGATGTCTACAGTAATGAGCAGTGTTTTTTGTATGCTGTGTGTCCCAGTTGAACCATATATTTCTTGAGAAAAGGGTTTTTTTGCATAACCACTCTCTTTGATTTAGAAGTGGGGGAACAAAAAATTTCTTCCAATTTGCAGATAATTTTGTTGTCAACCTTGAATTCCTGAAAGTTAGGGTTTGGTTGTTCTGAGTTTTTTTGCATTGGTCTCTAGTGGTTGTGACAAAGTGATAATAGATTGTTTAGAGAACTGTCAGATATGTTTTCCTTTTGCAGACCTTGAGCGATAACTGCCAGTGCTGTGTGTATCCTGCTTCCCAGTTAAATGCAGTAGTTTAATGCACTAGAAGAATAAGTATCTGGTGAGCATGGGTTATCTCAAGTTATAATGGGCCTCAGGACTAAATTTGAGTTTTGAGTTGTAGTAATGCTGCTGATAATTTCATGGTGGTAGGAGTGTGGTGAATGGGGACTTGTTCTGTTCTTTTCCCGTTTCAGGAATTACAGTACTGTAGGCTTTACAAATCTTGGATTAGTGATTGCTCATTGGTGTTAGATTTTAGTGTAAGATTTCAGATATTTATTGACTGAATGACAACTTTCAAGAAAACCTTACAGTGAGTCTACTTTTAAAATTCATTTATTTTTGAGAAGCAGTTGCCTCTGTGTCTAGGTGCAATTCTTCCACTATGTTAAGCAGCTTCAGTATTTGGTGTTCAGTTAGAGCAGATTCTCAACAAAGCTATGCGGTTTTTACTGTGTTTCCTTCATTAGTTAATTTGAACAAAAGAATTTGTGTTTCAGAAATAAAATGCTGGATTCTGTGGTACATATAGATACATTCTTAAATTGCTATTGTCTTATTTATAGGATAAATCTATAATGGATTATGAAAATTTTCTTCATGTAGTGGAGTAATGGCTAATGACTACTTGTAGTGTTCAGTATATGTATGAAAACTAATTGATGGCTGCTTTTGTGAATGCTATGACATGGAGTTCTGTTGTCCAACCAAGTTTGTAAATGGAACTGGGATAAAGAAATGGAAGTGGGATAAAGATGAGGGCTGGATGAGGCTGAGTTAGAGAGGCTGTCTCCTAGGTCTGTTAATCACCATGTGCTGTAGGATACCAGTAATTCTTGCAGTAGTGATTTATCTGCTAGTGTGTAAATATGCTTTCAATATATGTGTGAAAAATTAAGGCTATACAACATTCAGAAACAGTTTAAAAAGTCAACCATCATGGTGGATGATACCTGTATATAGTTCATGATCAATGTAATTTAAAGGCGACACAAGGTTTTGGAAAGTTCTTAATTTTCAGTTGGCAAATGTTCTCAGGTTTTTCCCTATGTGTATAAGTTTTAATGTCAATGTATTATGGCATTTAATACTACTTTCCAGTTCTCATTGTCTCATAGTTTGACTCCTGAGACTGCTGCTTTAAGCCCGATGTTTTATAAATTGACATTTAGGGATGTTTTTATTTTTAGCTGTCTTATATACACTATTAAAACATGGCAAAGAATAAAGTAAGTAGCTTAAAATTGCGGGGGTTTGTATAAATGGCCTAATATGCACCTTTTACTGATAACCTTTCCCTATCCTCCACTTTCCCTTTTTAGATGTATGGTCAGCAGGCTGTGTATTGGCTGAACTGTTACTAGGACAACCAATCTTCCCAGGTGACAGTGGTGTGGATCAGTTGGTGGAAATAATCAAGGTATGGAATTTTAAAGTGTTGCTTAGGAATAGGCATGAGAACATGCATTGTTATAAACCTGTCACCATTGTGTTCAAGGTATTACTACATGTAAATGGCGTTGGAAAACACTACTTGTGTTCTTCATTTGCCCCTCTTGCAGTCATGCATAATGATATATCATCTTTTAATTATATCCTTTTTTTTTCTCTTCTTAAAAGATTGTGCTTTCAGTGTGCTTGGAAATAGTGCTTACATACTAAGTCAATATTTATTAATGTGTGATTTTCATTCTTTAAGAATCTGGCTTTTTTGTCTTCATGTATGCAATTAGTATTTGGCTTTGAAAACAGTGTAATTAAATTCTCTTCTGCCAGATTTTTCACATATGCAGCAGTCTTCTGCCTTCTTTCCATTCTTTGAGGTGAATGGCAAGGAAGGGCACTTCTTCTGCAAATGGAGAACCAACCAAGTAATGTAGAGCAAGGCTACCTTCCACCAGAATAGTCTTATTGTTAAAGTGAAAAAGACCTCATATTTCAGAATGCAAAACATTAATATATCACTTATGTCCACATACATCTTGATTGATTCCACTTGGTAAGCTGCGAATATTCTCTAATTAGAAGCATTCATTGCTTAGAAGTTTGGGATCTGTCCACCACCCTAGTCTCCCCCTCATCCTTGAACTTCTGCAATGAGGAAAGCAAGATTTGTAGAGAGCAGTGTATTTTTCTTCTGAATCTATGCATGCACTTAATAAGGTGGCAGTATTGCCAGAAGGCAAGGTGTGTGCACATGCTTTATAGATTTCATCACAAAAAGAGGCCTGTATTAAGACAACCTCCTCCTCAGATTTGCAACTTAACTGCTACCTTGATGCATTTATGTGGAATGCAAGTGAAAACTCCCTCAAAACCAAAATGTTTCATTGATCAGACATTGGAATGGACTGAAGGTGTTTAAGAAAAGACTGAATGTGGCACTTAATGCCATGGGCTAGCTGATTGTGGTGATAGGGTAGGCTTGATGATCTTGGAGGTCTTTTCCAGCCCAAATAATTCTGTGATTCTGTGAAGAGTGGATCTCCCTTATTGTGTCTGTGATACGCTCTAGAATCACTGCCAGTGTCTTCACTCCTAACAGAGTAGATGACACTAGCCAGTTCTCCTGTGTGAAGGGCATGAGCTGCTGAGGTTCAGTGTTTGTGGCTTGCTCTATGAGGTGTACTCTAACCTTTGTAGGCTTTTACCACGTCTTCTCTAGCCTTTGACTACAAAAACCTAGCTTCTAGTACAGTATTACTACCTTATATACAGGACTTCTGTCTGTTACGCTGGAAATCCTCCAGTCAACAACTTTACTCTGGAGGCTCCATGTCTTCTACTCCTCCTATAGCTTTCTTGGTGTCTTACATTGGGCAGAAAGGCAGTAATATTTCAACATATCTTAGTTGGGTCAGTTTTCATATGTAAAACTACAGTTGCTGTCAGAAGTAGGGTTGATGATGGCACAAATGACAACTTTTTCCTGTTGAGTAGTATTTTGGAGTGGGGCACTGCTTTGTGCTACACTGCTTTTCTGAGATGTGCAGTGGTCCCTGTGAATACTTCAGATGTCCGGAGTTCCTCAGGAGTTTGTGCATTAACTTAAAATGTTCAGACATTTTCAAATAGTCCTTTTTTATTTCTTGATTAATGTGTGCAAAGCTGAAAAGCTGTATCTATGAGGTGTTTTTGTAAATACTGTTGTTTATAGCAAGATGATGGCATTAAGTCCCTTCATGGCTTGATCGGAAATCTGATAAGAGAAGCCTTATCATCAAAACCTTGCCACTGCCTTGATTATCACAATATATAGGTCAAATTATCAGGAAATAGATACTCTCTTATGACTGACGTGCTTGCTGAGCAGAGATTGTGTTTTGGTTCAGAGTCTTCTAGAAGCTGTTATGACAGAATCAAAGAGTTTGGTCTTTTTGAGTTCTGCAGTACTGGAAGTAAACATCTATGAACTAAAAATATTAGTGTGTATCCTTTCATTGTGATGATTCTGCTTTGTTTATACTTAAGTTGTCTTGAAGCAGAGCAGTACTTCTAATAAAATTGCTGATAGTCTGTGTACCATCTATGGTATCTTTAAATTACGCTACCACAAGTGATGTGGACACTTGTATTGACAAATTCACGGCTGAATACATAGTCCTGGCAAACTAATGTTATTTCTCATGACAACCAAAGGAGTGTCCAGTATAAAGAGTTGAACTTAAGCAAATCGTAGCTTGCAGAAACAGATTTATTACTTCCTTAAATATAGAAAGGGAGAGTCTGAATGGTCATTCGCATCTGTGTTGGGTTGAGTTTTTCTCGTCTTCACCCTACACAAAGAAATGAAGTTAAACAAATGTAGGGATAACTCCATTTTATAGTAAGCCTGGTCTCTTTTTAATTAAAAAGTTAGAGTACTGAGACAGTATGTTTCAGCAAAGTCTGAGAGAACAAATGCTGTACATCTTACAATAGTAGTCAGAAAAGAGGACAGCAACTGTATTATTAAGGAAGCATAATGGAAAATGTGAGTCTGAATGGGTGGATACCATGAATGTTTTTCAACCCATGTATTTGTTCCTGAAGCAGCATATATTTTCAAGGCAATACTGGAACTGAAAATGAGTGCATATTGCAAAAGTGCCCTTGTCTACCAACCCTTGTGTTCTGAAGTTTTGTATAAACTATTCACAAAAGCCCTGACAGAAGGCTGAGTTGAGAACACGGAGAGTGCTATGACTGAGAATATTGTGTTCAAAATCAACAGCCATGGAAAACTGACTGGGAAGGTGGATGAACTGGGCAATGAGATGCTTCTCTTGTAATGACAAGTACTTCTCACAGGGGGAGTAGAGAGAGGGAGAACAATGAATTTTCCTCAGATTTCAAGTAATTTTTCCTCATCTTTTGAGGATGAGGAAAATGTAGGAAGTAATGTTAACAGTTTTCCATTCTGACAGCTGTTGGCAGGGATCTGTCTCTTCTGCTTTGTATCTCGAAAAAAGTGACCAATAATCACATTGAGTAGATTTGGTTTTCAACTCTGTAGGGAAGGTCATGAAACATTCTGCTCGTCTTCACTCTCAGCACTGTGCTTAGGTTTGACTTAGATTTGAGATGGTTTTAGCATAACAAGAGCACCCTGTATTTACTGAGCAAACTTGGGTTCTGCAGCCTTGATACAGCTGAAGACATCCAGTTCTCCAGCATAAAAATTACCAGAAGTGCCAAGAAACGTGTAAAACATTAGGTTGTAAAGAATTTTATTAAGAATAGGATTAATTTGAAAAAATAATTTTTTAGATGGTGTCCACCTCTTCCATTTGCTGCCACAGAATACTACTATTTAAAGTTTTCTTTGTAACACAGGCGTACTGTAATGCTGCTGGCTACAGGAGAAGCAGAGCTAGGGAATCTGCCAGTTGTAGAACAGCAATGAACTTTGTAGGACTTTCAGGTTGGACATCTGAGCTGTGGTTGACTATCTTGAAGTTATGCTTTGTGGATAGCTTCCTTAGAACTGTATATCTGGAACTTAGGGGCACTGAAAATGGCATATTTTAAAGTCTTGAAAAAGTAAAAAAGTGTTTATCCATGTATTTGGAAATGCTTGTGCCTTTCATCTCTTAAATTTACTTGATTCTGCTGTAGGAGAGGTCAGCTTAGAAACTTTTCTACTGGTTCCTATCAATTGAGTACAACTGAGTCACAGTCACTCTTGCAGCATTTTGTGAGCCAAGATAAATTTTTGGGTTGTCTCTTCAATTGCTTGCGCAGCTTTGATTATTCAGAGTTGATGTCACAACATGGCAATTGAGTGCTACACCTGGATGTGAAGCTTTTGCATTGGGCTTGAGAGTGACTTAAAAATGTGATCACTTTAAACTCATCCTCTCCTCTCATGCAGTTCTTTATGACATTCGCTTGGTACTATGTTCATGAAGATAGAATTTCTGCAATACGTCGGTCGGCACAGCTTGTCCTTCCTGTGGGCTGCTTGCCCAGCATGCACAGTCACTTGCTGCATCAAAAGCCTTTTGGCTTTTGTCAGATTTTGATTCACTTTGGACAGTCTACGTAATTTCTTTTTAAGTAGTTTTGCAAGATCTTACCCATCTAGTTGCACCTGGAGTTTCTCTAGGCTTGTTGCATACTTGCAAACCACTCTGAAAAAATTTAGAACCAGAGCGTCACATCTGTGTTAAGCAAAAAACAGCTCCTTTCTTTCTGACTTCTTTTTCCCTTGTTCCTACTTCTTTAAAGGCAGTAATTCCACATGTTCTCAATATGGCTGTAAAAGGTGTATTTTTGACCACTTAATCCTGACAAAAGGGTATTCATTATGGGAAAAATACTGTCTATAAACTCTATCTGAAGAAATAATTTAACACAAGTAACATTCTTCTTGAATACTTTGACTACTAAATAATAGTCAAAGAGAAGTAATGTGCAGTGCTTTTTGCCAAATTTGATCTTCAGTAGTCATTCTTTCTCATTGTTTTTAGGTCTTGCTAGCATTTCCAAATGTTAAGGTTTCCCAGTGCTGGGAGTATCTGAAATAGGTAACCTGATAGATTCATTGAAATTTGTGCCACTGCTGACTTTCTAGTCACATCTCCTTTAGAAATACGCTCAGTTTCTGAAGCAGGCATAGCGGCAGTGTAGATTTCATCAGTGATCGTGTGAAGAAATTATGTACAAGAAAGCGCTGTGCCTCAAAGGAGTCTCATCTGCAGTGGAAAGAAATTCCTCCTTGCAGCAGCCCAGAAGGGTTACAGTTTAAAATCCACGGTGCTTAAAATGAGTGAGTTCTCAGACTGCAAGTGGGATTTTTTTTTAAGATGCCATCAGGGCAAGCTCCTTCACATATCTCTCACCCTTTTGTGTGTACAGCTTGCAGTGTAGTGGTGGTGTCAAAGCTCCATGAAAAATGTCTTCTACCACAGTTCCTGCAGACAGTGGTTATTCTTTATTCCTCTTGCATAAAGGGAGTCTTGGAAGCATAATCGTTTTGTTTCTAAGATAGTTTATCTTCTGTTTGGTACCTTCCCCAATAAATACTCCCCTCAAAAATACGGAAAAAATAAATCTCTGTCAGAAGAATGAAGCAACAGTAATGGTTTGTGCAGTCCTGGTATGCAAAGAAGACAGCATCTGCCAATCTGCTTTATGTTGTCTTTACCAGAAATATGTTTTCTGTATGCTGTAGTCTAGGGATGAGATGCATCTACTAAATTGTGAAAGCTGCAGGAAAGGGCTGTGGGAGCATCTTTGGTTTGTTTGGGGTTTAGATTCCCACTGGCCTGTGTGATTGTTCCTTGCACTCAAACTGGTATTTCATAGTAATACTAGCAGAGATAACAAGACTTTCTAATAGTTTTCTGGGTTAGATAGAGCAAGGGGGAAAAATATATTAAAAGACTGCTTCAATGGTATCAGGCATCCTATCCATGAGTAACTTTCTGGTCTCTGACAGTTTTACTGAGCCAAATGCTAAGTATAGACTGCAATTACAATGTATGGCTCATGCTCAAATGTCAAGGTACTATTTTGGGCTCAGTTTTTGGAATAAAATAAATTCAGTTGCAGTATTTTAATGGGGGCAGAGGAGCCGTCTCTTCCAGGAGAATAAGTAGTAGGAGAGTATGGCATTTTTTTTTTTAATTGGATGTGAAGAGGACCTGACTGGATTAAACACCGGCATTCACATGGGTCCTCTCTCTTCACCCCTAAGGGAAATCTCCTGGCATTTCTTTTCCTGATGTACTCCCACGTCACAACTTGGCTGTTCCTGTGCCTCACATAACTCATCACTTCCAGTGCTTGCAGGCAGGCAGTTTAAAAAAACTTGATGGCAATTATATTCATGTCAGTGGTGACAATGGATTTCTTCCTATTCCTGATGTATGGTTGCTCTTGGTTTGCTAATAGAGTAAATCTCTGTATTTAGTTGGCTTTCATTTTGTTTAACAAGAGAGTGTTTTTGAAAGAAAGTGTATATGATGGGTAACTTTGTTTTGTTTTTCTACCACAGACTGAAGTATTATTTCAGAACTGGCTCGTGTTTACTGCTTGAGATGCCTGCGCTGTGAATATTCTAAATAACTGTTTGGCTCACCTCTCACAACTTTCTGAAGAGGTGCAGACATTTTTACAGAAGTATTAATTATGCCATTCAGTAAGCCATGCAGACTAGATTTCCAAGAGCACAGTTCCTTGTAAAGTTGCAGTTTTTCCAGGGAAGATCACTCTACCACTTTAAATGTGATTTTCTGGAGGTTTCAGATGTAAATAACTACTTTATCCCCTCTCTTGTTAAGACATTATCAGATGGAGCTTCTGAACCCTCCGTGTCCCTATGCTTTTAATTGCTACTCACATCTTTTTGAAGGTTTAGCAGTAACAATGATTGATAGAAAGGGCTTTTATTCCACTGGGGTTTTTTGAGACCTTGCAGCTTCCTCTTCATCTGCTGTTCACCAGTGAGGATTTGATCATAAATAGCTCTGTGCAGTTTCGCACAGTGAACCCAGGTGTGGACAGCAGCTATTTTTTTTGGTTCTGGTGTGTAGTTGTAACTAAGGTGTCTTTTGGAGCTGAATATCATCCATCGTTTTCTTCTTTAATTGCAAGAACATAAAATTAATATCTTTACGCGATTTGTAATTCGAGGTTCTGAATCTCCCTACTTGTTCAGTAGGAATGTTATTAGGAGAACAGGAGACTGAGGGGTGACCTCATTAATGTCTATAAAAATTGGAAGGGTGGGTGTCAGGAGGATGGAGCCAGGCTGTTCTCAATGTCATCTAGTGATAGGACAAGGGTCAGTGGGTGTAAGCTGGAACATAGGAGGTTCCATATAAATATCAGAAGGAATTTCTTCACAGTGAGGGTGTCAGAGCACTGGAACAGGCTGCCCAGGGGAGTTGTGGAGTCTCCTTCTTTGAAGACATTTAAAACCCGACTGGTTGCGTTCCTGTGCAGCTTGGTCTAAGTGATCCTGCTGTGGCAGGGGGATTGGACTAGATGATCTTTCTAGGTCCCTTCCAATCCCTAGTGATTCTATGATTCTATTGGGAACCTGTAGCTTTTCTTTTATTGCTTGAGGTACATACCATTACCTTGCCTTCATACATCCTGTTCCTCAAAGAAAAATAATTTGGAGGGCTTCATCTACTACAGATTAATATCAAGGACAAGTTTTCCAGAAAATACTTGTGAAACATGTGGTATTCAGTTTTGTCCTAATAGGATCACAACAGTGTCTGTCTTCTCAGCAAGTATATTCTGTAGTAGTAATGATGTTAGTTTTTATTTAAGAGATTATTATGGTAATTGGGAATGAAGAGCAAGACTAGTTGACCTGTTTTCTTCACTTGCAGGATGATCCTTTGTAGTCTGAAATGGACCCCCTTTATTCACTAACATTGGTCTTCATTCCAAATACAGCTCATGTCATTTGACATCTACACTTTTATTATTCAAGTACTTACTCTGGTTTGGTTGTTTTAAAAAAGTGTCTAATAAAAAACCTGTGTCTCTTTCCTTGACAGTACCACCTTTCTTAAGACTGTCTCCAGAAAGCAAATAGTATGTACTGATCTGTATGAACCTGAGTAATTCAATATTGGACTCTTATTTCTTAAAAGCTGTCTGACCTTTGCATGATAGGTGGAGATCTTTCAGTGCACAGAAACATCTAAAGGGAGGATGCTAAGAAGAGGTAGCCAGAGTTTTTTTTGCATCCCATGGCAGATGAAGAGGCAAAGGGAGCAAAGCATGTGAATTTAAATCTGAACACCTACAGCTCTTACTGCGAGAGTGGTGAGACTCTGAGATATGTTGCCTGGAAAGGTGGTGGAGTGTCTTTCTTGGACTTACTCAGAAGTTGTCTGGAAATGGTCTTGAGCAGCTAAGCAGAAGCCCTCCAGAGGTCACTTCCCAACCTCACCCGTTCTGTGAAACATCTCTCAAAGGAATGTCTGCTCTATAACATTGTCTTGGACAATGCTATGGCAAGAACAGCTGTTTCATGGCATAATTCTGCCAAAAATGTACTAAGTAATTTATGCTGCTTTTTTGCATTTCAAACAGAAAGAGCAGTCACAGACATGACTTTTTTTTTTAAAAGAAGACACTTGCTGAGTTTCTGCAGTAGCTTAAATGATGGCTGTTACTCACCAAGGTTACTTAAATGTATTCCTAAATACTGAAAATACAGGGTGAATCTGTGAGGTACAACTTCAAAATCACATAGCAAACAGTGTTGGTGCCTTTGCAAAGGTGGGGAGAGGTCCACTACAGGACCTCTTTCAAGTGTGTTAAGTACTGGTACCACTTTGTTCATCCCACACTTTACTTCTGGATTGTGATTTTAATTTAATAGTCTTTAAAGCCTCCATTCTGGGTGGTTATTAGAAGGGGAGTGGTGGTTTGTGTTTTTTATTTATTTTACTTCTTTAATCAGCTTTCATTACGAATTGAAAGTGCAATCCAGCTTTACAGTCAAGACAGAACAAAGTAAATACACTTGAGTGGCTAATATAAGTCACTATTCCTTTTGTACAGTTACTTTGTATGTCAAAGGCTGCTATGTAACTGAAAGGCCATGTGATCCTTTTTTCAGCTAGCACGATCCCTCTTCATTATCTTATTTTCTTAAGCATTTGTGAGACCTTCAGTGCTGTTGCTTAGATGCTTGTACGTCAGCTTGGGAGTTACTCCTTCCCATCATCTGGAGTTGCAGCTCTGTTTTTAGTGAAATGTATGAATAGACATTATCTGTGGGTCTTTCCATGAAATTGCCCCTGCCTATCTAATCAGAATTCTCTCTGATGCTATAGGCAGTCTTGAAATAAAAATACTTTCACTGTGTAGGCTCCTGTTCTGAACAGTCTTGGCACCTAAGCCAGTTTGCTGAATTTTTTGTATTTTTTTTTTTTTAAATTTAGTCCTTGCTTCTAGTTAGGAAGACTATTAAAGGAATTCTTTTGAAGAGAAGGGTAAAGAAGGTAAACATGCTCACAAAAAAATAGTACTGTTTATACTGGAGAGGCCTGAAAATGGCTTGTACAAATTGTGAGAGCCGTAAACATTATCCGTAGTTTTTCAAGAAGTTTATTTAACTAGTTGAAAAAACTTCCAAGGTTTTGAAAATGGCTTTTATCCTGAATTGGGATGAAAATAATATTTGCAGGTGTGAAGTCACCTCATCTCTTAGAATCAAAGTTTCGAGAGCAGAACCATCCTGGCAGGGCTAGTAGCTGAGTGGCTAGTGCTCTGGAGGGAGGCAGACAGAAAATGAGAAAATGAGCAGGGAAAGGAGAGTTTTTGGTCACGGTCGCG
>JAOXOE010000001.1:53097838-53143687 GCA_028565055.1 Phoeniculus purpureus
GGGCTAGTAGCTGAGTGGCTAGTGCTCTGGAGGGAGGCAGACAGAAAATGAGAAAATGAGCAGGGAACGGAGAGTTTTTGGTCAAGGTCAACTCTTCGCCCCCCCCCCCCCCCCCGCCTTGAAAGGTGGAAATAAATGTATGGAGTCCTGCAAACAACCTATTTTCTACTACCTGGGCAAAACCAGCATTTTCAGACAGGCACAGAAGAATCTTCTGTTGGCTCTGGGTGGTTTTTAGAGTAGATGGGATTTAAATCCTGGTTAATGACAGGAAGGTAGGACTTACATGATCATTGGCTTTGTTCAACTTGCCAGTTAAATCCAGTATGTGAAAAGCAACTGTGTCTGAACAAGTTGCAGGGTTTGTATTTCCTCTGCTTCTGCTGTTTATTTAAAAGATTGCTTTGTGGGTAGGTATTTCAGTTTGTGTGGTGCAGCTCATATTTTAAAAAAGGAAGATACCAAGTTCCTTTCATAGTACCTTGTGGTAATTTCTCTGTTGCAGAAATAAATTAAATGGCAATTAAACTTGCTCTTTTACATCATTACCTGACTCTGAATTTGTCATTTCCATGTTCAATGAATGAGAATATTCACAGATACCAGAATATGTCACCAAATAGTTCCTTGTCAAGTGGTAGATCATTTGTTTCCTTATGTTGACGGTGCAACCTTGTGAGAATGAGGTGATAATATTATGCTAATCTGTACGGCAAGAGTCTCTTACAGGGCGAGAGTAGTGTGGTTGTAGGATTCCTATAGAAAGGTGAACCTGAGCTCAGCATAGAGGAGCAACTCCTGCCTTTTGAACGTCTTCACTGCAGACCGAAAGAATACCAGAAAACAAGATTCCTTGAACGTGCTTTGCAGTTTTTAAATATAGATAGAAGGCAATGGCTCTCTTATGATCAATGCAAACTGAACAGAAAGCACTAACACTTTGTTGTCTGGCTTATTCCCTGAGGGAATAGCCAAGATCCTTTCAAAAAATATCCACACCTACAAAGAGCTGTGTGACCATGTTATTTCTCATACAACTACTAATTTGCGTTTATAAATAACATTGTGAAGATTCTGGGAATGAGAATTATGAATGTATACAGATAAAATAAGGATGGTACGCATTTTAGATTCTTTCAGGTCAGTTTTAAACTTAGTTTCTCTTCTATGTGGAAATAATTGGGTTGGGGAACCACCACCAAAACCCACACACGGCGGGGTAGGAGGGTTGGAACCTGTCTGTCTCCTCAGCAGTAACTGGTTGATTTTTAAGCTCATCAGAGGGCTGCTATTCATGACTTGTAAAACTCAGTCTCTGCTACTGGTCTGATCTTTAGTAATCAGCCATATACAGTGAGCTGCAAACCCCAGATGTGTCTGGTAGTACTCTTTTGTAACACTCTAATTAGAGTGAACTCTCTTACCCATCGAAATACCTAAGTTTTGATCCTGGGCTTAGAGTGTGAACTGAATTGCCAGCAACAAGAGACTGCAAAAGTCAGAGCAGGGGCAACAAATATGATTAAGGGACTAGAGCATCTGCCGTAGGGGGAATGTTCAGCATGAAGCAGAAAAGACTCACGGGGGCTCATCAATGTGCATAAATACATAGTGTGGGGAATGGAGAATAAGCAGTCAGTCTTTACCAGTGATGCCCACTGACTGGACAAGAGGCAAAGTGAAATGCATGAAACCTCATCTGAATGCAAGAAAACACTTTTTTTACTGTGAAGGTGGTGAAAAACTGGAGCAGGTTGTTGTGAGGGTAAGTTGTGAAGTCATCTTCCATGGATGTGCTAAAAACCTACGTAGACATGGTCTTGAGCAACTTACTCCAGCTGACTCTACCTGTGCAGGGGGGGTTGAATCAGAAGCTCCCAGGAAAGAGAGGTCCCTTTCAACTGAAATGCTCCTGTAAAAGTTGTGTTGACTTTGTTCTTGACTCTATATTAACTTACTGGTTACACAGATTGACTTCAGCTGTCCCAGTATGTGATACTGTGCTCCTAATTGCCATGTCAATATGAAGTATATTTAAACAATTTACTTTTTTTGTCTCTCCTTTTTAGGTTTTGGGAACGCCTACAAGGGAGCAAATTAGAGAAATGAATCCAAACTATACTGAATTCAAATTCCCTCAGATTAAGGCACATCCATGGACTAAGGTGAGTCTGTATGAACTGCATAATAAAGACATGTGGGCTGAGAGTAAAAAATAAAGTTGTTCAATTTGTTCAGTGGCTTTGCTGGCTTTCAGTCTAAAATAGATGCTATTAACTAAGGTCGGGACCTGGTAACTTGATGTAGATTTAGCATAAGGTGGTATTGGAACAGTGCACTTGTAATACCTATTTGTCTGAGGTTATCTGAGGTTACGTGCAGGTGTTTTGGGATTTTTAACAATGGTATGTGAGTTTATAGAAGATTGCAATACGTCTAAATCCTGTCACACTATAAATCAATACACACAAAAGTCACCTACATATGAGAAAGCATTCAGTGATACGTGTGACAGTTTTGTAATGCTGTAACATAATGTGATGAGGGCTGACAGTCATTTTCTTAACTGATTCTCTGATAATTACAGTTGTACTTTTATAGTGTGCTGTTTTAGGGAGGGGAGAGGTGGTGGTTTTTTCTTGGAGTTACATTACTTAACTTTCACAAGGAGACACTTTTGCAGTACTCGCACCCCTCTGTGATTCAAGAGGGGACTGCTAGCATCAAAACAGATACATTGCTACACAATTAAGATGTCTTCCACATGCCAAGGAATGGTCAATATTGTACTTAGGATGTGGTAACAATGAATTAATTTACCTCTTGGGTGTGAATCAGTTAAATACCAAGTCTTAAGCTGCTGAAGCCTAGGTAGTTAACAGGTTCTTTTCTTCCTGAGAAATGTCTGATAGAATCGTGGTAAATTCTCATCATAGCTTAATAGCTTCTGCTAAGAAGGTAGTATGTATACAGGGAAGGGTTGCCTTCATAGCTGAACACGTGTCGAAGTCAGATTTTTTTTTTTTGGACCAAATGCTTGGTGGCGGTAGAAATGCAGGATAAACTAATTAGAGATACTTGATGACAGGCCACATAGCAGATAGGAAATGCCAGGCCAAGTGCTGCAAGTTGCAATTTTTGTGGTAGGTTCTCCAATGAATTATGCACCCCTTCAATTCTCCTTTTCCCCACTAATCCCTGATTTGCATTTCTATATCAGAATTTCTTCCTGTGTGTTGGTTAAGTGATTTATGATAGAATGTGAGGGGTCAGTAAGTCCAGTGAGGCTTTTAACTGTTTCATGTTAACAGTGGGGAAAAAATGAGGGCAAATTAAATCCGTGGCAGTGGTCTTTTTTGTTTTAAATTGCATCATGGTAAATTCATATGAATAAGTTCAAAAGCCTTATAGCATTGAATATTAGGGTGGTATCCGACTTTCTCCAATTCAGTTTGGATTGGGATGGGTACGTTAATATGGAATGGAAGAGGAGTGCAGAGATGTACTGTAAGACACAAACATCTAAGTTATCTCTGCATCTCATCTTCTGGCTGAGTAGTCCATCAAATAATCTGCATGCACTTGATAGTCTGTTGGTCTATAGCAAAAATCTTTGGGCAAATGGAAGCTTCAAGAAAAAAATGAGACTTCCTTCTATTTGTATTAATGAGGTTTTTTGGCTATTCTAAAAGATCACGAATGAAACTTAAGTCAGTTACAAAGTATTGAGAGGAGTTTGCCTGAAGATCAAATCTGCGTTCTCCATTAAGGCACAATTAGTTTTGGAGAGCTGTGCTTGCAACGTAACTTCTCTTTTTCTCTGTCTGTGCATAACACTTCCTGACATCAGCTGGGTGTAGAATAGCATTTAAACCAGTTTACTCCAGTTGGGTTGCATGATACCACCTTTTGTGAGATCTGTACTTCTTTTATTATACAAATGCGAAATGAACAAAATGGATTATCCAGCATGGTTTTGGTAATGATGCTCATCCTGAAAATGTTATTACTTCTAAAGATCCTTTAGACTTTCTAAAGGGAATTTAGAACACTCAACATTCTGAGCATGTTGAGCTGTGAAAGATTTAAGTGGTAGTATTATGTGGAATTGGGTTGATGTAACATCTCATGGCATGGTGGTGGGCATGTGCATCCTCCTGGAGCTTCTGTATCTTACAAATGGAGACCATGGGAGAAAAGCAGTTTTGAGCTCTGACTGTCTAATGAACAGGAAAGGAATGACTGAAGAAGTGAAAGTTGCACATATTTTGATGGGTTTGTTTGGGGGTTTTTTTGGGTTTGGTTGTTTGGTTTGTTTTTTTAATAAGCACATACCTAGAGTGCTATGTGTAGTTGCCAGCAGGACCTGAACTTTATATTTCAGCTTCAAAAGCATAAACTTTTGCCATCTAAGCTAAAGAAATGATGAAGCAGCATCATACAGCAGTTAGAAGGTCATTATTTTTGTGGACTAGTTACAGCCAGAGGACTCACCAGAGAGAAGTTAAGGGGGTATTTTTGTGTGGAAGGACTTCCAGACAGCTAGTTTTCAGTATGTGTGAGAGAGAATTACTGACCATACGGTCAGTTCCTGTTACAAGGGATTTTTTGATACAAAGGCATTTACCTTGTTGCTTTATGATATTTAATAAAATGTGGGTATTTTTTAAAGCTGAGAGTTTTGTAGGTCCTACTTGGAGTTGATTTCACACACGGGAGATTCCTGATGAAGGCACATGTTTAGCTGCTGTTTAGATATTTAACTTCTTTGATGCAGTGTGGCGTAGATACGTTGTTTTCATGCTTGATATCACTGTGGTGTTATATTCTACATTTCCTGTTACCTACTAGGTGAAGAGGAATGGTGTCAGATGCTGTAGCACAATGAGATTGCTTCAAAGATTTTAAAGAACTGGGTAAAATGTTTGAAACTGAATGAATTAGTCCATGATTTTTTTTTTCTGAAATTCATTCAGTTTAAGGCTTAAACTGGAATTTTGAGCACAAGTTTTAAGGAAATCTGAAGTCTGCCTTCATAGACTTATCTTAGACTTTTCTGTGGAAATAGATTGGTATAATCCAAACAATGGTGTTCATGTTCATTGTGGTATAGTCATACGAAGAAAGGGTTCTCAAATTAGTAAGGGCCTTTCTTCAAAGATGAAAAGTCAAACTTGCACTCAACTGAAGATTGAAGAGATTTTTCTGACTTACAGGCTGGACACCTCTCTTTCTGTTCTCCAATACAGTTCTGTGTTGCCCAAGCACATACGTGTTTTTATACCGGTTACTTGTGTGATGCAGGTGACAATGAAAGTTCATTGTGCCCCTGTCTTGCAAAAGAAAGTAGAATCTGAACATTTCAGGAATCCTGCAAACAGTTCTTCCAAAATAGTTCTTGCTTCCTCTTCTCTCTCACCCTGGTCCCAAAAGGAGGAGAACATTTTGGTTATTTTGGAGGGGGTTTCTCTTCAGAATAACCAGAATGTTTAATTTAGTAACGTAGCTTTTCTTTTCATCCAGATCTCTGTTTTCACACAGTATAGAACATTTTGCTTTCATGGAGGTTCATCCTACTGCTACTATGCCTTGGTCTGTGAGTAATGAGCATTCTTACAAAAGAAAAAAGGGTTTACAACAGAGGGAATTTCTTTTGACTGACTGATACAGTTGGAAAAAAATGAGTGAACTTTGAGATGCAGCATCATGCCTTCAGGTTTGTCTTGGGATGGAAAACCACGATTTTGTACAACTGTATCAGCTCACTGAATAAAAGATACTACTCTTGCTGAAAGCTTTGCTGCTGTTGTTTTTACTAGGTCATAATTTTCCTTCTCTCTTTCTGCCACTTCAACTCCTTGAGCCCTCTTTCTTCTTGGAACTGCAGCCTGATCTCTGCTACTAGTATTTATACTTGTCTCTTCTTCCGACTAAGCTTCATCTAGACTTTACAACTGTGTGATTGGAAAGCTAAGAAGAAAATCTCAGTTTAAGCGTGAGATTACACATCACAAGGCAAAGTTCAGCTTTGGCAATTAGCTTTCTCTGAAGCTTTCGAGCCCTTTTTGAGGAGGGGTTAGGGACAGTGGTGTGGCTGTCAAAAGGTCTTATATTAGATAGGTGTTGCTTACCATGGCCCCATTTCAGCTGACCGTTGTCCTGGCATTGCTCAAGTGCTACCTTCAGATCTCAAATCCTATTGGTTATGAAAAGCAAAGTTCTGTGATTATCTGCAGAAATACAAAAAATGTCCCATTGATGACAGCTTGCTTTTCTCCTTGTATCCAGCTAGTAAGGATCTTATTTGAGTAAGATTGTAGTAACTGTAACATAATCATGTAGTTTGAGCTGCCTCTGCAAGAAGATGTCTTGCTTGCATTTTTTTCCTGCTGAAGGATACTTCCATGTGTTTGCTAGTAATTGCAGTATAATAAACTGACTTAACTGCAAAGCCAAGTTGTATTAATCAGATCATAACCTCTGCCTTATCTCCATTGTATAGACTTAGAAGCAGTTCACACTGCAGGCAGCTTCAAAATGGACAGTGCATCTACTCGATGTGCTGTACTTCAGTGACCTTTGTTTCTCCTGTTCTGAAGGTATTTACAAGGTTTTTCACACATGTAAGCATTTCTATAAAAATTGACAGTTGGTGGGGTAAGTTTGAGTGTACCCAAAAAGAATGGCTTCATTCAGCATCCTTGAATCTTTAGTTGAGTCATAATTTCCAAGTCACTGTGAAAACGGAAAAAGACTGGGCTCATTTGTTTAACAATGGAAGGAGATGTGCTGTCATGTCTGGGTTGGTTTTGAGCATTTATGCCCATCTGCAGTGCAACCCCATGGATGAATTCACATGGACTTCTTTCTGCAGCACTTTGCCATCATAATAAAGTTGGAGCAGATTAGGGCAGGGTCTTTCACAACTTTGCATTTGCTTTTTCCCCCTTCCATTCTCATTTATATTATTTCGAGCACTCTCCTGTCTGTGTATTCAAGCAAATTATTGTAGCAGAGGAAAGCAGCATCTAAGATAAAATGTCAAGCTCTGGATTGTCCTTTCTGGCACTTTTCCAAGGAATTGGTCACTCCTGGCTTCAGCTGAAGTTGTGCAGAAACAGTTTGTTGTATTATAGGGTAGCTTTGGACATTGACTTTAGGACCCATATTTCTGCCTGCATTATTAAACTATTATAATATAAAACACTTGGGATATAGTTTAGTTTGCGTATCCTCTGTTCTTTGTACACATTTAATCATACTGATCACTTTACCTTAAATGTTGACTGTTTCTGTGCTTGTAGCAGGAAGTCTCCTTGCCTTCCCCACACTGTGGGATTGGGATGTAAAGAGTCTAGTCTCTCTCATGAGCAAGTTTTTCCACTCTGCAGAATCAGCTTCATGTCTTCATCCTGTCCTACTCCTGCTCTCCTGGTTCTTGTCTGGTGTTCAGACAGATTGTTTTGCTTGTCATGCATCCAAACTGACTGCTCATACTGTAGATTCAAGGAGGGATACCAAACAGTAAAGTGGATAAATAGACAGCTCCTTTTGTCACTTTTAATTATAATTGATGACAAAGGAACTGAAGATTCATTGGAATTAAAACTGAAGATGCAAACCACTGTTACAGAATTTGAACTACAAAGGTGTACTAAGCATGTGATGTTTCTTAGGGCGCAGTTTCATAATTGACATAAATTCATCATGCAGTGGGGTCAGTGATGCCTTCCTTCTGCGTTATTGTTTGTATTGTGGCAAAAACCTCCTGAATAACAATCAGTGTTCAGGATTTGGAACACCTTTCTTATCTGGCTGACCATTCATTGCAAAGTGTAAGTTGGAACAAGGAAGCAGGGCAGATCTTCATGGCCAGGTGAAGGGCAGAACTGTCTTTTCCAGCATAAACTGGAAGGGATTTGGGCCTGTTGTGAAACCATGCCCTGACCTCTTTCTGAAGAGTACAGTTCTGTTTTTCACTTGGTACATAATAACTCTCCAAGTAAAGAGTGAAAACAGCTCTGCTGGAGACTAACATAAGTAGAAAAACCCAAGTTTTTCTGGCAAGTTCATATTTCCTAGCTCCTTTGTAGGAGCAGTGGTTTTTAACAATGTAAGCCTCTTATCTTCATCTGAAGCATGGGAAAAGAAGCCAGGTTTGTCAGGTGTTAGATTACTAAATTACCCTGCCTCTGCCCAATTTGTATGCAGTAAAGAAAGTACTACTTTATGGTAAATGAGTGAGCACTAATGTAACATTAAGGCATGATTTGCATCAGTGCAACTATCAAAATCAAACTGAGTCTTCAGCAATGTATCATCTGTTTAGCTGTCCTGTTGCAACACATCTGTCTAGGCGGTTTTCAGTGGCTGTCCCATTGAGGCTGAGAGTGCTTTCAGAGGTATATTTTTGAGGGTTCTCTATGAAGAAGAGGGGCTATTTTGTTCTGCTTAGCGTTGTTGATTTCCTTTAGAGCCTGACAGAAGCAGAGCACATGCACTGGATAATAAACACTAGCTCGTTCTCTCTCCGCTGGGTCCTCAATGGAAGGAGCCTAGTAACAACTGTGTGGTCTCAACAAAAAGTAGCTTTGGAGACAGGCTCCTGGTCCTGTTCCCAGTTCTGTATTGGCTCATTCGTAAGCCACTTAACCCTTCTGTCTTTATTCCATTTTCCATTTTCCCCTGTCTGCACAAGTGCCATCTGACAGGGATTCTTGACTAACTCTGAGCTGCTTTTTAGAAAACACATTGGAGGATTTAAACAAAGAAGGAGGATGGGAGGCACACACGTATTGAAATAACTCCCAAGACCAGTGCCTCTTTTGTGGACTTTTTTTAACATACATTTGTGTCATGTGAGTTGCACACTTCAAAGTAGCTGAATGGCTTATTTCAGAAATCCCATCTGAAGTTCTGAGGCCTTTGGAACCATTCCCAAGGGCAAAGCTGCTGCAGCAGCTTTGGGTTTATTTGCATCAGGTAGAACTTCGCGCATACATGACTCTCTTGCATGTGTCTCTTCCTTGTCCTTTTGTGTTTATGAATGTGTCATGTTTATCGTAAGCCTTACTGCATTAACCCTGCGTGACCAAGGTACTGCTTTATGTAGTAAAGTCATGGTGAGCGTACTGTGTGATTGCTTTTTTTTAAAAAAGTTTATTTGAGGATCATGTCCTACATCTGACAACTTTGCTTGTAAACAGTGCAAGTTTTGGGTTGAAGGAAGGAGCCTTCTCTCATACCTAATGTTCATGTGCCATCAAAAACGTGCTTACAAACCAAAAGGAGATGTGCACAGACTGTCATCCTGAATCGGTGGTGTGGGTGGTTCTTGGCAGAGCGTGTGAGTCTGAAGCTGGTGAGGAAATTTTTAACTGTGGTGTCACAAACTTGATGCGTTAGCAACAGATGTCATCTTCATAAGCCTCTGCTCTCTTAGGGAGCACAGCATGCGAGCGGTATTCGCAATCTGCATGCGAAACGCACAGTGGTTGATGGCATGAAGTCATGTCTTTTAATACACACTGGCTAGAAGAGCACCTTGGTGTAACATTGTGGAGCTTTGGCTGTGGGGCTTAATTAGAACAAGACGACAGAGCTCCGTGTTGTGCATGGAAAGTCTGTTTGAAGAATGTCAATGAACTGAAAGTCAGAGCAACCATTCTGTTAAAACAATACTTAGCTCTTGCCCCTTGGAGAGCTGAGTGCTGATGCGTGTGGAATGAAATAGGAGTGTTTTCCATCCTTTTTCTTTTGTCTTTCCGTGCCTGCAAAAAAAAAGTAAAAATTCAGAAGTGGTGTGAACTCTATGATGTTGATAGGAACTCTTAATAAGATAAAATGTGACTGCTCTGTTAGTGCACAAAGACTTCATCTAAGTTAAAGTTGCTTGAGGATGAGAGTTGCATGCACCAGTGGCATTTGAGCCATCTTTGAAATGCTGAAGAAGGGGGTAGCTCCAGAAAAGTGAAGGAGAAATAACATTAAAAAAAGTTGCATTGAAAGCCGGGTAACCTAGAAAGGAGAGAGGAGTGTGTCTGCTCTAGCTGTCACAGTCTGTCAGTATTTGAGCATCACCAGCATGCCTGAACTAAGAACAAACTTGCACTGGTCCCTCAGCTTTTCTGGTGAGCTATAGATTTACTTAGATCTGAAAGGGGTAAAAGAAAGTAAGAAAAGTACCCCCAAAACCCTCCAAACAAAAGCACCAAAAGCTGTGGCTTTGGATGAGTCAGCATTTCCATTTGACATGATCACTCAAATTTTTGTAACTCATCCAAAAAAAAAAAACCCAACAAAACGAAAAACCAGTGATCTGGGTCTCAGCCTGAAACTCATTTGCTTTGCAGAAACAAGAGGTTTTGAGTTATGCAAGTGCAAATTTTCCTTGAATAATATTGTATGTAAAGCCTTTTTTTTTTGCATTTGTTTATCTCCAAAACAGGTTCATTTTTTAAAATGAAAACTTGAGCCTTCGGTCCCTCCTGTGGACAAATAGCCTTACACAAGGTCTTGTTTCATTTTAGAAAAATGAATTGCTGCGCCGGTGGGGTAGTATCTGATTGCTTTAAAAGTTCCTGTCAGTGTTTTATTTTTGTTTTTTGTTTGTGGACTTGCTGTGCCTTTTGCCCGGCCATATTTAGTCTGCATACTAAATGTTAGTCTGCCCAAACACTGTGCACTTAGCTTTTTTCCTTTTTTTTCTTTTGTTTCCTTTCTCCTTTTTCCTTTCTTTTTGAGTTTTTTTTTCTTTTTGCTTTCACCCAGATGTATTTTAGATCGAGACAGAATTTGCTCCGATGGGCCGGATTTTAGTCCGTGCACTAAATTTTAGTCCGCAGACTAAAAATAATCCGCGGATTATTTACTAAATTGGTTCCCTCACTGAGAACTACAGAGACCTTAAACTCCTGCTGAGCCATACACGTGAGGGGCTTCATAGCTCACAAATACCACTGTCTGTCTGTCTTCCCATCCTTTCACACCACAGAGTGCCAACCTGGCATTGCCCTGGTGTCGGCGCCCTGTGGCATGGAAGTGCTGGCATACCCGTTGCTGCAGGCAGCAGCCGCTCATGTAGTTCTCTGTGGGTGAATTCAGTAGCTTTCCCGGATAACTGTGTTGAATCGGAAGAGCTAAAAGACTGTAGGGTGTTTTGCTTTTATTTCCTAGGGCATTATTCGAAAGGGAGGTGGGAGGGGACAAATTGAGAGGAAAAAAAATTCTTAGGTAATGGGTGCGACGGGTATGAGGGCAAATAAACCCGCAGTAGAGAGAAATTCAGTCCATACCCGCACTCCTGAGGTGGTACGTCCAGAACCTGAAGAATCCTAAAGAGATAACACCAGCAAACAAAATCCAGTGGCGGGGGAAGTCAATCCAAAATGGAGAATAATCCGCGGCGGCCTGAGGCACTCATAGCTCACACAAATTAAAAGCATCCAAATTCAAAGTACAGATCTCGGATTTTTACTTTCTCATCAGCACAAATTATAAATCGTTAGGGGTTTGGGTTTTTTGGAAAAAAAATCCACCAAAAACCAAAACCACCAAAAACTTTAAATTGTGTCTCTTGGGACAGATTTACAAGTAGGATGCACATTTGGGGACAGACTAATCTGGCCCCATTGTCTGTGGACGTTTATATCCAGGACCAAGGACTGAAAAGTCTTTATGATGGGAATTTCAATTACCCTTTTAGTTCGAGTTAAGAGTTTTGATTTCAATTTTTTTTATTTTTTTAGTAAATGCACTGGCATTGGAACATAAATTTAATATAGATATTTCTATACTATGCCTCACCATTGCACAGTCGATTTTTTTTGGCATACACTGTGGTGAAGTTGGACTTGCTGCTATGGAGACTGATGTTTAAAGTTTCTAATTGTATAAACATTTTCTATGTCCCCCACACCATGGATTTCTTATAATATTGGCTATATTTTTCCTTGCTGGACTATTCTCTTTTGGATTGACTCCCCCTGTTTGGATTATTTCACTGCATTATCATCTTTAGGACTCGTCAGGAACAGGACATTTCACCTCAGGAGTACGGGTATGTACTTAAATATTTTTTCAAATTACTAGGCCTAGCTTTGAAAAAAGAAAAAAAAGTGCTAAAAGTGAAATATTTGAGTTCACACCTCATCCTTGAGGCAGCAGCCAGGCAGTTGTTGTAACACAAGGTGATAGAGATGGGCGCAGACCTGTAATTCACTTCATGTGTTACTAGTCACTAGCTGTTGCAAGGGGAGGCCATGTGAGGCCTTCTTTTTTATTTATATTTTTAAATTTATGTATTTTATCCCTCCATGCCCCCTGCTTTGAAACAATTAGGGCAGACTTTGTAAGCTGGCTACCCCAAGCGACTAATTTCAGGTCCAAAGGCAGGTTGAGCAGTTCTTAACAGGGTTTAGGAAACAGATGTTGGGGCTTCTGACTTTAAAATGAGGCATTTAAGAGCAGACAAAAAGTACTCCTTTTACAGATGGCAGGTCTGTGACTGTCTGCCTACTAAGGGCATGTCATCTTAGTCTTAAAGGAAAGAAAATAATTTCTTTTTTTTATAGTCTGTGTAGTAGCTGATACGTGAGCTGTCCTGAGGGGAAAAAGCCAGCTGAGAGTGAAGTGCTTCGCTTCCAAGCTGGGATAAGTCAAGGCTGTGATAAATCAGTGGAAAAGGTGCATGAGGGAGACCTAAGTAGTTTTACCTTGTGTTAATACTGAGTGACTTCACTTCTGTGTATTTACCTCAAGACATACTCATTTGTGCTGCTTACTGTTTGGTTTTTTGGTGTGGGTTTGTGGGGGTTTTTTTTTTCCTAATTGGAGACAGTGTTAAATTTTGCTCTGGTCAGGCCATAACTTGGGAGTGCTACCTGCATCCACTGTGCACTGTTTTCAGCAGTGTGATCTCTGCGAGCCCAGAGCAGCTTCTGCTGCCCCTCCATGTGACTGTACGCTCACGACGTGGTGGTCAGCAGAAGTTCTCTGCCCGCATAAGCTAAAGCCTTTCTTTTTGTCCTTAGAGACCTCATGCAAAAACTTTTTGGGTTTGTTTCGCAGTTACTCAGTAGTAGAAATAAGTTTTGCTCTTTCAGTATGTGGCTTTTTGAGTCAGAGTTCCCTGCCTCACAAGTTAGTACAGCAGGCACTGCAGCAAATGCAAGTGCTCCTGGGCCAGCTGGGCACTAAAAGGATAAACTTTCGGCTCCTGGACAACTTGGCCTTTGTGTTTTTATTCTGATTCAAGACAGCATATACATCTTTGATTTTAAACCTACATAAGGAATGCCTGTGTGAGTTCATCTGCGATTAACTAGCAAATCACACACTTTTTTTAAGTTTGTTTTTTTTTTTGGTGCTGTGTGACTTCACACCTGCACTGGTGCAAAAGCTTTTTGGATTAGCTCGATTTTTACGAAATATGCTGGCATCAGAACGTAATGCTCACACCCACCCCACTCCCTTTCCCTAGCCTGTGTATCATCTGAACTTAGCGAGAGACAGTGCTTGAGGAGGCCATCCAGGTCACAAACAGGATTAACTCGTATTTTGCTTTTGACATAATGGGAAAGGAGGATGGCAGTGTGATTAGCAGTGGGTAGAACAATTTTTAGATGTTTCAAAGTTGCAGTGAAGAACTCCTTTTTGTAATCACTCAAGGTAAAAAAAAAAACCTGTTGAAGGAAGAGTTGGTTCTCTTGACGCAATTTTCAGCTGTTCTTACAAATACCAAATGTGCAGGAATTATTCTGATAAACTTATGGGAATGACTTGCCAGAATAAGGTCACAGAATGAGTAACTTTCAAATCAGAGTGAGACATTTCCTGCACCCCACCCGTGCTTTCATTGTTGTTCTCCAAAGTTGAAAAGCAGCCTCCATAGCAACAATCTGACCTGCCTGCCTGCAAAAGTCCATGTTAGTAAGACTTCATTCACTAGCCAAAAAAACCCCAGCCCAAAACCATAGCAGGGCCTTATTCAATTGTTTTACATCCAATCAATCCTGCTCATTTGAACCTTCTTCCCCACCTTCACTCCATCCACCCCATATGCATGGCTGGTAGCACCTGTGTGTGTTTATCATGATTTTTGAATGAGTTTCCCCTTCATTCTTGTTTCTCTGAGTGCGCTCTCATGAAGTCTCTTGCTGGCATTGCACCTTCACTGTAGCGCAAGACATTGCAATTAACCCTTTCTCAACCCCAGGAACTGGATTTTCCCATATATACTGGAGGACTTTGATTAGCACAAACCGCAAGTTTGTTCCAGCTTGTTGGGCAATGAGAGGTTTAATTGCTCTGACTTGCTTCTGGTCAGCAAAGAAAAGAAACATACCCACACAACCTGTTTCTCCTTGCTTGTTGATGTGATTTTTTTCAGGTCTTCCGGCCCCGCACTCCACCAGAAGCAATTGCGCTATGTAGCCGTCTGTTGGAGTACACCCCCACCGCCCGCCTGACTCCCCTGGAGGCCTGTGCGCACTCTTTCTTCGATGAATTACGGGACCCAAATGTCAAGTTACCAAATGGGCGAGAGAAACCTGCACTCTTCAATTTCACCACTCAAGGTAGCCTGTGGGCATTGAAGGAGCCCTTCTTTAGGAAGAGGCACTGGGAGAAATATTTCCTGTAATGCATATATAACTTCCTCAAAAGTAAAAAAAATCTCTGAGCAGGATTAAGGTTATTAAGAAAGTGCCTAACCAGCTGTCCATATCAAAAAGAGAAGAAAAAGACTGGGAAGAGACTTGAAAGATCATCATTCTAACCCCCGTGCCATGGGCAGAGGCACCTCCCACTCGATTGATCAAATTGCACAAAGCCTGATCTTTAAAGGCTCTTCCAACCCAAACCATTCTGTTATTCTACGTTTCTATGAAATGTAGGTATGGAATTTTCAGGTGCCTGATGCCTTTGATTCGAGTTGTGTGCAGGGTGCCGTATGTAGTTACTGTTGGATTGCAACAGGAATGCCTCCATTTGCAGTTCAGTGTCTGGAACAGAGTCAGTGGTTTTGTGGGACATAATGCAACTCAGTGAACCATGGAGATTAGATTATTTTTTTGCAGATGGTCCTGCTCCTTCACACCTGAAATGCTGTATGCATATTGGGTTTGGCCAGGTGGATTGAAGTGTTGCTGCCCATTTTGCTTTTAGATGTGAGATAAATACAGAGGCTTTAGTATCCAGTTTTTATGTGCTGTACAGTTTATCGGGCGCTCTATTGACTGGGTCGTTTAGGAGCTGTAAAAATGATGGACCTCTAACACTTCTATTTCAAGCCAGACTGGTATCGAATTGTAAAACCATTCAGAAGCTAGAAATTTAAAACAGATATCCCCTCCCAGGAGTGTTTTGTTTGCCAAGAGAAGTATGGCGTACAGATATGGTCATAATTAATTATGGAGTATCTTTTTTCTTTTTTTTAAAGTGGTCACCTGCCAGTTCTCACCTTGTGAGCAAAAAAGTCTAAAACACTTTTTGGCTCAGTTTGAAAAATTACGTTAATGCTAACTTTTTTAGTTCATGTAACACTCATCTGCCAGAGTGTGAAACAAGCCCTCTCCTTCAACATGTGGAGCCCTTTTATTTTAAAAGTAATTTTTTTATAGGTGAGGATATAAAGGGAAAAAAAGTCTTGTGTATTTTAAGCTGCCTGGAAATAAACTTTTAATTTCCTTTGAGTGGCTGCCTTGCAGAAGGTAAATGTATTGAATGTGCTAAACCATTTCTGAAGCACAAACATCTTAAAGTGTTCAAGTAGCTGTGCTGATTTTGAGATCTGTTGTTATAAATTTAGTAGTTATGTTACAGGGTCTTCCTTGTTACAATCCTCATTGTTAGTTGCCTTTTCTTCCTACTCTAAGGCCATCCTTAGTAGCTAAAATAGTTTTGATCCTATATCTTAATACAGCTTCACATCTGTTCTTTTTGAAAGTATTTTTCATTAATTTTTTCTCAGTTACGTTGAGTTTGGGCCTGTCTACTACATGAAAACAAGAATTTTAGAAGGGTAGAAAGCTCTACAGTGAGTCTCTCTGAAAACCCTCAAGGGAAAAATAAATGTGTGCATTGAGAATGTGTCCTTGGTTTCTGCCCAGGTCATATGGAAACTGCTGGGTGAGCACCCTAACACTCAAGCAAATTGAAAAGCTCCTCTTTTGCCATCCAAGGAGCTAATAAGCTCTCCTCTTGCACAGTGATTCGTGAGAATGGCATGAGAAAAACCATTTCACTGGAGACATTTCCTTAAGATTCAAAAAAAGCTGGTTTCTATCATTGACAGGTGCCGTTCTACCATCTAAAAGGGAGAGCAGGACAGAAGCTGCTCATTACTGCATTTCCAGATAACCTCTGTTGCAGGTGACCAGCTAAACTCAAAAAAAATCTCTGGCGTTTCTAGAAATAAATACGTTGCTTGATGCAGTGATTTTGAGAGCTTTATAATTATAAAGCTATACGTAGCAACAGGCCTGATTATGACCTCAAGATACACAGAAGCTTTTTGTCTTTATGTGAGCGCTGCGCGTTCCTCCCTCTGTAGCCAGACTGCGCATGGTCCTGTCAAAGGGACTAATGCCAAGCGGAAATTCCAGCTACTGGCAAGGCATCATACCAAATGTGCTGGTCTGGGGCTGATGCTGCTCAGATAAGAGTCTAGAAGAAAAGCAGTGAGAGTACATGACAGATAAAGATCATGGGCTTTGGCTGCCAGCAGTAGTGATGGGGCTTACAAGTGCTGACTTTACTGTAGAGATCTGTCAAAGAAAGCTTTGTCAGGTCCTTCTGAATTCCTTAACTGTAAGTTTCTCTTACTATTGAAACAAATGGACCAGATGCTAATTGAAGTTTGAAAAAATTATTTTTTCCAAGGAGGTATCTCCACTAGAAAAAGCGCTTCAGTGGTTGTTAGACATGCAAGGAAGAAAGCAAGCATTTCTTCCCCTCTTAAAAGCTGCATTTTCAAACAATCAGACTGTCATTTCCTAAACTTCTTGTGTCATTGATTATGCCAGATCACAAATACTACTTATCCACGTTAGCCACTAAAGACTGTAAAATTCTTCAGTGATTTGGTACCTGGGAATGAGGACCGTGCTTCTCAGTGACAAATTACTTATTTTGCTGAAGTGTTGAAGGGTTGGATTATCTTTTTTCTTTAAAATGAGACTGGCCTGTGATCTTTAAAAATATTTTTGTATATACTTATGTGTGTGTATATAAACCCCTTCATTTCTGACCGTATTCAGTGTGACCATTCCAGTGTCACCTAGGGAGTTTTTTTCAACAGAATGTTTCTGTTCAGGACAGGGGGGGATGGGAAGCAGTGAAACTTGTGCTGCTGCCAGCACTTTTCTAGGTTGAGTAGAAACTGCTGGAATAGCTTGAGTTTCATGGAAAGTCTGTTATCGTAACAAAGCAAACATGACACAAGACTAATCTTTCCCAGGAATTCTGGGAGTGTTGGTATATCAAATGTAACAGTGCTTAAAAAACCCCACTCGCAGTTTTCCAACACTAAGCATTATCTTGAGGACATTTTAATTTCTGCTCCTTACTAGAGATGGAAATGGAATACAAATGCATGATCAGGAGAAAGCTAAAGGTGTTCCTCAGCCAGTGTGAGTTGAGATTCATAAATGAATTGGGATAGCTACTCTGTTCACATGATAGTGTAGAAAACTTTGTCTGAATTGTCTTGACCCCAATAGCTTCTCACAGCAGGATTGGTTGTAATTAACCCAACCTTGGATTGCAGGTTTGATTTTGAGTAAGCAAGCTATAGTTAAAGAACTTGTCCAAATACTGTGTCAGAAGTTACTGAGAAGAGAGATTCTCAGTACTTTTGTAGACTGCAGATACCACAGGTCAAGCTTTGTCTTTGCTATTGACATTTGTGATCTTTACAGGTGGGATAGCTGCAAAAATACAGTAGAACAAAAATTCAAGCTGATACTATCATTCAGCTAAAAGACTTCCACTTACTTTGTTTTGACCTGCTCCTCCTCTGCATGAAGCATTAAGACATCCAAAGCATGCTGAATATAAAAAACTTAATACCAAAAAAATGTAATGTGAGGTTTGAGAAGGGAGCTAGAATCTTCTAGTCTCTATGCAAAGTTCCTTAAGGTAGCTTCAGAGAAATGGTTGCACTTGCCTTAAAAACAACAAAACCCAGTAATTGCCATTACTGGCACTGGTATAATAGCTGCTGCAAAAAGAAGGTGTTATGAGAGCATTATATCAATCCATAGGAAGAATGAGAATGGGGTTGGAGTGCAAGGCTGGTGTTCTGCCAGCTGGTTCTTTGGCTGGAGTGATACAAACAGTCTATAGCTGCATCCTCAAGCACTGTTTAGCACCAAAAGGTAGCAGATGTCATTTGGTTTCCTTGACGTTGTAGCTCTGCTTTTGTTTGGGTCACAGCCCTGAATTGCTGCTAGTGGTGAGCAGAAAATAATGCAGAAATTACAGAAACTGTCAAAAGAGCCAAGTAAACAGCAGATTCCCAGTAATAACAGATTTGAAAAATAGCTTTGGAAAAAAAAAACACTAAAGGAGCAACATTTTCTAGCGTGAAGCAGCTAATGCTTAAGATAGTGTTGAAGTTTAGATTTATCACTGGTGCTCAGCTTTGATGCTTGAGGATTCATGTTTTGTTCAGTTTTGTTTTTCCATTTAAAATAGCCTTACAAATTCAGAATTGTATTGAAATTTAGAATTATATTATGAATATATTAGTTCAGAATAATGCCTACACGAGGTTGAGAATTTATATTTGGATGACTATTGAGACGTTCTAGAAGGACAAGTTAGGTCTGCTTAGTCCTGACTAGAGGTTGTACAGATTGCAGGTAGATGTGGCAACTCCTGCTTGGTTCTAGACTAGAATGTGTGTTCATAGGCTCTGAAACAGTCTCAAAATATGTTGTAATAAGAAGTTTGTAAGCAGGCGATAGTCTTGCATCTTGCCCTCCCAGTAGTAAAGAAAAGTCATGTAACTTCATGGAGAAAAAAAAAATAATCACCAAGTGCCCCACCAGTTCCTTTAGGCCCTAATTTTAAAGCATGTGTTAAATACAAGCAATAGGATCTTAGAAAAATCTATGTCTGTGTACAAAAACCCTTTACTAAACTCATAGCATTGTTTGATTGGGTTTCTGTACTGCACTTTCTATCTGGACATTTCAGGTAAAAAGCTGCCTATTCCCATTTCTCCTCCACATGACCTCCTGCAATTCCAAAAGTCATCAGTCTCCTTCCATGAGGTGACTGTCCACATCCTTTTCACCGGATGTTGCTTTCTCAGGAGACAGCCAGCCACTCCTGTTTCTGACACAAACAGGACCTGTCTTGTCTCTGCTCAGTCCCACCTTCTGTGAGGCACTAGGTTCTCTTGAAAGGGTGCCAAAAGATTGTCATCTGTTGGCAATGTGTTGCCCTGAATCCTCCCACACTTGTGGCTGTAAGACGCCTGTTTCGCATTCTGGTACACGTTGAAGCTATATTAGACTTGGAGCCTAAAAGAGATGACTGTTTTTTCCTTGGTTAATGTCTTCAGAAAGAATAGGTGCTTCATTTTGTTGTCAATTTAAATTGCTCAGCAGACCAATTCACTTTGCCTTTCCTTGTGCTTTTAAAGGAGATATCACCTCTTCTTGGCCTCACTCAAGGAGACTGCTGTGAGAGATTGGTCTTGGGTTCTTGGGTCCTTGAGAAAGTGATGCTTGTGTGAACCAAGCAAGCAAGTGCCCAAAGCAGCACCACTTTTATCAGCCTTCTTGAGACTGATGGCAAGTGGGTTTGCAAAGGGAACCCTTCCAGTGCTCATAAGGAAGGAGCGTTACCAGGCTATTGATAAGGAACAGGCTTGGCTGGTTCTTTACTAACTCCCAAACTGCTGTCTTTCTCTAGGAAATCATTCCCTTGCACCACTACTTGTAATTTTGGCAGTCATGCTGTGGAGACTCTCTCTCTAAGTATTGCTGTGGGTTACTCTCGCTGGTCAGCAAAGAGGAGAGTGTAATGTAACCTTTGGCTCTAAGGGGATGCATTTCACCAGAGGTTGCAGTTACAGAGGTTACCCGAGGAGCTGAGCCTGCATGTGAGGCTCTTTGTGGATGATGAGCTAACTCTGTTTGTTCCGCCTCCCCTCCAGAACTGTCAAGTAACCCATCTCTGGCTTCGATCCTCATCCCTGCTCATGCCCGGAACCAAGCAGCTGCTTCAACCCCTACAAATGCTACAGCAGCCTCAGGTGAGAACGTGCAACCACTTGCCTCCTTCCCCACCCTTGCTCTCTCTGCCCAGGCATCTTTCCTCTGGTGAGGCCCACAAACTGCCTCAACCCTTTGGGTGAATGGGGAGGAAGGGTTGGTTACAGTATCACCTGAAACTGAGACTTGGTAGGTGGTCATTTGGATGCTACGCAAATCCTAACCCAAGGCACTTAAAGTCTGTTTAACTGTTCGGCTTGCTATTCCTTCTTGCTCAGGCTTCCACTATTAAAAAATTGTGTTGCCTGTTATAATCAATCTTTGTGGATTGGTTTGCACCTAATTTTCTGAGCTCTCAGCCAGTCTGAAATGAATACTGACTTAGAGCATGCGTTTATGATGCTTAAGAAGAGAAGCAAAAGCTTGCTCATTACACATGGCCTCTGTGGAGGATGGATGGAGAGGATTTTTCCCCCAAAGGCATCAGCACTTAAAAGTCTAGTTAGGCTGTTCAGTCAGCGTGTTCATTGTCTCGTCCTAAGCAGTTGCAGTCACTTCTTTCCGAGTTTGCTCACTCAGGATTCTGTCAGATACCTTTTAAAAGCTTGCAGCTCCTGGCTTGTAGCCACTCCATATTGTATTCTGTTTCCAATGAAAGCTTAAAAGCCTGGTAATGACAGTTGAGAGACTCACAAAAAAAATCCCAGGTGTTGCAGGATATGGCAGAGGTGGCTGGGTGCATGGCACTCCTCCTCTTGAGTCAGCCCTGAGTCAGCACACCAGCCAGCTGTCTCAGACTTAGGCAACCAAAAGGAGGCTGCAAAATGGGTGTGCTCCCATACCTGTCCTGCACACAGTCAGTCCCATTTGACAAGGGCTGTGACCTCCTTTTGAGGTGAAGGAAGCTTACTCAAGTGTAAGTAGCTGATAAAGAAAAGCCCTAATTGGAAAGGTAATCTTGAAATGTGCAGGAGAGCATTTGCAGGTTGATGTCCCACACGTTTACCTGGTATCTGGTGTGCTTGGTCCAGCCAGTACTGTGCAGAAGGCATTTTAATACTCCTTGACAGATGTATCTGGGTCTGAGATACAGTACTTGTCTCTGAAAACTGTTGTAGCAGTAGGAAAAAACACAATTTACACAATCTGTATGCCCTGGACTTAGGAAAAAACCTGAATTACTGTTTTCTAGAATTTTAATTTAGCATGTTTGCTTCATACACTCAGCAGCATTTTGCAAATAGTCTGTTTCCATTGTGTGTGCCTTTGTTGCTGAATGAGTGAGGGGAGGAAGAAAAAGCAGACAGGAGGTAAAGTAGTAAAAATGATTGGAGAACGATAAAATAAAAGCATGGAAAATTATGCTAAGCCCTTCTGAAAAATACGGTTTCACTTAATGTTCCTTTCATGGCTTTTAAAGAGTTCTCTTTGCCAAAATACGTATCTCAAGTAATTAAAGGAGTTAAGAAATCTGTTTTCACACAGCACTTTCTAAGAGTTCGTGCGTGAGGAAAATGCATTAGGCCAAATCCTAAATACGACTTAAATATGAAGCATACAGAAAAGCCCAAAACAGAACAACCCCACTGTATTGATTTTCCAGCTTTTTTTAAACCTTCTGCTTGCAAGCACTGCACTGATTTGGGATAGGACCTCTTATTTCTAGTTCTTAAAAAATCCTTGCAGCTTGGAAAGGGATGGTGAAATTAAGTTCAGTAATGGGCAACTTGGAGCTTCGAGTGTCTGCGGCACAGCTGGTTGGTAGTTGCTTACTCACATGAGGTTCTGGCAGCAGTCACTGGGAATTTCATCAGAGTTCTGTTTTAGGATCATGTCCTGTGCGAGGCTGTGTTAATGTGTTGGCTTTGCATGCTGGTGCTACTCTTAGCAAGAGATTTTCATAGAAGGGGAGCCTTTTTCCCCTATGCCCTCTGCACATCTGAGAGCAGTAGATTTCCGATTCTTTAGTAATGGCCAGAGCAGCATGACAGCACCTTTCCCACCTAACCTAGCACATCCTGATAGGCAGGAGACTTCTCTGCGATAAGTTCAGAAACTACTTTTTCTCGGTTGTGATGATGCAGACAAACATAGCTCTGCAGGCAATTCGGTGGGCAAAGCAAGTTACATGTGACTGTAATTCACTTTGTTAGTGTGTAGCTTGTGTGTTCTGCGCACAGGCAGAACTGATACTGAGGGTCAGGTGTTACATCCAGCATAGTTACCTACTCCATAAGCTTGAGGCATAGGAGCACGTACACTGAAATGCAGTGTGCTAGTTCATCATTGCAGATAATCCAGGTAAGTGGTTGTTACCTGCTTGCAGTTATTCCACGTTAGTGTGCAGCCATGTCACCACCTCAGCTCCTTGATAAAAGCACTGCTTTCTGTCCTGCATTGAGTCAGTGCTTCAGTTAGAAAATAACTGGAAAAATGAGGTCCTTTTGTACGAAGTCTAGCAAAGAAATGTTTGCCAAGAGACATTGCAGTGGTGGGGTGTTAAGAGAGGGAAAGACTGGCTTTTCAACATGTCAGGCTAACGGTGCAGGTTTCATCAAGTCAGCAGTACTAGCCCTCATGCTAACCAACATGACTCACATCTGCATTTGTAAAGTTACCTAAACCAAGAATTTTTATTAACTGGTAGATTCACAGTGGCCATTTCTACAGCCTGGTGCAGCTGTAATCCTGGGATCACGGTAATGAAAGCACAACTATTGTAGGTAATTTTTCGAGTGTCAAAAAATGTATTGATTGTAAATCTTCTTATCTCTTGAAGCATACAGAGTGGAGCCTGGCTTTGCAGTGGGAAGCCTTGCTGCACCAACACTAGTAAATTCACCTGAAGGCTTAAGAGAAATTACATTTTATGTCAGTGGCAAAGTGGAGGAGAAGGAAATGGGAATTACTGGCCCTTCTTTGAAACAGTGTGCTGGCTTTCTGTAAATTATACTAGCCATTGGTTAAAACTGCCAGTGCAGCTTTATTCATAAAGGAGGAGGATGAGGATAGTTTTATAGCTGTGCAACCATAGCATCTGAGGGGAGCACACGCACCAAGCCAAACACGTATCTGCTTGTGTGTCTGTCTACATGTGTTCCTTCCTGGATCAGCCCACAGCAGTTAGTCAGCATTAAGATGGGAAGAGCATAATTGCCATCTGCAGGGGAGCTGTGCCAGCAGGGATGCTGGGGTCATCGTCTGAGGCATCCCGCTGTGTTGATCCCTTGTAATCCCAAATGCAATAGTGTGCCTAAACTTTCAGCAACAAAACAGATTAGAGCCAGTGTTACCTGCCATTGTGTGGCAGTTTAAAAAGACCACAGTACTCTGTAAAATAAGATTAGTGATTTGTGGTATTCCCATTGACAGAATTTAGGAAAACTTCTAATTCCTTAACCAGGACAAGCAGTTTGCTGGGGCTTGTGCAAGCTCAGCACAGGAAAGAGTCCATGACAGTTAGGGGAGAAAAACTTGGCAGTTTTTTTCTGAGCCTCAAATTTGGCTACAACCTTAGACAGGCACAAGAGGAAGATCTCCTTCCACTTGCCTTCCCCAGCTGTCCTGTCAGGACTCCCAGGCTGTTGGTAGTTTTGTTTCCGTATCTTTGCAGATGAGCAGCACAGGCTGTCGGCATTACAAATCCAACCAGCTAATGCTGTCATTACTGCTAATGGGCTTTCTCAGACCGAGCTGGCGTCTCTGTCTTTCTCTGAACTCTAGCCCCATGTTTCCTTTCTGGGATGTTTCTAAGGTGTGCTATGTACCCTCCAAGAAAGCTGAGACATTCCTCGGAAAGAAAAGCTGAATGGGGAAAAGTGCTCTACATTCATGAGAGATACTTCTGCCCTCTGCTTGGAAAAACTTTTGGAAGCAGCTGACAAGCTGTAATGTAGTTTCTGTGCCTGCACGGGCAGAGGTGTCAGGTGAGTAGTTTAGGACAAAGGGGCTGCCTTGACCTGAAACCACATTCTGCTCTGTTGTCATCTGTCCCATACCAGAAAGCTTCAACATCAGCTCTCCATTAGAGCTTCAAGGTGGCACAGCCCACTGCTTTGCAAAGCAGGTATTTTAGCTGTGTTGCTGCAGGCCTTTTCATCTCTTATGCCCCAATACTGATTTCTTATGGTGAGGAGGAGTAACTGAATGTCCAGGGATCTTCATACTCCAATTACACTCTTTTTCTGCAGCTTCAGCAAAGAGGTGCTGGAACACTACAGTCTTGGGCAGGTTCTGCACTGTGTCCCAGCCTGGGTGAACTTCTGTGTGGTGGTGTGAAAAGCCCCACGTAAATGGTTTTGGGCTGTATCACCTTGTTTGTTTCTGTTTTTAACGTGTGGCATATATATTACTAAGCAACTCTTCTACTGGAGTGATAATAGAAAAGGAGAAAATGTTACATGAAGTGGCTCTATTCCCCTCCTCTTTCCTTTTTCCTTTATCTCTACTCAGTAGCGATGTAGTGATAACAATTTCAGCCTCTGCTGTCTTCAGGAACAGATCAAATGGCACATTTCATTTTAGCATTTGTTTGTACACATGCAGAGAAGTCTTCTGCCAACAGCACAGACTCCAGTTGGACTGCTCGTGTTGGGCATGGCAGATGTGTTAACTGGGTTTTACCCATATCTGAAAATTCATCTAGAGCAGGCAGTGAGAGTTTAAAGTGTGGAAGCCATTAGTTGGCTGACTGGGTCACTTTGGGTTTCTGTGGTCATCACTGGTCTTGTGTATGTGTGGATTTTGGGAGCTGCTCCTTCAGGGAAGTTCTCCACATAGGAGGATGTCTCTCACGTGCAAGGCTGGCTTTCCAAAGAACAGTGGTATACTGTTGTCATGCTGTCTCGGTTCTTTAATTGAATGAGCTTTTGGTTGGGGTTTCTTTAATCGTGGTGGCCTTTCCTTTATGAAGAAGGTGTTGCAATTATTTTGGGGTGAGAGGGAAGGGAACAGGAAACTCCCAAAGTCAGTTGCCTGGCATCCTCCACCCACAGGAGGATTTAGCTTCCTTCCTACACACTTCTCACAGCATTTCCTGTTCGGCATCATCCTCTCTTCCCACTTGTCCTCTGTATTGCTGGAATGCTGCTGTTAGCTTGATTTTCTATTTCTGTTGCCGTTGTGTGTGTACATTACTTTGTCACTCGGCAAGAGCTGCCCATCTCTAGACTCCCGTTCATTCCATTGCCTTTGTTCATGGTTGCACTTCTAGCTATGGTCCATATCAGTGTGGCAGGAGAGAAGAGAGGCTTCCTTCACAGGGTGATGTGGAGCATTGCCTGACTGCATCGCCTTGAGAGCTCTTCCATGCTGGAGAAGCATCACCACACCCTACCACTCACCAGTTCTGTTCTGTCTGTTTTTTACACTAGTCATACTGTCCTTCAGGCTGAGGTCAGCAGCTCTGTCGTGTCTTTTTATGAGCCCTTTTCCCCGTGTCTTTTCAAATGCACCGTTTGCCAAGCCTGCCCTCTTCTGCATGGAAATAACACGTCTCGCTTGTTTTCATCCTGTTGCAGTATTGACAGCTTTGCAGCTAACGTTAAATGGGAGAAATGCTTGACAGTCGCTTTAAAAAAACCTCACCTAATACTTTTTGTCGCATAGTTTCTGTATTTAACTGTTCATCCATGTACCTTTTTGCGACTGTGATCGTTAGATACTGCAAAGGATGGTTCCAGGTGAAGTTGGTGCATTTTATTTGTTTTCCCCTACCAACTCTACTAATTATAAGAATGGGTTTTTAGAGAAAATCATAGAATCATTAGGGCTTGGAAGGGACCTCAAAAGATAATCTAGTCCAATCCTCCTGCCACAGCAGAATCACCTAGACCAAGTCACACAGGAACACACCCAGGCGGGTCTTAAACATCTCCAGAGGAGGAGACTTCACAACCCCCATGGGCAGCCTGTTCCAATGCTCCATTACCCTCACTGTGAAGACGTTCCTTCTGATACGCGATGCACATGGCCTACAAAAACACATTCCAGTGCATTTCCTTTTGATATTTGCTTGCACATTCTGTGTTTTCTTGGAATGCACTTTGACACGTGTCCATGGTCCCATGACTTGGGAGCACTGTCCCTCACAGAGAAGAGGTGGTGTTGTAGACCACTTCCTGCAGAGGTCCCATCCTCTGACAATGTCCCATGCTTGCATAAACCTCGGTACTGGCTTCAGGCCTCAACGTTAATCTGTTTCAGCAGTTCAGATTCAGCTTGGGTTGAGCAACACAGAATAAAGCGGTAGACTCAAAAGACATTTTCCAAGGCAACAAGCACATGAATTGGGCTTAAGCACACGAGCTGCTCCTGCCAGGGAAGTAGGCTTGTCACATTCATGGTCTGCACTCCTTCACACAGTTAACAGGCAGCTTTGTTCAAAGGACACCTAGAAAGAGGGCACTTCAGCACCAACATGAACCCTTATAGTGGCCACGGATCCTTGACGCACTAGCTTTGGTGATGCTAGTGTGCCTCAGCTTGCAGTTGGAGTTACTGGAATGTAGTGTGAGCAAAGTTACATCCTGCAGAGTCTGCTAGAGCCCAGCTGTGTGTCCACATGCCAACCTGGAGCCCTCAGCCATTGATGTTGCCTTTGTTCTGCTTAAAGACCATCTTCCCACACTCTCCCCAGACCAAACTGTTCTGTCTGTCTGCACCCCTTGAAGTCAGGAGAACATCCAATCCAAACAACATCTTGGTGGGAGTTGTGGGTTTCCCTGTGCGGAAAATGTCGTAGCTGTTGTTCCCAATGTGTCTGTATTTTGGAGATAATGCTGGTTGTTTTTTCTCTCCCTCCCCTTCCTCTCACCTGTCGTTTGCAGATGTTAACGCAGGAGAACGAGTTCAGACCAATAGTGTAGCTACAGCATCAGCCTCCAACTCCACCTGAACCCGGTACCAAGCAGCCAGCTGCACAGGAAAAATCACCAGTAAATTGAGTCTTGCTCAGCAACACTGGTCATATTTGGAAAGAAAATTAAAAAGAGGAAAAAAAAAGCAAAACAAAACCAACCAACCTGTTCATTTTAGTGTTCAATTTTTTATTATTATTATTGTTGTTCTTATTTAACCTTGTAAAATATCTATAAATACAAACCAGTTTCATTGTATCCTCACTCTGCAGGGTGTCCGGGGCAGGGGACTAGGTGGGGGGAGGAGGGAAAGCGGAGCAATACAACACACCAATGTCTCTCCCCTCGACAATCTCTTCATGTTGGAAGTTTGCCGTTGTGTACTTCAGAACCAGGACTCTTGCCTCATGCCCCCTCCCACAACAGACAGGAGGAAAAAATACAAAACAAAATGAAAAAAAAACCCTAAACCCCAAACTTCATTCTCTGCTGAAGTTCTTTTTTTTAACCTCTTTTTTTATTTTCTTTTTAAGTGAAGTTTCAGACTTTGATGTAGTGCACAGCTTGAATTTGGTCGGGAGCTTAGCAGGGGTCATTCAACAGAGCTCAGCATTTCTCGTCAGCGAATCCGTAGCCCAGGTTGTCTGAAGAACCGCCCCGGCTCGCCATGGGGAGAGGGCGATGTGGTAGGAAAATAGGTTGCCGTGGGGTGGGTGGGGGGAAAGGTTTGCTGTGTGACTAAGGCTTGAACCGCTAGTGGAAGTCTTTCATTTTAAAAATCAGTGCTAGCAGTGAAGAAACCTGCAGCTTCGTTATGGGAAAAGTCTTGCCCGAGCAGGTTGTATATAATATAATACACACACATGCACCAATGCAAGTGCTTGGCTTTACCGGAGCAGCTCCTTCAGCTGCCTGCAGCCTCTGCCCACTGACTGGTGGCCCAAGCAGGGCAAAACAGCTGGCGGGGGTGGCCATTCAGCTCCCAGCTTCAGCAGAGAAGAGCAGATGAACAAAACCCTCGGATGGGGCAGGGGCCCAGCAGGGGACTTTAAGGGACTTTTTGGAAAGTGGCCCCTGTGAAAGCTTAGTTTTGGGTTGGTTTTGTTTTTTCTTTTAATTCCCCACCCCTGCCCAGGGTCTTGATTGGAACAGGTTTCCCTCTCCCAAGGTGCGTAGAGGAAAAAATGGACACCAGGGTTTATAATGTGAACTGTAACAGTCTACTGGTTTATTTTGTAATGATTTTTTTAACTGCAGTTCTAACTCGCAGGATGCCACACTATCCAGTAGTTCTGATTTCAAATCCACGCCTAGAATCTGTATTTAATTTCCTCTTTTTTAACCTCTTGCTTTTTTTTTTTGATCTCTATTTATTGATGCGTGTTGCCACGTTGCCACTATGTTTTTACATTGGTAGAGTATTAATAAAATACACATCCAAGTGCTCTCGACAGTAATTTGTACCTGCTGACTTGCGGGAAAGCTGGCTTCTCTGAGTGTATGTGTGTATATATATTATATAAATATATACATGGATACCTAGAGACAGTACTGCTTTTTGTTATTTGCGGTCTCCAGACAGTCTGACTGAAGCGTGAGGTGAATGCTTGTTCTGGTCCATCTGTTCAGGGCCCGTGTTTCCTCCCTGCCATGGTGCGTGGTATGAGCATCCGCATCTCTCTTCCTGAAGTCAAAGCAATATTCCTCGGGAAAGGGTCAGGCAAGTGGCCAGATGCAGCTGCCACATAGAAGCAAGACTTTGGGAATCCTGACCTTGTCACAGGCTTGCGGTTGGTGTCTGCTCTGGCCTTATTCCTCCTTCAGAGAAACTCTGGTCGCCTTTGGTGCTTATCGAGCTGTTACTCAACCTGCAGATCTCTTAAGGCAAGCTGTTGTTTTTTGGGAACGCGTGTACCCTCGCATGGCCCTGGGGGCAGCTGGCAGTGGCGGCTTCGGTGAGCTTGGCCGCCGCGTGGGCAGCAGTGGGGGTTTTTGTTGGTGAGCTTGGTGCATCTCCTCTTGTCTCTTTTACGCTGTTGGTGTGGGATTATTTTTTTTACCTGTCTTTTTGGAGCCCCGGAGCTGTAAAAGTCCTGCCCTGCCCCTCCTGCCTGACACTCAGTGGATTTCAGGGAGGCAGGAGCTGTTTAAAGAGGTGAGTGACCACCTACTGCAAAACCAATAAACCCTCACGTTATGGCCCTCGGCAATTTTGTGTTGGGCAGAGGGAAAGGAAAAGTGTTTTGGGTTACGTTGTGGCTGGCTGGCTGCCAAGGAAAGCTTCCCCCATGTTTAAGAAACAGAGGGCTTTCCAAACCTTTAAGTACCACCTGCCAGAAAGGGCTGAAGAGTGCCTTGACGATAGAGCTCAGCCAGTCAGTGTCCCGAAAGGTAAGTGCAGGGGCTTGGTTTGACCCAGTGATCCAAATAGCTGCAGGAGAGCTGCACGCAGCAGGGCAGTGGCGCAGGGTGTGGATCCGCTGTAGGGGCGAGGCTGCTGAAGCCTTGCCCTCAGATGCTCTTATTTGGAGGCAGTAAATTACCGAGTCTTTAGGAAAAAAAAAGGTAATAAAAATAAGAAAAATTGCTGCTTGTGCCAGGAAATGTGGCTGTTGTTCTTCATTTGGTCTGTTTTACCTTTGTGTTGAAGACTGGCGGAGGGGGGAGTGAAGAGCTTTTTCTCTGTTCCTGTGACTGTGCTGGCGTCTGTGTGTGTCTCGTGTGCGTGTTAGGCTGGGGGGAGGGTCGGGGGTACCCCTCTGCTTTTATTTCTTCCTTTTTTCCCTTTGGTTGTTTTTGGTTGTGGTGTTGTTTTTTGGTTTGTTTTTTTGTTTATCAAGGGTCATGGCAGGATCACACACACTTTTATACAAGTTAGAGCCAGGTCTTTGAATAACCTTTTTTTGTAAATAAGAAAAAAAATATAAAAAAAACCACCACCAACAGCAAGGAAAAATACAAAAAACAAACCGCAGAAGCTCCTCACCAAATTCAAGCTTGTACATTATTATTTCTGGTCGTTTTTGAGTTTTCTTGTTTTGTATGTAAATATGTGGACCCAGGAACTGTTATTAATGAGCAAAAAGTTACCGTTCAGGGCAGTGATTCTGTTTAATAATCAGACAAAATGTAGACGAGCTTTTTAAAGCCATATAGTTTTAACTCTGTACAGTAGGTACCGGCCTGTATTATTGTAACAATAACTCTAGCGATGTATAGTGTATCTATATAGTTTGGAGTGCCTTCGCTTCCATGAGGTTTTGAATTTTATTTCCCTTTTTATTTTTGGTTTCCCCTCCCACTCTTTATTAACAACGTCTCCCACCCCAAACCCGCATCTTTGCCCTCCTTCCCCACCCCGCTTTCTAACTCTTTGAGTGCTGTAAGGTTTCAGTGATACCCTGATCAGTAGCGGAACGAAAGGAAACTGTCTCCACCGTCGTTCATTTCATTGAGGCTGTGGCTTTGTTCTGGACATCTGCAAGCTGCCCACCCTGCCCTCTCCTCCTGCTCACGGTGACCGGTTTTGTGGGGACGGTGCGCTAGCCGCGTACGCGGGCTGTGCTCCTCTCTCTCCAGTCCTGTGCTCGGAAGCTGTCTGGGTTGGCAGCAGCTCCCAGGAGGCTTGGCCTGGCCTTCCCACCCTCCCTGCGGCTGGGCCAGGGGCAGTGGCTGGCCCAGTGAGTGGAAAGGACCCAGGGGAGGGAAAGCCCCAGCGCTCTGCTGGGATGCTGCACTTGGAGCCTTTGGGCCGCTGTAGGAGCCAGGGCATCACTGCAGGAGACTGCAGCAGGGTTGATTTTTCTGCTGGGGGGACTCTCCCTTCCTTCTCCCTGGTTTTTTTCCCCCGTGCCCCTCCCTAAAGTCACTTTTGTTTTCTTGAGATAAGTTTAACATGACTCTTGATTTCTTGTGCCCAGCACGAAGGCCTTGTTTCTAAAACTAGTTTGCTTGTGTTTTACTACCTTGTTAGTATTCCACATAAGATTGTCTTGAATGGGAAAACACTTAACTCTTTACCAAACCAAAGGTTGCTGTTTTATTTCGAAGCATCTCGTGTTCATTCCAGTGAAGCAGGGGCTGCACTTTCTTTCTGGTGACCCGAAGGTCAGTGATGCCAAGCTGCTGGTGACAGTCCGCTCAAGAGCTGTCTCTCTCTTCTTTTACTCTCTTTCGGGCTTGTTTTTTAACCCAGTCTGGTCTCAATCTGTCCTTTACGTCAGCCCTGCCTTCGCGTGGGTCTTTGAGCCGGACTCGATTGCAGTACGTCTCCCCCCACGGACACCTGGTAAAGATGCTGGTGTTCTTTAACCTTAAACTTACCTCCCTTGCTAGGGAAGTAAACAAAAGCCCTGCTAAAGCAAATTGGCTGGTAGAAGATCCCCGAACACTTCATGCCCTTATTTTGAAGCCAAGCTCTACGTAAAATAACGGCAGGTGCCTGCGACTTGCAACGTAAAATCCCCCCCAGTTTTCAGTACTTGGAAAAGTAGAAGTCAAGCAGCCTGTCAGACTTGTGCTCCTGTACTGGGAACCTCGGCCTCCGCAGAGACACAGGAAAAAGCCGATGAGGAAAAGCACAGTGTAGGGTATTTGGTCCGGGCTCTGCCTGTCGGAGACTGTCGACGGGTACCCCTGGGGTGGCAGCTGATTTCCGCGGGGCTTTCAGATGGTTCTGGTCGTAGTTGGCTTCGTTTTGCAACACCGCAATAACGGCAAAACGACAGGAAAGGAAAACAGTACCTAAGGGGTTAGCTCGAGAAAAGTAGCTTCCTTGTGTTGGTCTTTCTCAATTTATTTTTAATATATATATATAAAAAATATATTTATATATATATAATTTGCTTGCCTGTAAAATTTGCGTTCATTAATGTGTTGCTGATGGATCACTTGGGCCTGTACACACCAATTAGCGTGACCACTTCCATCTTAAAAACAGAAATCTTAAAAAAAAAACCATAAATATATATATATTAAGGACTGTGGGTTGTATACAAACTATTGCATACACTTGTGCAAATCTGTCTTGATTTAAAGGAAAAGCAAAACCTGTATAACATTATTACTACTTGAATGCCTCTGTGACTGATTTGTTTTGGGGTTTTTTTTTGTTTGTTTTTTTTTCATTTTAAATATAAACTTTTTTTGTGGAAAGTATGCTTAATGTTTTATTATTTCCCCCGCCCCGTTCCCCTTGTAAATACGTTTTGTTCTGTGTGACTCGGTTCGGAAATAGTTAACTGGTACTGTAATTTGCATTAAATAAAAAGTAGGTTAGCCTGGAAATGAAATTTAAAAAAAAAATCATTACCAAGTGTGTGGTCTTTATTTCAAAAACTTTGCCCCATTCTTTCCTCCTCCTCCCTTCTCCACCTGCCTCCCCTTGTTCCTCGCCCTCACACCTCTTTCCACTCCGCGAGAATTAGGTGGACGTGACTCTTGTAAAATAAGGTTTGTAACAATAACGACAAGAAAAACCGCGGGCAATGAGCATGTTTTCTTTCAGAGCTGTGTTGTGCCCTGCTGTCTTTCAAGCAACGCCAGCTTGTCTGTGATGCCGTTTGATTTGATGGAGAGAGGAACCCTGGGACACAACCATTTCAAATTAAAAACCCGACCAACCTTCGGTTACCGTCCACCAACAGATACGAACTTGAAAACCTGTGTAAACTGCTGGCTTTGGATCCTGCACTCATGGTTGTTTGGGGTTGTTTTCTGGGGGTTTTTTTAACCATTTTGATCCCATTAGTAATGTTATTTGGTGGTGATCTGTAAAGTTTGTCGAGACCACGTCCAGTGGACCGTTCCTCCAGCAAATCAGCACGTAGCTATCTCTGAGTTGGGTTTCCGGTACTGGATGATGTATGTATTCAACATGCCATGTCTATTAGCGCAAAAGAAAAAAAGAAAAAAAATAAAAACAAATAAAAATCCTTTTTTGGGCTGGCTGACCTGGCCGAATCCATTCTGTCGCTATCCTAAAGGCTAGATGCGAGGTCATGTGACTGCTGCTTCAATAAAAACAAATTTATATTGCAAAGAGGCTCCTCCTGCTCTGTTCGTGTGACACCAACCGCCACCGCTTCTGTGAAACCTCCTCCTGCTCCAGGAGAGGAGGGAGCAGCTTGGGACAGGGTGTCCTGGCCAGGCACGGGGGCCGGGATGTGCTTGCTGGGACACAGGGCGGCACCGAGACAGCGGAACCCAGCGGATGGCTGCTTGGGAGAGGCCGTGGTTTCGTTAAAAAACCGCCTGGGTTCAAGTCCTCCTGAGACTGGAGAAGAGGCCATACTAGTTGTTGCATTAAAGGGATTGAGTGGGTAAAGCTTAGCATTCCCTGCAGAGCAAGGTGCCTGCTGCTCCCTGCACTGGGCAACAAGTAGTGGTGGGGTAGATGATGCCCATCGATGGGTCCACACTGTGAGCGCTGCATTAGGCTCCCCACAGCCCCACCTCTGCCTGCTCCTAGGGCTGCTAGGCACTGGCCCCCAGGGATAAGCAATTTAAGGGCTGGTCCTACCTTTCCTGGGGACAGAAACTGTTCCCCACAGAGCAGATGTCGGCTCACCCTAGCTCCCTGACTAGGGCCTGGGGCTTCTTTCGTTCAGTCTCTGCTGTTCCGGCAGGTGATGGAATAGTAGGGCAATAGGACCAGGCAGATGGCAAAAACCAGGCTGTCCCAAAACCAACACAGGTGACCAACTGCTGTCCCTCATGTCAGTCTGACGAGGTCACCGAGTTTGGGCTGAATACAATTTGTGTACTGGACCGGGGTTGCTCTGCTCAGTCAGTCTGGCCCCTGGCATTGTTGTCAGGCAAAGGCATCACTGCTTGGAGTAAAGGCCCTTGATTTAAAGTTTGCTAGTGATGGGGAGTTCATTGCAACGCTCAGTAATTTGGGGGGTGATTAATTATCTCTGGGCTTGTTCTGCTACACAGGCACTGGGGGCCTCTGGTCTCTCTTGACTTCTCTCGTGGTGAATGCAAACTGTGGGCTCTCTTTCTGTGCTGTCTTTGCACCAGAACCCTCTGCTCTCGGCTCAGGTAAGCGCACTTCACCAGGATGCAGTCACCTTAGAACTTTCTGCTGAACTGACTGGAAGGGGGTTTTCAGCTCCTTTGCATCTTTCTAACCTTTCCAGTTGTATCTCCCCTACAATGGTTTTTAACAGCCTCCTCAAGCAGTGACTACCGAAACCAGCCAGAGGTTTCCTACAGATTTCACCCTGTGTCAAAGCAAGCACCAGAGAACATCTTGCAGCTGGTGTCTTACCTGAGCTGGTCTCCTTACCTGAGGCTGCATTCACCCTTCTGTGTGGAAGCTACAGGTGTCCAGCTCATCCATCGCTCTCTCCCGTTGTAATTCCTGCAAACCTCCTCAATGGGACTTTATACCCAATCACCTTGTAAAAGATACACTGAGACAGCACCATGAGCCCCTCACTGCGCTTCCAGGGAACAGTTGTTCCCTCATTGTTCCCCATATGGAAATACCTTTACCCCTGCAAACCCAGTTCAAATCAAGTTGTTGATCACCAAAGTCTTTGAGTTGTTTAAAACGTTGATACAAACACAAAGCAGTACTGAGCAGAACGTGGAACAAATTCTGCTCCATGATGTGCTCTGTCTTTATTGACTAAACTTCCAGGAATTAAAACTCTGCATCGAGGCTACTAGCACTTAGTTAAGTAGAAGGTGGCAGCTTTCGAGCAGCTGATAGTAAGGTCCAAGTCGCTCTCTGTAGGAGAACAGAGACACAAAGGAGGAGGGAAGTGAGCAGCAAAACACAGAGGGAAGGGTGGGAGCGCCATGATTTGTGTCTGAAGCACCAAGTCCAGTTGCTTGGAGACGGTCAGCCCAGCAGATGGTACACAACCTCATTAGCAAGTCTTTGAACCTTGTTTTCTTTCCCTTGGCTCTTGGGAAAGGCTTGGCTGAGTTGTCACCCTGTCTTCTCTCACTAGCCTTGGGGAGGCAACGTTCCCGGCAAGGGCAGGGCTGCTCCGTCTTTGCTGATTTTGCTAAACCAGTTGTGACCAAAGGCTGCAGGGTCAGACCCAAACCGCTCTGAGTTCCGAGCTCTGGTGTGAAGGACAGGTGTGCGTGGGTAGCAATGTTGCACAGGGCATGGCAGGACACCCAGGCTCATGTAGCAGTGTGAATGTCATAGAGCTGCCGCAGCTTTGGAGAAGAGAGAGGTGCCCTAGACTCTTGTGGGTGCCCATTGCAAGAGACAGAGCAGCTGACAGTGGTCACGGCTGTAAGGGAAAGTTGGGCTTTCACAGCAAACGCCTGCCTTGGGTTGGTGTAGGAGTGCACTCTTGGATCACGCTGAACACCCGGCTGACTCCTGAGGTCCTGGCACAGATGTTTATTACAACAACGTCCTGCTCTCTGCATCACTGTGCTCGAGCTCTCCAGACGTCAGGCGGGCCCACCAGGACAAGGTAAGGGCTGAATGAGAAGACTTTTCCCTTAGGAAAGGCTGTGCCTGGCTGCAGCAGAGTGCTTGTGACCAGGTTGCTCCTCAGAGTGCCCCAGCAGGGCGACCTGCCCACATCCAGGGCAGTCTGCAGAGCTCCCTCGCTTGCCACAGAGTGAGAAAATGTGGACATGGGCAAAAGAAACCTCATCTCTGGGCAGAGTGGTCTGGCAGAGCACAGCCCCTTCCCAGCAGAGGAGCCAAGGGTACAACGGCACGGCCCTGGGGTCTGGGTATGTGATGGGTTGCTACGTAGAGAGATGGATGGGTTTGGATCATTTTTGGTTGTTTTTATTTTCCCTAAGCAAAAATTGTAAGCGCTGGTGAAATCCAGGAGGCAGAACAGAACTGTTCGTTTCATCTTGCTGCTTGAACATCCTGTGATCTACGCCATCTCCGCATGGTGAGTACTTGCGGGTCCCAGACACCCACTGCTGACACAGGAACTCACGCAGGTCCTGTCAGAGGGAGGCCGGGATGCAGGGAGGAAGGTAGGGTCAGACATGCAGTGGGAACAGCACACAAGTGTTGAGAGGGGGAGAGAGGTATTGGTCCTCCTTTACACCCCGTTTGGCTGCCCCATTACCGCTCTCTACAGCTACCTGAAAGGAGGTTTTAGTGCGGTCAGAGTTAGTCTGTTCTCACAAGTAACAAGGCACAGGACAAGACAAAATCGCCTCAAGTTGCACCAGGGAGGTTTAGATTGCATATTAGAAAACACTTCTTCGAAAGGGTTGTCAAGCCCTGGAACAGGTTGCTTAGGGAAGTGATTGAATCACCATCCCTGCAGGTATTTAAAAGATGTGGCGCTTAGGGACATGGTTTAGTAGTGAACTTGGCAGTGCTGGATTAACGGTTGGACTTTATGATCCTAGAGGTCTTTTCCAACCTAAATGATTCTGTTTGTTGTGTGGCCTAAGAACAGGCATGTTCTCCACTCCCCTTCTGCAGCTGGTTCCTGTAACCAAATTCTTTGCCAGGCAAGAGTTCCCAGGAGGCAGAAGGTGATTGCTGGCAAACCAGGTTGTTTGCGGGCATTACTGCAGGACATCACTGGTGATGTTTGGGATGCTGGCTGTTTGTTAGCAGGCTTGGGACATGATGGGGATTACACAGCTGGGAAGCCTTTGGATCATCTCAGTTACACTTCCTCTTGCACAAATTCTGTTTTATGGCACCAGGCCTAGAAATGGGTTGGTCAATGGAAACTGCTTCTGCTGGAGACAACGACTTTAGGGCTTGCACAGCAGTGGAAAAGGTTTGCGTTTGGCTGGAGGTGGAAAATTGTGTGGGCAGGTAGAGAAAAGCTTCATGGAGTAAAGAACCAATGTAGGGTTCACAAGAGGCTTCAAAGGGAAAGGCTGGCTCAGTAGTAAACGAAAGGGAGATTCGTTCCGAGGATCGATCCGTCAGCAATTACAGGAGAGAGAATAAAATGCAGCTCTTCAGCCTCCATCACGCTGGTGGGAAGGGCTGCTTTACAAGTGCTAGTGATGTCAAACAGCGAGTGAGAAAATCCTGCCCAAGGAGGGTATCTAGAAGGTTTAGAGGGCTCTCAGCTGAGGAGCTACATAAGGGCAGCTTCTCGCTGTATCTGCATTCAGAGCACTGGTGGTGTTCATGCTCAGTGCTGACGTTGTCACCAAGAGCAACAGCATCAGGCCCTTGCTGCGCAGCTGCAATTAGCTCACTGCGATTTGCATTTCAGGTAGCATCACCCACCCTGAGGAAAAGGATGAACATCCCTGCAGCCAGCACCAACTGAAGAGCTCCAGGATGGGCAAGGAGTGCAGGTTTCTGTGACAATTCCCCTCTGGAGAAACAACTCAGGTGGCTGGGCATGGGCTGGGCTGTGCAGTGGGTCCAGCCAGTCACAGAGTAATGGTCAGTGGCAACGTTGGGTGTGTGTAGGGGCAGTCCCAGCTCCCAGATCCACTGGGGACAGTGTGCTGAGCCAGGCTGGCTCAGTAACAAGTGGACATGAGTGAGCAGCCTGGGAAGAAAACAGGACCAGAGCATCCTTTCTGAACAGCACAATGGGCTTTGGCCAAGAGAGGTGCCCTGGACTCCAGCCACTGGAGATGAAGAGGTGTGTGGGGTTGATGTAGCGTGTGGAAGGAAGCATGAGAGGGGATAAGTGATGTAAGAGGGTCAGAGAGCCAGAGCTGCCTCTCCCTAGGTTTCAGTGTCCACCCTTCCCATCAGCCTACTGGGATTGTCTGTCTTATGCAAACAGTGCCTGCCAAAACACTTTTCCTGCCAGCTCTGCTCCTGGAGAGGTGGGGGCCTCAGTCCAGCGTGGTCCTAGGCAAACTGAATTTACTAGTCTCGGCATGCACGTTACATCTCAGGGAATCAGCAGTTTCGGCAGATGCTCAAAACAGTTCCTGTACTTCAGATGAGTTGGAGGGCACCCATGAGATAACAGCTCCTCTTCTCTTCCAAGCCCAGGCCCAACGCTCACAGGGCACTGAGGTGAGGAGATTGGTGGGTGATGAGAAGATACTGACGCACCAGTGAGAAAAACGCAAGAAAAGCTGCAAGAACAGGATTTTGGTGAAAGCAGGACTGTGAGAACGTGAAGTTACATCAGTGCAATTGGACCTTGTTAAAAGCTTGTGGCACATGAAGACCGTATGTACTTTAACTTGTAGGATTACCCCCCACTACCCCATGCTGTGTGAGGGGCTGAACTGATCCCCTCCAAGGAGCAGGCAGATCCTGTGCACCTAGGAGAGCAGCAGCAAAGCAAACAGCAGTGCTCAGAAAGTAGCAGGGACTCTTTCAACAGCACTGCAGCTGGGTCTACAGCAGCAACTTGTGTGATGGTCACGCTGCGTTTAAGAGAGGCAGAAGAGATGGGGAGATTCCACATAAACAGATTTGTTTATGCGGGTTTATGTGCATAAAAACACAGACACATTAAATGCCCATCAGGAAAGGTGTGTTGGCTTCCAGTTGCCCTACTGAAGGGCAACTCATAGCCAGCAGCTGGCTAAAGAAAAGCAGGACAAACAGAATTTCTCCAACTCCACTGTGTTGGTGCAGCCCTGGAGGCATCTGTGGCATTTGTTTCAGATATGGGCTCCTCCCCAGGGTTGTTCTGGCTCCTGCTAGCAGCGGGAACAGCGCATTCTTGTGCCTTTGATTTATGATCCCAAATCCCTCTCACTGTGCTCATTTTCCTTCTCAAAGCGCATTCAGCACAGCCTGAAAAAAAAAGAAACCCAACCCGCACACGACAATTGACAGCAGTTCCTAGAGCAGAGTTTCCTCCAGGAACCCTGCCATGGCCTTTGGTTCACATGCTAGGCAGTGTCATGCGGAAGAGAAGGCTTTGCCCTGACAGTGTCCCTTAAATCATATCAGAAGCCAAGACATTTATAGCACAGCCTGTGCATGGCATCTGAAGTGCCCTGCCCCTTCGCTGCCATGCAGAGGGCTGTAGCCCTGCAGAAGTCCAGAGTGCTGCAGCCTCTTTCCATTCCAGCATCTGCTGCAATATTTCTTATCTTTTTAAAACCACATCAAATGGTACAGGGAGCCACAAAGGAGGAGGTTTGTTTCCACACTGTCTGAGAAAGGCACTAAATGCCTCACTGGATTGCTTTTCCCCTTCTACAGCTCTGCTGCATCAAGTTTTCCATGTCTCTTCTGTTACATCAGATCTTGTGATCTATGTTATCCCCCCTCTTTCAACCAGGCTATATTTGCCCAATGTAGCCTGCGGTAGAAGAGCAGATCCCTGCACATCATCTCCTCCCGCACTGTGGAGAGTGTTTCTGGTTTTGCATTCACTGTCTTCCCTTTTACTGACTAGCTGTGTACACTACAGGGGTTTTCCTAAATCCCCAAGCCCTAATGAGATCATCCTCGCAGAGTCCTAATCAAAGCTCACCACCCTTCTCCAAGTCCTGCTAGGTTTTGCAGTACTTACAGAGGCTGCCTGACCACACCAGTGCCACTGGTTCAGTGACCTGGAGACCAGCAGTGACTTCTTGGCACAGCTTTCCGTTTCCTCTCTTTAGTTCTGATTTAGAGCTTAGTGCTATAGAATAATAGAATCATTTAGTTTGGAAAAGACCTTTAAGATCATCAAGTTCAACCATCAACTTACCTGCACTAAGCCCACCTCTAGACAATGTCCTTAAGCTCCGTATCTACATGAATTTCAACATGTATGCAGGGGTGTTTAGACTGTTTTTACTCCTGTTTCCCTGCTCATTCCACAAAACAGAAACCTAAATCAAAATTTTTCCAAGAATGCAATAATCAGCCTGAATTTTTGACCAGCTGCAGGAGCAGTGCCACATTCAGCAGTAATTAAATGGACCATACCTGAGGCTCCACAGTCCCAGCACAAAGAGCAGGCCATCAATTACAGAGAACTGATGCAAGTGTATGGAGATCAGCCCATTAGCACATTAGGGCTGAGAGCTAACATTGCAATTTGTTGCCTAAGCTGCAGCCACCGGTGAGGAAGCATTTTGTGTGGGGTGGTGTCGTCATGCCTGCTCCCCCAAAACACTGGTGCATTTGATGCTGGCATGGACAGACGCTAAACCCACAGACCTCAGGAATTTTGACAGGCAAGAGCCGAGTAGGTTGCTCTCTGACAGCACTCTGATCAGATGCACGGAGCCTGTCTGCAGCCTGCTGATTTCTGACACCGTGAGCCAGAGCACCCCATGCTTGCAAACAAGGCCCAGCCAGCATCCTTCCCGTGCAACCTCCTGGAGCCGGGAAGCCTGAATGACTAACACTCTTCTAAGAAAAATAAAGATTCTTTCCAGAACTGTTCTCCTTTGGGATGATAAAAAGCAACAAGAGGTCTGCCCAAAGAGTAACATTTCTGGAGGAGCTGTAAGCGCTGGCTGATGGGTTCTTTGCACAAGCTACATCAGCCCCCTCCGTGTCATGCCGCTGTCAGCCAGCCTTAGTTATTAGCGCCAGATGCTGCCTGGTTGGCAGGCACCACTCTGCTGAGGTCAAGGGTACCTTTTCTTTATGCAAGGACTAATTAGGGAGAAGATGATGCAAGATCTGACTGTTTTCATTCAAGTTCAACGCTTTATTAATAGCAGTGCTGATGCTGGAAGCTACTGCTTTACTCCACTGAGGACATCAGTGGGACACGCCTGGGAAAGACTCTGAGGATGGTCTCAGAATGTCCCACTGCAGGAAAACATCTTCATTTAATGTTATTGATGCAAGGAAGTATCATCAAAAAAGCCCAACCACAGATCTTTATTGTTCTGTGTCAGGAAAACAAACAAGGATTGCTAATGCTGCTTTCTCACTCAGGCTTCTGTTATAATTAGAAGAGGAAAATTAGGTAATGAGGGCCAAAGCCAGTCGGGGAGTGTTTGGATGAGGCTGGTCTGGGGCTCTTACATCAAACTGTATAGAATGGTTTCAGGACAACATTGCTGGCAGGCAGCAGGAAGGGAAAGCATGTTCCATTTCCATTCTGGGTGCCCTGGCAAAGGTAAATGTAATGTGCTTCCCCTCCTTCACTATGCTTTGAGCTCAAATCACAGAGGGAAGGGAAACTCACCTGGCTCGTATTTCTGTCTCTAGGAGGCTGTGGGATCCCTGTCTGCCACATCAGAAGGTTTCACTGCTGTCTCTGAGGGGCTTGTTTCGCACAGAGGTTTAGCTAGTTCGTGTGCAACTGGGGCAAGGCAAGCGCTGTCAGCTGCACTTGATCCAGCAGCTGTTCCACTCTCTCCAGCACTGGCTGTCGTTGCAGAGGAATCTCCCTTTATCTTGCTGGCAGATGTCTCCCGGTGCAGCGCCAGATCAGCCAGTGCCCTCTTTGAGCCACTATGAATGACGTGATGAGCAGCATCGATGTGTTTTCTTTGGGACTGCCTCACTGTGCACAGAAAGAGGTAAAGCTTTTGTCTCGGGAGTGTAGAGCAAAGGGCTGTCTGCAGGGGGGCTTCTGCCCTTCCTGCAGCTGTGGAAGCAGCCACGCCCTTCTAACTTGGGCTGAAAGTGTTCTGCTGCCACCTAATAGCAGCAACCAACTCTGCATGTCACTGGCACGACTAGCGCCCTCGGGGAGAAGCACCGGCCGAGAGTTTTCCCATAACTGCCCGGGATAAGTTACCAGGGTTTCAAATGACTTCCCCTTCAGTGTCTGCTGGCCCCTGGAAGCCTGGAGCTGAAACCTGCTGTCTCCGCTGTTATGATTTTGCCTGCACTGAGAAGAGCTTCCCGAGGTCAAAGTAAGACACTTTCAGGCACCTATTCCTTATCATCTCCCTTCTGCTACTGCACGATTGCTCTTTACAGTTTTCACCCAGTCTCATTTGTAGGAATTTCCAGGCCACCTCCTGGGGAAAGAATTATCTGATCCAAAGCATTAACCTCACCACCACCTCCACTGCACTTGACTATTTTTCATCACCTTTCTTTCGCTAGACTTAAGCTGCTGGTAACCATTGTGGGGACTGAAACTGTGTGCTTCAAGGAAAGTGTGGGGAATGCTGCAGGAATGAACTGCAGCTCTCATTGTCACCTCCCCGCAAAAGTCCAAGTCTTCCCTCATTGCTTTGGCCAGTTTATGCTGTAAGGCCAAGCTGTACTGTGTGAAGCTAAACCGCGTGTGCCCAGCTTTGCACACTGTCACTGACCCAGTCACTTCATGTTACTAACCCACCCTGTCTGTGTTTATCTGTCTCTCAAGCCCATTTTGTTGACAACAAATGCAACTGGATCTCTCTTGCATTTGAAAAGCTGACCTTCACCAGCCAGCTCTCAGCTCTCAGGAGAGCTTTCTCCACCCAAGGCGATTTGGCTTCAACCATGTATGCTTGTACTCCATTGGCCGTACTGGGAATACTCTCCTGCTATTTCTACAGTCCCTTCCTCCACTTGCAGTGAGTTCCAGCCGAGAAAAAGCAGGCTCAGATGGGTGACTGTCCTTTAAAAGTGAGTTTTTTCATATCAGCATGTTGACTTGTATTTCCAGTGAGGGCAGGGTTCAGAATTGAGGTGCAGGGGGCGGTTCAGAAGGAGCTACTATTGGATAACCCCTGGTCTTACACAACAAACAGAGAAGAGAAATTATAGAAGAGAAGACTTGGTACGGCTCCCCTGTTAGGGGAGGTTTAGATTAGACACTAGGAAAAATTAATTCACTGAAAGAGTGGTCAGGTATTGGAACAGGCTGCCCAGGGAGGTGGTGGAGTCACTGTCCTTGGAGGTGTTCAAAAAACATGTAGATGTGGCACTAGGAAACATGGTTTAGTGGGTGTGGTGGCACTGGGTTGAAGGTTGGATGTGATGATCTTAGAGGTCTTTTCCAAATTTGATGATTCTACAATTCTATGTAATGTCAAAACAGAGATGTTTAAGAGGAAGCTAAAGTGTAGGCGAAGCCGGCACTTGCAGGCCCTCAAGTCTTTGTTCTACAAATGCATTTGCTAGTCTGGCAGGCCAGACCACTGTGCTCTTGGGTCACCTCCTGCTGGTTTCAAGGAAGCGTGTGCCAAGCTGCCAAAACACAGTACTGTAATGGATAATCCGGCTCACTGGCTTTAGAAGCTTCTAGAGAAGTGCAATACACTGATGTGCTCATGAGTTCTGCTGCTGTTCTTTGATACCGTTTCCTTTGTACGTACGTGGAATAGTCACTGGGTCTGTTTCCCTGGCAGTCACTGTGCAGGAAGTTCACAGCAGGGTGTGTTCCTCGGAGTGTGCGTTTGGAAGAATTCCACTGTCTCTCTGGTGTATGGAATCCCCTCCATCTCATGCAGCAGTAGCAGAAGAGTGTATGAGCCAGAGCAGTTCCTGATGTTTGGCCGTCACAAGAATACTGTGTGGTGAGTTTCACTGGACCACATTTTAAGGAGCTCTCGTATTTACCACCTATTGCTCTAGCTCTTCCACCAGCATCCAGTTTAATTTTTGTCTGGGGCTAGTGCTGCTTTCCAGGCAAACCTCTGTAGCTATCACAGATTTTGAAGCGTTTGTTTTTTCTTTGTTACTTGGGGGTTTTTCTGATGTGCTTTGAATATTAGCTGCAGTGGCATTTAAGCCTTGTACGTATTTTCTTCCTTGATGGCACCTCTGTGTTGCAGAATCCTAGGCCATTTTCTGTTCTGTTTCTATCTTCTTTTTCTGTTCTTTCTGAGCCAGGATAACCTGTGAGTGCTAGTGCCAGAGCTGCAGACTTCACTCAGCTAAGATTACATCACCTGCTTTGGTAGGCTTGCAGAAGTGCAGCTGAGGAGAAGGTTGCTGATTTAAGCCTGTGCAGAATTGCTAGCTGCTGAATAGATGCTGCTGTTGTCAGAAATACACAAACTAGGAAGGAAAAAGCTTGCACAATTCAGAGCCCACAAAATGTGTTTGCAGGGTTTGTGTTTTCATTCACGGAGCAGCGAAGAAAGCAATGAAATTAAGTGCCTTTGTTCTCCAATCAGAGAAGTACGCTGCAGCAGGGACCACTCCAACTCTACAGTGATACCACTGCTTTTCTTAGCTTATATCCACTTTCTGTGGGTCACTGGCTTAGTCATGGTTGTCTGAGCCTGCTGGTCAGTGGAACCCTAACCCAGTTAAGAACATCCATTTATATGTGTATGTAACACACGGGTTTCCTGGGTTTCCCCGCTGTATTTTGACAGATGCTATTCCATTGTGGCTAAACAGAAAGTCCTTAAAGCATGATGCCACTACAGCCAACCCTTAAACCTCGTATTTGCTTCTAGCTCTCAATCAGCTGGAGAGGAAGGTGAAAACATAGAAAAGCATTTAATCCTTCTTCTACCCATGGTGTATATTTAAGTAATCTGCCCGTTAAAGACTTCTACAGTTTTCAGAGAGTGCCACATAACAGAAAATTCACAGCCATGCTACTCAAAGACTTCTCACAGTCTGTTTTTGAAGGTACAATGGGCTGCTTCTTTCCATGTATTTTTTTGTTGTAGATACACCAGACTTACATAAGGTCTGAATTTGGGCCACCAATTCCACGAGGAATTGGTGAAAAAGGGTCAGAGGTCTTAATTTTCCTCCTGCAAGAGTGCAGAAGAGGAATCTGAGAAAACTGAGACAGCTCTTGGCAATGCCTCTCTCGGTGAGCCAGAGTGAGGAGGGTGAACCAGTTAATGAAGAAAATAAAGTTACTGTACTCCTTACCTTTTTCTCTGATAGATATTTTCTCAGCTTCTGGAATCAGGAAATTATAAACCAGCTCTGCTACAATCTCTTCTGACTGTAGGCGTGTTCGACTGCAGGACAGACACAGAGGGGTATCAGTATTTTCATTTTCGTTCCAGATCACCTCTGCAGGCACAAGCCTCCCTTATAAATAATTTCCAAGCGAGTGCCATGTCATGGCAGTAATTGTCAGCTGGATCTGTCTTTATCCTGCAAACAGGTGACAGTGAGACCATTCCCCTTTGTACTGCACTGTTGTGCACTGCACTGGAAAGCAGTATTTCCAGGAAGATGATCACCCTAGACTCCTTTTCCTTGAAGGTATTTAGGAGCCCATCTCACCAGTGACACACTGTGTTAGACATGCAGTTCTCGCTCAGGATTTGCACCAAGCACTAATACTTTTTGGGTGGAGAATGGATTGAGAACAGCCTCAGGAGCAGGTCTTGGGGGTGTTGGTAGACAGGAAGCTTAACAGGAGCCAGCAATGTGTGAGTGCAGTGCAGAAGGCTGGTATCAAAAGAAGTCTCACCAGCAGGTCAAGAGAGGTGACTCTCCCCTTCTATTCCACTTCTGTGAGACCTCGCCCAGAGTACTGCATCCAGTTCTAGAGTCCTCAATATGAGAAGGACATAGAATGGTTGGAGTGAGTCCAAAGTAGGGCCACAAGGATGATCAGAGGGCTGGAGCACCTCTCCTATGAAGACAGGCTGAAGGAGTTGGGGCTGTTCAGCCTGGAGGAGGCTCTGGGGAGACCTTATTGCAGCTTCCCAGTACCTGAAGAGGACCTAGAGGAAAGCTGGAGAGGGACTTTTTATGAGGAACTCTAATCATAGGACACAGGGGAACAATTTCAAGCTAAAAGAGGGTATACTTAGATTAGATGCAGGGAAGAAATTCCTCACTATGAGAGTGGTGAGGCACTGGAACAGGTTGCCCAGAGAAGTTCTGGATGCCCCCCCGCTGGACCTCATAAAATCACAGAATCATTAGGGATTGGACGGGACCTCGAAAGATCATCTAGTCCAATCCCGCTGCCACAGCAGGATCACCTAGACCAAGTCACACAGGAACACATCCATATTGTTTTCTAGAAGTTCTAAGCACCTGC
>JAOXOE010000001.1:53143787-53178281 GCA_028565055.1 Phoeniculus purpureus
TCCAGAACTGGATGCAGTACTCCAGGTGGGGTCTCACCAGAGCCAAGTAGAGGGGGAGAATCACCTCCCTCGACCTGTTGGCCGCACTTCTCCTGAATGTTCAATACCAGGTTGGATGGGGCTCTGGGCAACCTTGTCTAACTGAGAAGTGTCCCTGCTGAGGGTAGAGGGGTTGAAACTAGATTCTGTGATCTCTAAGGTTCCTTCCAACCTAAGCCATTCTGTGATCTTAGTCAGTTTAATCTTTGGCCCATTGCTGAGTTTGCTAAGTTCTTCGCTTTCGTGACTTTACATTTGGCTGGTCCCCCTGCTCTTTTCCATGCCAGTGTTTGGTGAGTTCCCAACTGGCCCAGGGGCTGCATTGCATTATCTACACTTCATCCTCCCCAAGAATTTCAACATTTTGGTTGTATTCACCTAGTGGCAAATTACATGGCTGCTGTACCATAGGAGAGTCACTGTGTCATTGGGATTTTGATGGCTCAATTCCAGAAAAAGGGCATAGAAATTGAACTGGAGGTTTGGCAGCTCCTAAGAAAGTATTCACTGCTGATGCCCCAGACAAACACAAGGCTGTGGTGTTCTCAACAACGTGCTCTACTCAAAATGCCTTGAGCAGCCATCAGTATGACTGACCCCCATGGAAATAGGCAATCTCTTAGAGAACAGCCACCCCAGAATGAGAAGCTGCTGTATAGCTGTATCTTTTAACGTGTCTTTCAAACTGAGTTTCTGTAGTAGTGTAAATAAATGAAAAGGCCAGTATGAATGGGTATTGCTTTAGGCAGTTCCCAGATTCAACTAAAGCTCAGTCACAGCATCACACTGGCACAGAGAGGTCTAAAACGGGTGATTCACAAATCCCACAAGTGATTTGCAAAGGGAATCTGGCACATGCTGTATAGAAATAAGGCTCTGATGGGTTGATATGTGTGTACCAGGTAGTAACAGTGTGGTTCCCATACAGCAGTCACACTAATGGAGTGATCACAGACACCATTGCTCTGCCCTTCTCACATCTCAGGTTATACATGTGATCACAGATGCAAATGGTCAGGCAGGTTCTAAACTGCTACAAACAGCCTTTAGTAAGCAGTTCAGTAACATACCGGCTTTCCATTTCATAAGCAACGTCATTGATTTCTACAGCCATTCTCTGAACCTCTTCCCTGGCTTGCTCCTTAGCTGTCTTCTCCATGCTGCTCAGGATAATGTCTTCCAAGTAGGAGTCAATAGTGCTCTGGTGCACTTTCACTACCTGCAACAAACCACCAAGATATTGTTCCTTTGCCTGTTGTTCTGCCAGGAGCATGGTAGAAGCAGATTACCATGGAGTAACACCGAGATTTCCACCAGACTTTTAAATTCAGGCATGCCAGCCTGAGATTTGGTTTCAGAGTAGTTTTACGGGCAGAATAAGTTCTAATGATTCAGAAACAAGTCTAGGAAACAAACAGTGCTGGGAGAAAAACGTAACAGCAGATCCATTTTAGTTGTGTGACTGCAATGGCAGTTGCTTCCTCAGTTCTCATAGCAACAACTGCCAAATAATAATCATCAGTATTGACTTCAGTAAATTCATCAGCTTTCATTCAAGTAAATTCCGAAGGAATAGGTTCCATCAAGCCAGACAAAGTCATATAAATAAAACCAAGATAAAATCGATTTCCTTATAATGGCTGTAGAGGACTGGTTCTAGAAATGGGTGTTTTCCTTCTGTTATTCTGAAGGGCCTTAAGCTTATGACACTTTGACCCTCCTTACTTCCCACTCAAAGATGCAGAAAAATACAAGAGGAGAAGCTAAAATTAAGAGAAAAATAAACACGATGCCAGACACTCTTGGTATTAACCTCCTCCTCCTAAGCTTGAAAATTATTGGTTTAGTCAATTAGGCTCCCACTCATTCCTTTCAAGTGGCAGAAATATGCTTCATGCAATCAGTAGGAATAGGACTATAGAACAGTTATGGAATATGGTAGTTCAGGATTTTTGTTTCTGGATTCCAAGGTTATCCATTAGAATTACTTCAAAACAATGCTTTTGTGCCAAAATCTTTCCAAAACCTTGCTTGAAGGCATCCTTCCTGGGAGAGCATCTTATATTTCTGCTGGACAGACCAAGTGCTCACAAAATATTTCTGATCTCTAAGTTCCCTTCTGACCTAAGCCATTCTATGATTATTCCTAAAGATGATTTTTGTATATGTGCTGTCCACAAGTCTTTGTTATGGAAATTTAGAAGCCTAGATCTACTCATGATATGCAGACATCACTGTCTGTAGGGGTACTCAGGTCATCTTTAATTTAATGGGTGTGACTGTGTTAGGAAGGAAGCACCCTCTCTTCATCTAAGCCTTCCCCCTTGATTTTCAAACTATCTATCACCAAAGGCAGAACTGAGGCACCTCCCTTCCATCTGGAAATTCCCACAAGAAGACAGTTCCTACAAACTGCCCACAGTCCCACCAGTCTCCCTCTCTTGCCTGTTTGAAAATCTTGTCTTCTTCCTCACGCCACTTTTCTTCCACCTGCCGAAGTCCACTCTCCTCTGCTTCCCGCATCCGCCTCTGCCTCTCAGCCAGCATGACAAAAGCGTGGATCTTCCGTTCCTCTTGCAGCCTCACCAGCTCTTTGGTAAGGAAATCAAATATGTTCCCCAGTGCTTGTCCTTCTTCCCCAGCCAAGTGGGATTCGACTGTTGACAGCTTCAAAAAAAAACCCAACAAAGAATTGTGTTACAAACCCCAGGAACATTGTTCAAAGTCCCAGGACTATCCAAGGCATGTGAAACAGCTCTGCAACACCCACTCAGACCAGCCATGGGACAGCCCTAAGATTTTTGCATTCTTCTTTTATATGTGCTGGCCTGGATCCTGTGAAAAGGAACATTCCTCTATATAGGCTGTGATGGCATAAAGAGGCTAAAGTATGGCAAAACTAGTCAGGGTGGGAATAGCCCTGATACTGTCACACTAGGACAAGCAGCCCACATGCTCGGGGTGGGTGTGTGAGGAGATAAAGCACTAGGCACGCTGTGTTCCCAGGATTATGCATTGCTTTTGGGGCTGTGAGTGTAACTAGAGTAGTTGCTGAGGAGAGAAAGCTCCACTGTCCAGATCAAGAGACAGGCAGTGTAAAAGTGACAAATGACGTCAGATGCATACCCTCAGTCCTTCTGCACTAGGCTTAACTACACCAGAATAGAACAATAGACTCAAAAGCAGCAAACAAATACTCTTTCTAACACTTGGAAATTAAACCCTCAATCTTTATAAGTAGGAAGCTTGAGGTAAGACTTCGGAAACTGTGAGTACAGCCACATCCTCTCCAAGCGATACAGAATGTTTGAAACAGTCCAAAGCTGCCTCAGCTGGACCTTCATGTTGCCATCAAAGTCATTCAGCTTGCTGAGATGATATAGCAACCATTAAGTCCCTACAGGTATTAGCTGTTGTTGCCTAAAGCTGTACAAGTTACTGACTGCTAACAAATTCAAATCAACAGTAATTACACTGAGTTTGCAGAAGTGCAAACAAGACCTCAGAGTTTCCAGTAATGGAAAAATCAGAAAGACTGTGACAGAGATTAGACCAGGTGTTCAGTGTTCCTGTGCCATTCACTCCTTGTGCCAAACACATCATGTTTTACGGGTTGATTGCACTTGTGATTTCACTTCAGAAAGGGACAAGGTCCATGGTAAATCCATAATTTCTGGTCTGGGCTATCACGGCAGAGTCCTTGGCAGAAGAGAATGTCTGGAAGTGTCTGGGGTGCTGTTTCTGTTGGAATCAGCAGGCAGTAACAGAGAAGACCTGAATATAAAACTCAAAATAGAGCTGAAATATCCCAGAGCAGTAATAAATCGGCTTTCTTATACTGCTGTGCCATTTGTGCAGTGTTTCAAAGAAAGTGGGCTTCTCAATGTTGCACCCATCTAGAAGTGACAGTGCTTAGCCCATGGATCTTTTAAGATGGAGGATGGCACTGCAGCAGCCCCCGGGGAGGGATAACTTGGAACTACTGTGCTGTTTCCTCTATAGCTCCAGGTGCTGTGTGTAAAACTGGTGTGAAATGGAGGAAAACAACAGGAACACTCTCATCTTAGTTAGTTTTTTTTATATACAAGGTTGGAAGTTTTCAACCCGCCATCTGGGATAATTTTGTCTGGAGTTTGTCCATCCTCTTTCTGTAGGAATTGTTTCTTGAAAAATGCATCTTTTTACACTAGGAAGTTTTTAAAAACCCAACCAAACCTGACTAATCCCTGAGTCAACAGTGATTTTCTACAGTAGCCACACACATAGAAAACTTCTGCACATGCATTCCAGAGAGTTTTAAAGTTCATGTTTAAAGATCTGAGCTTTGGACTGTATCTTCAGAGATATTAAAAAAACCACCAATTTAAGAATAGAGGAGGCAGATACCAGCAGAGGGGGATAGTGGCTCTCCAGAAAGGAAATGCTGAGATCAGAGGTCATTTACCATTTTCTCACTTTCCTTCTCTGAGTGTCATTATGGTGTCTGAACTGCTCTCTCCTTCGCTCTCACCTCTGCTTCCAGAAGACAAAAGGCATTTAAAGTTTCTCATGCTTTAATTCCTCAGTAGGAGACTTCTGTATTCCTGCATTTCACACCTGGGCTCCCTGTGTATAAGGAGCATCTTGACGTGATAAACAGTAAAACAGTCACCTGGCTCCATTTTTACTGAGATACAAGGGGAAATTTTTCTGCTGCCTTCCCAGCAGGAAGCAGTGGTCTGGCTTCACATCCACCAAGCCAGCTGGCCAGTGGATGCTCTTATCTTAATCTGCGACCTGCATAACTGCCTCAAAGTTAGTAGTTGAAAAAAACAGCAGAGTAGCAAAAACTACAAGAAAACCCGAGCTACTGTGAAGTCTGGACAAAGTTCATTTATGATTCATTTCAGATCAGCTTCTACCACTTGATTCACTTCGCTCTGAAAGATTGTGGCCCTGCAAGGAGATATAATAGGTATTTGCAACCCCAGCTCTCACTAGATCTGCTCTCCATAGCACTGGCAACAACATGACATCATTGATAAGGTCCTAGAAGTCTTGAGTCCAGCAAGATTCACAAAACAAGTCTGCTTTGGCTTCCTTTGTTATGTTTTATGCCTGAAGAAGTGCCTGAGAGAGCACTGAGCTAGAAAACGACCAGGGAAATAACAGAGCTCTAACACACATTCAGTATAGCATCTGACAGCAGTGAGTGACAAGCACGTATTTTGATGCCAGGTCACAGCACCAGTCAAAGGGATTGAAATTTGGGAAACAGGTTCATCTGGCAGTACAGTTTGTTCAAAGCCTTGTAAATATAAATAAGTGCTCTGTCTGCAAACAAAGCAAGTGCAGCCTGGGTAGCAGCTGTGGCCAGAGCGCCTCAGTCTGACTGAGATTCCCCAGAGCTCCCACAGCAGTGAGAGCAATTCCAGCCCCTCAGGCATTTCACGCTTGGCCTGGGCTAGGAGAGCATTTTTGTCACTTGGAGTGCTTTCTGTGCTGTGGATAATACAAAACATAAAAGAAATTAAATGTGAGCGTGCTTGTGGTACTGTAAGCACAGTGTGCCCAGTCAGGACAGTTGTGAATCAGCCTTCCCATCTTCTAAAGGCAAACCTCGTGCATTTGCAAGTTACGCTGTTGCTGCAGAGCCAGTGTCTTTTGCTTCTCTGCCTTCAAAAGCAGCTCTCCGTCCTCCTGGAGTGTGTGAGTGGTGCGCAGCTCTCGGATCAGTTCCAGCCGTTTCTCCTTCCCTTCAAACATCTTTAAAATAAACAAACAAGTGTATTAGAGGGAGACTGTAGATAGACACATTTTGCCTGTAAAGCACACCCTTTTTCTCCACGTTTCAAGGTCAGCTGGTTCCAAGACCTAGTTCTCTGAAACCAATTTGTGGCCACATTTAGGCAAGCACTACAGTGGTCAGATAAATCTTGCCTAAAACCTCCTGCACAGAAGATGAAAGTTGAGATCTCCTGCTGTGGAGAGTAGAGATTTTTTAATTTTGCTTGGCTTCACCCAGAACTCAAACCACTGGAATGCAGAGCAGCAGCAGCAGTGTCAAGTGAAAGAGGCAATAGCATTCTGGATGTCCTGTTGTATCAGTCTCAATGTCAAAGCTTTCCAGTGTGAGCACTGCTCTTTTTCCTCAGTCCAGGGTTCAGTGTCTCCTGTTTTGACATCTGCTGTTCTCTGACTTTTGTTTTGAGGCAGTCTAGCAACAGCTCAAAGCAATAAATTGGTGGGGAGGTTATTGAAACTGCTGCTCTTCCTGTTAACGGGGTTACGTGGCCCAGCCCTTCCCTGACATTGCCTTTTCATTCTGCCTGTCTTCCAACAAGACTTCCAACAGCAATAAAGGATCACCCAGTCCTGCTCATGTCATTCTCTGACTGATTCATGTATTTCTGAAGACGTTTAAAACCTGCCTGGATATATTCCAGTGCGACTTGGTCTGGGTGATCCTGCTCTGGCAGGGGGATTGGACTAGATGATCTTTTGAGGTCCCTTCCAATTCCTAATGTTCTGTAATTCTGTGATTTCTGATCCAGCAGTAGCTGGAAGGAGATTCCTAAAATTATGGGACATTTCCTGATGTGAAATTCAACAGTGCTGCAATGGCATCAAACACACTTCTCACAGATCATCACAGAACTGGAGAAAACTTGGGAAATCTATAGTCCACCTCAAGCCAGTACTGCACTGTTTGCTAAAGCTCAGGTTAGGGTGTCACATGGGAACATTTCCTAACTATTAATTAGTGTAAGAGAGAATACCAATCACATTCTCAGCAGGCATGAAAACAAACTTTCTGGAGTGATCTGATCAAAAGAGTTAGACTTGCTTAATCTAAAGCCCATGAGGTGCAACCACTTGGTTTTTACCTAGACCCACTTTTGCTCCACCAAAAATAGAATGACAGGTCCTGCACTTACTGGAAATCATGGTGATATGCTTCAGTTTTTCTTTATCTAAGGTTCAGCTGACATCACAGGAAACTGGAAAGATGGTATGAAACACAAGTTGACCTGCTGGGACGTGGGAGGTTTCTTGTGTCTGCGATCTTGGCATAATCAAGGCAAAATGTACTCATGGTCCAGATCTAGTCTAGAACATGCCATTTGAGTAATCCTCCCTATTAGGCATCTCATTAAACAGCTGAGTGTATGGGATGGCAAGAACAGAATGACACTCACAGATGCATAGGAACCTAGAAGTTCCTGTAAGAAATTTGGGCTGCAGAACAAAGACTTCAGCCTAGAAGGATTCCAGATAACATAAAGGGGGATATGCTGTGCTGAAGAAGCTTCATTACTCTTGATTAACGCTGTGGAATAAAGATTGTAAACACACTTTCAATCATTCCCACCATCATGCTGGAGATACATGAAGAGTCACCAAATACCATGTTCTGAATAGCCCTGCCTCGGAGCAACTTCTGCAGACAGATCACTGCCAGTTCTGTTTCCTCTTCCTCCTGCAGAAACACAACACTGTGTTGGATTGGTGTTGATCACTGTTTAGGTTATGTATTTCCCTCCCATTTTTGCCCTCTTGTTCCACCCAGAGTGACTTAGCAGCAGCACTGGTGGGTTGCTGGGGGAAGGTTTTAAGGGAACACATGCTGTGCGCGAGACAGGAGCGCAAAGAGGGTTCTGGGATGAAGAAGGGGTGGAGAAGGGAAGGCAGATGCCATTGCTGATGTGGCATTTTTGAAGCTGCTGTGCATCTCCTTTTCGGCTCTGCGTTTCACCCTCACAGCTCCTGCTGCCTGAGTACCCTGGCTGTTTTGGTTTCAGTTTTTCCTCTGAGCTCCCCTCTGGGACTGCAACCTTCTCGCTGGCCCCAGTCACTCTGGGGCCATGCCCCTCCATGCCCGATCCCCCTCCATGCCCTCCTCGGCACTTCTCTGCCGCTGGTGGCCTGGCAGCCTTCCAGGCTGCAGCTTGGTTGTATTGTTTCTTTGTACAGTACTTCTTACTGGTACCCCCTTTCTTCTCATTATCCCTATTATTTTTTCCCACTAAAGTTATAGCATTGTGTCCCAGTTGCCTGATTTTTCTTGTTCTAAAGTTCACCTATTAAAAAGGGGCTTTCCTGTGCGGGTTCTGCCTTTGGCCCTAGAACCAGGACGAACACATATCCACACAATAATTAATTTTTTCTTTGGAGACTGAGACTTCTATAGATTACCCATCTAAAGATCAAAAAATCTAACTCCTGTTTCTGAACACCATCCTTCTAATGTCTGAAGAAAGGAAATGAGTCAGAATAATGTGTACTTCCATGTTTTAGAAGAGATGGGGGAGAAAGGCTGTATGATTAGATTCTGTTTGAGATTTTAGAGGTTCTTTAGAGACAAGTGCCTAATGATGAGATGTTGTTGGAGAAAGTTACTGTATGCATTAGAAATACTGTTTGTAGCTTGACTGAATCTGAGTTTGCAAAATGAGTGTCAGCTACACTAATTTAACAGGTCAAGACACTGAAGGGATAGATTTACTACTGATGGAGCTTCAAGAGAGCTGTTAATCATAAATAAAGGGATTAAAATAAAAAGGAAGTTATAACATTTTTCTTTTGATATTTATTTCAGTGATGAAATTTATCACAGTAACTCAGTAAATGTAAGACTCAGGAGGTGATAGTTGGGAATAAAATTAATTACATTATATTGGAACTTGTCCATTTGAGAGCTCTACTGGCCCAGCATTGTGCAGCTTCGAAGAATGATGGACTATAGCAGGAAAGGGAACATGGCCATACAAAGGAAGAAAAAAAAAGATCTTATTTTAAAAAGAAGCAGCATAGCTGACCGCGTTTTTTCATGCTAAGGAGGTCCTGTAGTTTGGAGTTGACAGTAGCTAAAGGAAAAGGCCCACTGAGTGCCTGGGAAAAATAAAAAGAAATCTATAAATTGCAAGGAAGTTTTTTTAAAATAAAGAGCCTATGAGGTCTGCATTGAGATGTGGTATTTTAGAAGTAGTCAAAAAACAGCGAAGAGCGTGGGATGAGAGAAGTGGTGTGGGCTTGAATCTCAGTATCTGTTTTTTCTCTAGGTGTTGAAGATTAAGTTTTCCAAATGCAAAAGGAAACATTCCTGCCTTTCCACACCACCAGCCAGAAGGAGCTAAGCATAACTAGCTCAAGGGCTGCCTTATGATTTGGTGTGTTCTGCTTCTCTGGCAAGAAGGGATGAATTTCCTGTCCCATTAGAGAGACAAACTGTACCATATCACCTGGCTACAGTGTGACAGCACTTCAGAACAGTTTTGGAAGTTGAGATGGAACATACACTGGACAGGTAAGCCAAACTGCTTGGATTTAAACTAAGATTTGCTTTAATTTTTTTTTAAGATGCATATCTCTGTAAGTCTCTTGTTCAGTGCTGCAAATGATGCCTTAGTAAGGGTAATCACCAGTTCCTCCATCTGCCTGCTACAGACCAGCAGGAAAGGATGCAAAGAGATGGAAAGCCTATCATGCCCTGCAGGCAAAATAAAAAAGCATATAAAAGGATCTAGGAGTCCGCTGAAAACTAGAGGGGGCTGGGAGAAAGTGATACACCAGTGCAGGAATTCAGAGGAGCTGTGGAGGCCTGCAGTAGTGCCTCTGTTCTCTCCATTTGCTTTTATATCCTTTGTGGTCCATGTCACCTGCCTATCACTCTGGAACCCTTTCCTTTTGAAATCCTCAGCTCCAGTGGGAAGAGGCCAGTACTCTTAGCAGTTGGTACGTGTGTGTGTGTGGCAGGAAGAGAATCATTAACAACAGGGAAGCAGCTTGCTTTCAGTGCTCCTCACAGCCAGCTGGTAGGAGAAACCTTACTTGGATTCTGCAAGGCAGGAGACATTAGTACCGCTCTTCGATGGCTGAATTAGCCTGATTTTACAGACTGAGCTTCACTGGAGAGCTCTATTCTTTTATGTATTCACACATAAAGATATTTGAAAATAAACAAAATGCTGACAGAATTAATTTAGGTGGAATTCTACTGTATTGGAAGTCTTAAATCTGTTTTCTGTGAACATTCTCAAGAATGACGACTACTGGGGGATAAATCCTTCTGATTGCTTTCCACATTGCATGAAAGTACTTTAAAATCTGCTAACTTGGTAAATCTAAGTGCAATACAACATATAATACCTCAGAGTTAGTAAAGCTGTGGAAAGCTATTCCCAAGGAGTTAATTCTTTTTTCATTTATCTTAAAATGAACTATATACAACACAGGACATCCTACTGCACAAAGGAAGACAGCATGGATGATCTAGTAAGACTTGCTCCTTTTCATGGTTGCGTGACTCTCTGAAGTTCAGAAGTTTAAATGGTAATTGTGTCTTAGTGCAACATTAAAATGGTGTTAATAAGCAAAGAAAGCAATGCAGTAGGGCAACCACCTTCAAAGTATGTTACTTTAAGAAAGGAAAAGAAGTTGCAGCTCCCCTAAAAAGTTGTTTTTCTCCTACAGCATATCACATCCCCCATGACACATCATTACTGCTATTTCAGTCTCTGCAGAAGAACCATTTTCTGTGAACTGGAGCACGCTCATCAAAGACTGCACCCTGCTTGATGACAAGAGCTTCACTCTGGCAGATAAATGAAGTGCATGCTCAGTGCTAAAACTCACTGAAGTCAGTGAGGCTCTTCCCTGTTTTTCTGAGTATTTCTAAAATACCACATTTCAGTGGGCTTTTTATTAAAAAAATGGGACTACACTTAATTGCTCTGCTGGATTGTGGTCCTGTTTTCAGATCAGGTTTGAAGACAATGAATAATAACAACAACAATATATTATTGTTATTATTATAAGTAGTAATAATAATAGTCACCATAATCTGCCGTTTTGTTCCCCAAGAACAAGGAAATAACATCCACTAATTTATGTCTAAACTAAAACAAAGTTTAGTTAAGGATTTGGCCAACAGATACTGTAAAAGATGTTCAGTCCTTGGGCTAATATCTTTACAGAATTAAGAGAGACTAAGAGAGTCTTAAGAAATAGTGATGGCTGTTTCTAGTATGAATACACACACAAAAAGATAAAGCTCCCTTTGTTCCTTCTCTGAAGATTTTTTTTAACAACCATGTAGGAAACAATCAGGTATCAACAGCAAAAACAAAGTCCTTACAACTGATGGCTTTTCCAGGATTGGAGTGGGTGGCCGAGGAACAGGCTTCTCTACTTTTTCAAGGAAACGGAAGGGCTTCTTTGGCTCCTTGACTTTATTCTTCTTGTCCAGTAGTGTCTAGAACAGACATACAATTTAATCAGAACTGGGCTAGATAGAACAGTAAAAGCGGTCCTTGAAATGCTGCTGATCACATTGACTACTGGAGGCTGAAAGTATTTTGCACTTTGCAGGCTTGTGGTTTCTATTTCATAGTGTACACCAACAGAAAAACTCAGTATGGTCAGTAGATGAGGCTATTGGCCAGCCAGAAGACACGGATCGGAACTTCAAATCTAAATGTAAGAAAGAAGGGAACGTTATTCTACTGTATTTACATGTAAGTCATCAGCAACTGCATAGCATGAGTCACCTAAAAGTAATCTAAAATTGGTGTGAACTTCATGTCTAGTGTAATACATTCTTAAGTAAAAGCATATTTTGGATTTTTTTTTTTCATTTTAAAATAGAAATCTCATTGAACTAATTAAATGCTGACCCATATGCAAGCAGAGGCAGTTCTGTGTGTTACTTTCTTAATGCATAGCATTTCTAACCTGCAGTAACAAGCGTTGTACCTATAGTGAAAGTCAAATTCTGTAGTGGTATGTAAAGTGTACTGAAATTGTGACATTCTTACCCATTTTTCATGCTTTGAAATAATCTTGTCTCTCCTTATTGTCTACAGAAGTAATTAGTAGAGAAAGTGCTAAAGTCTCTTAACTCAAGTACTCTGCACCCTTTACTCCTCAGTTCTTGACAGCTCCAGCTGCTTATGAGGTAGATCTGTAAGAGAGACCCTGCTAAGCCAGAATCCACCATGCCAAAGAAGCAAAAGCCTCTGATGGGAGAAGAGACCAATAACAGCAACACAGAGCTCAGGTACTAACTGGGGCTGTAATTTTGTGTTGTTCAGAACAGAAAATTTAGTCAAACTTAGCCAAGAGGAGTGGGCAAAGAGACATAGAGATGGAATGTTGGATTTAGCTAAGCAGGGTTGGGCCTGCTGGATGGGAAACAGTCTGGGTACACCACGTGCTGCAGGCTTTCCTGGCTCCAGCAGAGGGGGTTGGACTTAGATGATCTTTCAAGGTCCCTTCCAACCTGTAACATTCTGTTAACGGTAGCTGAGGCAGTGTGGTTGTTTCACAGTGCCACTACTTTCTGCTTGTCTGGACTCACCGGTCTGATATCTACTTCTGTATACCTAAAAGCAGCAGTTAACTCTTGTATTGTGGATTTATCATGTTTGCCTACAAAGGAAATGCTTTCTGATGTAAAAAGTATATACATTTTGCCTTTAAGTGGTGGAGAAATGAGTATCAGTTATGTTAGACCCTCAGTGTAAATAGTAGACCAGTCTACACTGATTTAATAGAAAAAAATAGGCAGAATTGTCTGCTTTTGTTCTGCATTCCATCTTCCTTTGGCCACCCATTTTTCTTGGAAGAGATATTATGGTGTGAGCATCCAGCATTAGGGCACGCTTCTTTGTCTAAACTGTGACTACGGTGTAGATGCTTTGCTGCAGTCTCTCAAACCACGAGAAGTATATTGAACAAACAGAACACAATTGCTGCAATTGGAATTTGGCTCTGGAAGCTTAAGCTAACACTCTGCTGCCTATGAGAACTATGTTATCATCCAGATTACACATAGTCAGTACTTGCATTTTAAGCAAAAATCCCCCAAACTCAAAGCCCTTCAATACTGCTGTGTCTTCTCTCAAACTGCAGTGAAATAACACTTAGCTCTTGAACAATTCCTGTAGCACTCAAGATTTTCTTTGAAAAATTTCCCTCTTAATAGTAATCAGATGCAATGTTTCACCTTTTACAAGATGCAGTGGAATTTAAATTTGAGATAATATAATTAATTTTTTAGAACAAGATTTCAGTTTAAAATTAATTAATAGAAAGTTCCTATCTGCATTGCATTATTAAATGACACTAAACCAAGAAAGCTGTATACATAATTTTCTTCACTAAATAAAGCACAAGTGTAAGTAGTCAAGTTTTACGGGTGAATTTCAGTACTTTTCAGTGATACAGCAGTCAGCCAAGAATAAGCCTGATTTAAAAAAGGTAACCCTCAACACCATCAAAAGAATTGTGCTTAAAAGTCCATCTCATTTACAACTATTGTGATTGTAGATGCAAATGAGGCACTTCTTTCCTCAGCAGTTAATTGCATAAATGGACGCTTCATCTGCATGACCAGTTGTGATAAATTAAGATATGCAAAACACTATTAGCATGTTTGCAAATCAGAGGCTGTTGTTAGCGAACAACAGTGGTGTGCATCTGCTGTTCTCCTTCTGATTCTGGGGTCATTTTAATCCTGTTTTGCTGCAGGTACATTTCTACAAATGTACAGAATCTCTAGAATATGAATCCAGATTTCATTTAGTTAATGACTGTTAGTTTTGACATCATATTCGGCAGGCTTGTCACTTGTGCATTAGAAAAGCAAGGAAGAAATGAAAACAAGCAGCTAACCGATGAAAATTTCTTGCTGACATAATGTGTTTGAATCCAAATATCTGATTGGTAGGAGGTCAGAAGCAGCTGTGCTTGTTTTCTACAAGGCTGGATCAGAAGCATAGAAACTAAGGGGAAAGAGTACTGACAGAGTTCCAGGGCAGTACTAGTCATGCCTACAACAGTCTGAATGTCTGGCCCATTCCATTCTTGAAATTTGCTTAGAGAAAATAGGAGCTTAGCACAGGGTATTAGGAGAAAGCTTACACATTGTGTTTTCCAGACAGCATTGCTGAGCGGTTCATATCTAAAAGGAACTGACATAGTCCTGGGTGCATTTCCATACCTGGTGAACCTGGGCCAGCTCCACCTCTAATCTTGCTGATCTTTTAATAAATCCAGTCTTAGTGGTCGCGTACTTAGGTTTTGGAGTTTCAATCTTGACTTGGGTGACAGAATCTGGAAGAGAAGCTTCCAGTTTGCACAGTCCTAAAAAATACAGTAATTAAGTAATGGATTGGCAGGGAGAGAAATTTGAGTTTTGTTAGTATTTTAAGTAAGTATCTCATATAAACTGCGTCTTCCAAAACGCCTTACCTGCAAAGGTGTCGAGATAGACGTTTTTTACCACATAGCGTTCAGAATGGTTGTCTGGGAAGTAACCAATTCTAGACAAAGGAGCGTATGTTTGTGATGCAAAGTCTGCGTACTCTCTGATGATGTCGCGTCTCTCCAGCTCCCCCATCATATTCTTTCTCTTAGATATCAGTTTCCTGAGCACTGGAAAGGAAATACAAATGTGAAAGTAGTTTTAACAAAAGCCCCGTCTTCAGAAATTCACAAAAGCTTTTGCTGTTTAATATAAAACATGACCTGTTTGACCAAAACAAATGCTGGTCACACGTATTGTGGACACAACTTGTTTAATCGTGAATAAAGACTGCAACTTTATGAAAATAAAAATGGCTTGTCTGAAAACAAGTCTCATACTAGTCTCCCTCTGGTTTTTAAGCTTACTTAGTGCAAAGTCATGCTGAATCTTTTTTATTTTCTTTTCTTTAGCCTTCTGCAGATTTTGCCAGTGGTCATCCAAGCGCTTGGCATCCAGCTCATTCTGATTCTCCTCTCGCCTCTGCAGCAGCTTCCTTAAGACTTTCAGTCGAAGCTCCTGCAACCTTCAAGGAAAGAAAAGGTGAAGTATGGTCTACTGTATTCAGCAGTGTTCTTGTGCAATGCTGTCAACATCAAATCCTACATACTAACAGACTACTTTACACATAGTTCATATTGCAGATCTGGTATTTAACATTTAATTTTAAAAAGTGAGTTTAGCACTGGTAAAAGTATTGTGGCAGCAGTCTCTTATATGAAATAAAAATATCCTTTCCCAAAATCATGGGACGTTTTACAGAAATAAAAGGCTTGTACCTTTCAGCCAATCACCTAAACCTTCTTGCTCCTTTGCTGCCCAGCCAATAATTAAAAGAAATAGAGTATAACTGGACTCCTACTTTTCTATTTCCTGTTCCCTAAAGGCCCACTCTTTCCTCTCCATATCTTCCATCATTTTCCTCCTCTTTGCGATTTGTGAGGAATCATTCATGGCTGGAAGAGTTGCTTCCCATGCACGTTTCTCCCGAGCACGCTCAATCATCTCCACTTCAGCTAGTCCTGCTGGTAGACCCCGACCTTAGAGAGACAAGAAGCAGTAGCTCTTTAGAACAATGGTGAATCCAGCATATGACAACCACCAAAAAGTATCAGAGGTCAGGACGGCAACAAATCCATATGTCAAACACAAACACAGCTTTTGATAGCCGAAAGTTAATACTTCTAAGGCCAGTAAAATTCTACAGTATGTGGAATGGTAGGATCCAGAATCCTGCAGCTGCTATAGCTTAGCTAATGTTAACACTAGCACTCATTTCTCTACTGCAGGCTGCGAAGAAGGAAAATCTTACCCAAGAACACCCTTCTGAGAATGAGCACTTTCTTTGGTATGTCCAGTGTCCATCATTATTGCAGGTGGGACACTGGGAGATGTGGATCACAGGTATAATCTGGGGCAACTGTGTTCATACTGGTTTTTTTACGAATGTCTAACTCAGAATAGCTGAAGAACAGTAGGAAAAGGGAAAAACTGCTCCTAGTTCATGTTGGTAAAACATACGATCTTTTTATATTTAATGATCTCAAACTCTTTATGAAATGTCCTAGAGCAGTGTTCTCAAGCAGGAAACTATCATACTTATTTTAGAAATAGGTTAAATAATGTGCCTCAAAGGAAGACAAGGGGTTGCCAAGGCTGGCAATAGACTTGAAACCTGACATTGAATTAAAAAGGAACCTTCCGCTGAAGAGATGACATGGTTTTTATAATGTCTCTTGATTTCACATCTCACCCCAAGTAAGTGTAGCAAGTGTCAGAAGTTCAGGGACTGAGCCACTGGGAACTAGATATTCAGGGGAATAGGGATCCGTCTGGGCTTCACCATCTCTGTAATCTGTTTGGGTGCCCACAGTTCGTAACTTGGGACCAAAGACATCATCATCTCCTGTAGCCAAATGGATGTCAGGTTCTGTCCTAAAAAGAGATGCAAGATGAAATAACATCTCCCACATTAATAAAAAAACCACAACAGAAACACAACATTAAGTTAAAGACAGGCTATCCAAATGTATTTTATCTTGACGTTGCTCCTACTAATGTTAACTCCATTATCTTCTGCAAAAGCAGACTGAGGATACAGAACCTCTGAAACACCCCTCCTTAGGTAAACAATCCAGACATTTAGCTGGTTTCAGTTCTCACAAGTTATTACATGCAAATCTTCCCTATGTATGTATTCTAAAGATTTGCTTTTAATGGGCATAAGAACTAATACTTGAGTGTAAAATTAAGTAGGACTGCTTCAGTTTAGTTTACATGTTTCTCTTTGTTTCCAACAATTCCACAATATTCAATTCTGATGGAAGTACATGCAACTTTCATTGACTCTACAAGAAACTGAAAATTATTTCCCCTTAAAATTTTGATCCTCACTGAAGAGGGTATTAGAGTCCTTCACGGATAATCTATAACACTGAACAGTATTGCAGCTAGCGCAGAGACAGTAATAAACTAGCAAGAGATTTTCCAGGCTGTACTGGAAAATCTTCTTTGCGTCGGTATCTTTCCTAGGATTCGGAAACACTAGGCTTTTTGTTTCAGGCCTCATAATCAAAACACATGTCCTTTACCCACAGAGCACTATACTTACATACTGCAAGCAAATTCTGAAACAGGCAGTCACCTGTTTGTCAGGAATTCTCAGCAGTTAACAAATCCTTACCTCTTTGCAAATTTTCTCTATTGGGTCATTATGAAAAATACAGTCACCAGCTAAATAGTTTCCCAGGCTTTTTCTGGCAGGATGTGACCCACTACAACAGTAATCTTCCAGAACTCACTACTTACTTTGCCATTGCATACGCAACGTTCAGTGGAAGCAGCTTAGTACAAGGGATGAGTGGTCTGAAAAGAGAGAATGCAGATGTAAGACAACAATGAGTGTAAAATATCATTACGGTTTAGTAAAACTGCAGTTCACTAATTTCAGTGGAATTACACTGATTTTCCACAACTCAGGTTCTGTAGTAGAATGTTCAAGAACTGTGCCTGAATATGGAGTAATTCTTTCAGAGCAAAGGAGTGGTGGAGGACTAGTAGAGTTGTGGGCTATTCTTCTGTCAAAGCAGAAAGGGGGATGGCAAAACAAGACAATAATTAAAGCAAGGGAGTTTACTTTTTGCACTTCAAGCTTTTGAGAGAGATTTTAAAAAACAACTTCTTGAAATCCTGCCATGAACTGCTATAATCACTGGTATAACAAGGTAAGTTGGTTTGGACTTATCTAATTCTTTTCCTTTTCCCCCCAGCATTTTATGAAGTATATGACAGTGACATGGGCTCAACAATATATGAATACTTCTTTCTTAGGCATTTTTATAGTTTACACATTGCAGTTTACCTTAGTCTTTGAGAGACTTTTATGCTTATTTTAAACTTGCCAAGATAATATCATCATTGCCTTTTCTTTTTTTGTTGTTAAAGAAGCCATAAATAACTTCAATATATTAAACTTGGCAATTTGTTTATGCGTAAAGTATGTTAGCTGTTCGTTCAAATCTTGAGTCCATTCCTGACCTTCAGTGTCATTCTGGAAGGAGCAGAGCAGTCCTGCAGCAGAGGATGTTGACTAGACGTTAAAGACTTCCTTTCCTCCCTTTCTGCTCCTGGCAGAAACGGGAGTTAAGTTTTTTTCTTAAAAAGACACCTTTTCAGGAGCCTGGAGAACCACAATGGCTTTGTGAGCATCTTCTTCCTTTGTGTAGGAAGACCTACAGCCCAAAGCTTTCTACAAATAATTATTAAGTACAGAATGTCTGGTACGTTTGCTTATACAGTAACTCATTACTTGAAAATTCTGGCTTACTGTGAATTTTAAAAAACATTGTGATTTGAGATTTAGTTACTATTGTGTTTTTCTGTATCAGTGATCAAAGAACTGAGAGGAAGGACAGAAAAAAATAAGGCTCTGGCATTTATTGATGTGCTCTTTAAATGACACAAAATCAAACTGATGAATTCTGTTACAAGCAGTTCATTCCTTACTGTGCAAAATATTTGTAGCGATTCCTTCCGCTGACTTCAGGATCTTCATACACAATTTGAGGTATGTGAAGAGGAGATTTGGGTCTAAATGCCAAAACACAGGATATAATTTAAGAATTGCATTCAGCGTAGTTTGCATTCATCTCTTTTTCTTTACCCTTTTTTGTTTTTGAGTATCTCCATCTACTTTTCTGGCTGCATAATCAAACATGCACACAACAAATTCCAAAAACCCCCATCCTTACAGGAGGAATTATATGCTGCTTTTTTCACACTCACATATATAGCACAACAGTTTGACCCTTCATGTGTATTTCCCACTACATGAGGGAAAGAAATGTTCATTTGCCACCTTTAAAGAAACTTTATTGTGTGCTTATCACAAAAAGGATTGGCTACTTGTAAGTGCTTGACCTGGTAAAGTAAACTACTTTTAGTGAGACTGGGCAGACAAGGCTTATTATCTTAAGAGTGAAAAACTTCCCATGATAGAAAATATGTGCAAAGGAGTAAAATTACCCTGGGAACAACTTTCTAACTTTCAAAATTAGCTAAAGATATTTTAAGCAAATGTTAAAACTTTTAGAATAGGCCATTTCAAATTGAATTATCCAATAAAGGGGAAAAATTAGGATGAGGATGTGACCATTTCAAAACCTGTGCTGAAAAAAATTTACAAGGACAGTCTTCACATTTTAACCATTTTGAATTTAAAGTAGACAGTCGTTGAAAACTTTCACTATGGCATCTTGGAGGGTTTTCTTTATTTTAGAGTTTTGGAAGACCATGAGATGGACCTGATCAAGGTAGTCAGTGAGATAATTATTAGAATTGAGTCCTTTGAAAGTTACACATCATGACTGCTACTTGATTTCACAACCACATTATATTCCAGCCTTACTCCGCTCAACCTGCCAGGTAGTTAAAGACAGAAGATCTTTTTCATTTTTCTCCCCCAAAAAAGCCTATATCATGTCATTAAGGTAAGTAATTTCCTTAAGCTTGAGACATATGGCAAGTCCTGAAAGTCGTATTTTTCACGAGACCATTTTTGGCAACTTCTAAAAATTCTGACCTCGTATGTATGGGATTGGGATGCTCGTGTTGGTTGTGGCTGCCTAATTTTAAATACAGAAACAAAATTAACAATACATAACATTAAACAGAGGATTGCATGCTGAGATCAGTTGTCTTCAAAGACCTTCTCTAAGTCCTGTGAGCTGTGCTGTGGAACTCAGGGAGCCACAGTATGCCCAAAACAGCAAAGCCTACGGAGAGATGCTTCATTAACCTCCCATGACCTACCATTTACTGCCAAGGTAAGTTTAAAGTCATCTCTTCCCAGTGCTTTCTGTCCTATCACATAACAAAAGAGGGGAATGTTTCCAGATGCAGTTTGGTAACCTGAGAGATACTTGCTCAGCAATAATCAGCCTATTATTGTGAAGTTGTGTTTGTAATTCAAGTGAGTTACTTGAGCTGATGGCTAGTTCCAGTAGATGACTCTTTACACATCACACTGTTGCGCTTTCCAGACGGATTTGTGTTTCATTCAGCACAGGTGGGCACTTATTCTTATGATCTAACTTTATTAGCATAAGCTGTTCATCCTATTATGGTACAGTTATAGGCACAATGGGAACCCACTGAAATAGCCCCTTTTATTCCACAGATCCAGCCTCTTGCACGTCCTTGACTTACATTCGCTGAATTTGCTAAAATAAATGAGCATTTTTTTCTGTGTAACCTTGCAGAGGCAATGCAACTACCAAGAAGACAGCTGGGAAATATTCTGTCTTTTATATCAGCAACACTGTCAATCAGTGCAGGTTGAAACAGAGCAGATGCATTTCTCATTTTTTGCTAATGACAAGACATTTTGCATATACGTGTTGTTGAAATGTAAATAGATTTTAAGGCAGCGCAGGCATCAAGTTCTTGTTACAGAGTGACAGGCAAGATACCAAATCACGGAATGGTTTGGGTTGGAAGGGACCTTACAGATCATCTAGTTCCAAAACCCCTGACAAGGGTAGGGACACCTCTCACTAGAATAGGTGGCCCAGAGCCCCATCTAACCTGGCCTTGAATACTTTCAGGGAAGGGGCATCTACAACCTGTTCCAGTGCCTGACCACCCTCATAGTGAGGAATTTCTTCCTTACATATAAGCTTATATACCCTCTTTTAGCTTGAAATCATTCCCCTTGTCCTATCACCAGAGTGCCTTGTAAAATATCCCTCTCCACCTTCCCTGTAGGTCCCCTTCAGGTACTGGAAGGCTGCTATAAGGTCCCCCACCAGAGCTTTCTCCTCTCCAATCTGAATAGCCTCAACTCAGTCAGCCTGTCTTCACAGCTCCAGCACCTCTGATCACTGTCATGGCCCTCCTCCTCTGGACTCACTCTAACAGTTCCATGTCCTTCTCGTATTGCGGATTCCAGAACTGGAGGCAGTACTCCAGATAGGAGTACTGTAAGAAACTACTATAGTTTTCATATGCTGGGGGCAGTTTGAAATGCTGGAAATAATAATAAGTAAAAAAAAAAAAAGTCTCAAAAATTCTTATTTTGGTATGGAAATGATAAGAATAGGCTTTTGAAACTGAAGAAAACCAGATGTGAAATCTGCTATATCACTCTTAAACATCTTTACTGTCTGCCATGTGGTACAATTCAGTTATTAGCAACCACCCAGTGCATATAATCTGAAAATCCGTGGTCTAAGGTTAGCTTGTTAGTGCAGCAGAAACCTTTGAAAACAATTACCCAGGCTGATGTCTGCAGTCTGAAACACAGCTACAAGGGGACTAAAGAAAACCACATGGTGTGGCAAAACACATAGAAGTTTTTTCAAACCAGAGGCCCAAATCTTGATGCCAGGAGAAAGTTCAACTAAAAAACACCTGCACTTAAAATGTGGTTCTCTGGTTCAGGCCCCTTGAATAAGCAACAAAAGCAATCTAACCAGCTGCAACTGCAGGGGACTGAAAGGGAATAGCTCTTGCTGAAGTAACACACATGAGGCACCGAAGTCTTCATCCCTTATCTGATCTATAAGAGAATGAAGCAACTCTCTTCTCTTCCCCAGCAACCCCTGCAAAGCAGACAGCATAGGGATGAAGGAAGGAATGCGCTACATCCACCCTGTAAGAAACAGATGGGCTACCATACTCCACAACAGCTGCAATACCTTAATTTCAAGGGAAATGTAAGTAGGTGCAAATTGCAGTCATCTCCACTTCAGTGTGCATGGGTTTTTTGTTGGTTTAGTTTGTATGTTTGTTTTAAATTATCCAATCATAGAATACTTACACAGCAAGCTGCTGAATAGCCTCCAGGCGCTGCTGAGCCCTCCCTCTCCATCTTCCGACAATAAATGGAGCCATTGGATATTTGCCCTCCAAGCACAGACTGTAGCCTGGGAGATGGATCAAGCTGCTAAACATACTTCTGAACATTGGTGCTTTTACCTAATGTTTATGTGGACACAGAGAAGAGAGGCCGTTATTTAGCCATTTCAAATAGCACTAAAGAGATCAGAATTTCAGCTTGCTGTGATTTACAGGTCTGCACATTTGGAATGGGGAAAGAAGGTGGCATAGACATGCTAATGATGTCGGCTGGCTAGATGGTACTTCTCAAGATGTGGCGCATACCAGACTAGCAGCAGATGCACAGATATGCCTTCTGACTGTTTAGACATTGGTGTCTAAACTTATATATAAATCGAAGGGTCTAACGGTTCCTTACATAAAGGAGTTAGTGTATGGCAACTGTAATTGTGCAGCAATGCGAACTGCTAGTACATTACCCCATGTAACTCCTGTTTCATGTGCTCTAGAAATGAAGTAATATGTTCCAGTTATAGAGTTGAGTTACATTATTTTATACTGCAGTGATTTTAGCTTGTGTTAAAAATATCTGTATGGGAGTTAGCACGCAAAAACGATCACATAAAAAATTCAAACCCGTCCTTCTATGAACTAATTTCCCTGGGTAGATACGCCTTAAATCTCTAAATTTATGATTGCCAATAAGTCTTTGCAATCGTGACTCAAGTAATGTAGCTACATTGGCTTGAACTTCTGCAAAGGCTAAAATCAGATTGGAATTGTGAATTACCCCTTTCACTTCAGCAGGTGCTAACCCAGATGCTTATGGGGAAGTGGTGGTATTTAAGTGACACTAGCAGTTTCAGAGTGATGAAGATCTAGGTACCCTACTATGAGTAGCTGTTTGCTATGCATTAGATTGCATTTTTGTTTCATTTAACTTCAAATGGAAATTCAGCTTCCTAGAGTTGGGAACAACCTATAAACTAACATTATCACAACCCTGTTCCACTCTGTTTTGTGATGGTAGGGATTAAAAATTGAAAGCTGTATTGTTTTGAATTGCACATTACACACTTGCTGGGTCATCTGCTTAAAACATGTTTGGTGCAAGTCAAAGTCTTTCGGCGTACCCATTCACAACCTTGCACCTATGACACGACAACACTGGTGACAGTATGCCTGCTTGCTTTGTCTGGCCTCAGCTGTTAACATAGCTGTAATGCTGCAAGCATCTCCGTGATGAAAGGCAACATTCCTAGCTCCATGTGTATGTTGCTCTATACAGAGGCAGACAAACGCACTTTTTTTTCCTTCCACGTGTAAGAAAGAGTCTGGGCTAATGGGGTAAGAGACACACAAACATTCTTCACAAAAATGTTTCTTGATTCCTGTTCCTGGAAACTTGTTCAAAGAATTTTCTCCTGTTTATACAGCAATGGAGTTCCAGAGTTCAGAATATCTGCCTTGCAGGCTCAGTCAAGTGCACAGCTTTGTTTAAAATCCAATTCATTGTGCAGTCTGTATAAGCAGCCTTGTCTACTCATCAATCAGTGCTGTCCAGAGGTGTGACTGCAACTCCTACAGACATGCCCTAGCTAGGGTGAATATTCATGCCAGGGGAGCAAATGCAGTAGGGAGCCAAACACGGGCTAACTAGATAAGGGCTTTGCTAGAAAGTTAAATTGCACTAACCTAGCATGAAAAATCAGGATGTTTTGCTATCTAGTTCATTTTAAACTAAGTATGCTACCTTGAGCTGTAGCATAAGACTATCCCAAGGTAAGTGAGGAGGTGCCACGTTGACATACATTTTAACAGCTCTGCTTGAACAACAGCCTAACAACTGTCTGGTTCTTTTATTAGGTGTTAGTAACACACACAAGCTATTGTTAACAGCACTTGGAGATATTCTATTAAAAATAGTGGCATACAGATTAGGCAATTACTCAGAACATGAAACTGGGCATTTCTAGGCTGCTGCTACAAAATCACCCTAGGCCAGCAATCACTGTCACTCGTCTGTTAAGTCTTGTAGATAAAAATGCTTCCTTTGCTTTGCATGTTGCTGTTTGAAGAGTGCAGCTCAGAACTGAGACAGTTTCTATCCATGCCTATGCGTACGCACAGAAATGTAAGGTGCATGTGAGCTATCACCTACCACTTTATCACTGGCATGTTGAACATGGACATTTGACTTTGAATGGTCCTTCTTGGATAAAGTGTACAGACGGTCTGGAAGATAAGTGAACAGATGGAACTAGTTACATATGTGAGGAATCAACATGAATTGTCAGGCTCTGTTTCCGTCTTTTTATGTCTGTTCACAAGCCAGTATGAAGCAAACTAGGAGAGAACAAAATCATGTCTTCATACCAAAACATTTCCACCATCACACGAAAGAGCCCCCTTAGAGCCAAAATACTACTGGTTCCATGCAACATGCACAGAACCAGAGAAAAGTCTACTTTCTTCAGAAGTGCTGTCAGATGAAACATGAAACAAAGAAAACGTGGTGCAATGGCAATCAGTGGAAATATACTGTGCATAGCGCTTTCTCCGGGGGATATAGTGCTGGCTTTCCTCCAGCTTGCTAGTGGTTCTGTAGTCATGGAATCACAGGCTGGGGAGGAGTTGGAAGGCACCTCTGAAGATCATCTAGCCTAACCCCCCTGCTAGAGCAGATTCACCGACAGAAGATCACATCCAGGTGGGTTCTGAGGAGCTTCCACAACCTTCTCGCTGCCGGTAACTCCGTTACTGCTGCTAGCCCTAACGCTTTGCCACAGTGTGGCAGTTCCCTGCTCCTGGGTCAGACCCATCGTCCTGCTCCAGCCTTCCCTGCCCAGCTACTTATCGCTTCTTCAGTGCTGGCCCCTGGGCCGGCTCTGGCCGTGTCCCGGCAGAGGGGTCCCGGGGCCAGGCCTATGTTCAGCCGCTTCCCGGCCCGCACACCGCCCCCGCCCCGCACAGACTGCCCGCATCGTGCCCGGCCAGCACCGCTAGACACCGCCTCCCTCCCCGCAGAGGGGCCTGGAGCGCCGGGGCTGCAGCAGGAAGGATGCTGCCCCTCTTGGTACCGTGGGCGCAGGCGAAGGTCCGGCCAGGAGCCATGTGCCCGTCCCCAAGGAGCGGGTCCCGCACCGCGCCAGCAACCGGCTGGATCATGGCGTCTCCGGCTGCCGTTCCCATGGCGACCGCTGGCGGGCGGGGCCGGGGTGTCCAGGGCCCTGAGGTGGGGCGTCAGTGCGGGGCGAGAAGGGACCCCCCGGGACAGCGGCGGAAGAGGTGTTGGCGTGGAAGAGGGCAGGTGGGTCTCTCATAGATCCCCACCGCTGCCTCTGGGCCCTGTTGTGTGTGGTCAGCCATGAGCCCTGCCCTGCTCCCGCGGGCGTGAGGAGGCTGGTGTGGCGTTTGAGGGGAAAGAAGAATGGCGGGCTGCGAGTTGGGCAGGGCCTAGGTAGAGGGTAGACTTAGAAGGAACTAGACTTAGATGAAACGTTAGGAGGAAACTCTTCAGTATGAGAGTGATGAGGCACTGGAACAGTTGAAGCTGTGGTTGCCCCATCTCTGGCAGTGTTCAGTGTCAGGTTGGATGGGGCTCAGAGTAAACTGGTCTAGTGGAAGTGGTCCTTGTCCATGGTGATGACCCTCAAAATCCAAAGGTTTGATGAAGCGAAAGGAGAGGGCAGGAGCATTTCTCCTATGAAGACAGCCTGAGGGCATTAGGGAGTTGTTCAGCCTGGAACAGGGAAGGTTCCTGGGGAACCTTATAGCTGCCTCAAGCGAGCAGCCTGAAAGGAGCCTACAGGAAAGGTGGAGAGGGCCTTTTTACAAGAGACTCTAGGGATATGGGGGGAATGGTTTCAAACTAAAAAAAGGTAGATTTAGATTAGATGTAAAGAAGAAATTCCTCACTATGAGGGTGGTGAGGCACTGGAACAGGTTGCCCAGAGAAGTTGTCCGCGCCCCTTCCCTGAAAGTATTCAAGGCCAGGTTGGATGGGACTGTGGGCAACCTATTCTGGTGAGATGTCTAGATGATCTCTGAGGTCCCTTCCAACCTAAACCATTCTATGATTCTGTGAAAAGGAGTCAGCAAAACACAGGTAACTATAAAAAGGTGATAAACTCTTATGAAACAAGATGAGGCAATTGTAAACCTGCATCAAAATTACCAGCAACTCTGGCAATTTTCAATAACTAGCAGGTTTAATAAATGTGCTCAAACTTTGTGTGAACTTTACTCGTTATAAACTCATTAGCATCTAACTGACATACTTCCCTAGGGTATCCACTTCTCAGAGGACACACAACTACCAGTCATTCACTTTTTTATTCTTTTTTATTCTTCACTGTTTTCTTAAAGTGAGAAACATTTTAGCCAATTATAATGTAGAATAACTATAAATATGCATTAGATAGGTGACATGATTTGTGAATGTATGCATAAATATTCTGGTACTTCTGTGTTTCAGTGCATGACTTGGTAAAACTTTGCTCTTTGTGCCCATATATGTGAATATGTTACAAATGAAAATACCTTGACTCTGTTTATTGGTGTCTCAGACACCAGGTAAATGACCCCTCTTTTGGGACAGAAGTGGCGGGGGGGTTGGAACTATATGATTTTTAAGGTCTCTTCCAATGCAAACCATTCTGTGGTTGTATGATTTTTATTTTCCAGAAGTCTGGCTCAAGTTGTTCTTTGTGATATTTTCCAGTTTCTGTGAACCCTCACTTATTGCTTAAGAAAACTAGTTTAGCGATTACACTCAGGGACTGTATTAATGGCTGGATATTCTTCATAGAATGGTTTATAATTCTATGAATAAGAATATTCAACCTTGAATCTGAGGCTGACTTTGTTACTGCTTAGGACTTGTGCAGCCATAAAGTGGTGGAAATATGCTTGATTTCTACCACCCAGGGAGGCTGCAGGTACTTTTGCATTTGTAAAGTATCAGAAGAGGCCTGGCACAAAGCATTAAAAATAAATATTATGCTTTGCAAAATTTTGTTGTTTTGGCAAGGAGGTGCCCCTCACCACTTACAGGGAAGAGAGTTGGAAGCTTCTTCAACCTGTTAAAGAGGAAGGACTAATGCTTTTGTCAACTCAAGGAGATTTGGAGGCAATGCTGCCAAGACTTTTGGAATAGGACAAAAAAAAGCAGTACAACTGCAAATGGGCCTCTGCCTATGCTTGTGAAGCAGGTCCCTCATGTTATTACTTTGTGTATAAATCTCTATATGCCAAATAATTATTCACAGCCTGCCATGGCTGATTTAACATGCTCTCCTCTCAGTGTTTCATTGCAGGAAAGCAAAGTTAGGACTGTGGTTCCAGATTCCTTGGTTGTGCCATTCTTGCATAGCTTTGAATGCTGGTTTACTTTCTTAAAAGCCCATCAATTGCTTGAAGCAACAACTTCTTTCTTGATCAATAGCAACAACTATTTATCAAAATATGTCAATGGAAGATCTGCCTGTGGACCTGAACTAAAAAATGCTGTCACAGCTTTGTTGCTGGCTAACGTCTGTAGGATGCTTAGTTCTGTGAGATACCCAGCAGTCTGTAAAGGCCCTTCTTTCACTGAAGAGTTTTACAATCCAATACCTTATGATTATTGGCAGGGGCAGCAGAAGTCACTTTTTAATAGAATTGTCTAGCATTTCTCATGATCAAATTCAGTTTTACTTTTTTTTTTGTTATCTTGTTTCATTAGAACTCCATGATTTCCATGCTGAAATTTTCCATGCTGATCATCTGCCTTGAGGTAATAAGGCATGTGTAACTGTACTTTGGCCAAACAATGACTGTGGGCTCCACCTTCTCATGTTTTTCCACTTTAAGGTCTTCAGAGATGACTGGATAGAGGTGGCTTGGACTTTTATTTTTCTGATGAGGAAAAGAACCAGATGGAAACCAGGTAGAGAAGGAACCGATTACATGGGTTCTTGACAGAGTACAACAAAATGCCAGAACAGATGAATTCTTAGTGTGGAAGAACAAAACGTATAATTCCACTATTAAGTTTAACTGCATTAAATTTGACTATAAAGTGTTGCCACCTTCTTCCTGCCACTGCCCTACATCTGTTGTTGGCAGATGAAAAACTATGTAGTTTAGGAACTAATGTGGCTGAAAACTAACCTGTCAAAACCCAAAAGCTTCTGGTTACTGCATAGCTGCCTGGAGACTAGTACTCTCTCATGAGAGGTGACAGGTGAGATAAAATGTCAAGATTCAGATTAGTGGAGCTTGCTTAGATTAGATTAGGTGGTGTGTGTGCATGCGAAACACCTATTTTTAACAACAATTCTGGCAAATTTCCATGAACTACAGATGTGGACAGTGAACTGCCTTACAGTTGTTGAAAGAGTATTACCATCTTGAATGTTCTTTGCCTGAAGTCTCCATATTCCTGTTGACCAGCAGATGCACTAAAACCTGTCCAGGGCCCCTGCCCCACTGATGTCTACTGTGGAAACGACTGCAGTGGTGGTACTGACTCATGGTGGGGGTTTTTTGTTTGGTTTTTTTTTTAATGCAGATCACCCATTTCCAAATAAAAAGTATCCCAAAACATGAAAGGCTTTGAGAAAATGCTTGTTCCCAGGCAGTAAACCCTGGCAACTTCATCTATGACCAGCTTTTTAGAAAAGAGACTAACCTTAAGCGTCAGGTTGGCCTGTCTATGTCAAGGACACATCCTATCACAGTGAGAGTGAGCTGAAGGCAACTAAATGTCAAGCAATCAAAAAGATTGTTTCTTAGCTGCAGTTTTCAAAGAATCTGACTGATTTCCTCCTCAGACCTTTGGGACATACCTCGACTTTTTGGAGTGGTTTGGTTTTGTTTGGTTTTTTTTCCTCTGGTTGTGCGGAGGTTTTTGTGCGTTTTGGTTTTTGTTTTTCGTTTTTACTTTCAGTAATAGCTTTTCCAGAAAATGATTGTTTTTGAGTTACTGTGCAGTGTCTGAGTGGAGTAACTCTGTGCCGGTGCTTAGCATGTTGCAAAATTGCAGTCAAATGCACTAGTTTAGCTGCCCATCAAAGAGGCTGAGCTAAATGCATTTTACCTCACATTAACCTTGAGAAAAGACAGTGTAATTTGCTGCAGGATGAATTACTGCTACTCTGTTGATGGACTTGTTATGCTGTAGTGACTTGCTGATGTATTTGAGCTGTAAGATTAGACAAAGACAAGTGGGAAACTTAGACAAGGATAGGTAAGATTAGGCATTAGCTGAGAGCAGAACAGTAAGATTGATCAGACATGAAAGTATGATTTCAAAGGAGGAACTTGTCTGGCTGAACAAAGCAAAATGAGTAAGGAGAGTTTGATGGTCGAAAACCCAGATGGAGGGATAGGATAAGCAGCCAGTAGAGCAGAACTGAAGTGGTCTGGACAAGAAAATGGGAGACCTATATGAGAAGCTGAAAAAGTGGGGAAGGCTGTGAAAAAACAGGGCTGAGCAGGAAAAGGCGAAGTTTAGCTAAACAGATGAGCTTCTCTTTCGTCTTCCTCCTGTCCTCCTGAAGTGCTAAGAACTGAGGTTGACACATGGATGATACCTTTTCCCTGTGAGAGACTGCCAACGTCCAGGTTCTCATTGAGGAAAATTCTCCATGGCTGCCTTCCCAGAGACAGGCAACTGTGAGAGAGAATCTGGATTAAATGGCAACAGGTGCTTTGCTTCAGGGAGGAAATTGTTGAAGCAGCAACACAATATAAGAGACATGCTGCATGCAGAGACCCCCCCTGAGAGGGAGATAAGGCTATCTCAGAAGGAGAAAGAGCTATGGTACACATTGCAACAGGTTTTTTTTCCTCTCTGCGGGAAGACTGCTGCCAATAATGGACTTTATGTGGTAGGTTCTGAGTTTAATAAATAGTCAATATGGATGGGTTTTTCTTGTATTATGTATTTTCTCATTACCTCTGGGATTTCTTTCTGGTCTGAGGTAGTCTGCCTTGTCTCTATGATCATGAGTTCTGTAATAAGTTATCGAAACTTATCACTGTAATATTTTAAGTCTAATAGTGAACTGTGGTTTCTGCTTATGGCCATGCTCCTTGGGCTGTGTTATAGCCTTGTCAAAATACCTCCAAAGCCAGGAAGGGAACTCATTTTCTTGAATGTTGACTTTTTGCCTGCAATCCAAGAGGACCTGTGAAACCCACAGCAAGATGTCATCTGTCTGGCTTTAAGCTTAGTTTTGTAGAGAGCTCTTTTCTGTTCTGTCATCTATCAGTTGTGGTGCTAGGTGCATGTGATGCTTGGTGGTTTACTATTTATTTTTTAAAAAAACTAAATTGCAAGCAACAAAGTGGTAGTGTTAAAAACAAGTCAAAGTTTTGATGGCAGGAAATTACGAAATTGATCTATTTTAAATTAGCTGGCGTGCCATTCCCATTTTTGCCACAGGATGTCACAATTTGTCCACATTCGGTTCATCCCTGTCTCCAACCTTGATGGCACTAGCTCAGCACTTCCAGTACATGTGAAATTATATATATTTTTATATATTTATACTCATATAAAGTTAATTTGGCCTTTGGACCCATCCAAGATAAGTCTGAATTTCCACTCCCTGTCTGATCTCCACATGGTGTACTCACTTGTAACTTGTGACATCTTTTGTAAAAATGGCCTTAGAGGACTGAGTGTGCTAAATGCAGCTTTACCAAGGTGGAATCTTCAGCTTCTTTGCATTGTTTTCACAAAGACCTGTGTTAAGAAGCTACTGAATGAGGAAAAGCAGATTAAAGTCTTTATAGGGGACTTGTTCTGTATTGGTTTTTTGTAGCATGTCTGTGGGCACATTTCCTGTACTCAAAGCAGTCTACAGGTGAGAATAGCCAAAAAAGTCAAAGTTCACAGACCATTAAATATTAGCACTTTGTGATCACAGTTAAAGGATTCACTTTGAAGCTTGCTGAAAGATTTCTGTAATGGTTTTGATTAGCACATAAATAAAAATGGAAGCTGGAATTTAGGACATTTTCATCCCATGCTTTGGACAACTCCAGCTTGTGACAAAACCCCAAGTTTGCCAACACATCACACATCCTCTGAAGGACCTTGATACTTAATTTCACTTTGACTGGATGACTTTTAGGTGAGATTCTTAACAGACATTTGCATGATTTTCTGGGATGAAGTCAGGGATGTTTTCTTACCTCAGTGAGAAAAAGGATCTTGGATTAAGTTCCTTAGGGGATGAGTGAATTCCTAGTGTTCTCACTGTTCTGATGCAATACTCAGAGGAATAAATGGTAATGCCAACATGTCACCTTGCAGCTTTCAAGTTCCAGTGCGTTGACATTAATTTAAAAGTTGAAACCTTAGAGTTGTTCTTTTTTGCTGCTCCAAAATAGACCACAAAAGGTAAGAGAACAGCTAGAGGAACAATTTGGTGGCAAGGGAATATTCAATTGACTTAACAGGTAGAATTTCATCCCATATATCTGGCTTAGAAGTTGGAAAAGGCTGTATCTTCAAAGAAATTCAATTGCTGCTTGCTTCTGGAGCCCCAGTGATAAATGTAGTTATAACTGGGTTGTGATCAGATTCCATAGGCATGAGTGTTAGGCTCCAGCCTATTAAAAAATAAATAAATGAAAAATTGTATTTGCTGATAGTTGCCTGTTGAGCTGGGAGAAGAGAGAAAGCCTACTGACTTAGAAACATGAGTCCCAGAACAGAGAGTGAGGGAAGGCATGCAAGAGGCAGCTATAACAGAAGGAGCTTGAGGAAGGATGGGAGATGTTTCAGGGAGCAGAAGGTATTCCAAACACCACTGGCTTCTTGCTCTGGTGGTACCTATTGCTGTCAACTCAGTGCTAAGCTGAGAGAGGACAGTTCTTTCTTTAAAAAGGCAATCCTGAAAACCATTTTGAGTCTGCTACTAGTCTGGATGAGATGTGAATTTCTTCAATTTACTCAGTCAAGCCTGCTAAGAGACCCTAACGCTTGACTTGTGGTGCCTATTCAGCATGCCGGGATGCAGGGAAGGTGCTGTCACCAACAACTGGCTTGGCCTGCAAACAGTCTTACTTCTGGATTCTGCTCTCCCTAGACTATGCAGGGGGTCTGGCATGACTGAGAAGGGCAGTGATTCCCTAAAACTGTCAAGAGCTGTAGAGAGAAGGCTTTCTCCTTGAGCCAAGGAGATCTCTATACCTAGAAGTTCAGGAGTTGGGTAGTTAGGTTTTTACTGGCTGCTTGATGGATGGTTTGTGGAAAGCTCATGGTAGCACAGGGCAGCTTAACACTTCAGCAGGCAGGAAGACATGTAGTATAGATTTATCTGATGTGTCAAAAACTATGAAATGGAGTACCTTGCTGACCCCCACAGCATTTCTGCTCTCCTTCCTCTTTCTCTTTTGTTTGCCAAGGTGCCTGGTCAAGTTTGGCTTCAAAGTAGTTGGAAAAGTTTTCCAGGGAGTAAATGTTTGTGCTTGCCTGATCTGAAGGGAGCATCAGGGGCTCTTGATTTGCTGTGACTGTTTTAGCTACTCTCTTAATGGAAATTAAATACCTGGATAGGAGTGCTACAGGGACTAATATTTGCTTGTTATAATACAGTGTGACTCTTCCATACACTACACTCTTATTTCCTCTTAAACAATTAATGTAACATGATCTTAATCCTGTCTATTAAACCTTTCAAAAGATATTTACCCATCATCCTTTAATTGCGATCCACTGGATGGAGCTCAGCTAATGGCTAGTGCACACATCAAAGGGCTCAGGGCAGTCTATCAGAACTAAGGGGGTGACAAGACACTTGGACCATGGGAATAAAAAAGATGAAATTGAAAAAAGCTAGAATAGGGGGCTGAACATCACTCTTCCAAGGACTGGGGCAGAATGTGTAAGTACCACTTCCCTTGTGTAAGAAAACAAAGCCTGCGCTCTCTTCAGTATTAAAAATTCCCCTGTCTTTCCTCTCTGTCCTTTGCCTGCACCCACATAGTCCTTCCCAGTCTCAAATGGTGGAGATTGAACAAGACTACAGTGAAGGATCTAAAGCATATCACTGGTGTGTTGACATGATAGATACTTGCCTATCTGGAAACATCCTCTCTTTGACCCTGCATAAATCTCTGAATGGACTTGTAGGAGAAACAGACCTGAAAGCAAGCATTGTATGCTTAAATAAGGAATCAGAGTAGTGGAAATTAATGATACACCAGTCCAGAAGACAGGATGTGTGAAACTTACTGTTTGTTATACAGAGTAAGGACCAACCCAAGACACTCAGTACTTACAGAAGATACTGCATAGTATACTGTACAGCATATTGAAAACCAGAACAAAATAGTCAGCATGTGGGCTTAAGCTGAAGGTTTGGATGACATTTCCTGCCGTGAAGATGACTAGTGCTCCCATTTCACTTTTTCAAATGTAATTATACTCCAGCTATATAAAGTATTTAGAAAGGTGTCAATGTAAATAAGCTCTCTTGAGAATCTCTCCACTTGCATATGGAGATGCGTCTTAAAATCTTGTCTTTAAGCACCTGGTAGTGAAGTCTAATTGATTTCTGATGAGAGTAAAGATTTTATAGGTGATCTTGAGAAAGCGCCAATAATGCTTATTAGGTGTACTTAGAAATTCTTCTCCTGAGTTAATGAGAAGAAAAGCAAAAAACAAAGACTAAATTAATTAGGTGTTCGGAGTTGAAACCTGGTTTGACCACTGGTGTGAAAGAAATGGCTTAAGAGTGGCTCAATTTTCTACATTGTTTTGTAGCTTTGTAAGTGAAAGCTGTGGGGATTCTAAATGTGTTCAGAAGATGAGTAAGGCTGCAGGCTTTTTACAAGCAGTTGCAGCACTGTACAACATATGGCTTGATGCAATATTTAAAAGGAGTGAGATCTGGGATATGAATACATCAGGTATGCAGCTGCAGTCAGTGACATCTCAAGAATGGAATGACTTGTGTATTTGTAAATACTAATGATTCCTTCCAGGCTTCCAGTTAGCTCACAGTTTGTTGTGAATGTTAAACTATTTTCTATAGTGGACCTTCACATTTCATAAACCACGATAAAAAGGGACACGAGTAGATTCAAACAAGCCAGGTTTGCTGCCAACACAGACATTGAAATGTCATGCCACTAAGCAGAATAAAACTGTTGATAGAAGCGACACTTGGGGGGAAAAAAGCAACTGGAATGTGTGCAGTGGAAAAGAACTGGGCATACCATATTGCTGCTTCTCAGCAGATTGACAGCTTACCTCTGTTCATCAGAACTGCAGAGACACTGCCTGATTTGCAGCAGAGCTGATCAGGGTTAGAAGCTTATAGTATGGATTACTCTATGGAACTGCAGAGAGACATTTTTCTTCACTGCACAGGCATTGGACTGGAGTTCTGAATTAGATTTCCTGTAATGCTTAAGCATAGACCTTTAGGCATAATTTGATTTTTATGGGGCGACTAATCAGAGATGATCCATGCCTGCGTGTGGTACTATATATTAATAGAGGCTTAGCTGTCTGCTTGCTTGAGGTCACATTCTGATCAGTTCTGACAATTCATATAGGGATTATGCACAAGTTTGGAAGTCTTACACTTCTAAGTAATGAGAATTGAGAATGAAAGAGGTTTCCTGTTTAGAAGAACTACATAGGCAGCTGTCTTGTTTTACTTTGCAGTTAACCAGGTGTGTATATTTTAATGCACGAAGTATGGGCAACAAGCAGGAGGAACTTGAAGCTTTTGTATGCCAGGAAATGTATGACATAATTGCCATCACTGAAACGTGGTGGGATGAATCATATGACTGGAGTGTTGGATTGGATGGGTATACACTAT
>JAOXOE010000001.1:53178381-53217801 GCA_028565055.1 Phoeniculus purpureus
CCCCCAGGTCCCTTTCTCCTACACTGCTCTCCAACAGGTCAGTCCCCAACTTATACTGGTCCCTGGGGTTGTTCTTGTCCAGATGCAAGACTCTACACTTATCCTTGTTATATTTCATTAAATTTGTCTCTGCCTAGCTCTCCAGCCTGTCCAGGTCTCTCTGAATGGCAGCACAGTCTGCTGGGGTGTTGGTGACACCACCCAGCTCTGTGTCGTCAGCAAACTTGCTGACAGTGCACCCAAATCCCTCATCCAAGTCATTAATGAATAGATTGAATAGGACTGGTCCCTGTACCAACCCTTTGGGAACTCCGCTAGATACAGGCCTCCAGCTAGACTCTGTCCCATTGACCACTACACTCTGGCTTCTATCCTGCAGCCAGTTCACGATCCACCTCACTACCTGAACATCCAGTCCACACTGCCTCAATTTGGCTGCAAGGATGCTGTGTGACATTGTGTCAAATGCCTTACTGAAGTCAAGACAGACCACATCCACCGCTCTGCCATCATTTATCCACCTGGTTATGCCTTCATAAAAGGCTATGAGGTTGGTTAAGCATTACTTTCCCTTGGTGAAGCCTGGTCCCAGCATGGACCCCAGAATTTCTGGGATGCTGTGGGCCAAATCCTACAATGTCACAGACAGCACTTCTGGTTCTGAAATGAAAAGTGGCTGCCATCTTACAAACTACCATCCGCTTCCAGTCTCTGACACTGCAGATTTGGTAGAATTTCTGGAAAGAGATGATCTGTAGTAGTGCTAGCTTTAAGGACATTCAAAAAGACAGAAATGCCTTAACAGCAATCTTGGTTCGACTCTTTACTTCTTGAAGTGCTTGTTTGTCAATATGGAAGGACACTGTCTCTGTACAGCCTTCAGTGGTGACCTCCCAGGAGAGGATGACTCAGTCCTGTGGTAACAGCATCCCTGCATATACATTTCATGCCATAGTCCTGAAACACAGGGATTTACCGCTTCGGCCTGGAAAGAGACTGTCACATCATTTCTTGAGGTGATTTTAGCACATTGAACCACTGGCCTTCACCAAAAGATGGAGTTTGAAGCTTAGAGGTGATGCAATTAATGACCTGAGCATCTTTTCCATTGTACTAGACCAGAACAAAGGTCCTTCAATCCCAGCGTTCATTATCTCTTAGGTTGCACTGTTGAACTGGTAGTATTTGGTAGTTGCAGGTCTGAAACTCTGATCAAAAAGAGAAACTCTACCCTGAGCTTGGGCAGTTAATGTAAGAGGCAACAGAGCCCTGGCAATTGATCTTGCACAGGTGTTTGAAGTATTTTTTTTCTCTATCTTAAATGTTCACCAAAACCACTGAAAATTTCTTTTACAATCAAACACAATGTATGGTCTGTTGGACTTCTGAGAGCAGTGGCTGGTTGATGTTTCTCCAGACCAATATTAAACAAGTTTCTTTCTTTACAATGTTAAAGGCTCTTTCTGTGGCTCCCAGAACAGGCACTGCATGGAAAATATCAAAACACTGTCAGCTCTGTTTCACTACAGAGATTTTCCACAGCTAAATTTACATCCTATAATTAATATCAGAAGTCTAAGAAATCTGGAAAACCCCAGACTAGCCCAGACTGCTGCTTTCAACTGACATTCGCAGGGGGCTTACCCTATGTAACAGTATCAATTAATGTAAATGTATTTTTGAGGTTCAATGTAAAGTCTATCCATTTGAGTGTCCTTAACAGACAAGCACTCCTTTTTTTGGACAGCTTTTCTTTTAGTGGGCTGAAATGGAAGCTACAAGAAGCCAATAGCAATGACTGCAATGCTATTGTAACATGCTGCTCTATGTCCTTCAGTTGTGATAAAAGGAATAGGGAAAATCATCTGGAACCCCAAGGAAACTGGGCATTCTCCCCCATTTCAACCATTACCCCTTGAAACCCAGAGCTGTACATATCCAGTGTTGTCTGTAGTCTTTATACTCTCACATGTAGCACCAGACATGGCAGATTGAGGAAGTGTCTTTTTTCACTAACTGTTGCAGAAGCTCTGACATTTTTCACTGAATCTCCTTTCCTCAGCAGAGGACCTGACAATTTTCCAGCAGTCTGAGCTCAGTAACCTGAGCTTTGGTAGATAAATCTGTTCATCCTTGCACATACTCTGTAATTCTCCTGCCACTGTCAGCAGGCGGAGGGCAAATGGAAAAGATAAAGCAGCAGGTTAACAGTCACAAAATGTACACAAAATGTAATGTCAGAAAAGGCTGTGGTCTCTCTGCCCCTTACTCCAAATTGATGCAATCAGTATAAAAACATATTTTTATGGCAATTTCCTTCCTTCTCTTCCCTCCCAGCCCCTTTACCCCACCAAGAAGTGATTCTATTACAAACAATCATTGCGCAGGCAACATGGCCAAAACAGCAGTACTACTCCTGTTTGGTGGCTGTTTCAATCTTGCTGTTTCAATCTGTGTCAATGTTGCAGCATGTCTCTGTAGATATGGGAAATGCATATTCCGGTCTTCCATATATCCTGAACATATTCAACCTGTACATCTTCTAGTCCGTCACACCTGGCTGCAGGGCAACACAACATGTGTGTGCAGAACCACCATATAGTCAGTCTGAACAACATTTCCCCAACTGGAGGAAGGCTACCAAGCTGAAATGCATGGATTATTAGGTGAGCTTATTAGGCTGATTAGGTGAGCATTACATGATACCATTTCAGAGGCAGGATGTCAATGCATAGGCAATCTCCTCTGAAGCCTGCATTCAAGTAGTCATGCTGTCAGAGTTATCTTGAAAATACTCATCTACCCATGCAGTGAAAACTTGAAGCTTTGGGTTCCTGGAAAAAGTTGTACTTCTTGCCTCTTTTTGTGAGAATGATGGGATCAAAAATCCATTATAGAATCCAGTAACTTACTCATTGAGATATCACCAGTCAGTGGCACTGACATTCACCTCAATGATACAGAGAAACTGAAGAGCAAAGTCTCTCAACAGAGAATGATCTCACTTCTGGCATCACTTACTGGAAGGGTAAATACTGAAAATAATGAAATAATTCTGTCTTGCCTATGGCTTTTGAAAACAATGTTGTTTTTAAGTTGTTTGATGTGTCTTGTATAAGGCCAAGACCCTTTTCAGTCTTTTGCCAGGCTTGATTGTTCAGATTCCCAACAGATATTTTGAGTTCCTACATTTTGCCGAGACTGAGAGCATATAACCTGCTTTATAAGAGCTGCTGCTGTTTACTCTTCCATCACAGACCAAAATTAATACCTCTGTGACTGACATGTTTGAGATAATCTGCTCCAAGTGTAAAAAAAACCCACCCTAGAAGTCATAAAATAATTAACTACCCACAATACAGGCTTCCTGACCCTCCAAATGTTCTTGTTCCTGTGATTTTGGATTACTGTAGTACTTGATATAAGCTGCCAGTGCTTTGGCTCTTGCTACACCACATTAAAAGGCACAGAAGCTGCATCCCAGTGGGCAGGTTCTTCTTTTCCAAGCTCTCAGCAGTGTCACATCCACTGATGTGCAGCCCTTCCCACATTTCCTGGATCAGGTGTCTCTTTGCTCTGCAGTGTGCCTGCTCTGCCACACTATGTGTGCAAATACAACCTGTCATTACCAGGGTTGACTGCAAGCACGCAGTTGTCTTGGAGAGCTGACAGACTATGACAAAATAGCCAAGCTGTTTAGTGTATGACAGAGACCTGGAAGGCAAGAGTTGCTGCTCTGGCTGGCTTGTGGCAGACCCCAAAAGAAAAGCAGCTGTGAATCTTTTCTCTTACTGCCTCTGGCAGTGACTGGCCATGCTGGCCCCCAGCCATGAAACAGCAACATTTCATGGATGATGGCTGTGGTGAGAGGTGCAGAACCTGAAATGACACCTGTTCTTCCACAACAGATCTTTGGTTTTGACAGAGAACTGACCCCTCATTTTCCCCACTGCTTGTAGCAACAGAATCACAGAATGGTAGGGGCTGGAAGGAACCTCTGAAGATCATCTAGTCCAACACTCGTGCAAGAGCAGGATCACTTAGAGAGGCAGGTTTTGAATGTCTCCAAAGAGGACTCCACAACCCCTCTGGGCAGTCTTTTCCGCTGCTGTTACCCTCACTGTGAAAAAGTTTTCCTTATGTTTAGATAGAACCTCTGATGTTGCAGTTATTGCCCCTTGTCCTGTTGCTCTGCAGCACTGAGAAGAGTCTGGTCCCACCCCCCTGACACTCACCCTTTAGGTGCTTACAAGCATTTAGGAGATCTCCCCTCAGACACCTTGTCTCTAGGCTAAACAGAACCAGCTTTCTCAGTCTCTCCCTATAAGGCAGATATTCCAGCTCCCTGATCGTCTCAGTGACTCTGTGATGGACTCTTTCCAGTATCAACTTGCCCTTGAACTGGGGAGCCTAGAACAGAATACTGCAGATGCAACCTCACCAGAACAGAGAAGACAAGAACCTCTCTTGACCTACGGGCCCCACACTTCCTAATGCACCCCAGAAGACTATTTGCCTTCTTGGCCACAAGGACACATTGCTGGTCAGTCTGTGGCCCGCCAGCACCCCCAGCTGCTTTCCTTCAGGGCTGCTCTCCAGCAGGTCAGTCGCCAACCTGCACTGACACATAGGGTGATTCTTTTCCAGATGCAGCACTCCGTGCTTCCCTCGTTGAGCCTCATCAAGTTTCTCCCCGCCCAACTCTGCAGCCTTTCCAGATCAACGCTTAGGCGGCACCCTCCCAACTTTCTGATTATGGATAGCTGAAATCCCCTGTCAACCCTGCCCACACCTGCCGCGGGCAGTGACAGCAGCTCCGCTGTCGCCACCGTTTCTCGCCTTGCGGCGGAACCACCGCCACAGCCTAGCGGGCGGGCGCGGTGGTGCGGGGCCAGCGCTACAGCCTTGCAGGGTGGCTGGGCGTGGCGGCGCCAGGCCTAGGGCCACAGCGGGCGCGGGGACGACAGCGCACGCGCACTGCACGCGGGGAGGAGGTGTCCGAGGCCCTGAACTACATCTCCCAGCAGGCCGCGAGAGCAGGTCACCGCGAACTGGCGGATCTGTCCAGGCCGCGAGTGTATCCGCTTATTCCTCTGCTCTCGCAGGCCGTGGGTGCCGAGGAGCCGGCCGCCATGTCGGCGATGGCCGCTGCCAGCTGTGACAGCAAGGGCACGGGGGAGGTGCGTGAAGAGAAGAAGCCGCTGAGGCCCTGCTGCGCCTGCCCCGAGACCAAGAAGGCGCGGGACGCCTGGTGAGGGGCCTCGCGCCTTCGGGGTGCAGGCGGAGGGGTTGGGGGCATCTGAGAGGGGTGGGAGAGGAAGTATGGAGGGCGCGGGGGAGAAGGAGAAAACGTCTTAAAAGGAGTAATTAGAAACGGAGAGATGAGGATTTCGCACCCCTGTTTTCAACCATATTTTAGCGATTAGCTTTTTGCTGGCTACTCATGCTCTGTACTGTTGACTGACTGAAGCAACAAGGGCCAGCAAGCCATGACATTGTTGTCGTTTAATTGATTATAAGGGCCGTTCTCTTTTAAATAAACCAAACTGCTTCGGATTTTAGATCTTGGAGGATGACACTTCCCCCAGAAGTGCAAAATTTGGCAGTGATGTGTATAGCTGCATTTGTAGTGCAAGCTCCCAGATTGTTTCTTTATCTGTGTCAGTAAACTGTTAAAGTTGTTGAAAACGTTAATCTGGCAGCTAAATTGACCCTTTTTTAATTCTTTTACCTGGTAGGTGATACAAATGGCCATTTGGTGACGTACTGGACACTGCATTTTCCCTAAAGTTAGGGTTGCATGTCTAGTTACATGGTAGAGTGAAGGGTTGTCCAGAGTCCCCAAGGAGAAAAGGTGGTAGGATGAAATCACCAGGCTGATGCTCATACCTACTGTAATGAAACTTAAATGGTTAAGAGTGACTTGATGAAGGGATGTGACAGCCTTGTGTTGTATAACAAATCCATGTCTAGACTTGTTCAGAATAGACACTGGCCTCTGAGTAGAAAATTCTGGTACACATTTCAACAGAGTTTTAAGCGCACAGCTCCAGGCTTGGGCAGCTTTTAGAAACAGTGCTTCCAAAGCAATGCTACCCTGGACAGGATAGGCAAAAAGGCCTTTGGGCTGTAACAGGTATTTTTCATTGTCCCAACCAGCTTGTCAGTTCTGTGGCTTTGACTAACAGTAAACAGACATTTTATTGTTGAACCTCAGAAATCTTTGTTTTGCAGTATCATTGAGAAAGGGGAAGAAAATTGTGGGCACCTAATTGAAGCTCACAAAGAGTGTATGAGGGCTTTGGGCTTCAAGATCTGAGTGAGATGAGCAGGACTTTGATTGTGGTGAGTATAACCTTTAGAACCTCTGCTTCTCAAGTGGCCCTAGAGTGTGCTGGGACATCTCAGCTGGTGCCCTTGGAAGGCCCAGAGTACTGTTGATAATGGCAAAGATGTCTCCCTTATGAGAGGGAAGACAAAATAGTTCTTACTGACAGTACTGCTGTCCTTGGAGTGATGAATCCTTCTGGCAAGTGTGTACCTTTGATGAGTAGTTTTTCAGTAGCAGAGGATGGTTCTGCTTCTGTTGTCTTCTGTTAGATCTGACCTTCAACATAAATTTCTAATGCCAAGGCAGTGTGGGAGGTGTTTATTGTGTGATTTTTGTCGGGAAATTTTTGTTGGTTGTTGAACTGTACCTGAGTATCCAGTGTAAATACATGTTACTGTAAACCTCTCTTTCCTCTCTCTTCTAGATGGTATCTGCGGTGCGATTGTGTTCTGGAAAGCTCCAAAATAAATTATTTGTGCAAATTACTTCGAAGAAGAAATATAAATGAAGAATTTACTTATAAAGAGTCTCTAATGATAGCTTGTGCATCACATCTGTGGCTCTTCCACTGTTAGCTCTTGATTGCTGCTATAGAAATATATTTTTTTCTCAGTAAAAGTCTGAAAATGACCAGTGTTCCTCACTTCTGTTTCTCTTTAAATGAATAAATGGCAGTGCCTTCATTGGAAACAGTGTGCTGTAGGAATGGAGAGAATGAGAAAAGCCTGCTTGCCGATTGAGATGAGAACACGGATTACTCTGGTTTTGTGCTTGAACAAATGGGCCTTGCGTGGATTTTCCTGCTAATGCAGGTTAAGACATGGTGCTAGTAATACTGCCTTGTTACTGCTTTCAGCAAAGTCATAGTGAAGCTTGCAGCACTCTTTGTGATGTTAGGTGTAACTACTTGTACCAAGACAACCACATTGTTGTAAAATTAACTTCCCCTAGAGTTGTAACTACAATTTCCCCATCTCTTTTTGGAATAGCTTTACCCTAGGATTCAAGCTTCATTCTTTATAACAAAGGGTTACATACCCAACTCACAGTTTTAGTCAATAGTTCTCTTCCAGGGAAGGTGAGCAAAGAGCTGCAGATTTACCTATCACCTGTCTGAAGGAAAAGCTTTTGTGTTGTGTTGGTCTTGTGCTAGTCATAAATGGGCTTTTGTTTGCTGGATTTTTTTCTCACCTGTGTGACATGACAGCGTGAATATGGTGGTGACCTTTGATTCCTTCTTAGAATCAGGAGTGAAAAAAGTGCATTTGGTAGTTTATTACACACATAGGACTCTTTTTAAACTCATACTATGTCACTGTGCAACCATAGCCTTGTTCTAGGGCATTTTAGAAGGCTGTAACTGGAACCTAGAACTTTCAGTGTCCCTGCTCGGCTTCCTGCTCCATTTTTTAGCTGTTGCAGGAGCTAACGGTCAGAGAACAGCTTCACAGGAGAGGAGCTGCTTCAGTGCATATAAGTCTGCACTGGGGAAGGCAAGGGGGATACTGAAACCTCCTTGTAGGTCCATAGCTGCAAGTAGGGGCTTTACCAAAATGGCAGGTACTTGCCTCAGAAGTAAAACCACTATTCCTTCTGAGAATTTCCCTAGTCATATCTAATGTGTCCACCTACAGAGAACTGGTAACAAAGGAATTGCAATACAAGTGGTAGAGTGTTGTGATTGCCCAACCACTTCTCCTGGAATAAGGTAAGTTCCTGCCCAAGGTGTGGGCAGGTTAATAACCTGTAGTGCCAGGTGGTGGAGTTACAGGCAGTGGCCAGTAAGCTATGCAATATTGGTAATGCTGAGACAGGTAGGTGGTTTCATAACCATGTTCCTGTTGAGGGCACTGCTGTGAATGGGGCATCTTGGACAGTAATGACCCACAAAAGCAGGACTCCCCTTCAGCCTTCTGTCTTCACCGACCATAACTACAACTACAAGCAGATACTATATTTTAGCTACTGCTGACAACCAAGAGCAAGGGTTGCAGGAAGTGACCACAACAGTAGCATGCAGTGAATACAATTAAAAGACAGGTACTTGTAGTGGACAGCTCTGTTAAAGGGCACCGAGAAACCCATCTGCTGACCTGTGAAAGATCTGTTGTCTCCCAGGAGCTAAGATCAGAGACATTAATGAGAATGTACCATGGCCAATCAAAACAACAGATTATCTCTGGTTACTCTTTCATATGGGCATGAATGACACAGACAAGCAAAAGCTGAGCAAAATCAAGGAGGACTATAAAGCCCTAGGGTTACAGGTAAAAAAGCCTGTGCAATTTATCTTTTCCTGTATCTTGCCAGTTGGAGGAAAGGAGGTAGCCAGAAATAGGTGTATAATGTGCATGAACTACGGGTTACGTGGGTAGTGCCATTGTGAGGGTTTTAGTTTTTATGGCAATGGGACATCCCTCAGTGTTTATAACCTGCTGGGGAGGGATGGAATACACTTGTCTGGAAAAGGTAGGGAAAACTTTGGTAACAGGCTGGCCAATCAGTTTAGTCTAACAAGCTTGAAACTGAAGGCTCTGGGGCTGTGGAGTCAAAAATGGAAATTCTCAGGTCAATGTGCCCTCCTGGGGAAAAGGTGGACTGGGGAAAGAACCGGAAGAGAAACCACCCTGGGGCTGTATACCACTCTGGTATATCCTCCCACTCCCCTCCAGTAAAACCCACATGCTTGATTCACTCTTTGCAATGCCTGTACAGTATGGGAACCAAATAGGAAGAACTAGAGATCTGTGTGTGGTCACAGGACCATGATCTCATTGCGATTACTGAGACATGGTGGGATAACTTGGACAACTGGAATGCTGACGTGGATGGCCATGTGCTAATCAAGAAAGACAGGCCAGTAAAATGGGGTGGTGAGGTGGCTCTTTATGTGAAAGAGCACCTGGAATGTATCAAGGTCTGATTAGGAGAGAATAAAGAACCAGTTGAGAGCTTATGGGTAGCTCTCAAGAGGAGGCTAATCTAGGCAATACTGTTGTGGGTATTTACTACAGACCACCTGATCAGGATGAGGAGATTGAGGAGGACTTCTGCAGACAGCTGAATGCAGTCTCATGCTCACAGTCCCTGGTCCTCATGGGAGACTTTACCCTGATATTTGCTGGAAAGCAACAGAGCAAGACACACTCAGTCCAGGAGGTTCCTGCAGAGTGCTGAGGATAACATTTTAATACAAGTGGTAGAGGAACCTACTGGGAGTGGTACACTGCTGGACTCTGTATTAACAAATGAAGAATGACTTGGTGATGTGAAGATTTGAGGCAACCTTGTCTACAGTGTCTGTGAAATGGTGGAGTATCTTGTGAGGAAGAAGTAAAGAAATAAGCAGGATTTCAACTCTAGACTTCAGAAGAGCTAAGTCTAGCTTCTTCACAGATCTACTTAACTGTATATCATAGGTCAGGGCTCTGGAGGGCAAGAGTGTTCGTGAGAGCTGGGCGATGTTCAAACACAAGCTCAAGATTGTTACATCCCTGTGAGTAAGAAAACAAGAAGAAGAAGCAAGAGACCTGCATGATGAGTAAGGATCTTCCAGAAAAACTCAGAAAGAAGAAACAAATTTACAGAACATGGAAAAAAGACTGGCCAGCTGAGAGGAATATGGCAATGTTGTCAGAGAATGCAGTCTGAAAGCTAAGTCTGATCTGGAATTAAATCTGGCAAAGGCTATCAAAGACAATAAGGTTTTTTCCAATATATCAGTAGAAAAAGGAAGATTAGGGAAAATGTGGGCCTGCTGGTAAATGAGATGGGCACCCTACTGGTGAAAGACACAGAGAAGGTGGAGTTTCTGAATGACTTCTTTGCTTCAGTCTTCACTGCCAGCCCTCATGAAACCCAGGCCCTGGAGGTAAGAGACAAGGTCTGGAGAGAAGAAGATTCTCCCTTAGGAGGAGAGGACAAGTTTCTACCTATACTCTCCCATGGTAGAGGAAGACCACATTAGAAAGCTAAGCTGGACATCCTGAAATTCATGAGACCCTGACAGGATGCACCTATGAGTGCTGAGAGAGTTGGTGGATGCTATTGCCAGGCCATATTCCATCACCTTTGAAAGGTTCTGGAGAATAAGGTAGGTGCCTGAGGACTGGTTCTTCTCTTGGCTTTGATCCTGTTGAAGGGATGTCTGTGGCTATCCTGCAGTCAATCATTTCTCTGCCTGCTGGACCCTGAATAATCTAGGCTAGCAACAAACAGGCTGTGAAAGTTTAGTACATGACACTTGCTACTGTCTCTGCCAAGACTCACATGTGTGAGTTTATACTCTGCTTCCTAGAATGTTTCATGAAGGTCCTGGAGCCTGAGGAAATGTACTTTAAGACACCTACAGGAGATGGCTTGTTAGACTTAGTTCTGTACTGCTGGTCTGTTCTCCTGTCCTGAGGTAAGAGAAGTGATGCAGGTATAGTGCTGGCAAAAAAAGTTCAAAGATTCCTGTGGCACCATGACTGACTGGGGAGCAGGTCCTGGTGCTCTTCTTGGCATTTATTGTTGTCTTGAGGTAGGAATGTTAATAGTACTACCAATTATTTTAGTTAATAAGGTAATGGGCCAAAACAAAACAAGGAGACTTCAAAAACCACTTATGGAAGTTTCAGGCAAAAAAAAAAAATCCCAAACTCAATTTGGGGAAAAAACTGAGTCACATTTAATTCATCTCACATATAACCCCCAACACAAAGACAGAGATTAATTACATGTTCTTGCATAACTGAGCCAGGTTGCTGTTTCCACCTCTTCAAAGGGACTTCCAGCATTTCTTTTTTCCTTAAGGGAATGTGGAGTCCATTCAGTCCATGCACATGTATCTCAGCATCAGCAGGCATTTTAAGGTCTTGTTTCTTGTGCTTCCAAGCCAGTCCTCCATTTCCAGCATGCCAAGTCCATATGGCCACAAGTGAGAAGAAAACGCTCTCCATTTCAGCAAACAATGGATTTCAGGCAAAGTCTTGTATCTGCTGATCTTTGAAGTACCACTGTCTCTCTCAATTCACCACATTACCAGGGCAAGATGACTGCCATGCTTAGTCTAGGGCCACGTGTGTCTCTCTCTCTCTCTCTCTCTCTCTCTCTCTCTCTCTCTCTCCAAAGATGAGAAAGAAATGAAGGAGAAGCCAGAAACAGGAAGCTCCAAACCAGAGGTACCAGTTTGCAGAGTGGGAAAAAATTTTACAAGTTGCCACAGGCAACTTTCTAATGCCTCAGGCAAGAAACCTGCTCAAATTCAAACCGCAACAGCATGTAAGTAACAATTCTGCAGCCTAATGTCATCAATGTGCTATATAATAAACCAAAAAGAACATGTCTGATTATGCTCTCACTGACTTTGAGCCACTGGGGCACTAGTGTCTTCTACACAGATGACCAAACTAGTTTTCAGTTTATGGGATCAGTAGTGAACCTGTAGACTTCTTGAGCATGGGCAAAATAGACAGTTGTTTAGGCTGCTGTTGAGATTTGGGACCAATAATTTCACAGGGCAGTGCTGCTTTCACAGACGGGATTTGTTTTCCAAACGTAGTAGAGGCTGCACCTGGATTGCATCATTGCATGGAGCTAAATATTAAGAGCTACTGGTTGAATTAATTATAAGTAAGCTGGGGAGTCAGTGAAGAACCTATTTACAAGCTGCCGGTTTCCATGCTGACAAGCTTTACATGTCTGGTGTTCTTCTTCGCAGACTGATTCTTTTTTTGTTGTTGTTGTAAAGCCTGTGTGCGTTCTTCCAGAGAAGGGTCCTAATGCTGCTCAGGTGTTTTCTATGCCCTTGCTCTCTGAGTCCAAATTGTTCTGGCCCTTACTGTCTCCCTTCTAATACTTGTGTGGCTTTCCCCTTGAAACAGTTTTGGGTTTTGCACTTGAATGACCCTCAGCGTTTGTGGATGAAAGCCATGTATTCTAATTCAAGACAAGACATGAGAATAGAATTTATCTTTGGAAAACTAAGAGCTTTGGGAACTCTTGCTGAGTGGAAGACTAGAAGTGCAGTGAAGAGAGTCTGTCTGTATTACCATGGTACTCCCAAGAAAGAAAGGAAGATTTGAGCCTTGGTGGCTTGACCACTCTATGAAATTTTCTTTTTAAAGAATCAAGCCTGAAAACACCTAAAGTATTCCATAGTGTGTGCCCAGAAATCTTATATTAAAATGTCACGTTCAGCCCAAGCAGAAGAGTTCTATAGTTTCTAATGAGAGCTATGTTATTTAACTGCTGTGGTTTTCAAGCTTCCTCTCTGTCTTCTGCAGGGAAGTCCCACCTGACTGTCCTCACCTGCAGTGCTGGCTCTGACAACACTGCAACCCTAGCACAAGCTCATGGGGTTACTGCAACACTCCTGTCCGTATTCTAGAAGATATCAGAGGAAGCACCTTCCTTATTCTAATGACTCTTTAATCTTGTGTTCCAGAGTATTTTCTACCTCACTTATTTGCTTAACTGAGGAGTGAAATTAGTAATCTTTTTTCCACTTTCCTTGAAGATGCTTCAAGAAGAGAGAAATTAGGACATCGTTGTATCTCAGAATGCTTCCTCTAATGTAGCTCTATGTTGCTATTCTTAGCAGTTTAGCTTTGTCTCACAGATCTTTTGTAAAATATCTTTCCTGTAAGTGTTTCCAGTCTTGATATTCCAACTCCCAATTACAAATCAAATACCAGCCTTTCTTGGAAAAGGGACTCTGAAGGTAGACAATTTGTTGTTGGGGTTATCTAACAAGTACATGGTAATGATATGAAAACCAGAACTTGGCTCCCGAGGTTTTTGCTGTAGTTACTGCTTTGACTATAAGATTCCCCCTTTGCGGAGAAGGTCAAAAGAAATTAAATTTTTATTTCCACATACCTCTGGCAGCTCAGCCTTGTTGTTCTTCAGTTGGTAGGATTTATTTCTTCACTTAAAGAAGGGAGTACCATTGGAAATGATAGTCCATGTTTCACTCACCCTTAATAGAAAGCGTCTTTCTGAGTGGATCATATTCACCCTCTGTATAAGCTTAATTTATCTTGTTTCCTTCCTACATGGCAACCTGTGAAGATGGCACAGCCTTTGTTGCTCTCAGGTGTGGTACTACTCTGTGTTGCACATGGACTAGTCATTGTAGAGATAGATTGTACTGTCCAAGACCATTGTGTCCTTTAAGGTTGCCACAATGCATTGCTTTTCTTTTGCTCAGCAGAGAGTTGTATTCCAGATAACTATTAGTGGAAGAGCAATAAATGTGTCTTTAAGTGAATGGTGCCAATGGGAATGGCACGTTAGGCTGGGCAGCTGCAAGTCCAGCCTGAAACACGACCACTCTTGAAATCCTATCTCTACTCTACTGACCCTTGCAGGCTGATTTCATACTGTTGACTGACTGTGCAGGTTGCGTCAATGCCTGAAATGTAACTGCTTCCTGACAGCAGGGCAGATCCTGCTTGTGCAACCAATGATATGTTACTCAATGCAGAGGAGAAACGGCGTTTATGCATCTTTTCCATAGCTGAATCTAGGTGGTGGAACTCAGGGAGTCCCTCTTGTGCCTGGGTCTTGGGTTACTCAAGCGGAAAGTGTTTGCTTTTCTCTTTGTGCTAAATTAAGGTCTGACCTGCTCCAAATAGCTATTAAAAAAAAAAAAAAGGAAAATGTGGGATGGTGTTTCACAAGGGTGCTACCCACCAGATCCTATTATCTGGGGTGGGAGAGTCCTCCCTCAACTAGGATTTCCCTGCAAAACATACTTCCAAGTGTTACATGCCCAAAAGTCTAGGCAGGATAATCTCCTTTGCCTGACAGTGAAGCTGGGTCCCAGCAACTCATTCACTCTTGCTTTATCCCTTGCAGTCATAACAGTGTGCCCAGGCAGAGCTTTACCTCGTGCCCCTTGGTCTGAAATGCCTAATGGAGCTCCTGGAGCAAGGGGAGGCTCGCTGCAGGGCCTGGAAAGCATTTCTTAAGACATAACTCTCTCTTCTTTTGCCAAGTCCCTGCCACTGCAATGAGCCACAGCGGGAGAAGGGGGTGACCTTTTTCCTTTTTTGTGCTGTGTGAAAGTCACTCTCTTGCAGGACCGCAGAGTGGTGTGGAGCCCCACGTGTGGCTGGAGCTCACTGCGATAAGCTGGTTGTTTTCCCCTCTCCCCTCCTTGCGCTGCACCAGGCTTATCTGGGCGCCTGAGTTATGTTAAGTAGCGGGTGCATGCTTGCTCTCTGTTCTTCTCGCTGCTTTTGCTCCTTAGATTTCAATTCCAAACATGGTTATCCATTTGGGGTCTCTCTTCTTTCGGCTGCCAAGTGATACACATTCCATACTCAACTCCAGCTCCCTCCACTGCTCTCTCACGGTCGCTATTTCCATTTGACAGAGGGCAGGCGAGGGAAGCAGCACCACCAGATCTCTGTCCTGTCTGCAAGTTTCCAACTAATGGCCTTTACTCGTTCTTTGACTGAGCTCTTTTGGCCTCGTATTTGCCAGCAACTTTTCTTGCTGGTGCAGCTAAGAAGGGGGCCAGCTGCCTGTTTGTGAGCCACAAAGAGAAGAAGCGAGCCATTTTGGGATTTTTCAGGTGCAAAACCATTCTGCAGCACTTTAACATGTCACTGTGAAGCACACTGCTGTGGGACCAGCCGGCAGCCAAGAGGAGGAACGACAGCTACTCAGCTACCAGCAGCTCTGCTTTCGGACCTCTGCAGCAACACCCTTTGTGTATGACAATTCATTTTGAGCGCTGGACGGCTGGGTAGGGTGGGAAGTGGGGAAGGATGAGTACAAGCAGCCTCTCTTGGGACCAGGCTGTTCTCCAGCCTCCAGTGTGTGATGCCTGGAAGGACATAATGGAGGGAGCAGCCTACCAGCTGGCTAGCTGCATCGTCCTACTGGGTTACATGGGGGGAAGTGGCATCTTTGGGTCCCTCTATATCTTTGGTCTCCTGGCTCCAGGCTACTTCTGCTATGCTCTGTGGGGCTGGCTGAGTGCCTGTGGGCTGGATATTTTTGTCTGGAACATGCTTCTTGTCCTCATCTGCTTGCTTCAGCTGGCTCACCTGGCTTACCAGCTCCGCAGAGACACCATCCCGCAAGAGTTTGACCTCCTCTACAAGACCATGTACCTGCCCTTGCAGGTACCCCTCGTAGTCTACAAAGAAATCATTAAGTGCTGTGAAGAGCAGATCCAGTCGCTAGTCAGAGACCAGAATTACGCAGCGGAGGGCAAGACGCCCATTGACCGCCTCTCGCTGCTGCTGTCTGGCAGGTAAATAATTTGAACAGTGACAGCAAAGTGCTGTGGCTTACTATAGTATTTCCTCTCTCTGTAGAAAGTGGGGAGTGGATTGATTCCTTCCTTTGGAAGGGCTTTGGGATATGTGTCTGTTTGTAGGGGAGGGGAATAATTAGCTCTTGGGGGTTCTAGTTGTTTTCTTTTGTTTTTCTGTACTAGAGTGTTTCAGGGAATGGCTTGCACAGTCAAGCTGCACGCAGTGAAGCTGCTAGCTCAACCTTGCCTGTGATAGCATTGAGGGATCCTTATCTCCTTCTCTCTGACTTTAAAATTATCTTACTTGTGGTGAGAGCAGACTGGGTGTGAGAGTTTCTCAAGGTGGGCAGTCAGTGTAGCTGAACCTGTGTTCTCTTGGGGTTCCAGACACCAATGTGTTGTGAATGACTGTGTACTGAGTATGTCAAGTCCTCAGTTCACCTCCTCTCCCTGGTCAGCAGTGTTCAGGGCGAGGTTCTGATCTCACTTCCAACACCTCAACCCCCAGGACCCCAAAATTTTTCTATTTGAGGGTGATTTTTTTTTTTTTAAAAAGAGAGTGCTCTTCTATGGTGGATCCCTTCCTCATCAATCCTTTTTCTTTCTCTGTTCTGTCATGCATTCGTGGTGTTCCTTCTTCTGTACTACTGAAGGGGACTACCAGAGGAACTTGGGGGCCTGGGGATTTGATTATTGAGTGAACCGTGCTGAGGAAGTACTGGCATTTGTTCACCTGAGACCCTGTGACATGGATTTATGAGCATATCTCTTAATGATATGCAAAATCCAAATGCATACAAATGGCTTCTAAGTATGGTATTGGCTTCCCAGCTGCTGCTAGGCACTTAATGCTAAGGTCAGATGAGAGTGGGAGATTTGTAAATAGGAGCAGTACTGAGCTGAGCACCTTGCTCTGAAGTTTCCTGTATGCTCAGATAATGTTAGCAGGGGTGAGTCTGTGGTATCTTGCCCTGGACTGCTGTGTGGGCCCAAAAGTGCTGCAAAGGACCATAAACAAGTGCTGATTGGGTAGTGGCTCTGTGCTCCTTTGCAGTGGGAATGGTACATCTTGGCTAGTATAGAATGCTTTATGGAGATGGGATTAGATCTGTATTTCCTGGTACCCACACTATCACCTTGTGAGGTCCTTTCTGACTCAGCAGAGCGTTGCTACTACTACTGAGCCCCCTCTTAAAATGAGCAATAGCAAGGTAAGGGGGTCTTGAAAATGCAAAACATCTTTGGACCAGCAAATCTTGCCTTGCTATCTTTGCCTTTTCCAGGCAGCAACCCCAGCTGACTCCCAGCCAAGAGTGAACTGAGCCTTGTAACTTGTGAAAGCATCATACAGTGGAACATGGTGACAGAGAGGCAGGGGGCACCAAATCTGTTGGTGCAGGGCTATGCGTAGAGCACCAGAGTGCCCTGCCATTTTCACAGACCTGTGCAGCTCTCTTTCTCTGCTGCCACAGCAAAGCTGGATGCAAGCTCAGCCTTGACACTGACAGACAATTGTAGTAAAAGCAGGGGCAAAAGGAAGCCAAGTGAGGCTGGTAATGTACAGCAAATTATGAGCTAACACAGCGATGTGTCAGGAACGATGGCCAGCATGATTTTGGAGGGTTCTAGGTCTAAAAGCTTTCCAGCAATGAGGCAGGGAATGCCCTTGTTGCAACCCTGAGGATAGGTAGAAGATGCAAGTACAAAGAGCCACAGCCTGGCTTAGAAGGAATTGAAAAGTAGCTGGAGTCTTGCAGGCTGAGAAGTCCTGGTTTAGGACCAAGCATTTTACTTATGAGGTACAATGTAGGAGACAGAAAAGAGATGGAATATGGGAAGCAGCAACAAATACTGTTTCCCACAGCAAAAGGAGGGACAGCCCCACAGACTGGAGCATCTGCAGCTGTCCTGAAGATGGTATGAAATGCATCCTTTCCTCCCTGATGAGACTGGCTGCCTGTGCATGATAGGAGCTCATCAGGTTTGTGTGGATCTATTTTGTGGCCTAAGCCTGTGCATCTCACCTGTCTTCTCTTCAGGGTCCGAGTGAGCCAGGATGGACAATTCCTTCACTATGTCTTTCCATACCAATTCCTGGACTCTCCAGAATGGGAGTCGCTGCGACCCTCTGAGGAAGGAACTTTCCAGGTAACTCCGTGTGGCCCTGCAGCAGCCCAGCTTCACTCCTCTCTGCTTTGTTGCATGACTGAGAAGGGGACAGAGGGGGCTCAAGCAACTGGGAAAACTTTCCTCCCATTCCTCATGGTTTAGCCAACACTGAATGTTTTTATGGTTTTTTTCCCTACCTTTGCTCCTACTATCAGCTGACAGCAGGGAGGGTGGAGTGTGGTTCTCCTTCTAGTTTAGCATGGAGGTGAAGTATAACATGGAGACATTCAACGTCAGGCTTGACGGGGCTCTGAGCAATGTTTTACAGAGATGTCTCTGCTTGTTGAAGGGACTTTTGGAGGTCACTTCCAACCCAAAACACTCTATGATTCTGTGATTCTGTAACACTGCTGCCTCTCTTCCATTACAGCGTTCCCTTGTACCTGTATTGGTGCGTTTGCCCGGAACACTGCCAGCAGAGTGCGTTGTTCCAGCATCAGGATGGCAGCCATGGTGATATGCAGCAGTGATGTAAATCCATAAATATCCTATTCCTCACAGAAGTTTCTGATGGTGATATATTTGGTGTGGAGGAGCAGAAAGGATAATTCACACCCGAATATGGTTCTTTCTGAGCAAAAGAATCCCTTGCCAAGAGGACAGACCAATTCTTATTTGCAGCAACTGAAAGGATTTTGCTCTTGCTGTCAACACTCCAGAGTATTTGTTTGGCTTTCCTCCTGGAGGAGATTACTTAAACCCACATCTCTCTGCCTTTAACTCAGATCCCAGGAAAAGCTAGTCATTGTCAGGATGTCAATCTAGAATCTGTCAGGGCATATGAGGAGAGATTTTGCTAATCCATTAAGAGCATGTGACTGTCAGGAGGAAATCACAGAAAGCTAGGCAGGAACCTCTGGACATCATCTAGTCCAACCAACCTGCTGAAGCAGGTTCACCTAGAACAGCTTGCACAGAAATGTGCCCAGGTAGATCTTGGAAATCTTCAAAGAAGGAGACTCACAACCTCTCTCTGTGGCCTGCTCCAGTGGTCTGTCACCCTTAGAGTAAAGAAGTTTCTCCTCGTGTTTGGGTGGAACTGCGTGTTCCGCTTCATGCCTGTTGCTCTTTGTCCTGTCACTGGGCACCACTGAAGAGCCTGGCCCCCTCCTCCTGCCTTGTAGATATTTGTTGATGAGATCCCCTCTCAGCCGCCTTTTTTCCAGGACAAACAGACACAGCTCTCTCAGTCTTTCCTCACAAGAGACATGCTTCTGTCCCCTGATCATCTTCACTGGACTCTCTCCTCTAGTTCTTTATCTCTGTTGAATTTGGGAATGCAGAACTGGGTATGGTATTCTAGATGTGGCCTCACCAGGGCAAAGCAGAAGTCTTAGTGCACCCCAGAATAGCACTGGCCTTCTTGGCCCCAAGGGCACATTATTGGCCTGTGGTCAACCTGTTGTTCACTAGGACTCCCAGGTTATCCTCTTTAGAGCTGCTTTGCAGCAGGTCATCATCTAAACTGAACTGGTGCATGGAGTTATTCCTCCTCAGGTGCAGGACCTTACGCTTGCCATTGAACTTCATTCAGTTCCTCTCTGCCCAACCCTCCAGCCTTTACAGGCCTTGCTAAATGGCAGTACAACCTTCTGGTGTGTTCCCCACTCCTTGCACTTTTGTATTAACAAACTTGCTTTGAGTACACTCTGTCCCTTCACCCAGGCCAAAATGAATATGTTGAATAAAACTGGATCCAGTACTAAAACCTAGGGAGCAACACTAGCTACAAGACCACCAACTAGACTCTGTGCCACAACCTTCTGAGCTCTGTCATCTGGTCAGTTCTTGATGATTTCTCTTGAGGGTAGCCGTGTTCAGACTGGTTTAAACCAGGGCAGCTCTCCAAATCTGCTTTCCTTGGGTCTGGATTTGTCCCACACGTAAAAGGTCATGGTGGTCATTCTTGAAAGCTGTGCCATCATCACTGATTACCGTCTTGCACGATGAGTAGTTGTGGGAGATGATGGAATGTGTGATCATTGTACAGGACTACATATAGCCTGTGAGCAGAGATAGGGATGTTAGGCCAAGATAATGGGATAGAGAGGGCAACAACTGCATGGCCTTACTAGTGGCAGGAGTAGGTCTTGTTTTCCACAGGGCTTCCCTCTGGCAGCAGATTGTCACTTGCTCCTGGACAGTATTTGCCTAAGAAGGAATTATGGCTGCCTGGTGCTCCTGGTAGGAAAATGGCCACCAGAATGGTATGCAAGCTGCAGAGAGGTCCATAGCATTTTCTGAGCTACTTTATGTGGAACTTGATGTTCCCAGTCCTCCTGAGTGTCTTTATCTGTGGTTTGTGAGATAGCTCAGGAGCAAACTGGTGCCAGGCTGCCCCAACCTTACCAGCACCACACTGTTGGCCTCTCTGCTGCTCATGAGACAGGGCTGGCCAGGGAGTTCAGCTTCACCTGGTATCAGGATGGGGAAACAGAGTCCTAGGTGGAAAAAGGCTGCAACAAGGTACTAGAAATGCTTAAAACATATTTGCTTATTGAGGAGCCTTGTGAAGTAGCAGCCTGTGTGAGATCAGCTTTCATCAGGTGACCCTTGACCAGCCAATGTTCATAGCAGGGCTCTTGATGGCTGTGCTTCCCTGTGGCTGTGTACACCATGGTGACGTACTGCTTTTGGCAGCTGTTTAATCTACCAGACCATCTTACCTGAATAGTTAATAAAACTCAGTGGCAGAAATATTCTATAAGCAGTTGGGAGAGGTTTCATGATCGCTCACCCTTGTTCTTGTGGGGGACTTTAACTTCCCAGATGTCTATTGGAAATACAATACAGCAGAGAAGGAGCAGTCCTGGAGGTTCCTGGAGTGTGTGGAGGGTAACTTCCTGGTGCAGCTGGTGAGGGACCCAAGCAGGGAATGTTCCCTTCTGGACCTGATGCTTGTGAACAGAGCTGGACTTAGAATCATATAATCATTCAGGTTGGAAAGAACCCTTGAGGTCATCAAGCCCAACCAATAACCCTACTCTATCAAGTTTACTACTAAATTATCAATAAGCACCACATCTTGTGGGGGAAGTAATGGTTGGAGGCCAGGTTTGCCACAGTGATCATGAAATAATAGGTTTTGATTTTTTTTGAGGAAGTGAGATGAGAGGTCAGCAGGACTGTCGTGTTGGACTTCTGCAGGGCAGGCTTTGGCCTGCTCAGGACACTGATTGACAGTGTGTCCCTTGGGAGGCAGCCCCGTAGGACAAAGGTGTCCAAGAAGGCTGGGCATACTTCCAGAAGGAAGTCTTAAGGGTACAGGAGTGTCCTTGTGTACCAAAAAACTAGCTTGTGGGGAAGTAGATCAGCCTGGCTGAACAGGGAGATCTGGCTAGAACTCCAGGAGAAGAGGAGAGCCTGTTGCTTTTGGGAGATGGGGAAGACAGCTCATAAGGACATTAGTGAAGCTATGCAGGGAGAAGATTAGAAGGGCCAAAGCTCAGTCTGCAGCAGATGTAAAAAACAACAAACAAATGTTTCCATAAATAGATAAACAACAAAAGGAGGAGTAGGGAGAGTTTTAATCCTTTGTTGTATGCAGGGAAAACATAGTGACACAGGATGAGGAAAAGGCTGAGGTACTTAATGTTTTCTTTGCCTCTGTCTAGAACAGTAGGAGTAGTTCCCTGGGTACCCAGTCCCTTGACCTGGGACACAGGGATGGGGACAGAATGAGGCCTGCATAATCTAAGAGGAGATGGTTCATGACCTGCCACACCACTTAGATGTACACAGGTCTATGAGGGCAGATGGGTTACACCCAAGAAGGTACTGGTGGATGTGCTCAGTAAACTGTTATCCATCATCTATCAGCAGTCATGGCTAACTGGGGAGATCCCAGCAGTCTGAAGACTAGCAAATATGAAGCACAAGAAGGGTCAGGAGGGGGATGTGGGGAACTACAGACCTGATTCTGACCTCAGTGCCAGGGACAACTATGGAACAAATAATTCTGAATGCCGTTTTTCACCATTTGCAGAACAACCAGATGGTCAGGCTCAGTCAGCATGGAGTCATGAAAGGCAGGTCCTGCTTGACAAACTTGATCTCCTTGTATGGCAAGGTGACATGCCTAGAAGATGTGGACATTTCCTTCCTGGATTTCAGTAAAGCCTCTGATGTTGTTTCCCATGGCATTCTTGTGGAAAAACTGGCTGTCCAAGGCTTGGACAGGTGTATGCTCTGCTGAGTTATACACTGGCTGGATGGTCGGACCCAAGAGTGATGATAAATGGAACTACATCAAGTTGGTGACCCTGGGGAACAAGTGATGTTCCCCAGGGCTGAGTATTTGGGCCACTCCTGTTTAATATCTTTACTGAATGAGGGGATTGAGTGCATCCTCAGTAAGTTTGCAGATGACACAAATTGGGCAGGTGGGTTGATCGCCTTGAGGGTAGAGAGGCCCTATAGAGAGATTGGCATAAGCTGGATCAATGGGTCGAGGCCAACTACGTGAGATTCAACGAGGTCAAGTGCTGAGTCGTGCACTTGGATTGCAAAAACCCAGTGCAATGTTACAGGCTTGGGGGAGAGTGATTGGAAAGCTGCCTGACAGGAAGGGATCTGGTGGTATTGATTGGTCATCAGCTAAATATGAGCCAGCAGTGTGTTCAGGTGGCCAAGAAGGCCAATGGCATCCTGGTTTGTATCTTGTGTATAGAAAAACTGTGGCCAGCAGGAGCAGAGAAGTGATTGTCCCCCTGTGCTTGGCACTGTTGAGGCCATACCTCAACATTTTTTTCAATTTTGGGCACCTCAATACAAGAAGGACATTAAAGTGCTGGAGTGGGTCCAAAGAAGAGCAACAAGGTTGGTGAGGGGTCCGGTACACAAGTTTTATGAGTAGTGGCTGAGGGAGCTAAGGACTATTTAAGAGGCTGAAGTGAGAGACCTTATCGCTGGCTACAACTACCTGAAAACCTTAAAAGATTAAGAAGTAAAGAAGTTGGTGCTGATTTCTTCTCACAAGTAGAGAGTGATAGGACAAGAAGAAACGGACCCAAGTTGCACCAGGGGAAGTGTGGCTTAGGCATTAGGAGAAACTTGTCCTCAGGCAATGGAACAGGCTGCTCAGGAATGTGGTTGAATCACCATCCCTGGATGTGTTATAAAGTTATGTAGATATGGAACTTAGGGACATGGTTTAGCGGTGGGCTTGATACAGTCAGGTAATGGTTGGACTCGATGGTTTTAAAGTTCTTTTCCAACCTAGATGATTCTATGATATCTCAGCCTTATTCCTAGTATCACAATAGTGTGATTTTAAAAGTGCATGTTTATCTCTGGGACTTTGCTGGAGGATGCCATAGAAGGTTTTCTTTGCAAAGTTTTCCCCAAGGCTCTCCGGGGGGAAGTGTGAGTCAGTCTACCAAGCAAAGCCAGTTTCCTTGAGCTTTCTGCTTGGCTGTGTCTTCTTCCCACAGGACTGTCGGCTCCCAGTGCCTAAAAGAGTTGGGATTCAGGGTTGGCACTTTTTCCCAGAAGGCTGAGTTATGAACTCTGCAAGTGTTGGAGCGCTTGTGTCGGTGCATTCACAAATGAAATCTGTCCTGCTGTGCTGATTAGGAGGCAGGTTTTCTTATTCCATCTCTGTCCCTTACGAGAAGCAGAGGCTTTCAATTGCTGTGACAGAAGGTAGTTAGGGGAATGAGATAATGGTCAATTCAGTTTCTTTGTGACCCTTTCCCTTGCTTGCCCTGGCTTGGGAAAGTTACCAGGTTTTATCTCCTATATTTCTTTTGCAGGGCAGCTGCATGCATGGCAGTGGCATTAAATATCAATCCCAAGGACACACACATAGCCAGGCTGTATTCAGCTTCCCAGTGGCCCTCTGCCATGGTGGCTGGCCAAGGAGACCCCTGGATACAGAGTGAAAGGGAGCCCCCGGGATATTTTGGCTCTGGCACTTGTTCACATGCCAGTGTCTCCATTTCACTCCTATGTTAGGCCCAAGGCAGTTTGATCCTTCCTGTACTTTTTATATTTTTTAATAATTACCATTATATTGGTACATTACAATATGCACTTGTGGATTATATAATGTCTTTATTATTAATGATCTGGTCTCACAGCCAGGGCGAAAAACAGCTCTGTTTGCATTGGCAAAACCCAAAGCAACCCAAAATGTTCTCTAAAATCAACCCAATCAAACCTCAAGTGAGTTCTCTCCCTAGAAACAAATGCAGTAAACCCCTTTTATTTCTTACCTTGCTGACCTGCATCACACATCCTTGAAGGCCATTCAGTCCATTCAGCAGAGCTGGTGAGACAGGATGTCCCTCTGGTGCTGAGTGAGCAGGCAAGTCTTCCAGGAGGCACTTCCCACACCCAGGGCCTTATCAGAGCACAGGTTGTGCACCTGAGCATCAGGATGGGCTGATAGCCCACCACAGGCCTCCTTCAGGTGCCTTGGACTGGCTGGGCATGCAGAAATGCTCTCTGCTGCAAGGCTTCTGTAAAGGGATAAGGATGTCTGCACTGCCTTGCTCATTTCCGCTACATTACTCAGGTGTCAACAGGGAGCACCACCTGAAAGCAAGAGGGTGAGAAGCAGCCAGCCATGTGGCTAGGTTAGGCAAGGGCGTGCCACTAATTACATAGGAAAACCTGGTCACTGCCTCCTTGGGAGGAAACAGAGGTGGGAAGCATTATCCTGTTGTTCAGCTTAAAAAATCTGGTTCTCCAGCTCTGCTGTCTCCAAAGAGAGCAGGTGTCAAAGAGGGTGGAGGCCTTCACTGGAGAGAAGCAGGTGAGCCCCACCCAGGCAGTGGGTCTGACTCTGCTCCTTTCCTGCCTTACAGGTCACACTGACAGCTGAGACTGACTGCAGCTTCATCACCTGGCCAAGGAAGAAGCTGTATCTCCTCCTGAGGAAGGACCGCTATGTTGCCCGCCTCTTCTCCTCCCACCTGGGCTATGACATCTCGGAGAAGCTCTACTCCCTCAATGAGAAACTCTTTGCCAAGTTTGGCCGTCGCTTTGATATCCGCTTGCCCAGCCTCTATCATGTCCTTGGGCCAGCATCTTCTGAGGGGGAGTCAGAGGACTGCGAGGAGCTGCTTCCTGCCTCTACCCAGGCCTCTGAGCCACCTCTGCAGCCACCACCACCACCACCACCTCTGGCTCCACGTCCCCGGGCATCCCGGCCTGACAGTGACCTGCTGGGTGAGGACTCCACCAGTCTTATCTTGGAAGATTTTGCTGAATTGCCGGGGTCTTTTATGGACTATGTGAGCGAAGGGGAGTATATGAAGTGAGGGCACTCCTGGCACAGGCACACCTTACCCTATGTGGGACCCCTGCGTAAGTACCCACTCGCGGAAGCTAGTCCTTCCCGTGGTGCAGCTGCCTGGGCAGAGTGTCTGCTCCCAGTCTCTTCCCCTTGTCTGCCATGAGTTTGCTCCTCTGCAGCTTTTTTTTTTTGCCTGCTTGCCCAAGGACACTGGGGAGGTGGGCGACTTTTCTTAAGGGAAAGCAGCAGAGTAGAGGCATGACTCCAGGCACCAGCTGCACTGTGGGGGGAAGGGCTGGTAATCTGTAGGAAGCTCTTCCCTTCCCTGTCTTCTCTGCATCCATCATTGTCTAGGCTGGTGCTTTGGACATAAGCGCCCACAGGGAGCCCACAAGGCTCAACCTGGTTTGCCATGAGGTGGAGCTGTGCCTGGAGACGCTCCAGTATTGAGCTGAGGAAGGCTCTGCAAGTGAGAGAGCAGATAACCCAGGAGATGCTGACAGGGTAGCAACACCTCCAGGATTTACAACAGATCGATAGGAAGAAGTTACAGTGCACCCTGCAAGCTCTTTGTCTGGGCAGGGGGAGAAAGCTCAGAGTCCTTCGTCTCCCTGCCCACCACAGCTTATCCCAGCGTGAGCTTTGTCCTCCTCCTTTCTGCTGGGTTTCGTTTCAGCCAGACCAGTAAGGAACTGAAAACGTTTGCCCTTTGTAGTGTAGCTTTTGCCTCCAGCCATCCTAGGTGGACTGACAGGCTAAACATAGTTGGAGCATGTCCCAAACTCTGCCTTCTGGTGAGCAAGAATGAGACACTTTCTTCCAAAATGCCAGCTCCTTACTCTGCAGGGGAAAAACTCATTGTCCTGGTGGACGTTCGTGCAGGGGAACAACACGGGCAAACAGAAATAGACAGAAGAGTGGCTCATGCTTGAGATTCAGATCCGAGTGGCCAAGAGAGAAATTTCACAGAGCTACTTTTAGCCAGCCGCTGTAGGCCAGCTGCCACATGCCAGCTGCAGACCCTGGAATGTGCATTCCTGCCTTCACCCCATAATAGATGCTTTCTGGCATCCAGCAGGAAGACATCAAGCCTGGGACAGGGATTTCTGTCCTAGAAGCAACCCATGTGCCTACCCTAGCTGTGTGGCAGGGAGGAAGTTGCAGGGGAGGGCTGCAGCTGGGGAGACAGTCTTCCAGCAGGCTTCCTTCAATGCAGTGTGCCTGGTCGTCTCTGTGCCTGCTTGGGTCTGCTTCTGGGCTATAAATGCTTTGGCTGTGGGCTCACTGTTAGGAAGCATGAAGCACCACATGCTGACTCCTGGCATGAACCCTGATGATTCTGCAGTAATCTTCCCTATCCTGCAGTGCTTGTACACAAGGATCACTGCTGTGATGGCAAGAGAACCGTGATGGCAAGGGGACTGCCCCTTCTCACTGCTCTGCATAGAAGGGCTGTCTGGGTCAGCCAGCATCTGGCTTTTGCAGTGGGCCTCTGGTAGACAAAGCCTTTGTCACTGTTTCTTCTAGTTACTGTTCTTAGGTTTGGAAAACAGTAGAACTGAAAGACCTTCCTGTTTTGTATAACTGTGCTTTGAGTTCAGTCACGTGCCTATTCCTCTACTACTTCCACACTTCCAAGTTTAAAATCTGGGATCTGAAGTAACTGCCCAGGGAAGGAACACATACTTTTGGTTGGATAAAAAATCAAGAAGAGCTTTGCTTAGGGTTTTTTGTTTGTTTGTTGCTTTAAAAGGAGAAACAAAGAGGAAAAGAAAAATACCCTCATTTGTTTTCCAGCTTAGAAGTCTTAGGAATGTGAAGTCCCTGGTTTTGCTTGTAGACTGCTGGAGATACGAATTTGCAGCTTTTTCAGTCCTTACTGGGACTGAATAACTTTTGAGACAGTCATCCTCCCAACTGTCAGTCATGTCTGTTGAAATGAAAGGAATGCAGATAGAGTTCTAAGTGGGGTGAAATCATTAGCCCATGCTTTGTGTTTTGTCTCCTTGGCAGAATGATATCCTTCTCAGGTTATTGTCAGAACTCTCCTAGTTGATTAGGCTCAGTTAAATCAGAATTTCAAATGCAATTAAAAAAGGAAAGAGGCAAAGAATACCGTAGCTTTTTTATTCATTGTTCTCACTCATTTTTGTTAATGGGTCAATACTGTGAACGTGCACACAAGACAGGGGGGTGTGTGTATGTGTTTGTTGGGGAAAGCTTGTGCATCGCAGCACAAAACTAATCTTCCTTTCACACAGCCCTTTTAAAACATGTTGGAAGCAGGAAACGATTGTCCTTCTGGATCTTGTGAATGAGGCAGTATCAAGGTGTGCTGAATACCTGCAATCAGAGCAGGTTTCAGAGGCTGGTTTTTGGGGTGGGAGAGAAGGATGATCTTCCTTATCTGTCACTCTGGAGACAGTAGTCGTTGCAGTATTTTAACTTCTAAGACAATTAGACAAGGAAACGCAAACTCTGTTTAGTGTGTTCCTAACAGTGGAAGGAGCACTTCTTCGCTGCTCTGCTCACCACTGAGGTATCCCCGCCACATCACATGCCAGCAGCACAAAAGCAATTGTCACATCCACTCAGTCTTCCACAGCAACTTGAGCACCTAACCACAAAAATAAGCAGTACCGAGCAGCTTCTGGCCGGAAACTAATCACAGATCCACAGATGGTCTGAGCAGGTCTGCTGTGGCCCAGGGAAAGTACTTTCATAACTTTTCCCCTAGAAGTGGTGAAAATATTCATAACAGAGACATTCCCTGCAGTACATTTTGTTGAAGTAAGTGATAGCTGTGGCCCCAGAGGTCAGAGCTCCCCTGGGGCATTTCCCTGGCCTGTGCTTTCACCTCCTTCCCCAGCAGCTTGCAAGTGGGGTAATCACCTTCCAACTCCCTTAATTCCCTATGCTAAAGTTGCTCCTATGGATCACATTCCTTCTCATATTCTGTCACTACAACAGCCACCTTGCAATACCGCAGTGCAGGGGGTAATCCTTGAATGCTCAAAGAGTTCAACAGATTACGTGGAAGAGAATATTCCTGGGAGATACACTGTCCTATTCTTATCCTCTTATGCCTTCAAGGAGTCTGCCTGTAAGCAAGACAGACTGTGATATCCTGCTGATGAGCACATTCTTTCTCTGAGAAGGAGAGATATTTCAATAACTAACAGGCTGCCTGTTTAAAAGAGGCATGTGCCAAGGTTCTGTTCAAAACTGGCTTTGTGTGTCTACTGCTGTATAGCTCAATGCTCCATAGCAAACTAAGCCTTATTCCTCGCATGAAAATTCAAACAACTAGAAGTGCCCTGCTTTTTCCCCTTTTCATTTTGCATTTGTTCTAGTTTGTTGCTATCAAGCACTTGCAAAATGTGGAGCTGTTGCTACCTAGTTTTGTGCCGTTATATCTTGGGGATGGCTTTCTGTTTGGTGGGTCAGGTGGATGGATGGCCTGGTAGAGTTGGGTTAATGGTTGAACTTGATGATTTTAAAGGTTTCCTCCAACCTACATGATTCTATGATTCTGTGGATGGATGGGTGCTTGATGGCCTGTAGCCTGGTATCTAAGTTAGGAGGTATGGTTTTACACCTGCTTTGAGAGTAAAATCAAAGTTGCTATGGGCTTTGTTTCACCAATGTCACAGAGACTGTTTTGGAGAAGTTTAGTTTTGCTGTTTCAGGATGTGGTGTACCACATGTTGTAGAATTACATAGTTTTGCATGCTAATTTAGGAGGAAAGAAGAACAGGTAATGGTAGGCTCCATGAGGTTTGTGTCTTTGAAAAGCCTGGAAGTAAGATTTATTTCTGTGATAATAATGATGTTCTCTTTTCTTTCTGTTTTTCTCTCTCTACTCCACTATCAATTTCCTGTTTTCTCCACTTCTTTCCTTCTGCAGCCTCTGGAAATCTCCGGAGTTCTCCCCACCCTGTCAGCGAAGGACGAGCCCCTCTGGCTCCCACCCAGACCCCTGAACTCTAGGGAACAACAGGCTGTTTTGATCCCAAAGCCCCTCCAAGGGAGCACATGCTCACACAGGTTTCAGACCAGAGAGACACTCTTTAGCATGCACTGAGCTGTCTGTCCGCAGACACGTACACTCAGGAGCATGTAAAGCATGCGCGTGAGACTGCAGTGTGACACTCCAGCACCTCCCACCCTGTGGCTGTTCACCAGAGCTGCTTGCTCCAGTGTGCTTTCGCAGTTTGTTTTCTAGTCCTGCCTCCTTGAGGTGTGTCGGCAGCTCTGATACCAAGGTACACTGCTCACAGAATCTGTGTTCCCTTTGATTTAATGTTTCTCATTAAAAGTCAGACATGAAATTACCGGTGTCTGTTTAACTTCACAAGCTTCAAATTGAAAAAGGTAACAGCCAGAACACCTACACCAGGCCTGTCGGGGAAGAACTTCCCTTCAGATTACTTAGCAGGAGTGCTAACATGAAATCAATAGGGTCTAACTTTGAAAGTGTCTTGTAGATGGGACTAGTGAGTTTCCCATTGGAGCACTGGCTTGGAATGACTCCTTCCTGGGCCAAAGCTGGACCATTTCCCCTTGCTGAGTTAAAATCATACCCTTTAGCTTTAACATTAAGATCTCAGAACAATGTTTTAATATAAACTACCAATAAGTAATCCTAATACTTCCATTGCAGAAAAAGTGGTATTATCCTTCTTTTATACGGATCCAAACTTTGAGATTAAATGACTTGCCTGTCTCACCTTCAGAGCTGGATATAGAACTAATCCGATCTGTCAACCAAGAAGTCTTGCAGTAACCAGTCAAGCTCGTACTCACCAATCTGCCACACATTTCTTTTCCTTGATACCTTGTTCCTAGTGCAGTAAATAAGTAACTCATCCAGTTTTATGGTGAAAGTATCATCAATGAGCAGAGAGCAGCAATGGGTTTAGGGCTTCCTTCCAGTTTTAGGTATGCCTGCATGCCTGAAGGTAGTGCTAGGCACAAGCAGCAGGTGGCCCAAAGGAGATGTCTGTGTTGCTGGGAAGGGTGAGGTTCCAGGGCAGGCATGACATTGTCCGGCTGTAGGAAAAGCACAGGGCAGTCAGGCTGGGCGTTAGCAGCTGGAGGATGCTTTCCTAACGCAGAGGCAAGCAAGATGCTGATAGACCTTGTGCTGCTTTGCAAGGGTATGATGAACAGGCTGCTGTGCCCTGACTGAGATGAACTGGCTGGAGTGCTGTATATCAGGCTGTGTCCTTTACCTTTCTACGGCCCCTTCCTAGCAGTGCCATTGTTGTTCTGACTGCTCCTAATTTAGTGGTAAGAGCATAGTTGTGAACCTGTGCAGCCCTACAGCTTTCTAGCTCCATCACAGCCAAGTCCAGTGCTTCCAGGTTAGTGCACCTTCAGGGCAATGTGCCATGCTGTCCCATTCCTAAGTGATAAAAAGCCATGTATCTGCACATCCATTTCAACTTTGGGGTGTCTTGCTCTGCAAAGAATGTTCATAAGGAATAGTCCTTAGGGACAAGGCAGTGCTCTTTCTTCCCCTCTCTGGACTAACTGGATATATTTTTACTGCCTTATGCTTGAGTCTCTTCACTGTCCATCAGAAGAGAATCTGAATGTAAGCCCAGTTTGTTACTGTTTTTCCCTGCTAGTGGGAGTACCCACTAGCCTGCTTCAGCCTGGAGCCAGCATAAAAGTCAACACAGAAGCAACAGGGACAGACTTAATGTCATTTTAATAGACCCAGCTATTTGGATCTGCCTGCAAGAACTTTGGATCTGCAAAACTCCTGGCAAGCATACGTCGTTACGGAGAAGACCATTATCTGTCTCAGGATGAGAAGAACTTGGCTGTTCCTACTCTGGGAAAGGTAATTATGACTGAAGGCCTATACTCTGCAATGCCTGGCTCAGAAAATGCCCAAATGTTTGTCTCTGATGTGAGTGCTTTATAAACCTGTGCAGTAGCAGATGCAGAAATATACTGCTGGTCATCTGTTGTATCATCCTCATAAATGTTCATCTGTCATGTTTCAGATGGGGGGCCATTGTAGGCAGGGGGAAGATGAAGAAAGCAAGCAAACAGTAAGGGAATACATTCTAGCTAGTGCAAGCTTTTGCCTTGGTTTGTGACTTACGCATCAAGGTGATGTGAGGTCGGTCCAGCCATTTTTGTTCCACGGCACAACACTTGTATTCTGGGCAAAAAATTCTAGAAAACTACCTTGGTGGTTTTTCTTCTCACAGGTAGAAAATTATTTACATAGGAGCAAGGAGGTGATGGGACAGACCTATTTACTTATTAATCTAAACAGGAGAGAGAATGTGTTGTTTCAAACCACAAACTGCAACCACAGGCTCAGCAGACCCCTGTAAGACATTCCTGTGACTTACTTGCTATCAAGAGGCAGCAGGGCTGTACAGAATTTGCCAACAATGGATGACTCATCCTTCCTCCAAAACTTATTCTTGGGGAGATACTTCAGTGTCACGCTGTTTACCTGGCAGAGGGGAACTCTGTGGGCCAGCACCTGTTTGCCCACCTCCTGGTGTTTAGGTCTGCAAGGCAGGGTGAGAGATATGAGGGAGAACATTGAATTAACCTGCAGATGCAAGCCATATGCAGATGCATTTGAACACTGGAGGAACTCGGGGTAGTATTGTGAAACTCTCACGTGATAAAATGGAAACAGAAGACTCATCTATCAAAACAGGGCATTGCAGGAGGGCCTTACTGGCTGTCTCTCCATGTTTTATGTCTGTAGTAAAGAATATTTCTGTATAAATATTCTTTTTTCATGGTTACAGCAATTCGTCTTGCTATTCATATTGATTGAAACACTGCCCAGACTGCTGCAGAGGTAAATGATAGATAAGGTCAATATCTATGAAATCATGAATTGGATGGATAGGAATTAGTTGTTCATCATTTCTTCCAGTATATCAACTAGGGGGCATCAAGCACAGCTAAGAGGTGTCAGGCTCAAAAAGATTGCACAGCGCACATAATACAATTCCTTTTAAGCTGTTAAAATCCCTGCTGTGGGATGTTGTGGATGTTGGCAAGTTTCCATGACTGTACAAGTCACAGGAGAGAGACTGGACAAGTTAATGGAAGACAAAACCAATGAAAACACAGATCTCACCTTTGGCTCTAAAAGTCCCTGAGATGTCATCAGTCAGATACTGGGAAACTACTTGGGGAAGTATTCCTAGATGCTTACACTACCTGTTTTTATATTCTTCTCTAGGTGTAAGGTTCTGACCATGTCGAAAGTGGGATGCTTGGACAGAGCGATGTCTGTCTGTCCCTATGCTCTTACCCAGGTAACATGAACTGAGAAATGGTGAGGTTTGGTAAACAGTCAGTGATCAGAGCCCAGCTGGTTGCATGCTATGAAGGAGGGCTGCTCAGCCATTTTATGTAGGGGGGGGCCACCTCCCTTGTGCGGAGTCCATCCAATGGGTCATCTTATGCTTGATCTACTTGGCAGCTCTAAGAGTCTGGAGATCATTGATTTCCTTGTGCTTATAAAGAATATGTATGTAGCTGACTCTAGAATCCCAAAGCAGAATCCCTGTTGCCTGATCAGAAACATATTGGTAGAGAAAGGGGAAAGGTGACAAAAGGGTCAGAACAGTCTACAATTCTGCTAACCCAAGTATCTCCCATGAGCGCACCGATAGTTGCACTCCGTGTCCTCCTATGACAGAGTAGACAATCCAAACCAGTACATCCTGTCCCTCCCTTAGAGGGGATGGTTTGATGGTTGTGGAAAAGGCTGAGGTGCTCAGTGCCTACTTTGCCTCAGCCTTTAGCAGTGGAACCAGGTGTTCCCTGGACAACAGGCCTCATGAGCTGGGAGACAGAGAGGAGAAGCAGAATGAGGCCATCACAATTGGAGAGGAAGTGGTCAGTGACCAGCTACACCACTTATCAAAAAACAAGTCTATGGGGCCAGATGGGTTGCACCCAAGGGTGCTGAAAGAGGTGGCAGATGTGCTCACCAAGCCACTTCCATTATTTACTCAAAATCCTGGCTAGCTGGGGAGGTCCCATGGACTGGAAGGTGGCAAATGTAACACCCATCTACAAGAAGGGCAGAAAGGAGGACCCGGGAAACTATAGACCTGTCGGTCTGACCTCGGTGCCAGGGAAGGTCATGGAACACATCATCTCAAGTGCCATTGCACCTCACATACAGGAGAACCAGGGGATCAGGCCCAGTCAACATGGGTTTATTAAAGGCAGGTCCTGCCTGACAAACCTGGTCTCCTTCCACAACAGGATGACCCAATTATTTGATGAGGGAAAGGCTGTGGATATTGTTTACCTGGACTTTCGAAAAGCCTTTGACACAGTTCCCCATGGAATTCTCCTTGATAAGTTGGCTGCTCATGGCTTGGACAGGCACAGTCTGCTGGGTAAAACACTGGTTGAACAGACAGGCCCAAAGAGTGGTGGTTAATGAAGTTAAATCCAGCTGGTGGCCTGTCACAAGTGCTGTGCCTCAGGGCTCGGTGTTGCGACCATCTCTGTTTAACATCTTTATCGATGATCTTGATAAGGACATAGAGTGTATCATTAGTAAGTTTGCAGATGACACCAAGTTCATCTGCCAGAGGGTAGGGAGGCTCTTCAGAGAGACTTGGACAGATTGGAGCAATGGGCCAAAGTTAATGGCATGAGCTTCAATAAGGCCAAGTGCCAGGTCACAACAACCCCATGAAACCCTACAGGCCTGGGGAGGTGTGGCTGGATTGCTGTGTGGCAGAGAGGGACCTGGGGGTTCTAATTGACAGGAAGATGAGTATGAGCCAGCAGTGTGCCCAGGTGGCCAAGAAAGCCAGTGACATCCTGGCTTGCATTAGAAATACTGTGGCTGGCAGGAGTAGGGAGGTTATCATCCCCCTGTACTGGTGAGGCCACATCTTGAGTATTGTGTCCAGTTTTGGGCACCTCAATACAAGAGCGATGTGGAGATGCTGGAGCAGGTGCAGCGGAGGGCAACTAAGCTGGTGAAGGGACTGGAAAACAAATCTTATGAGGAAAGACTGAAAGAGCTGGGGCTCTTTAGTTTGAGGAAGAGGAAGCTGAGAGGAGACCTCGTCACTCTCTACAACTACCTGAAAGGACATGACATTGTGGAAAGGTTGGTGCTGCTCTCTTCTCAGAAGCAATTAGTGATAGAACAAGAGGGAATGGGTTCAAGTTACAACAGGGTAGGTTTAGACTTGGTATTAAGAAGAATTTTTTCACAGAAGGGGTGGTCAGGCACTGCAATGGGCCTGACCAGGGAATGGGCTTCCCAGGGAGGTGGCTGAGTTGCCATGCCTGGATGTGTTTAAAGATTGTTTGGATGAGATGCTGAAGGATATGGTTCAGGGGTGAACTTGCGGGGTAGGGTGGATGGTTGGATTGGATGATCCCAGGGGTCTTTTCCAACCAGAGTGATTCTGTGATTCTACTGGGGGCTCATGTTTCCCATCTCTGCTGGCAGCAATCTAAACTAACAAAGCATCATCACATTTCCCTGTTCTGGTTTGCATCATGCCGGTGGCTCATGTGCCCTGTGATTGACTAACGCACCCAAAGCTGGAAGGACAAAAAGTATCCTCCTACAGCAGAAATTACTTCAGTTCTTTCCTGACCATGTCTCTGTTCCCCGTGCTACTGAATTTCAATTACAGCAATCCTGAACAACAGCCTGGAGGATATTTCCATCCTCCAGGTGTTTTCTTCCTCTTCCAGACCATCAGGTTAACAGGCACATTAAGCTCTTAGGCAGAGACAGAACTGGAAGACTTCTGAAATCCCATGTGCCATCACTGCCATCAGGTCAGCCCTGTAGAAAAGTCAAAAATGCATTTAGCTCTTTGGGGGATTAATTCCCATCTTGTTCTCTCTGTGAAGCAGACTCATTTTTTTCATTGTTCTTATACAGCTGACAAATCTTTAGCTGTTTGTTTTCGTTTGCTTTCTAAGATTCGACATTTGGTAACTCTTATCTTAATACATAGCTACAAGCTTCCGCTGCTGACAAGAGCTTTTCCCTGTTTGACAAAACTGAAGTCCTGAAGAAGAAAACTTTAAAACTATTATCCCTGTACCCTCCTCTGCCAGTTCTTACCCCTTATTCAAACTAGAAATCAGTGTTTGCATTTCTGATTCCCATACTTCCGGACCCATGTGTTCAACTCCCTGGAACTCCAGCAGGAAGCAGGAATATTTCCCACCGTTTGCAATTGCGTCACTACGAAGTTAAGCATCTCGCAGACCTACTCACCTTCCTACAGAATGTAGGGCAAACCCCACTGACACGGCACCACCGGCTGCTCGATCAGTCATATGGAATGAAGGAATCAGCTGGCAACACTAGCGACTGCCATCGTTCAGCATTTAAATTCAATCTCGTTCCAGCTCCTCAAGTTCTTTAGCCCTTGTTCTTCTTTGCAAAGGGTGCCAGGGTCCCATCACTCTCTCAGTCAAAATCTCTGATTTTAGTCTCTAACCTCCTAAATATTTCCACCCAGCTCTCCACATACTTCTCTACCTGCTGCTTTTTCCTTTATCTTGCACCTAACTGCTCACTTTTCCGCTAGCTGTTTACACTAAAGCACTGATTGGAGTTTACCCCTGCTAGTGTCATTCATACTGTCAGCACACTGCTCCTGGCAACAGGACTTCAGGTGTTGAGCAGCTGATCTACTTTTACAGCCACTGCTTTTACTGTTCTCATCTGCTTCTGGCTACAGTATGAGTCAACTTGTGTCTCTTTCACGGGTACCTGGCTGTCAGCTCGATCTCAAAACACCCCAGAGAACTCTGAACTTTTCACCTTTCTTGCTTTGCTGCCCTTTCCTTATGGACAAAGGATGGTGTTGGACACCAGGGTGCCAGCCCCACTGGACCCGCTATGGGCTGTCTTTACAACCTCACAGACATAATTACATTTTTCAGGTTCTTTACGTGGCAACAGTTTTGAATAGAACCTTCTCTCTCTAACCACATCATTACAATTCCTTGCTGCGTTCTGCCTCAACATCTCCACAAGTTACATTTGACTTAATTTTGTTAATATTCTTAGAATCATACAACAGTTTTGTCTGGAAGAGACCTTCAAGCTCATTGAGTCCACCCTTTTCCTAGCCCTATCACCACACAAAACCATGTCCCTCAATACAACATCTGCTCTTCTCTTAAAACACCTCCAGGGTCTCCTACAAATAACTTGAGAAAAACCAGACTGCTCAAAAATTGATCCCAATGCCTCAGATACCAACCATCAGATGAGACAACGTACGTGTATGGATGACTAGAGTAGTTCTTTCTAGTCAGGCTTGTGCCTTTGTGTAGCCTCTATCACAGTATTCAGCTACTACCCTGAGACAACCGTAGTGTCAAAGTCTTTCTTCTTTATTAATTGTAGGAGTATGAGAACAAGAAAGACATTTCTGTATTTAAACAATCGAGTGATGGTGCTTAATCTGTGATATGATGAGCTTTTAAACAGACCATTCTCTCCTAACAGGGCCAACCATTCAGGAATGGGTTCTAGGACAGATAATTTTAAGGAAGGTTTATTAGACTCTTTAAATATGAAAGATCTGAGTTCATTCATTTACCGGTACCTGGACAAAAACCTACTTAAGCAAGATTTCAAGCTTCCAATTAAATGAACTGCTAATAAATCCCAATGCACTCTTTCTATTAGTCCTGCATTTGACTCTATTTACCATCAGTGGAAAAGCCTCAGAATATCTTTGCAAATGCACTAACCACTCTGGATCCTGGCTGAATCGTACTCCTGCTCTGATACCACACAGTGTTTAACAAGCTACATGCAACCCTGAGGTCTTAAACAACTTGGGATTTTCAGGTCACAAGGAACCTGATGAGAAGCTCAGTGCCTCAGAGAAGGTTAAACCACTAAATACAGACCCACTCGGAAAAATAGCTTTGAAAAAAGTAAATCCACATAGGTACATAATCTGTAAGAGTTATGACAAAGGGTCAATACTTGCTGATGTACCCATACTCTGAGGTTCCCATACTCTTCAGCTGACCTTGAGTCTTCAACCTAAGTCTGATTCAGAGTACCATCAAAAAAAATTAAGACCAATATGGATAAATCCAGCAGCTTATTGATTTAATGCTATGAATTTCAAAGCACAGAAAGTAAGGAATTTAACATCACAAACCCTTAGAAGCTCCAGATCAGAAAAAAGAAAGTCTCCTGATGACCACTCTGAAAGAGACAATTATGCTTTTTGAGGCAAAACTGCTGGAGGTGGGGATGGCTATTCATAAATAATGTTCTGGTTAGAGGCTATTTATCGACTTTAGGACCACAGTGAAGCCATCAATGAAACAAGATCACAAAAAGGGCTTAAAATATTTTGTGTTCTGAAGAGCTTAAGGGAAACAAACAGCCCATATGCTTCAAAATATTTTGAAGTAACAGGCATGAGATTTTTTTTTGCTCATGAAAGATGCCAGCCTAGAAGCCAAAGTCACCATTTTGACACTCAGAACAGGTGCTGAGTTCTGACATCCTGTCCCCATCCCCACAAACAGGGCTCAATACTGACCTGAAAAAAATGTATCTGGTCTGATTAGAAGTCTGTGCACTCCTTCACAGAAACGCGGGAAGGGGAGGTTCTAAGCTCTACCTGGATGCAGACCAGAACTTGCTTATTGTTCTTGACCGTGGTTTCAGCACCACTGTATTGCTTCATGCCATGGAACTCGGCAAGAAAATGATGACACAAATCTCAGAGCACTTTTAAAGGGCTCTGAAATACCAACCTGGATCCTGCTTCAAAACCAAGTTCTGAGACTGCTGGTTTTGATCCCAAAGAATAATTATAAGCATAACAAAATAATAGGAAAGTTAGAGGCATCTCCTGAAGATTTGGCTCAAACTGTCACAGCTGCACTAATTCCAGCAGCAAGGACATTTTAACTTTGTCTGCCTGATAAAGTTGAAGGCACTCAGTAGTGCATCAAATTGAGTGCATGTGCATCTCAGCTCCTCTTGCTCACCACTAAAGCCTTGAAATGCACCTCTGAAAACCAGTACAGAGCTGCAATACTTGCAGAAATGCAGACAATTAATTTTTCATCCAGCTGAGAAAGCAGTAAATAAATAAACACCAACCTATATTCACTTCTGAGAAATTTCTGCTAACTTCTGACAGACAAAATGCATTTAGCCAAGATGCTATTTGTTTGGGAGACCCACGGCAGGTTACTGCCGGCAAGAACAGTGTCTGTTCTGAGCTGTGGCTCAGTCTGAAATACATGTTAAATGTTCCATTTCTCAGGCCATAAGTTAAGATCATTACTCCTGCACTAAGTATCGTCTGAGCCACGGCCACAACCGGGCAAATCTTTTCTGCACATTAAGAAAAGAGTTATTTCAGATGAGCCAGCCAACCTCAGTGGGGTTTTTTCAGGCAGTGCTAGAAGTTAATACTGTAATGATTCGTGTGAGGAGTTCAGCTCCGTGAAGCAGGCTCCAAAGTCCACAAGCAGCCTTTTGAGATGCCCCCGCACCAGCTTCACTTACCGCCAGCCACCTGACTCCTTTGTTGGCAGCTTGCTGAATCTGCACTCTCTTCAGGGTGACACGGTAAACAGCTCCTTCTTCTACCTCTTCAACCCCATCCTGAATGGTGGTCTGCCAGGAAAGAACAAACCATAAGAGAGAAAGGAACGTTCCCCCGTTCTTGCACTAACCACAATCTATAGCAGGCGGCCCAGTGCCGAGCCGAGGGCAGAAGATGGGCTGCACAAAAGTAAAGACAACACTCAAAGCACCGCAGGATACTCTGGGATGCAGGGAACACTGGAGATATTCTTGGCAAGCCATCCTTTCCTGCGGTATCGAGATAGCCCGGCTTTCCATTTCGCTCTTTTTCCTAGCCCAGCACATATTTTGAATAGTTGTATAAAGCCTTTTCTGAGGAAACAGTTTGGTTTTGATTAGCAGCCTTCCCGTCCCTGCCCCCCTCCCCAGTTGTCTAAAGCGATTAATCTCTTTCGCCTTTCGTTTAGGAGAGAGATCGCCCTTTTAAAAACCCGTCGTTAACATTTCGCAGCGCTTAATGACCCGACACACATTCCCTTCCCTTTGACAGGAGCCACCCAAAGCGCAGCTGGTTCCCTCTTCCCCAAACTCTTGGAGGAAAACTTGACCGAGCGGAGCCTTGCAAACTCGCGAACAGCAAGCGGCTGCGCTGGAGCGCGGAGCATCCCTCGGGACCGCCCGGGACGAGCTGCTCGTTACCATTTTAGCCTTCCACAGCAGTTTCATTCTCGGTGCCTTGCCGGGCGCCTCGACAGGGCACTCCGCCTCCTCCTTCTCTGACTCCGGAGTCCCGCCGTGCCGTGCCAGCGGCCGCCGCGGGCCGGGCCGGGCCGAGCCGGGCCAGCCGAGCGGCC
>JAOXOE010000001.1:53226519-53270949 GCA_028565055.1 Phoeniculus purpureus
GGACATGTTCCTGTGTGACTTGGTCTAGGTGATCCTGCTGTGGCAGGGGGGTTGGACTAGATGATCTTTCGAGGTTCTTTCCGATCCCTAATGATTCTGTGATTCTGTCACACAACTGTATCCAAGACATTTTTGGTCATCAAATGCTGGTTATAGACATTGCCACAGGCACTGTAAATCTGCATAATTGGTACTTAACCAGGAAAGGTGGAACCAGTCACAGCCAGAATTAAGAGTATGAAATCTCAGTGTTTATTACACAGGTGTAATGAGGACTGATCCTCTCTTTATTTGAAGTGGAGTAATTCTGCCATCTTGCACCACCAGAAGGTCTCCAACCTACACAATGTGGCAATGCTTCTCGGATGGCTCTAGCAGCTTGGCAGTGGTGAGACATGGCCTTGCCACTAGTTGGCCTCCCTCGCTGTGCTTCCGCTTGGGCACAGCGGAGCTCAGAAAAGCCATGTAGGAGCAAAGAAAACATCGTTTCTTCTGTTCTCATACTCCTTGAGCCTCTTCCAGGAAAAGACCAAGTGGTAGAAGATAACAGCTCTTTGGGCTGACCTGGAGAGGGCAGGCCTGTGATTGAGATAGAGGTCTCTGGGGATGGCAACTGTTGAAGTCTTTCCAATTAGCAGTTTGGACTGGAGTCAAGAGCTGCCAGGGCTTTAATTTACTAACCTGTGTCCCTCTCCCTCTATATCTGTGTGACAGCTCATTCGTTTAGGGTTGATAGAGTGCATGGCTGGCCTCTAACTGTTCTCCCATCCATCTCCCTCCCTAATTTACTTCCTCACGAACATTTTCCAAAGGGGAATTTCCATGGCTTGTGGATGCCCAGGTCATTTTATGCAGAATAGTTATTCTTGCAGATAAACAAATGCTCAAGTCTCTCTGAGTCCTTTTTTATGTCCTGAGGTGGAGATGCTCATTGCTGTCCATCATCACAGAGAGAAGACAGTGTTTTTTCTGAACTGTGTGTTCAGCAAGCTTTTATTGACCTTGTTGGGCACCAGTGGAACATAGAAGCTCTATTGATCCTGTGTGTTCAAGGTCAAAATAAAGGATAACAAAATTGCATCCTTGTCAAAATGTTCCCTGAAAGGGTCGGACGCTTTAGCCCAGAGGACAAAGTTCCTTGGAAGACAAGTGTATTTCATGTTCAACATCCATATGTTTTGTTTAGGGTGGTCTCTCACCTGCTTCCTCTTATCTGGTATCTCCCACTGGTATCAACACTGCATTGCTCTTAGGATAAACACAAATACCCTTCCTTATGTTTGTTATGAGCATGTATTAAATGCCACCAACTTCTGAACCTGGAATGAGCAGTAAATAGGGCCCAAGGTTTAAGAATACACCTGAGTTCTCCTAGTCACTTCATGTAATCATTTGACAGCTGAAGAAGAGCAGCCCAAACCAGTTAATTGTCAGCAGCTACATCATAAGAACCCTTCTTTTTGCCCTGATGTTTCCTTCCATGTACAACCCACCCTACATTCTCATTGAACCTCATAGTGTCCTACCAAGAGCTGTCACTGTGCTTTTCAGAGTGCAGCAAATTTCCCAATGACATTGAGCAGGAATATAGCTGCTAGGGTCTTATATCCATGAAGGACCATTAGCACTCTTTCAGACCTCATCTGACCTGGAATCCATCCCAGAAACTCTGGTTCTCCTTGAATCTCTCCTATTAGGGAGATCACAGAGCATTAGGGATTGGAAGGGACCTCGAAAGATCATCTAGTCTGATCCCCCCACCACAGCAGGATCACCTAGATCCAGTTGCACAGGAACATATCCAGGCAGGTTGAAAACTTCTCCAGAGAAGGAGACTCTAATATTGAGCACCCTCAGTCTACATGGTTGCTTTGGATCCAGTGGGCTTCCTCTGTCTAAGGTCTGAAATGCAGAAGTCTCCACTGGATCTAGTGCCCTGGGCTCCCTTCGTAGCTAATGGGGTGAAACCACCCATTTGGTCTATTTTAGGAATTTCCTCAGGAGGCCATCGGTCATTGGTGGAAGCAGCCATTTTGCTCCCTGGGTTAGAAACTGAGAGTTGGCAGTTCATTCAGGTAGAGATGTGTGCACTGATTTAAAAGTCGTAGAGAGTTGAAGTTTAAGGACTTCAAAGGATGTGAATCCAAATGACAGTGATTTCTGCATAAATAGGGAGGAGAGACACCTCAGCATCATTGTGGTGCTTGTGGAACAAGGAACAAGAGCAAAATACAGAGCCAAGACCTCACGTTCTACTGTTAATCAGACACCACAGGTCACCTTCCCAGCTAGTGGGAACCTGCTGTCTCTTTTCACTTCCACACACCTTGACCAACGGACCTGAGTACCAAGAGGAAGCTGGGAGGACGTAGAACAAGAGCAGTGTGAGGATTAGTTTGAAGATCAACGCAAGATCCCATGATTTCTCAGTGTCGGTGAGATTTCAAGTGCACAAAGGCGCTTTTGCTTCAACGGAGACTGACAGGAAGAAAATCCCTCACGGTCCTTTGTGCCTTTGAGTCTTTGCTATTCAGCTGCAGTACAACAAAACCTATAGTAAACCGGGAGCTGGGAGAGGGAGCAGGGATCAGAAAGCAGCAAGCAACATCAGCCTCGTTAGGTGTTAGGCTGACAAGAGTAATGGAAAGGAGGAGGAGAGGGCACGAGAGAATGCAAGAGCACCGGGCGGAAATTCTGTGAAGCTTATGCAACCTCAAATAAAATGTGGTTTGCACACGGCGCCGTTTAACCTAGCGCCTCCGTGGCTAATGAATTTTCAATGCTGGGGGATAGAGAAAAACCAAAACACAACAACAACAGCAGCAACAACAACGAGCTGCAAGAACCCACAATTAGCTGGCGAGCAGCAGAAGGGTGGTGTTTTCCCCAGCCAGCTTCGCAAAGCTTTTTCAGCGGTGTATCTCAGGGGGCATCGGTGGGAGATGGACAGGCTCAGCGCAAGACTTCAATTCTCAGGCACTGTCTGACTGATAAAGATGTTAATTGGAGTGTTTATGTTTCCAGTCCTCCAGCAACGCAGATATGCTCTGATAATGTGTTTTAAGGGACCAGAGGTAATGTTTGGAAGATAAATGTGGTGTCAGCTGCCCATTGGGTTACACAGACATTATGGCCCACTGAGGAGTCGCTATCCATCGTATTTTGAGGGCTTTTAATGAGTTTTCCAGGCATCCACCTCTGGTTTTATGGGACTTTGCTTCTTTCCTCTGCTTTTAGACACCAGAATAGGTTGTCACCTGACGTAAATCAAGCCACTTCCCTTGACTGGGGTAGGTGGGCTGTTGGGTATGATCTTGAACAGCACAGTTTCACTGAAGAGAACATGTTAGAGCTGATCTTCTTGCTACAGCCTGAGACCAGCAGCTTTCATAGATAGGAGTGTCAACAAAGAAAGGGTCTACAAAGTGTCTTTCATTCCCATCTACAGGGGACCAACTGTATCTACAAAGGGAATGGAGTCACCCTCTGCCTGATCTAGTAGCCTATGTGGCCATCAGAACCGCTGAAACCATGCAGGGCAGATGGAAAAAAATTGTGCACCACCCCATTTGTCTTCACCGTTTCCAATGCCTTGATTACCATGAGAAAGTAAGTCTGACACAGATTTATTTATTGAACTGAGTGTGGGACACGTTCCAAAGTTGACAGCCTGGGAAAGCACGGTCCTGCATTTACGCTGAAAATAAGGACAGCGGAGAAAATAGCCGTGTGAGCTCGATTGTCTTTGCCCACCGTCTTTAATGAGGAGCTACTGGGTAGGAAGATCCATCTCCTGGTAGGAGAATGCTATACCCCACCTCTTACAACCAAACTGGATGAGTTTAAAAGATGCTTAGGTGCCTTTTAATGGGTGAATATGGTTTAGGGGTGAACTTGTAGAGTAGGATTGATGGTTGGACTTAATAATCCTGCTCTGGCAGAAGGATTGGACTAGATGATCTTTCGAGGTCCCTTCCAATCCTTAATGTTCTATGATTCTGTGTGATTCTGTGATGCCAAGGGTCTTTTCCAACCTGAATGATTCTGTGATTCTATGAATTTGCAGTTGCTTCACAACAGCTTTGCCAAGATACCTTCTCTCCAGATGTGAAACCATGACAGATGAGTGAGAGGTTCCTTTGGGGTCTTTACAGATGGATTTCAGCAGCAACTAACAACAAAGAGCTCTGGAGTCCTCCAGTTTGTCCCACTGAAACTCCCTATTTGTCTAAAAAAAGGAAGAAAACCAAAAGTAATGTTTTCCTTTCAGGGGTGACTTTTCTTCCCCCAAGGTTTCTGGTCTGTTCTGGTTGTTCCCTTAGAGCTTACCAGAGCAGTCAGACCCTTTGGTGCTTGGGAACATGGAGACATAAAATATTTAGACTTGGCACCAGCCTTTATTTTCAGCCTTCCAAAGGCAGCCCAAAATGAAAAATCAGACCCTGAAGATTTATATGCTCTCTGAATGAGCAGCAAGCAGAGCTCTTAATTGATCACAGTTCATTTAAAGTGAAAGCTGAGCAAAGCTGGGGCTGTGGGAAGGTCACTACTAACAAAGATACACGTCCACACGCCCTCGGAAATGTGAGTGCAATTGGGAAGATCCTCTGCTTAGGGAAAATTCTTCCAATATACCTAACTGTGTTCTTGCAATGCACCTGAAATCCCCTAGAGACAGCTGTGATGGGCCATGGCATGCATGAACGTGCTCATGGGGTAGGTGCTGCTTGTCACAAACCAATGTCGTCTTCATCTTGTTGCTGCATGTGATCCATTTACTAACCTCTCTCTGCTGCAGTTGCAAACAGAAGTGTGGAAGGAGCAGAAAAACCAGCAGAATAATGTCCCATTTGCATCAAAAGGAAGACTTACACTAACAAAGATGATCATCCAATTTAAATTGCAGCCTGTGGAAGTGCAGGTTGAGTGGACGTGTTCCTGTGCGACTTGGTCTAGGTGATCCTGCTGTGGCAGGGGGATCGGACCAGGTGATCTTTCGAGGTCCCTTCCAATCCCTAATGATTCTGTGATCCTGTGATAGTCTAAGAAAAAGAAAGGAACAAAGAAGTTCTCCTTTACAACCTGTCCTTGAGACTGCCCTTGAGAGAATTCATTGTTCGACCTGAAGAGGAGAAGGCTCTGGGGAGACCTTATAGTGGTGACCTTCCAGTCTCTGAATGGGGTCTATCAGAAGGCTGGGGAAGAGTTGCCCAATACGATATGGAATGATAGGATGAGGGATAACAGTTTTAAGTTGGAAAAGGGCAGATTTAGGTTAGACATCCTAAATCTAGGTTAGACATTTAGGTTAGACATCTCAAACCTAGGTTAGACATTCCATAACCCAAAAGGATATGGAATGATAGGATGAGAGATAACAGTTTTAAGCTGGAAAAGGGTAGATTTAGGAAAAAGTTCTTTAATCTCAGGGTAGTGGATCACTGGAACAGTCTGTCTAGAGGGGTGGTTGAGGCCCCATCCCTGGAGACATTCAAGGTCAGTCTTGATGGGACTCTGAGCAATCTGTTCTAGTGAGAGATGTCTCTGCTTGTTGTAGGACAGTTGAACTAGATGGCCTTTGGATGTCCCTTCCAACCCAATACAGTCTACGATTACGTGATTCTCTTATTCTTTACAGTTGGTTTAAGAGCTGGGGTGGCAAATTATTCCCTTTTACCTGCCTCTGGCTGCTGGTCTGCTCCCACAACCAAGTGCTGCAGTGTGCCTGGTCCTGATGCATCAAACGTACTTCTGATGATGGGCTGAGTTATGCAAGTCCTTCTCAGCTCACTGCCTCATGCTTTTGCTCTCTTTCCCCCCCACTTCCCCACACAGAAAGGGGGTGAGCTCTTCCCTCTCACATTTTGGACTGCAATCACCACACTTCAGCTCTCCTCACCATTGCTGGATGATGAGGAGACTCCAAAGGAAGAAAGCAGAAACGCAGACTTGTCAAGTGTCTTGGACCAAGTGTTGTGTAGAGTCCAGTGAGTCATTTTTCACAAAGAATTAATTCAGTTAAAAGTGGAGGGATGGGGGCAGCGTGTTATTCCTGCGTATGGGCTGAGTGTAGCTGATGGCTTCGGCTGGAAATAAAAGTATGGGGATGATGGAAGGGAAATGTCAAAATGTTTCTTTTCAACCTGTCTTATGTTTCACATCAGAAACACCAGAGCAATTTCAAAGCAAAATCTTTCAGCTCCCATTTGTCATTTTAAAGTGGCACGTCTCTCGGAGTGGACCTGTTGGTTTTTAATAACTTAGAAATGAAGCAAAAAAATTTAATTAGGTGGCCAAGGGAAATATTTTGGGGTTGACCCTAAATGATCTTTCTTTTTTTTTTTTGTTTTCTTCATTTATCTGAAAATGAGAGGGGAAATAGTTGGACTTGACTTACATCAGTTGTTTTTTATTGATTTTCCAGTAAAACCAGGAACCTGCAGAAGAGCGATTCCCGAGCGCTGAACCTTCCCCTGAACCGTGCTGTATCTCTTAGTAGCGTGGGTGGGAACATTCTCCTGATTATAAATAGTCTCTTCTTATAGACAGTAATTGAAAATATAAAGATTTGAGGAAAAAAAAACCCGACAAAAAACAGAGGAGGAGAAGAAGAAAAGAAAAGCTTTCTGAACTTCTTGCCAGCTTTCTGTGTGCTGATGATCCTTGGCTCTATTGGGGTTCTAGCTGGAAGCACACCCATCTTAGAAGTGTCCAGTTCTGGGCCCCTCAGTTCAAGAGGGACGTGGAGCTGCTGGACGGAGTTCAGGAAGTGGAGCACCTTCCTTATGAGGAGAGGCTGAGGGAGCTGGGTCTCTTCAGCTTGGAGAAGAGGAGACTGAGGGGTGGCTTCATTAATGTCTATAAATATTTGAGGGGTGGGTGTCAGGAGGATGGAGCCAGGCTCTGCTCAGTGTCATCTGGTGACAGGACAAGGGGCAATGGATGAGCTGGAACATAGGAGGTTCCACATCAATATTAGAAGGAACTTCTTCCTGGTGAAGGTGACAGAACACTGGAAGGGGCTGCCCAGGGGGGTTGTGGAGTCTCCTTCACTGGAGATGTTTAAAACCCACCTGGACATGTTCCTCTATGGCTTGCTCTAGGTGATCCTGCTCTGTCAGGGGGATTGGACTGGATAATCTGTCGAGGTCCCTTCCAATCCCTAATGTTCTGTGATTCTATGGGCAGGGCTGGAGAGATTGCTGGGTCAGGGTATTGAAAGTAGAAAGGGAAAGGCAATGAGAAGGGAGCCTTGGGGTCACCATAATGAGTGTGACACCATGTCACTGTCAGCTCGCTCTCTTCACGCAGCAGAAGAAAACATCAGGGGAGTGAAGAGCTCAGCTCATATTAACTCCCTGAGGAGAACATCTCTTCCCATCTGATCCCATTCCCCTGTTTCTCTTTCCTAGGAATGGGACAGTGAGCAGGGAACAGAATTTGGTCTCCCAGAGCGTTTTGTGCCAACACAGTGCCTGGTGTCTCCCAGGACTTGCAGTCTGTATTTAACTACACTCACCAGAGCCTGATGATCTTTCTGTGCTGTCTGCTGAAAGCTGCAAGATGACCTGCAGGGTCTGGCCCAGAGTCTGACTGGCAGCCCAAATGCCTGAATTCTGGCCCCACATCAGCTGTGGATGTGGGTCATCCTGCCTGCAGATTTCCAAAGCCTCCGTGTTGTGCACCCCAGGCTAACACAGCCACGCACCCACTTTGCTTTGCTTGAGGAGCTGGGGTTATTTCTGTCCATTTCGAAGTCTCCCCTTCCTTCCTCTTCCCTGTCCTCCTCCCAACAGCTCCCAAATCTATCTGTTGGTTTCAACCAATTCCAAAGCAGAAGGAAGATTCTCAGGGCTAGCAAAGTTTTACCCATAAACTCTGCAGGGACAGCTGGAACAGCTGGACAGCTCCCGTATTAGGCACCAAAAATCCACAGCAGGCAAGAAGCCTGAAAGGTGTTCCAAAGGTATTCAAAATACCAGTCAGAAATGAGAAACAGACTGGGCAATGCCCACGGACAAATGTCCTGGTCCCCATGACTGTAAACACGGAGAGAATGTGGGGTTTGTCCTCGAACTCGGGGGTTTATTTGCAGAGGATTGTGGTTGACTGAAGAAAGGTGAACTTTAAACTGAAAGAGAGTAGATTTAGATGACATCTGAGGAAGAAATTCCTCATTACGAGGGTGATGGGACACTGGAAAAAGTGTCCCAGAGAAGCTGTGGCTGCTCCATCCCTGGAAGTGTTCAAGGTCCTGGTCAAGTCTTCACCAGACCAGGGGCTCTGGGCAACCTGGTCTGCTGAGAGGTGGAACTCTGGGCACGTGGTCTGGTGTGAGGTCCCTTCTAGCCTAAACCATTCTACGTTCACATCTCATGACCCTGAGGGCAACCTGATCTGGTGAGAGGTGGAACTAGATGATCTCTAAGGTCCCTTCTAGCCTAAACCATTCTGTGTTCACATCTCATGACCTTGAGCTTCTGTGTTTTCCTGCTCACACAGTTCAGTGATACAACCCAGCCTAGTTTCAGGCACTTAGGTCATGTTTCAGGTTCCTACACAAAGGATGAGGCTTTATTGGTCTTTCTGGCCCTAAATTTCACTTTACTCATTCTTGTTGCACCACAGCACAGGACAGACATCAGTGCTGAGCTCCACAAGAGCCTCCTTAGTCTACAGTCAGGACCCGAGCTGCTTGAGGATGTCTCGGAGATGCCCTGCTGATACCAGATGCAACTGGTGGACCAGGTCCAAAGCAGGATTTGGCCTTCTGTTAATTCTTCCTCCACCACACGTACGGGGAGCTGGTGGCTCTCAGCAGCGGTAGTGGGAAGGTGGAAGGAGAAGATTTCCAGCCACCCCAACACTGACCCGCTCTGTAAATCTTCCTGAAAGACTCCGACATATGTTGGGGCTGTCAGCACTGAAATTCGAACAGTCTGGGACTTCCTCTCCCCATACATTTGTATTCTCCTGCGAGACAGCTCTGTCCTGTCTCCCGTCAACCCAGCACCGTGTCTCTGCTCAGCACTTAACCCTCTCGACGCGCTGCTTTTATGTCTGTGGAAACAAAGGCAGAAAAGGATAAAAACCCCCAAACCAGCAACTTGACAAATACCATTAAGGAACCAGTTGCTTCCACAGCCCCAGAGGGGAAAGAGCAGCGGCAGAGGGTCTCTGGAGGCACAGGACCGGCTAAGTGGGCAGGAATTTTCTGCTCTGAGGCTGTGAGCTGCAGAGTTTCCCACCCTTGCTCTCAGCCTGACTTCTGGGCAGCTGCACCCCACCAAAAAAACCCGAGCAACAACAAGAAAATGAGGCTTTGCAAAGTAATCGAGCCCTGCTTTCTGCTGCTTCTGGAGAACACTTCGGGGACACTGCTTTTCCGTGATGTCTGTCGGGGATAAAGGAGTAAAATGAAAACAAAACAAGAGTGACGGCTTCTTCCAGTGCGTTTTACTTCACAGCATCAGAGAGGTCCAAAATGGACCGTGGGGAAAGGGTCTGGTGCTCACCCCGAGTGCACGTGGGCTCCGGTGGAGCTGGTGGTTGGCCATTCATTTGTGCTGCTTGAGAAACAGGGCCTGGGGTTCTCATTATACAGACAGCACCTGATCCTGATTTGCTGCTCCCCGGGAATGAAGAGAGGGAGGCAAAGGGTTAGGCTGCATGAAAACCAGATGGCTAGTAGGAGGGAGTCATCTGGAGTCAACTGATGCTGCTACAACTTCAGGCAAGCAGCTCATAGCAAATCCTCTCACTATAACAGTGCCATGAAGTCTTCCCTTTTTAGGGTCATAAAATGGGATAATGGAGCCAGGTGGGCAGAGGTGATGAGGACTGCCTCCATCCCATTCTCTGTGGAGAAGACGAGGAGATCAGTGTGGCTGATGGGACTCAATATGCTTGAGAATACACTCCAAACTGTGGAAATTGGGTGAAGGTAATGGTGGGGGGAAGGTCACACAGAACCTTTCATAGGCATCAGTGGGAGATATATTTGCAAGAGGATCTGGCTTGGAGATGTGCAGGGTTGCATTATTATTGGGATCAGTACTTTTTAGGATCTTCATCAACAACACAGACTGTGGCACCTTCAGCAAATTCACAGACAACACCAAGCAGAGTGGTGTGGTTGACACACCAGAGGGATGACATCCATCCAGAGGGACCTGGACCAGCTGGACAACTGGGTCCATGTGAATCACATGAAGTCCAACAAGTGCAAAGTACTGTACTTGGGTCAAGACAACCCCCGGTATCAGCACAGGTATCTTGACAAGGCTGGACAACCAGTAGCAGAATTAAGCAAAGGGAAGACCCTTGTCCTGGGAATCACGTTTTGAAGAATCATAGAATCATTAGGGATTGAAAGGGACCTCAAAAGGTCATCTAGTCCAATCCCCCTGCCACCATGATTACTCCAAAGTCTGGTGTCAGAGAATCAGTCTCTGATAAGTGGTGCCATGTGAGGATCAGGAGAAGAATCAAACCCTTTTCCCTTTGAACCACAGACAGACCTTTGGAGAGGGAAAGGTTATTTCTGCAGATCTGCTGTTGACATCCTTCTCTGCATCTGTTTGGCTTCCTGGGTTGGATCTTATATTATCATGGCTGATGAAATTCTGGGGTAGGATGCTGTGCTTCTGCACTCCTATCTTCCAGCCTTGGGGGAAGATGAGCTACAAGAGGATGTAATTGTGATTGGAAGCAAAGAATATCCTCCAATACTTCCCTGGAGGAATGTCATAACAGCAAATAATTTTTGAAGCTATGAGAGAAGATGTGAGAGAATATAGGCCCTGAGTATAATTCTGGAGCAGTTATTGGAAACACTAATTGGAGCACTCAGGGTAATGATGGTCCGATAAACACAAACTCCCTGTTTAATGAAATGGAAGATTCCCTTCTAATAAACTGGAAATCACTCTCCAAACCAATAATACAATGAGACATCTTCCAGGAGAGGTTACACGCAGAAGTCTTCGTCCCAGCAGTCAGATGGAAACCGGCAAAGGAGCAATTATCTGGGCATTGGCTTTGCAGAAAGGATGAAGCGCCAAGGGGAATGACCGTGGTGGAGATGCTGTGAGCTACCTGCGTGTGAATGGAAGGAGCTGTGACATTCGTCAATCACTAGGTTCAGGATGAAGACGTCTGGAGAGTCAGCATGCCAGAAAAGCAGATTTTGGCAGGATTTCTCCCAGACAGTGGTTTAGGTCATTAAAAAGACCCACCGTGTCCAGGGGGTGGCTGTTAAAGTGTTTACAATGACACCATTTGTAAGAGTGGCTTGGGGGGAGTTAGAAGATTTTATTAATTTAGTGTGTGTGGATGTCGTTTCCCTTTGAAAATGTCCAGATTTCTCACTGGGGACTGAATTCAGGGAAGGTTTTTTGCCAAAACCTCACAAGACATCGGGTTCAGTGAAAGGTTTATTTTTGCTGTCTGTCTAAGAACAGCTTTTCTGGTTGGATTTTATCTCCTTTTTTGGAGATCAGACATTTGCCAGCCACATTCACCTTAAAGGCTGCTAAGGCCAAAAATCTTGGAATAGCTTAGAGGGGGTGGTTAGCAGATCGAGAGAGGTTCTTCTCCCCCTCTACTCTGCACTGGTGGGACCACATCTGGAGTATTGTGTCCAGTTCTGGGCCCCTCAGTTCAAGAAGGACACAGAGCTGCTGGAGATTGTCCAGCATAGAGCAATGAAGATGGTGAAGGAAGTGGAACACCTCTCTGATGAGGAAAGACTGAGGGAGCTGGGTCTCTTTAGCTTGGAGAAGAGGAGGCTGAGGGGTGACCTCATTAATGTCTATAAATATGTGAGGGGTGGGTGTCAGCAGGATGGAGCCAGGCTCTTCTCAGTGTCATCTAGTGACAGGATGAGGGGCAATGGGTGTACACTGGAACATAGGAGTGCCACATCAATATCAGAAAGACCTGCTTCATAACAAGGGTGAACAGGCTGCCCAGGGGAGTTATGGAGTCTCCTTCTTTGGAGACATTTAAAACCCGACTGGATGTGTTGCTGTGCAACTTGGTCTAGGTGATCCTGCTCTGGCAGGGGGATTGGACTAGAGGATCTTTTGAGGTCCCTTCCAATCCCTAATGATTCTGTGATTCTAAGACTTTCCGTACAATATTCCTTTATTCCCCCTGTACTGACTGGTTATTTTCAGCAGATTCCTGTCACTGGCTGTAAATGGATTCTGCTTCAACAGTTGATTTCTTTAATTTGTTCTTCACATAACCTTTGTGTAGCCCCCTGACACCCTCTTTAGGCATGATCCAATATGCCTAAAACACTTTCCTTCACATGTTCTTGAGTTAAAATATTCGCACCTTATCACCTGACCATGTCACAAGAAATTTCCTGCCCTCTCAGAGAGAGGGTGGTGCAGAACCCTATTTACAGATAGGCAAACTGACACACAAGTTGATAAAGACCCAGTCTGTCAGATGTTTTCACTTATTAAGGGGCATACATTAGTAAGTCCTGGCTTTCCTGCATGCTTGCGTAGCCTTGGGGCCTTTATATGATCAAGACAGAGCTCTGTTCACCTTCAGTTGCAGCTATAAGCTCCTAGCAAGGTCTTTTGTTGCACACATGAGGAAACAGGGGAGGCACAGGGGATGGCTCCATCCATGTATGAATTTTATCTGTGTGAAACTCCCTGTGTTTCAGGGAGAACAGCAAAGAGGATGGGGTTTCCTGTGCTCTTGTCCTCCCCTTCTGCTAGAAAGAGGGCATTCAGGAGATCAGTTCATAAATGAGCTGTTCAAGCTGGTGCTTTGACTGGTTAGGTAAAAAGGCCAATGATACCTGGAACTCTTGTGCTTCATGTGTGTACACGTTTGTGTTCTGTATAGGCGAGTGGTGCTCTGCTGAAATGTGCTGAAGAAGTAGATCAGCCCCTTAGTGCACTGGAGCTTTTAGAATAGAAAAGGTTTATGTTACTACAGTGCAGACCTGTAGATTAGAATTTTCCCTACATGTAGCAGTTGCCACTGGATTATGCTGGAGCAGATGCAGGGAGAGGGGTGAAACTGTAGGATGGTTCAATTCTGAGCAGCTGCTGGCCCAGCACATTTGGCCAGTGTCTACTTTAAGTACTTGTTCAGTGAGATGTTTTGGTTTATGTACAGCATGGGTGAGCTCAAGCAGCAGTACAGATACCATTCAGTTCTTCAGAAAGGCATTTAAGAGCCTTACCATTGTCTGCCAGCCCACCTCCCACCTACACCTGCCCTGCTTATGCTGAGGATGTAAAATGTCAGCCGGACAGTACAAGTCTGGCAAAATAGTGAGCAAATGTGAATAATGGGAAGGATCTAGCTGGTGCTGCCTAATGTGGCACCACCTCCTATCCATGAGAAAACGTGGATTCCAAGAGAGAGTTTGTGGATAATGTTTGTTTTTACCTAGAAGAATTGCAGGCTCAGCAGTATTCTGTTAGAATTCCATTTTCTTTCATGCTGTAAATTCAGTAGCTACATGTTATGTAGCTACAGGTAGGAGGACACTGCCTGTTTGGGTTTTTTGTGCTCATATCTAAATTGTCTCCAGAACTCCGGGCTGAGGACAAAGTCTAGTATAACACATAGTTATACGTCTGCGGAGGTGGCATGAGATGGGTACACTGCGTCTCTGAAAATAACTTCTTTGGGATTTCATCTCTTTGTATTCATCACCTTGGGAGCATCCAAGGTCCTGCCTCTGTGATGGGAGCTGCTTCACCCACAGCATCATTTCTCTCTCACAGCACACTGCAAAGACAGTTAAAGGGTATTTGGATCCATCACACCCAGTTTGCCTAACAACAGCATTATTGGCATGTTGAGTATGGTTCTGTATGTAAAAGGTCTACAAATTGTCGGGCTTTTCAAAAGCCCTCAGTGATTTCTAGTGCCTTATGTTCTTAGCATCCAAAATTAGACAAGTTAAAGAGTTTGCTGGGGTGACACTAGCCAGCATTTGAACTTTTACAGGGAGCTGCGTTATCAGAACTACATCAGTTCACCTGTTACCTTGGGACTGGCTTATATAATATAAAGAATTACATATATTAAAAAAAATATAATGAGCCTAAATACTAAGTCCTTAAACAGTAAAGGTAGACGAGAAATGCAATGGGGCTGGAGATCCAATAGAAGTAAATACTAGAGTGATTCACAAAACTGGGAGATCTTGTCTACAGTGGGTGGGAGCCTGGATGCCAGCTCTCCAGCAGAAACACAGCGTAGCTGGGCACTAGCTATGCCCTAGAAATGTTTTCCTGAACGAGCCAGCAAGTTTGTTCTCTGTGGAAGTGTTTCAGACAGGACTGGCCAGCAGGCACCGCTGTAGCATCAGCAATCACTTGGCTGCGGTGCCATGTGTTTGGCAGAGTCCTCGCAGGTCCCTTCCAGCTCCCTTTTACAGGGGAATGGTATGGCAATAGCCAGGCACCAGTTAGGCCTGGCCCAAGCTGAGCAGTGAGTGCGTTCACTTGCTTCCTGAGTTAGTGAAGAGCTTGCCACAGGATCTGCACTTGGCTACTGCAGGCAGTTCTTGGACTACTTCTGGGCTTCAGCACACCTGGAGAGCAGTGAAGTGTTACTTGCAGGTAGTTGGGAGGGCGGTAATGTTAATACTATTATTTAATGCTCTGTGCTTGGAGGTTTCTGGAGGAGCTACTGGAGTGGAATTTCAAGGCACTGGGATAACAGAAGCTTTTGCTTGCCGCATTGGATTTTAGCCCTTGCAGTGCCCAGTGACTTGCAATCGAGTACCCTTGTGCAAACGCACTTTGCATATCCCTCAGCCACATCCATGACTGGCTCCAGTGCACTTCTTTTGAGACAGCAGCAACTCCCCTGCCCTTCCCTTCACCCTCTGGGCATGCAGGTTTGGATTCCAGACTGTGAAAGCCATTGGAATCCTGTGTATTGGAGGCTAGTTGTAATTAAATTCCCCAGCTGCAGGAGTAGGTACAGCTGGAACTAACTGCGTTTTTTCCTTACTGCTGTCTGGGCTTAGGCCAGAGCAGGAGTCTTGCTGTCTCCCTGGAGTAGGCAGGGGAGAGACCCGTAGGAAGAGGGCAGGGAAGGGACAATTTTGTCAGCTAGAAACCAACTGAGTGACCTTTCTGCTCTCTGGACTGAGGCAGGACCATTTCCTCTGTGTACTGACATTTACTCCAGCCCTGTCCTTCTGCTGCCGCCTTCACCTCTGTTTCCCTTTGTAATTGCCTTTTGTGTTTTTGGTTAACCCCACCCATCCCCACGTCCACTGCCTTCAGCATCTCCTCTCCAGGGATTCCTCCGCATGAACTTGGCCAACACAGGAGGCACAAAAGGACAGCCAGTGCTCTGCTTTTGTCGCCCAGTCCTCCCCATTCCTGTAGGCTGGTTCTGCCGCCTTTGAGATCTCCTGCCACTTAGGGCTTCTGTTTGAAAAGAAGAAAAAGGTACGATGCTCCTTTTTTCCTTCTCCCTGCGCAGATCTCCTGGGGTGCTCAGAGGCTGACCTCTGTGGGTTCGCACAGCCTGGCTGGAGCTGTAGGAGGGTCAGCTCTGCAGCAGCCCCTCGCCTCTCGCCGATACTGTGTGCGTCAGTGTGTTGCCGTGTTTGCATAGTTGTTGCTTGCAAACAGCACCGTGTGCGCTCGTCACCGTCTTCCCTCCCTTGTCCTTTCCTGCCCTGTTCCTGCCCTCCCGTCTATCATTTGTTCCCGGTCCTGTCATGGTCTAGGCTAGACACACTGGAGGCTTCAAGGTTCCCAAAGCCCTGCGCTTCTGATGCAAGAAAACAAGCGGGGAAACACAATCTTCCTCCCTCAGACTGAGCTCCTGCAGTTCCTTCATCGATTAGGAGGGCACAGAAGCGGCACAGAAGGCTGTTCTGTTCCTTTGGTGGTCACTGTAAGGGGGGAGAGGGGGTGGAAGGACAAGAACCCAAGAGGTAGGGCTCTCCATTTCTGCTCTTGGACACCTTCTGCCACTGCTGGCTGTCTCGCCTGGAGCCTGTCGCTTGAATTTTGTGTCGAAGTTTAGTTAACTGTTAACGAACAGCTGCTGCTACGTTTTCTCAGGCTCTTGCCCTCGGGAGGAGATTGTGGAATAGGTAACGTTTCCCTTCGTGGCTGAGCCGCAGCCGATTTAATGTGCCACTTGTGACAAAATGGGCAGGTACTCTTTTACCTTCCTTCAACCCCAGGCTGAGGGAACGGGCACAGCGAGTTCCAGAGATAAACGGCGACGAGCTACATAATTAGGGGCCTGGCTCCTAGCAGGGGGATGGCTTGAGGATTAATTGCTGTTTGTACAGCACTTGGAGATCTTTAGCTGAAATGTGCTTTTAAGTCTGGGGCACTGCCAGCTGGAGGTGATGGGTACCCTGGGGCTCTGGCAGAGGTCAGCTCGGTGCAGCTCCAGGGGTGTGTCCTGGCTGGGCACACTGAGGAGGAGGTTTATGCTCTGCCTGGGAAATGTTTCTCTGTATGACTGGAAGGTAGGAGGGGGAGCCTGTCCCTCCAGGCTTCTTGCTTTCAAGCAGGTATGGCTGCATGGAGGAGACACCTAAGGAATAATGATTCACCCAGCGAATGCTTCTCTAGCCATATTTCTGGGCTTTTTATCAGTCAGCAGTGTTCCACCTGGTAAGAAGTCAGTGCTCACCTGTCATGGACATAAGAAAGTAGCTGCCTTCTGATGCCAGCCAGAGGGTCCTTGGTCTTTACCCCTTGGGAACCCATGGGTGACCTCCATAGGTAGCATGAAGCCAGAGCACAGTATTTCAAGTGTCCTGGAGCTAATATGCTTGTCTCAGCTGGGACATTCACTGTCCTTATCACAAGTGAGGAAACTTTCCTGTCAGGTGCCTGTGCAGCCCGGCTCTGACAGCCCTAGAAGGAAGTGCTGAGTGCACTGCTCTCTAATCTTGCCGGGGAGACTTTCAGAGGGGAGGCTGTGCTGTGGGAAGCCCTGTAAAATATGGATGGATCCAGCCAGCTTGTGCTTGTTTGGTTCCACAAGCAGCCGACAAGAGCCAGCCCTTGGGGGAACTTCTCCTTTTCTGATGGGAGGAGCACGTGCATGTGGAAAGATCTTCAGAGCAGTGTCTGCAGGTTGTGCAGGAAGGGACACTTTCGCCCTGGGTCTCAGGAGTCCCCCAGGGTGGTACAGAGAGTAGTTCAGCATTCCCAGCATTGTCCTGGGCAGCAGCTGGACAGCTGGATATGGCAAGGGTCTCCTTGCACCAAGGTGCAGCAATTTTCAGGGGACTGGCTATGTTGGCTACCACACTGACCATGGTCAGGTTGTGGCTGGACACATTTATTGTACAGATGCAGTTAGCCCAGCCCAAATCCTTTACTACTCATCTCATACCGTGAAGGAAGAGAGACCAGCTTCTCTTCTGTTTGCAGCACAAGGTTTCAGGAGAATCTCCAGCACCTTTGTGCTTCAGAACATCCTCTTTCCTTTTGATATCTTCCTGTAACAGGCAGGTTTTAACCTTCTATCCATTCAATACTCAGCCCACCACACAGCAGCATAGGTATGGCCCTTCATCTGGCAGGACCATGTTCCTTGTGCTGAATGTCCCCTCCTTAGTATCTTCAACCAGCTTTGAGGGTTTGGAGATGCCATCAACACACACTAGATTGTACATTAATAAATTTGTCTTTTCTTCAGCATGTCCAACATCTTCCTGCCAAAAAGTCTTTTCAAACGGCTGCTCATTTTCAAGGACTTCACTCATCAGTGTCAGTATTGTCCATCTAGTTGGGGAGAACTTGCTGTGGGACAGACATCTCATCTGATCTTCATCAACTCTGTCTTTTTTTTTGTTTTCTCTTTGAAGCTTTGACTCCTGGTTATGGGCAATGTAGATGGAAGTGTTCATCCCTACAACCCCTGCCCCTGGACCGTAGCATGCTGAAGAGGAATGAAAGGGCCACGGGAATGCTAATCATCATTTCATTATTACCTTTAAAGAGGCAGTAGGAGAATAGAGGAGGAACACATGGAAGATGCTGAGACAAAACCACACAGACAGCACTATACATGAAAACCAAACCCAAAGCAACTTAAAAAGACAAACAGAAGTGGAGGAAGAGAGATGGAAAGAGAAGACTGAGCAAGACTGGCAAAGAATGGCAGAGCCACCTTCTGCCAGTTTACCCAAGGAGCAGACTTTGGGCTCTCTGTCCATGAGAAAACAGCCTTGTGTGCACCACTCGCCCATTTTCCTGAAATCTCTGCTTTTGCTCCTCCAGGCAACCATTAATCTAATATTAAGCCCCTTAACCTCTCTAATTGTTCCCTTTCAGTGTCAGCTGGTTTCCTATTAACCTTTCAATCTCTCAGTAATGCAGTTACTTCTGACTCCAGCCAGCCCTGGCTCTAAAGCTTTACCTCCGGCAGTGAATTTTCCAAGCTTTCACTTTTTTTTTCTCTTTCTTTTCTGTAATGATTATTACTGCTGTTAAGGAACCAGTCTGAACCAGCCTCTGAGTGCACAGGGCTGAACCAGCCAGAGTCTATAAATAGCCTTTCACTAACCTTGTGCTTTATTTCATTAGGTTGATTGGCTTCCCTCTCTACACTTCATTGCACCTCTGTCTCTCTCTACTCTCCCTTACGGATGCTGCTTCTCTTGTTGTCGATGGCGCAGTTGGTCAGCCCCAGTGTTCTTCTCTCCTGAACAGTTCAGCTTCGCTGCTGGAGAAGCATCTCTAGATTTTCATAACGGAGGGTGAGGCAAAAGGTGAGGCTGAAAGAGCAGACCAGAAAATGCCCACACTGAGGAACAGGAAGTTGCAGATGTGAGCGTCGGGCACACCGACAGCCTGCTGCCTATAGTCTGGGGCTCTCCTGTGGCACTCGAGGTGACTGTACTTGGACACAGTCTCCCATGCAAATCCCATTGAGCAAGGCCTCTGCCCAAGGGTGAATGCCATTGCTGTTCAAATTGAGAATGCTGGTCTAAAGCAGACATACAGTCTCAGAAAGCAGGGTGAACGTTCTTTTTGTCTGAGGCAGACCCTCTTGTGGCTTCGACATACCTATCAATACGCTACTGCTGCCTGACTCTGTAAGCTGGCAGCACATACTTTGCTTCGCTGGCCATCGTCAAGTCACAGCTCAACAGTGTCTTGCACCTCCTCTGCTTCTTTTAGTGCTGATACAGTTCCTGGGCTGTGCTCAGCCGTGGTGCCTCTCCAAGGGGCCTGCAAAGTGCACGTTTTTGGTAAAAGACAATGCGTATTTGCAGTGAAGGCTGAGTTGAACTCAGTTGTGTGAGGTGAAGGAAAAATCTCTGGAGCAGTGTAAATCACAGCTCAAGGTTGCAAGGCTGGGTCTGGATGGCACTTGGAAACGATGCAGTGGGGCAGAGCGTCTGCCAGTGCTTCACAGGTACTAGAGGTGCTACTGCAGCACTGTAACGGGTTTTGTTTGATGAACACAGCAACAGCAATGGCTTCTGCAGGTGGGGAAGCACCACCTTGTCGCAGAAGAGCTGGGATCAGGGACCCAGGCATGCCTTTGCTTTTCTGCATGCCAAGGGGCAATCCTTTCCACATGGAGCCTCGATTTTCCCCAAAGAAAGAAGAGAGACACTTTCCCAGTCTGTGCTTAAACTGATGTTTACAGCCTTTTACTTCAGCTGAGAAGAAGGATTTGAGTGTCTTCGAGCTCGTCTGTTTTTCCTAGCGGTATCATTTGTCTAACACCAGCTGTTACCTTTCCCTGCGAGTCTTGCCTCAAAGTCAACAGCAACTTACCAAAATAATAGGAGCTATTCTCTGCTGCTCTCTGTGCAGCTCTGTGTGTCCCTACTTGCCCACTTACTGCTATTCCTTGTTGTTGCAGGGCGGATTCTGGCAGCAACAAGCCTTTGTGTTATTTTCTGGCAAACAACCTCAGTCTGCAAAAGGCAAGAAGAACAAACAGCAAAGAAACCAGAGATGGTAACACTGTGGTTAAAGGAGGTTAACTCCTGGGGGCTTTCTTACTTCTAACCACTGAGTGTGACAGAGGAAAAGGTTCGGAAAAGCGCTGCATGTGCAGACAAACCCCCACTCACCCCTCCTCCCCCCTCCACCAGAGCAGGTGGCAGCTGGCACTCACACTTGTTTAATAATGCAGGTTCTCCAGGATGGCCACACGTTCACTTTCCATCACTCACAGCCTCCTTGTCTTTGCATTGATCTTTTTTACATCTCCAGGCCTTGCTTTCTCTTCTATGCTTTCTTGGGTGCACAGAACCTGTTGAGAGGAAGGAGGCCCTGCCGGGTGTCACAGTGGGGTCCCAAGGTGGTCACTGGGGCAGTGCCTCTTTCCTGTGCGCTCCTCAGCCCTCTCAACCAACATTTTGTCTGCTGTTAATTATGAAGAGAGCTCAGAAAACTCTTCACACTGTGGCTCTGGGTGCCTCATCTAGGGTGAGATGGCCTCTCTAGGGTCTGGCTGGGAAGGGGTCTCCACAAACTTTGTGGTCCACCCATGACAGATGGCCATCTTGCAGACCCCACTGTTGGGAAAGGTCTTGTGGAGACCACTTATGTGGCTGTGGATGGGGTGAAGCCCATGAGGTGTTAGTGCCCCCCTAACAGAGCCCCAGCAAACCAAGTGCCCCAGTCTGGCCCCAAAGGAGGACCTGGAGGCTAAGAGTGGGGTTTAACTCCTCAAGCACCTACAATGGAGGTGGGACAGGAAGAAAGTTCTCTGGGGTTACACCAGGAGGTGTAACCTTCTATAGGTGCAAATGAGTGTTTGTGTCAGCACAGCTTGTTCCCTCTCCAGCTTCACCGCACCAGGAGTAGGAGCAGCGATGGAGGGAAAGGTCAAGGACAATGGCTGGTATCACTCCCCCCATCCTGCTCTCATGCCAGCAGGATACGGGGGCTGCTCAGAGCTCCTGCAAAACTTCCTGACCTATCTGCCCTTTGCAGAGTGTCCTGTGCCATCTATGGGAAAGCAAATGCCCACAGATACCCCATTTGAACGTGTATTCAGAGGGGAAGCTGATAGGAGATGGAACCCAAAACCAAGCTAACCCTGCTTTTTTGATCTGCAGTGCAGCAGGCAAGTGGTACCAGACCATGGGATGCACCCCAGTTGCCTATTTGCCCTGGTTTCTATGGTCCATCCCATCTTCTGCCCTTCCCTGGGAAGCTTCCTAAATATTTATGCCAGTGATCAATCATATGACCCCACTGCGGCAATGTGATACAGCTTTAGTTGTGCTAATCAGCTTAGCCTGGGCCCCTGACCCCTGTCATCTTATTTTAGGGAAAAAAAACTTTACACAGGGCCGGGTGAGGGCTGTTCAGTCCAGAGGATTTAAATCCAAAGTGAAAATAGCAACAGAGACTTTTGCTGTTTTCATTTTGTAGCCAGAATTCCATTTACTGTTGCAGCTTCTGACTTGTCATTCCTCTAGGAGGAGTTGAGCTTTGAATAATGCATAAAGGTTTCAGTTGCATGGTAAAATATTCCACTCTTTTGACTGTGAAGAAATAAATACCCCAAGAAGTAACCTTTGAGTGCTTTGGACACCAGAACCGTTTCCCTGCTTTCTCCTCCCATGTTTGGTTTGTGTCCTTGCAAACAAAATGGGCTCTAGAGGAAAGAGCAGTGTTTGGTGCAGGGACCATTAACCTTGAACCTCAGGGGGTTTTGTTGGGGAGACACCAAAGGAGAGATGAGCCTAAAGATAAATATATTTTTGGAGAGGTCTTTTTTTTTTCCCCACAGGGAGACATCTTTGCTCTGAAGCACCGGCAAAAGTCAGAGAAGAAAAACAGCCAAGACCCTGACCCACCCACAGGTCAGCCAGTGATGCAGGTGGGAGAAAGTGTGCTGGTAGCTCAGGCTCCTCCCGAGGCTCCAGGAGCACAGTATGAGCCCTACAGAAAATAGGAACTACGTTATGTCTGGAGGAGTTTGTTTTATTATAGAAACGAGTGCTAAGAGCCTTCTCTCCATTGCATAATCTCTGAAGGGAACAGACTGGCTTTGTGAGGAAGAGCCGGACGAGGGAAAATCAGCTCTACAGGGGGAAGAGAGGAACTGGAAATATATTGAGTAGAGGAAGGTCTGGTAGAAACTGAGCACCTTCCAAAGCCTGAGAACTACTACCAGTGACAACTTCATCGTGAGTTCTGCAAGTGAGCATCCAGTGTGCTGCCAGACCAGGAAGTATCTCCAGCCCTGCCTGAGGGACCGCCCAGCCTAGCTGTTGCAGCAGCCTCAGTTTCCCAAGCATCTGGGTGCAAGAGGAAAGTATTCAAACTCCCTCTTTGCTGCGTCTCCAGCCTTTCCCTTCCCTGAAGCCTGTCCTTGAGCGAGTTAACCATCCCGCTTTCTCAGCAGGTGAAAAGATCCTCCCTTTTAGCATCCCAGAGTAGACACGGCAACTGCCCAGCTGTAGTTGAAGACTTAATATCTCAAGGTTTTGAACTTGTATTGTCCTCTTGACACCCATGACTTGAACATAGTCTGGAACTGATTAACTCAACTTGCTTCGATCTCTGGAAGCGAATGTTCTTCCTGCAGTTAAATATTTACTTATCATTGCACAGGGACCAGGCATTACATTTGCTAATGCTGCATCTGCGTTTTCTCCCCGTGAATCGAGAGAGAAAGGAGCACCCTCCAGCCTTTCAGTGCTGCCGCTTCCATCCCTCATGGCAGCCTAATGCTAACACACTTAACTGTGCCGATAGCTTCGGCAGCATTCCTAAACCTTTCGGCCGTGAGGTCTGTAGCTCACGCCATGGGCAGCGCGCACTGTACACCCAACAAACACCTTCGTTCCAAAGTGCATCCTCAGGGAGCAGCAGGAATTGCGTTTCTCAAAAATCACGTGCCTCTGGCACTTGCTAACCCCTTGGCATGACGTTGCTCTGGGAGAGTTACCGCTCCCTGGCTTTCCACCAGCAGATTGGCTTTTATGGTAGGAGCGATTTTTGTCTTAATACTTAGCAAAAAAAAAAATAATAAAAACTTGATCAATATTTTTTCCACCTTTATTCAAGTGAGAGTTGGACCCATCCATCTTGGTTTAACAGATCCTTACGAGGCAAGTTTCTTGAAGGCTAGATCCAGTGTGATGAGGCTTAGCATGAGGTGTTTTAACCACAGTGAAGTAGTTAAAATGGGGAAATCTGAAGCATTGGTGTGGGCATTTTAGAAACGCTGGGGTGTCCCCATCTTCCGTCCTGAGCAGATCTCACCTGCTGTACATGCCAGGGTGTGTGCTTTTGATGTGCCGGTATAGCCAGTAGGTACCTTTGCATCTCTTTCCGCTGCAGTTGAGCATCACATTGTTCTGTCCTGACCACAGCAGGGCAGAAATTGCTGCTTGCCAGCCTCAGGACTGGGTCTGACCCCCAAGACACCAGGAAGTCAGTGCTGCTGGATCAGTGGCAGGGAGGGAAGAGAGGCCAGGAGGAGTTTTGGCTCTGCTCAGGCCTGAGCAAACACATCAGCTTTTGCCTGGGAATAGGTGCAGGTCCTGGAAGCAGCGGTGATGTCCCTGCCACTCCTCCTGACAGAGGGAGCCTCCTTGTCTTCTGGCTCGGGCAGGGACTCTTTTCTGGGCGTTTTTCCCATCTCTCAGCACCTGGCTGTTGGCTTAGCTTTTCAGGCATCAGTGACAGCAACCAAAAAACACTGCTGTGCTCAGTTAATCCATAGGAAAATCCCACACTGGCACACAAAAGGTGGAGACGGTGCTCACTTGCTTTCCCCCCAAGGGCCTTGGGCAGTGGAAATTTTCTCAAGCTCCATTCATTAACGAAATAGATGTGCAGTTATGTAAGGTCATGTGAGGAAAGCGGTTGGACTTTGGTCAATGAAAGAGTTAGTCACACATCACTGAGCTTGATGGGCCTGGGAGGAAATGTGGAGCCACCCTTTGCTTGTTCAAGGACTGAGGAGGGAGAATTTTGGCCATAAATCCTCATTATTCCCTGAGCCTGGGCACCACCTTTACAGACTTCGCATTGCAGAAGACACGTGGTCGTGCTAAGCAAAAAGAGTTGAGATCTATTGAGATACTCCCCACATTCTTCTTCACAGATCACTCACTCCTTCTCTGGAGAACTTAATGAACCACCTGATGATTTTGGGGTGCAAATGTGGTGTTGTGCATACCCCCAGCCAGTCTGCTCTGGAAGCTCTCAGAGGGTAAGTAAAAGAGCACAGTACAATTCAGCTGTCACAAGGCAATTAAAATCTCCATGAGGGCTCTCAGAAATTGTAAGAGCATTATTAGGACTTTCATCTGGGGAGGATTTTCAAGAAGCATTTCTGAATCATTTCCATTACTGAAGTTTATCCTGGTTTGGACGGTTTTCTCTCTGCTTTGAATCAAAGAAGATGCCATCATACGGAATTTCCCTGGGACTGACTGTAGGAGAGAAGATAGAAGATTGGGATTCACACTTCAGTGCCCAGACATGGTCCCACTTCTCCTGTGATGCAGCGTTCTCCCACTTCTAAGCTGGTCTCATCCTCTTGCCTGGCAGCCCAGCTGGGAGTTCTTCAGTCCCCTGACATTGTTTGCTTCTGCTCTGTGACTTGAAGATCCAACTGTTACACAGTGATGCCTTGCAGAAGACAATCAAGCCAGCTCAATTTGCTCTCATTTCCTCTAACCATTAGACGCTGAACAACCAGCTTCAATCTCCTTGTGTACTTTCACCTTGCAGCCAGTCTCTTGAAGGTCATTTCAGACCGTTGGTCTAGCAGGTCAGCAAAACTTGGCTGTCAGCCGCCACAAGATGGGGAGCAGCCGTCACCTGGCACAAGCTATCAGAGGGACCAGCGGACTGATGAGTGCAGGGGGCAGAAGAGGCCTGGAAAGGAAACTTGCAGTGGTGAGGAAGGGAAGATGTGTCTGTCAGGGAGTATCCAAAGCATAGTCTGGTGCCTGAGGGCTGGAAATGGTGTAAACTGAAGTCCCAAGTGCTGCGGTTGTGAAACCTTGGAAACCTGTTGCAGGAAGGTGCCTGCTCCAACAGACTCTGCTCAGGACACGAGAGGGGCTACACTGCAAGGGGCACGTTCAGCCCCCACTCAAAGCCCAGCTGTCTCCCTGAGCAGATGGTTTCCAGGAGGAGCCACATTCCTGAACGTGTGGAGCTGAAAGGGCTGCATTGGGGATGTGCCTTAAAATAGACAGAGATACAGAAACAGAGTTCAGGTCACAGGCAGCGTGGACTTGCTGGCATCTCAGGCGTTTGTTTGTGAAGGAAAGTGCTGCTAAAACTACAGCTGCCATGGCTGCAAGTGTCACCGGTAACCTTGGGGCCGTTTTCACTCAAGAAAGGGGTTCTGGCTGAGATTTACTTTCCTTTTCCAGCCAGATTCCTTTCTGCTGTGATGCTTTCTGCTTCTCTGAAAGCCAAGCTAGCTGGAAAACAGATTCCCCCCTCTCCCAAAGTTTTGAAGTGTTGTGGAAAAACCTGCACCTTGTTAAAGTCTGCAACTTTTCAGAAGTTTGATACGGGGGCAGTAAAGCTCTTTCTGAAGTATTTTCTTTCAGCAACCTTAATGTATTGGTTTTCTTAGAGCAATTCAAGTATGGTCAGCAATCCAGTTTCTACCAACTCAGTATTGTAAAGTTTTTGTGTGTCTACGTTACATTACTCAGAAAAGGGATCCTCTGACCAACATTTCAAGTTGAGAACTTCTTTGAAAGCAGCTCTTCTCCAAGTGAGGGTGACGGAGCACTGGAAGAGGCTGCCCAGGGGGGTTCTGGAGTCTCCTTCTCTGGAGACGTTTAAAACCCACCTGGCCATGTTCCTGTGTGACTTGGTCTAGGAGATCCTGCTCTGGCAGGAGGATTGGACTGGATGGTCTTTTGAGGTCCCTTCCAGTCCCTGATGTTCTGTGATTCTGTGAAATTATTTCATTGTGAGGAACCTAAGTGAAAATTGAGGAAAACTTTGGCAAAATGGTTCCAGCAAATTCTCCTGAAACCTTTATCTTTGCATTGTAAACTGCTCCTGGCCATTTGAAAACCAAACAGTGATGGGTTGCAAGACAAGTGGTCTTGGTGGTAGCTTGGAGAACTCAATCAGATGAGTGGTTTTGCTCTTGCTCCCTAGTTCGCCTGTGCCCTTTAACACAGTTGTTGCACACCCCATCCCCATCTTTACAGTACCCCAGTGTCAGGTGTTTCTGCAAACACGCAGAGTTTGCAGAACTCAGGTAGCTGTTGGGACAGTGCACTGCAGGTAGGAAGACCCAAGCACCGGCAGGTCAGGGCACAACATCAGCAGGCAGAAGGAGAGATCTCACCTTGAGCTTAGCTCTCCAGCATCTGCTGGAACATGTGCCGCCAGGCAACCGTACTGGTTAATCATTAAACAGAATGGAGTCATTATTCTCTGTGCCACTGCTGTTCCTCACATAAATCTTCTGCACAATAGAAAAACAATCCTGTGCGCCGAGAACAAAGAAACCTTTTCAGGGTGAGCAGACTTTCCTCTGCCGGAGAGTTGCTCTTGCTTCACCTCCCCGGAGCTAGAGGAGTGGGGCACTTATAAAGGTGGGGTTTGGGAAAAAGAGATGAAAGTGATACAGGGACTCGAGGCGCTGATTGCCATTAATAACCTCCCCAGCTGTTAGCTGCCGTCCAGAGCCATTTCCTTATCAGACAATACATTTCTACTAGCAGCATTTCAGAGTCCGGAAGGAAACATTTTAAGGCTACCTTTCGCATTTCAAGGCTAGCACAATTTCCACCAAGCTTCCCTGCAAGTCTAGATAAAATATTAACTCCTGGACGAGGAGCAGAGATCCTGGCAGGCTGTCAAGAAGCAGCACAAACGAGGAGGTAGACCTTGGGACAGAAATGGTGGAATGGCATCCAGCATGGCAAAATCCATCTGCTGACACACAGGAAAACCTAGAGGCTTACAGGCAAGATAGACAGATGCCAGCTACCCAGGAGTGGCTCCCCTTTGCCAAAATAAATGGTTACCTTAGCTCTGGTTGAGGACAGTGGAGAGCCAGACCGGCTTATCTGCTGTGAAGCCTCGCTGATGTCCCTTGGCTCACGTTGAGCTGGGAGGTTTCTCCTCTGTGGCTGCTAAACCTGGCAGGGTAAAGGGTATGTCCTGTGGCAGGAAGGGTGCACAGGCTGAGACCCCTGCAGAGCCCCAGCATGCCCCCAGGATGCAGGAGGGTTCTGGCTGAGGGGCAGGTATCTGAGATGCTCTCAGTGGGGTGACAAGGGACTCAGATGTCACTGAGGTGTTTCACTTCCATGCATAGTGTGTGGGTTCAGGTACTGTGTGAAGGGAAACGCCTGAGCCTCTGCCTTTCGCTACCCAAGCAAGGCACAGCAGAGTGGCTGGGAGCAAACGGATAGGCTACACTGGCTAGTTCTCTGAGGATTTAATTGCTGAAGAACTAAGTTCCAAGCACTTGTGCAGACAACCCCTGTAGATGACCTGGGTATTATGGGCTCCCCGTCTTCACTGGCCAGTGCCAAGCTGAGTTAGTCATTTGCTGTTCTTCTCTGGTGAAAGGAGCCCGTCCCCTTTGCCACGTGCTGTAGCGGCAGGGAAACAGAAATGCAGAGATTCCGTGGCCTAGGCAAAGCCAGAAAGCAAGGTGACTGGCAAGGATGGCTGTGAGAGCCAGGACTCCTGGTTCACATTACTTCTCTAAATGTTGTTTAAAGGGACAACACAGAGCACACTGTTGGGCTTGGTCAGGTGTGTTTGTGGTGGCCTTTGCTTTTCTTCTAGAGCTTAACCTGTCTCTTCCCTTGTTGCTTCACTGGCACCACATGCAGTCCGCCGGCACAGAGGGCTGCAGTGTCTCTGGTCATCCCCCAGATGCAGCAGCATGGAGCAGACTCAGGAATCAAGAAACATGCATGCTTCACGGCTGGCTACAGACTGGCTAGCTGTGCTTGCAGGTCAACACATGGCCAGCCATAGCTGAATATGAGGCAGGCAGAAGGGTCTGGTTCCAAGCCTTGCATGTATTGCACACCTTAGCAGTACTGTGCTGTAGCCACCTTCCTCATCTGTGACCCCATAGGCAGCCCATGGCTACCCAGCCTGCACTGTGACCTCCTGGCTGTGACCATAGAATGGTTGAGATCGGAAGGAATCCCTGAAGGTCATCTAGCCATCCGGAGACCCCCTTCAGGAGATTTCACAGGAACACATCCAGGCAAGCTTTGCACGTCTTCAGAGCTGGAGACTCCGTAGCCTCTCTGGGTAGCCTGTTCCTGGGCTCTGTTACCCTCATTGCAAAGAAGTCTTTCCTTATACTCAAACTGAATCTCCTGTTTGTTCCCATTGTTTCTTGTCCTGTGATTCTTCACCAAGAAGGGTCCAGTTCCCTCCTTTTGACACTCACCCTTTATAAATTTGTGAGGGTTGATCAGGTCCCTGCCATCTAGAAATGATGGGCATTGTCCCCTACGTGGTGCTGGGCCCCTTTGAAGCACCAATGGCTCATGGTGCAAGAGCCACTGGGCTGTACACTGTGTCTGCTTCAAGGACACAGGTGCTGTGCAAGCTGTCTGTAGTAACCTGCAAAGACTGTTCAGCAGGCTGCTGAAGGAAAGAAAAAGAGAAAAAGTGTTGACACCTGACACTCCATATTTTATCATCAACTCTCCTTCACTCCACTCCCCCACTCCCTTCTCTAGACAGCAGCACAGGGAGACAGTATGAAGGGGACCATATCTGCAAAGGCTGGCACAGCTGACAAGCTCCAGAGTCACCACACTGTTGTGTTCCTCACTGAGGCAATCAAGGGCACATCTCCACAGGGAGAAGGGACGAAGCCCATCTCCTTGGCTGTGCTCTGAGTTGGCCGGATATGGAATAGCTCCACATCATGGGAGACACAGGTGCACGAGAATTGTAGCTGAGCTGTTGTACCCTGCCTCTTGATTTCTGTAGTCCGCATGCCTTCCACTTCCATACGTTTACTGCTGGCATGAGCCTTAAGGGCGCTTTCCTCCCTTCTCCTGGTTTGTCTCTGAGCAGCTCAGAGGCTGTGTATGACCAGCTAGCTCTGTATAAGAACCATACACAAAACGTGCTACGTGAACGTTGGTCCTCTATTTCCAAAATCAGCAAACTCAGAAGCTGTAAGTTCACATGGCAAAGTCCCCTCTGGTACTTTCTCCACTGGAGCTTCTTGAAAGTTCAGCTGACAGATACAGAGGCAATTTCGTTGCTCTCAGGTCTTTCTAGACAGGTTCACAGCGACCTTCTGAGTTGTACCTCTCCCCTTTCCTCCTGCTTGTCAGTCTCACTCCAACCCTTGCAGAGGAAGACACCCCTCTGTAACTAGACAAGCTATCTTGCCTGCCTAGGAACAGGACCCCACAAGTCAGTGCTTTGAGGGCTTTCGGCATCTCCACTACTTCATGGCCAATAAGCTTGAGGTTTGCAAGGACAGCTCTGCACAAGACAGTGCAGTGTCCCAGCGGGAGCAGGGTGTCTGTGGTATGCGTCATATGACTTTGGCTGAGCTTAGCCGTAAGTCACTGTGTACAGATGGGTTTTGTTTACTTAGAAATACAAATGAATCTGGTTCATGTACAGAGTCGGGTTACAAAGAAAACACACAAATGCTGCGAAGAATTCGAGTTACCTTTGGCAAAAGGAAGTCCCTTTAGGCGCTCAGGATCTTGGCTAACTCGTGAGGCTGACCTGTCTGTCCTCTAAACCAGGAGTAAAACGCTGAAAGAGGACCTAAACCTTCATCTTTCCTGCTTTTGGTGTTAAAGGGGACTGAGGAGGTGCCAGGGCTCTGGATGCTGGCTCTAGGTAACCAGCGCCTTCTTTCTCCTAAAGGGGAATAGACCAGACTTCTCCTTTTGTCCCTTGCAAACCTTACGTTCCTCAGCTGTTGTGATGGGAAAACACAAAAGAGTGATTTTGTCTTCCCTCCTTCCTGAAAATCCTTATCTATTATTTCCACTTTACACCTATTCGTGAATTCAGATGTTGAAGCTTTTCTCCATGCCTGCAGCTCCCTGTAGCCATACAAGATACCCATTAGGAGATAAAGCAACTCAGCAGGGTATCTGGCACAGAGTGCATCTTTCTTCCTCTGCTTGGAAAGACCGGGGACAAATATTAGTTGAGATGAAAGTGAATGTCTTCACTTCTTTGGGGACAGGGCACTGATAATGACTCTGTCTCACATGCTTGGCTAGCCTTGTGCCATGCCTTGGGAAGCTGCCAAGTTTGTGTTCAGCTGATGCCTTGCTGTCTGAGAGGGCAGGCAGAGCCAATGCCCAGTCAACGGGACTTTGTCCTCCTGGTGGCAGGCAGCTTATGAAACGTCAGCCTTTGCGTGTGCTGGCATGGTAGAACCGTTCCAGCCCTTACAATAGCCGCGTTCTCTGTGGACTCAGCTGAGAAAGGCTAGCATAAAGTTAAACCTGAGCACAGGCAGGCTTAGAGCACTTTTCAGCACAATCTAATCAGTTATTGGCACTACTCGAGGCAATAAGTGACGAGGCTGGACAGGATTCCAAAGCACAGGCACATGTCAGTGATGGGTGCATGCACGCGTGCATCGCTGCTCTTTCACGCATTTCCTGTATGTGCAGACTAAAAGACAAAGATTTAAGAGTTGATAATAATCAACCACCATGTTTCATATCATCTGTGTGTGGAAGCAAACACAGCAAGAAGTGTAGTCTGGCACTAGAGAGGACCACACTGTGCAGAACCTGCGTCTTGGGCTGTTGCTCTCATCACACTCTGTGCGTTGCATCCGCAGACCTTGTTTGCATGGAGCACACCTTTGCCAATGCAACTAAGGCTTTCCTGTCCAGAGGTGCTTTCAGACTGTGAGAAAATCCGGTTCTAGCTTCTGCAGTCCTTTCAAAGGGCAGGCTTAGCTGTTGCGTTGAATGCCTTTGTGTTTGGATCTGCTGCTGGCAAGACCCAGTGCATCTTCTGAGCACATGCTGGCCCTATGGCTGTTTATAAGTACGGGCTAATGAGGAGGTGGGGCTCTAAAGAGTGTAGTCTTGTTCCTGCCAAGATCTGAGCTGGGGAGACTTCCCTCTGAGCACACTGAGTAACTGCTTCCAGAGGGAGCTCCTCCTGCAACCTGGCTGAGAGAGCAGGGTAGGGTGCTCTCTCTGGCTTAGCAGCAAGGTAATTCACCGCCGTGAATATGCAGTTTCCAAAGCAGTCTGCCCTTTTATTTTAAAACAAACTAGCTGACACAGGCAGGGGGAAATGTTTGTTCAGTTTGAGATCAGAAGCTTTTGTTTTGAAAGCTCAGTTTTATCTTCAGTCCTAACTTCTCTCCATGCTGCATTGATCACTGGTCTGGGAACAAAGGATTTGAAGCACCATCTCCAGAGCTATACAAGCAGATCTGGGGGCTCTCAGTTGTACCCTGTGTAAGTAGACAGCTTCTTTGTGAGCACCAATGCTTTTCTCTGCAGGTTGCATAGTCTGACAGAGGATGCAACAGAAGGGCTTTGCTAATCTGTGCAGGGGCAGCCTAAACACTACACATGACAACCTGCAATGACCAACCTACAGCAAAGGCTGGATTTGTATTGGGGAGCCAGGAAACCAGCTGTGCTGCAGAAACAGCTGTGCTATGACATCATCTTTGTCCCTCGTGGGGGGGTGTGTGTGTGAGATTGTGTGTGTTTCAACATAGGCTGTCATTACAGAAGCGTGAACTCACCTCACCTACAGGGCCAGGTTTCTCACAAAGCTGTTTGTGCCTGCTGGAGCAAAGGTGTGGTTTTGGGATGAATGACTGAGGGACAGATTCTCTTGTAATGCATCAGGGTAGACTCCTGGAGCAGGGAATTCTGATGCAACTAACGTAATACAAGCCCTGAGGCCGTGTCAATAGTTCTCTCTGAGTATTGGGAAAATGACATTTTGTGGACCATTTGCATAAAATATTGTAGAAATTCTTTGTGCACACATGTGTGTGGTTGAAAACCTAGAGAAAAGGAATGCATCTGCCTTTAGAAAGGGTTCATTTCCATGAAAAGGCTCTTCTCCTCTTAAGTAATACCTGTTAGGCTGTGGGTTTTTTCCAGCAGGACAATATTGCCTAGCCCTTAGGGACCTGATGCTATCAGACAACTGACATTATTGAATCACCAAGGATATAAATAAATGCCAATAAATGGCTTAGCTCAATGGCCTTTACCCTTTCTGGGGGATGGAGCTCATCTTCCATCAATACGATTAGCGGAGGAGATTGTGTATTGATTAATTGTCCAGACTCATTTCTCGGTAGCTGGCAGTAGCCTGTGATGCGTGACCTTTTCCACTGAAGCCAAAGCAGCACATTTTACTCCCTAGTGGTTGGGTCATAAAAGCATAGAAATATCTGGTTTGGAAGGGACCTAGCTCCAATCATCTAGCTCCAATCCCCTTGCCATGGGTAGGGACAGTTTCCACCAGAAGTGTTCTGTGCTAACAGATTTGGTAGGTACCCTCAGCGAGGGTAAACAATCTCCCTATTCCTCAAGGATGCCTCTGAGGTAGAGCTGAAGCTGCGTGGCAGGGGAGTGGGAAATACTCTGTTACTCCCTTGTCTGTGTGGGGGCAACCACCCCTAACACACAGACCTTCACAAAAGGGCAGGACAGAATTGAGCCCCGAATGCAGGTGTGCACCGTGGTGTGCACCCAGCTCCTGCGCTGGCTGTTGCATTGCTGAATGGGCTGCTTAATCAGCCCATCTGGGCACTGTACCTAAACTGTAAACCGGAGTTTTCCTGTTGGGGCTGGAGTGCAGTCAGCTGGGCGTTGCTGCTTTCCCGGGGAGGAACTCAAAGTCCCACGGGCAAAGGAGTGCTGGTGCAGCTGGATGGGGCCCCAGCGTTTCCAGCACAACATGTCCCCAGGCCTCCATCCTCCAAAGCTGGCACCTCTCACTGCCTATTGTGCGAGCAGTGGTGGCTTCAGCACAAGTGTTAACCTGTTCTAGAGCTCCACAACAACTCCCAGGCATTGCTGCCGCGCTTGGACAGATACTGCTTTTTCCCAGCAGCACCTGGCCCTGGGACAACTGGGATAAGGAGGTGGCATTTGCAAGCTCTATTCCTGTCGCTGCAATACGGCATTGACCTTGAGCAAGGCCAACGGGGCGGATGGTCCTGTGACACTGCACCATCCTTTGCCATGCCATGGCAGTTTGCTTCTCAGCCAAGCAAGCGGGAGCATCATGTCCCTCACTCTGGACAACACAAAACCTTGTCTGGGGTGGAAACTTAATGGAGGAAACACAGATGCTCGACCTGTGTGATGTTCCCTGCCGGTGCTGTTCTGAACAGTGTGGTAGCAAAACAGAAGAGGCAGAAGAGCTGTGGGAAGGACTGCGGTTCAGGCATTAGCAGAGGGGAGTGGGTGGTATGACACTTGGACTAGTGTGGTGAAGATGTGTCCATCATTTCTGCCTCCAGCTGAGTTGTCCAGGACCAGGGATTCTAGGCTTACATACCTACAACTGCAGCACACCACCTGAGTCCCCCAGCACCATGGCAGCTCTCATCTAATGCTAAGGGGTAGGCAGCAGTGGGGTATAGAGCTGTGTCAATAGTAGCAAGCAGGTTACTCAACCTCTGTCTGTCACTGCAAGGTACAATGAGAGTAGCAGTACCTGCCTACCTCCTGGGGAAATGAAATTCTCACCTCCAACTTGTAATGGTAATTGCTGCCTTGAAGTAATGGTTGTTGTATGTTTTGACCTAGTGCTGCTACAGCCCACGCTTGCTGCTATAGGACAGCAGGCCACTTCAGAGCTGGATCTGGGCATGGCTAAATTGGTGTTACAGATTCTGTGATGATGAAATCTCACAGCCCTTTTTGGTAGCTCAGGTTTGGAGAATATAGGGGGATGCACTCAGGTCTTCCCTACTGTGCTTTCTGAGCAAACGTGAGACCAGAGCTTATCAGGCATGTTAGCAAGTCCTTCCCGGCTACTGCATCATTCGATGTTCAAGAGAAAGCTTACTGACTGTGAATGGCGAGGAAAAGCAACCAGGAGAGACTAAACCAGAGAATGAAAAGAGCAGATGCAAATGGCTCCAGGTCAGAGACCAGGGAAGCATGAGTCCAGGAACCTGCAAAGGAGAAGCTGCAGGAATAGAATCATAAAATCATAGAATCGTTAGGGATTGGAAGGGACCTAAAAATACCATCTAGTCCAATCCCCCTGCCACAGCAGGATCACCCAGACCAAGTCACACAGGAACACATCCAGATGGGAAAGGGACAAAATTAAGCTGGAAACACCCAAGAGCTCCAGGAAATCTTGGTCTGTTGAGTAGGGATGCTTTAAGACAACTACTCTATTAAAAAGAGGATCTGGAATTGAAAAGGAGACCAATGGGAAGAGATAATAATTTAGTGATTCCATTCAGAATGGACAAATGAGTGAGCTAGATTCCCACTGAAATGGAAGATGACTGCAGATACTGCTCAAGGCACTTACCACACCTTCCTAAGAGAAGGGCAAATCTATGCCCCAGGCATTACAGATACCATTGCTGCCAGTAAAGGGTGGTCTCATTGAAGGCATCCACAGAAGGAGGGTCCTTCTGGGCAGGCTGACTGTGCATGTGGAGGAACACAGGTTGCTGGGAGCAAGACAGCCAAGACAAGCTGTAGGCTAAGATATGGCGAGGAGGACTTGTGATTTTGTGTGGGTTTTTAAGTTGGGGCTTGTGTGGTTTTACTCTTGGCTGTTGATGTGTAGGAAGAGCACAGAAATGAAGATAAAGTCATGACAAAAGGAACATATGAGAGCAGGATTATAACACTAATTTGAGCACGAAACCGATACTCCATCCAAGATTACATAGCCGTGGGAAACTGGAAACAGTGGAATTGCCTGAAGTCTAAGACAAGAAGCTCATGAACGATCTGTACGAGTAGGATATGAAGCCGTGCACGCGAGGGCTTTTGGAGGCAGGCTGAAGAGCTGGCATGGCTTGACCGCTGAGACGGAAAGATTTGCACTGCTCAGGAGAGCAAAGAAAAGTGGGGTGTGTGGTAGCATTGTCTGTGCACGATATTGTTGAGTGTGAAGAAACCAGCAGCAGCAGAGTTGATAAAACAGGATCTGTTTGGGTTCAGATCAGCTTGGGGAAAGGTAGCTGTAGTCCTGCCACTGTTCTGCTGCAGTTATCCAAGGTTGCATAAGGATATTAAGGTCTTTAATGTTTTCAGACAGATGTGCAGTACCAGGGGCTGTTTTTATCTTCTTGTATGGGAGAAAGATTGCTACTGGCATAGGCTGGGTATACCTGGATCTGCCGGCTGAGGTTTAGTGAGGACTAAAGAGGCAGCAAAGTAATTAGAGCTGCTGTTGTGTTTGATCTGATCTTGGCAACCAGTGAGACACTACAGAACAACGTGGCAGAAGATAACTTTTAACCTTGATTGTGCACAGAATGGTTCTGTTTGAATTAAAGAGAAGAGTAAATACTACGGGGCCACGGCTAAGATTTTTCTGCGTCAAAACAGGAATGGCCCGAGAAACTATGGGAATGAAGAGATGAAGGAATTTCACATGGAAGTCTCAAGTACTTGTCTGTGGAAGGCATTCAGACCCATCACAGTACAAGCTAACCTACTTTGCTCAACAGGAGAGTGGGAGGAGAGCTACAGAAGACGTGGTGCTCTGGCTGAAAAGTTCCCTCAGCGACAGATGGGAGTGGTCACAAAGGTTAAGGAAAAAGACACGTCAGTCGGCAGAAATCAAGGTCAGATAGACCTGGCCAAGTTGCTGAAAGAAGTTATTTGTAAAGGTAAGAATAAGGGGCAAGAGATCAGACCTCTGGGCAGTGTGGCTAAGAGCATGCCTGAGGAACCAAAAGTTTTGCCTCTTCTTACAAGTCAGAGAGTGTAGAAGAAGGGGGATTACAATTCATGACTAAAAGCATCTGGAAATAGAAACAAGCCCATAGGAGGTCAAGGCCAAGCTCACTGCGTTATTCAGATCAGAAGGTTCCTGGAGAAGTAAATCCAATAGCATTGATGCTCCATCAAACTGTGTGACCGAGTGTTGGACAGGAACCACACAGTTTGCATAGCATCAACAATTTAACCCAACTTAATTAGTTAAAGAAAAAGGGATGTGGTTACTTACAGAACCAAGGGCCCAGAGCAACTTTTAACCCTGGAACAAAGTAGGATTAATGGAAAATATTCAAGTGTATCGGCCATGCAACGAAATTCAACCTAGAATCACAGAATCATAGAATGCATTGGGTCAGAAGGGACCTCCAAAGCTCAGGCCATCTAGTCCAACTCCCCTGCAACAAGCAGAGACATCTCTAATACAACAGATTGCTCAGAGTCCCATCAAGCCTGACCTTAAATGTCTCCAGGGATGAGGCCTCCACCATGTCTCTAGGCAGCCCATTCCAGTGGTCTACCACCCTAAGATTGAAGAACTTTTCCCAGTTCTTTAGTCTGAAAGATTAAATCTTTCTACCTAAGTCTACCTTTTTGCAGCTTAAAATCTTTCCCCCTCATCTCGTGAACAGTTCTTCCTCGGCCTTCTTACAGGCCCCTTTCAGGGACTGGAAGGTCACTACAAGGTCCCCCCAGAATCGTCTCCTTTTCAGGCTGAACAACCCAAACTCTCTTGGCCTGTCTTCAAAGGGCTCCAGCCCGTTGATCATTTTCACAGCCCTCCTCTGGACATGACCCAACAGGTCCACATCCTTCTGCTGTTGGGAGCTCCAGAGCTGGACACAGTACTCCAGGTGAGGTCTCACCAGGGCAGAGTAGAGGGGTAGAATCACCTTTCTCAATCTGCTGGCCACGTGGTGGTATGAAAGGTATTTTCACTTATTTCCATGTTGGAAACAAGGCAAACGTGTCCCTTTCTAAACCCTGGCTACGAGGCAAACCAAATAGACTTGGATTTCACAGAAAGTCTTCAGGAACTTGTGAAAGTAGGAGAGTGCAGGGATTCGCACTTGAACTGAAAATTGGGTAACAAATGACTTAATGGAGAGACCCTGGAACATAAATTAGCGTGCAACCGCTAATGAAATTCCTTAGGGACTGCTTTTGGCACCAGTTAGTTTCATATCTTCACTGGTGACCTTGGAGAAAACATGTAAGTGTTAGCTGAAGAGACAAAACAAGAAGGCATTGCCAGCTCTGAGGAGGAGGAAAGTACTTTCCAGAAGAGCTGGAATCTGAGAGAGAAACTCTTAACAAGTGCAAAGAATGGCACTAGAATGATCTGGGGGGAAAAAGTGAGATGACGGCAGGAGTCTAGACAGTCTTTGCTTTTTTTAGCCTAGCAAAAGAAATGTTAAGAGGACACATGATTGCTGCCTATTAATACATCAGTTGGGTAAATCCCAGTGAAAGAGAACTGCTATTTCAGCTAAAAGACTAAAGAGCACTGGCATGAGAATGTATATGCATCACCTACTTAAAATAGAGGCCAGATACTAAGAGGTCACTTTAATTGCAATAACATAGAGGCTTCCTTCTAGCCACGCGGAAACTGTTTTCAGACCTGCCAGAAAAAAGGGCTCCCGAGACAAACTACCTCTTCCTCATCTCAAATGAACTTAAGCCCTTCCCTCCGCACTGCTGTAGGAAACGGTAGCTAAACCATGCATCAAGTAACATAGAATTCCTGCTGGAGAAGGTCAATCCCTTCCATGTCAAGGGCTCCACGTGAGCTGTGAAGTACAGTCCCTGGTCTCCTTGCACTTGGAGCTCTGTCTTCTTGTATGTCAGGACCTGTGTGCACGGGCCTTAATTTGTGCCTCCATATGTCTCTTTGCAGGTTCATGTCTCTGTGCATGAGAAATAATGAAGGTGAAGTCCTTATGCTGCCAAGTTAAAGAGCTCTGCAAGTGTGACTAGAATAATTCTGCCGCTCTGATAGTTCTGACTACAGCTGCGCAGAGCGAGCAGACTGGGAACACTGGGATCACATCAGATAATGGCTTTGCAAGTGCTCTCTCAAGTCTTGAGATATTTATTGCTCCATTTACAACACACAGATGCCCGGAGACAAGACTGTCACTGTCTGGCACTGAGGTGGCGGAGGGGCTACCAGTCAGAGGATGGCTGGGCATCGGAGATGCCCCCTATCTGCAAGAGCTCTGCCGCAGTATCCCCCAGACTCGTTCTCTCTGCCAAATGCTGCACACAGCTGCTTGACAAATATCACTAGCCAAGAGGCTACCTCTTCTTGGAAAAGCGTGTTTCAAAAGCTGGGATTACACCAGCGGTGATAACTTTCCCCTTCTCAGATCCTGGCAATAGCTTCTCAAGTCTTTTCTTCCGTGCAGAAGAGGGAGAAAGAGATCACTCTGATGAACGGCAGCTAAGACTCACCACCTCCCACGCAGCTATCCACCCCCTGGCATGCATCTGCCAGGAGAGGCTGGAGAGGAGAGTGGCCAAGTGACAAGATCAGGAAGGACTCTGGGTAGCCTGAGAGATGAATTGGAAAGTGATAGAAGCACTTCGTACCAAAGGGCTCCCAGAACTCTGCAGCTTCACCAAGTGATAAGGAGGTGAGCCCTTGCCTGCAGCCCCCAGGGACAGCACTGCTACGTGAGAGGAGCATCTCCCAAGGGCAGGGGTCTGGATGGGAGCTCTGGCTAAGGCATAGCCAACACAGTCTTAAAACATGCACTGTTCCAACAGGCCAATGAACAGCTCAAGGGAGGTAAAGGAAAGAAGGGAGCTCTTTGTCACCGCTCCAGGAACAAAGGCCAGTCTGTGAGACCGGGAGTAATACTGACCCAACCAGCATCAGCTGCCGTTGTTTCTTCCGTCACGCTGACAATGCACAGTTGCAGGGTTTCTTTCCCTGTGAGGAGAATGGGATTTAGTGATCCCGTAAGTTAGTCAAACAGCAGCCAAGACACCAATTCAAGTCCTGTTCAATGGGTGCAGCGTTTGCTTTGTGTTGTTTTTCTCCCACTTCCTCTGTTTTGCACCAAGACTCATTTCCTCTCCCTTTCTCTGCAGCAGGAGCACCACAAACACGCACACACATTCACTCCTCTCCTTTCCATTAAGCCCCTGTTTTGTAGGAAGCTGCTGCAGAGATGAAATGGTTTTGCCGACACCGCCTTCAGAGAAGCAAACAGCATTAACCACTGAGATCAGCACCGGTGTGCACCAGTGGTGTCATGGCCACCCGAGTGAGTGGGACAGCACACCTTGCTTTTTCAGGCTGCCTTTGCTGGTGTCTTGGGTAGACACTGATCCAGGGTCTTCCAGTAAGCTTCCTCTGGAGCTGGGAGTGAAACTGCAGCTGATCCCTGGGCAGGGAGCACCAACAAGGAAACAAGGCTGTGACATTGGATGCTGGGGCTATGGACATTGGATCTTGAGCGATGTAGTTTGGATGCTGGATGATGACCATAAACTGTGGAATAAGGGCCAGCTGGGAGCTCCCATTGCAGCACCTAGGCCACGTGAGTTGTCCCTACCCTTGCCACATATCTGTCCTCAGTGGAAAATGTACCTTCTCTGGTCTCCTGAAAAAATCCAGCTTGACCATGTGGCTTCTACCAGGTACTCAGAGAGCCCCGTGAAGCTGGTGAGGCAGAGGAGAGAAGGGACAAGTCACAGTGACATCCTACTGCCAGTGTCCTCGCACTTTGTGGCACCTGTAGCAGTGCACACTCGGTGCCAAAAGCAGCTGCTGAGTTACAGCTTCCCTTTCCTCTTCAGTTGTGATCCTGGTGCAAAGAACACTCTCTAAAGCTCCCTTCTCCGTCACAGGTGTGCTTTTGGTCTGCATGGTCAGGAGGAAAGCAGGTTGGCTGGCTAAATTTGGTCTCTGTCTGCAAGGCACTTGCTGAGCTGCTCCCCATTGCTACATCAGCGCAGTTCTGTCCGGCTATCTGAAGCACTAGAGGCTTGGCCACAGATACGGACACCAGCTGGTATATGTTCAGGTTAAGCTGGGAAACGTCTTGAGGATATCCCTGATGTGTCCTGTTCATATAGCCAAGAGTAAACCAATGTCCAGACCTAAGCCAGGAAAAAATCTTTGTTCTCATCAGGTAGGAAGGATTTGTGAGGATGTGATTTGGTCCTCCAGGATTTCACCTGAAAGGCTGAGGAAGCTGGGGTTGTTCAGCCTGGAGAAGAGGAGGCTCCTGGGGGACCTCATAATGACCTTCCAGTACCTGAAGGAGTCCTACAAAAAGGCTGGAGAGTTACTGTTTATTAAGATCTGTAGTGATAGGATGAGAGGCAATGGTTTCACCTTAGAGAAGGATAGATTTAAATTGGAGGTTAGGAAGAAGTTCTTTAGCATGAGGGTGGTTGAACACTGGAACAGGCTGTCCAGGGAGGTAGTTGAGGCCCCATCCCTGGAGATACTCAAGGTGAATCTTGACAAGGCTCTGAGCAACCTGGTCTAGTTGAGGATGTCCCTGCTCACTGCAGGGGGGTTGGACTAGATGGCCTTTGGAGGTCCCTTCCAACCCGGGCCATTCTACGATTCTATGTTTAGATCATTCTATGGTTCTATGATCCTGTGATTCAATGATATCGCAAGGAGCTGGGAACTGGCAGTCCCTTGGCTTCCAGGCTTTTGTGTTGAAGGGTCATATGTGCTTGGGAGAATTTCTTGTGACATAGAAAGGGCAGAGTTTGCATATCTTTAATAAAAAGAAAGGTGCCTCTTTACTGACTACTGGCAGGCAAATTAATACCTGAATTCCTGAGCAACCTCTGGTGATCGCACAGAGCCAGACATGCAGAGAAAACACGAGAGCAGAAAGATGAACCACTTAAAGCCTGACCGGAGAAAGAACTAGAAAGAACAGAGGAAGGTCAATGTTTCACTCTGTGAAACAAGGTGTGAGGAAACGAAAAGGCTTCAAGACACAGTCCTAGTGCTTAGACCAGCTGGCTCTGAAGTACTTGATAGGTTTGGTAGTTTTAGGGGAGGAGAAAGGAAAAGAGGACCACAGCCAACTCTGATAGAGGAGACCAGCCCACGGCTGGAGCCAACAACAAGGACTGCTGGAGAGCCAGAACTAACCTTGGCTGTGCCAATCAACACTGAGCATCGCCTCCAAAAGCACAGCCGTGCCTGGGTGAATAGAGTCCTGAAACAGTTTGTAGGGCTCAGAATTCACAGCACCACAAGGAACAGAGTGAGTGAGTTAGTTAGTCAGTGAGCAAGGTCTATGGGTCAAGGATGACTGCACACAGACCTGCAAGCCCTAGGCAAGTCATGAAAATATGAACACAACTGGACATAGCTGACACCCGATAATCTAATAAGATAATGTGTGAGGCTGGCTACAGTTCAGCGGGTCTGTGGTAGAGCCATCCATATGGATGAGACTGTGACAGCTGATGCCTGTCATTGTCAATACAGTGGAGGGATGTGTAAAATGGAAAATAATCCTGCTTATTTTGAAAAAGACCCAAAGAAGGGCCTAAAGTGGTGCAGAAACTTGCCACAGAGCTGTGATCACAGTTTCAAGATACTTTGATTGCAAGGTGCTGCAGATCAGCTTGTGATGAACAAGTACAGGGCTGTGTGTAAGTACAGACACAGATTACAGACATCTATCATAGAATCATAGGGTTGGGAAGGACCTCCAAAGGCCATCTAGTCCAGCCCTCCTACAATGAGCAGGGACATCTCTATCTAGAACAGATTGCCCAGAGCCCCATCAAGCCTGACCTTGAATGTCTCCAGGGTTGGTTCTCCACCACCTCTCTAGGCAATCTGTTCTGCTGATCCACCACCCTCAGATTAAAGAACTTTTTCCTCATGTACAGCCTAAACCTTCCCTTTTCCAGCCTAAAACCATTCCCCCTCGTCCTGTTGTTCCATGCCCTTGTGAACAGCTCTTCCGTAGCCTTCTGACAGGCCCCTTTCAGGGACTGGAAGCCTTACACATATGACTGTGTGCACACACATGAATGTTTGCATACTTACGTGTACGTGCCATGACACTGGGCAGTCTTAAGGTTCAGCTGGACAGGACGCTGGGCGATATTGTCTAGACCACCCATCAGGTTGGACCCGATGATTTTTGAGGTCCCTGGTGTTTCTGTGACTATGATATGCACACAATCACAGGCAACATACATATTATAGGTGTTAGGATATACATGTCTGTGTTACAGCAGAACATTTCATGAGGAGCATGCTTCTGCCTGTTGACGTCACACTCAACAGAAACCTGAAGAGAAATACCCAGCTGGCCAAGACATCAGGGATTTGAAACAGTACAAAGAGAGAAGGAAGAAAAAACAACAAGTACCCCTCAGGACCTGAGGTTAGGGAGTAGGAAAGTACCAGAGCACAAATTGATCCCTGAGCCATACGGGTGCTATGAACCATAAAGTCTTACCCTAGATGAGCCCTTCAGGTTTGGACAACGGCAGTGGCCCTTGGGCATTGCTCTCCAGTTGAGTTGTTCTGGCTGTTTGTAGTGGTGTCTTATGCTAACCAGCTTTCCTGCTCTCCCATATTCATCCGAAAAGGTAGATGGGCACGGTACCTGCTGGATATAGCCCTGGTGGTCCAGGCAAGACGCAGTGAGTGCTGTTCTACACCAAAGAAGACAGATCTCTTGCAGTGTCTGAGGCCCCAGCAGGCCTGGGACTAAGACAGACCCAGGAGGATGTTCTCAGTGTCCTGGGGTGAGACTGCTGGAAAGGGGAGTCCCTGGGTTGTGTAGGCGAGGGCAGAACAGCCCAGGATAGGCTGAAGCCAATGCTTCAGGCCAAAAGTCTTTGCTGTCTAATCTGTGAGGACTCATCTCAGAGAATCCTGAAAAAGCCTCAGGCTGTTGTATGAATGGGGTGGAGGGCAGGGCAGCACCTTACTTGCTATGGTGTCATCATGTGTTACCCTAGGGCAAGGGTGTGCTTTTGTCACAGTTATCACCAGGGTGTGATCCCCTGCTGGGAAGCTGTCTTACCCTGGAGCACAGAGTCTGAAGGGAAGCAACTGAACCACATCCCCAGCACACGTAACTGAGCTCCCCAAATATTGCTTTAGCAGAGTTGGACACAGAGCAGAACAAGCAGGGTGTCTCTCTCGCACAGCGTGGTGACACCAAGCCCAGTTTCATGTGCTTCAGCAAAAAGGAAGCACAGCAGCAAAAGCATCCTTGAGACTTGGCCAAAACAGACCAGGTGCCACCGATGCTGGAGGTTCAGGCCAGTGTGCACAAGTTCAGATTCTTGTCAGAGGTGGCTCTTTTGGCTGCAAGAGGATCCCCGTGCTAAGTCTCAAATGGTGGTGAGCAGCTGGCACACCTTCACCTCAGCAGGCACCACCTGGACACAGAGTCCTCGTGGAAACTATAAAGCTGAGAGCATCCTTGAATATGGGGATGGTTTCCTCCATAGGGATGGCAAACATTTTTCTGCTGCAGAAAATCAGGGAGTCTGGCTGGATACGAAGAGAGACGACTTTGCAGAAAAAGTGGTGAGGCAGTGGAACAGACTGCCCAGGCAGGTGGTGGAGGCACCATCCCTGGAGATGCAAAAAAAAAAGAACAGACATGGTGTTTTAGGAGATGGTTTAGGGATTGAGGTGGCCAGTTAGACTGGGAAACTGGAGGATTTGGTCTGAGACTCCTTAATTTCATGGAGGTCAGGATAGGTCAGAGTCATAAATGGATAAATGGAGGTGGAGGTTGGACCAGATGACCTCTAGAGGTCCCTTCTAGCCTGGAACATTCTATGATTCTATGGTTCTACAAATGTGCAAAGCAGGAAAGAGGTTAAGTGGAGAAGAGTGGAAAAGGTAAAGCCTCAAATACACCCATATAGAGGCCTGGAAGAGAACATTCTGCTTAGCTGCCTCGGACAGAAGTTTATGATATTCTCCCTATGCCGCTCAGCAGCGTTATCCGCTGTGAAAAACCATTGGCTGTGCAAATATCTGATAAGAACTCAGCTGGCATCAGTTGGAGAACAAAATGTCAAGAATGCATCAGGCTGCACCCCCACTTTGACCAGCAGGCAGGACATGGGCTGGGAACAGTGCGTTGTTCACCCTTATCTCTAATTGTCCTGCCTGCCCAGCTTCTTTACTGCCTTCTAATGAGTGCAAATATGATGTTTGCAGATCTGATCTTCTCCTAAGAAGCCCTCCTCCTCCCACATCTCCCCCTACCCGGTCCTGTGTTCCCTAATGCATAGCCTTGGCTGGTGCTGGGAAGTTCAGAATGCTTGGAAGGATGTGAGTGCAGAGCAAAAGTTTTCCCCATAGAGCAGCAAAAAGTTGCCATTGTGAGTGAAATGTGGCTGCTCCCAAGTTCTTTATGATGAAGGAAGGTCAAAATTCCCTTTTTACACTTTTTTTTAATAGCGAGAAACTGGGAGATCATAGGGTTGGAAGGGACCCAAAGAGATCATCGAGTCCAACCCCCCTGCCGGAGCAGGACAAAACTATCTAACACAGATCA
>JAOXOE010000001.1:53271049-53304837 GCA_028565055.1 Phoeniculus purpureus
TGCAGCCGGCAGCCAGAAGAGCAGACACTGGGCATCGTTGACAAGGACCTGCCCCCCAACACCCATCCCTTCCAGGCCGCACTGGTGCATGGCTCCGGGGCCAACTGGACCGTCCTTGTGACCGGAAAAGGTGGAGGTCATTCTGGCCACCTACCCTGAGTACTGCAGCACCTGCATCAGTACTGGGGGTGTCCCCAGTATGGGGACCCATCTGTGAGCCAGCCCCTCTGTTTGCTGCTGTCAGATCGACTGGTGCTGAGGCTGGTGAAGGAGCTGGAGCCAGGGGAGTACACAGTGTTCCTGCGGCTGACAGACGCACAGGGCAAGGACCAGACGACGCCAGTCAGGGCCCAGGTCTGTGACTGTGAGGGACCCGCCAAGAACTGCGAGCGACGAGCCTTCATCGCTGGTGGCCTGGGCGTTCCTGCCATCCTGGGCATTCTGGGAGGCATCCTGGCACTACTGAGTGAGTACCAGGGACACACTGGGGATGGGGACAGGGCCACCGTCACCCTAACACCATTGTATTCTCCACACAGTTCTGCTGCTGCTGCTGCTGCTGTTTGCTAGGCGGAGGACTGTGGTGAAGGAGCCACTGCTCCCACCTGAGGATGATATGCGGGACAATGTCTACCACTACGATGAAGAGGGTGGTGGTGAGGAGGACCAGGTGGGTTGATTACACTGGGCTCCACTGTGCCTGTGGTCACCCTGCACACGCCAGTGCCAGTTGCTGCCTGGTTGTGCCCTGTGGCCACCCCTCAAGTCTCATCTCCTCATGTCCCCACCACGCAGGATTATGACCTGAGCCAGCTGCACCGGGGCCTGGATGCTCGCCCTGAAGTGATCCGCAATGATGTGGCTCCCCCACTGATGGCTGCCCCCCAGTACCGGCCCCGACCCGCCAACCCTGATGAGATTGGAAACTTCATCGATGAGGTGAGCCACATCCACAGTGACACCATTGAGTTCCCCCCAGCCCAGGAGAGACGGGCACTGACCCATTTTCCTCCCCACCCAGAACCTAAAGGCAGCAGACACAGACCCTACGGCACCCCCCTACGACTCACTGCTGGTGTTTGACTATGAGGGCAGCGGCTCGGAGGCCACCTCACTTAGCTCTCTCAATTCCTCCGACTCTGACCGTGACCAGGACTACGACTACCTCAACGAGTGGGGCAACCGCTTCAAGAAGCTGGCTGACCTCTATGGTGGTGGGGAGGACGATGACTAGGATCCCTATGCATGCCACGGCCACAGCCCTGCCAGCAACTGCCCGGCAGAAACGGCTCATCTCATTTCGCCCTGCTGGACTCCTGGTCTTTGCCCAGGGGGTAACTGACCCCATCTAATTCCCCCTCAACCTGGTGTCCTCATCCCCGTTGTTTAACACAGGGGAAGCTCAGGGTCACCAGAGCTGGTGGGGGATGTTTTGGGAGCTCATGTGGCTCCTGACCCTGCTCAGCTCCTGGTAGGGCATGGACCCATTCATTCTGTTCCCCAGTGTGGAGCTGGGTCCAGGATCAGCTGCTCTTCCTCAGTAGGGACAGGCAGGATAAAGATTTTTGCTGGCGCTCTCTGAAATAACCTCATGCTCCCAGTCCAAACACAACTGCCAGCTCTCCATCCCAGAGAAGCGGGGAGGCCAGAGCAAGGGGAGGTGACTGATAAATGCAGACCAAAGATGCACCATCACGTGCTATACATGTGAGGGAATTTTATTTGCTAGGAGCACACAAAGGCAGATTCCTACTTTTCTGTGCCTCACATCACAAGTGATTTCCTTCCAGGTGTAATTATTGTGCAGTCAATGAAAGGCGCTTTCAGAAATCAAACAGCTTTCCTGAAATTCTGAACTCTTGTGTTTAGCTGTTGTTGCAGTTTGTTATTTTTTTTTTATCATGGGGGGAAAAGGGACTGATATAGGCTGGGAATCCAGCAGCGGTCCAGTGATAATCAGTTGTATGTTTTTTATATAAAATGGAAATAAGAAATTGTTTTAAGAAAACAAAAAGCCCTTTTCTCTACTGTTTTCACTGCCTGCATCACACTTTGGGGCAGCCCTGCCCTACACAGAGCCATTCCCCCATGCTGCCACCTCCAGAAGACAAGAGAGCGAACACTCAGTGCTGAGTAACAGGGATTGATCCATACCAGAGCAAGTGATTTCTCATCAACAGGAGCCCTGACAAGGCAGCTAATTGCTGGCCGTGTCTTTGCTGTGCGCTGAGTCAGCTTGGACAGGCCCTGGGGAACAGAGTAAGACACGACAGCATAGAAACCCAGCCTCTGCCTTACATGGTGGCTGTATGTGCACAAAGCCTTAGAGTCCAACGCCCTGCCCAGCGCAGGCGAGGCTGTCAGCAAGCATCAGAGATCACTGATGTTTGTCCAACCCTGTAATTGCAGTGACCTCCCTTCAGAGGCCCTGCCCGGTAGGAAAACACAGAAGAATAAAGACAGGTCTGGCCACTACCCCTGAAAGCCAGCGGCAACACCCCTCTGCTGCCACACAACCATTATGATAGAGAGACATGTTTGGGCTTTCCTTTCATAGACAGAACTACTGTCCTATCTTTAGAAGCTGTGAAGTTTTGTTGGATGCCGTCAGAGTTGATGCTCAGCGCTGAGGTGAGCATTGGTTCAGGAGCTCTTGCACAATCACACAACGGTGGGGTTTACAGAGGACGTCTAGCGATCATCAATTGCAGTCCCCACTGCCAGAGCAGGGCCACCCAAAGCAGGGTGCCACGATGGCATCAAGTGCATTTGGAATCTCTCCAAAGCAGGCTACTCCACAACTTCTCTGAGCAGCCTGCTCCAGGGCTCTGTTACCTGCAAAGAGAAGGCGTTTTCTTTCATGTTCACGAACACCTGACCTGCCAGAGGGCTGGGTATTGCTGATGCATGTGGACAGCAGGGGCAGTGGCCTACACCATCGGCCTTCCACCCCAGCGCCAGGCCTGGCAGGAAACAACCATGACACGAAAGACAAGCCCCCAGCAGCAACACGGCTATGCCAGCCGCAACCCACTGTCGCGGGCACCGGGAGCCACTCTCCTCCTCACGCCAGTCCCCAAGATGGCGGCGGGCGGCTCCCGCGAGATGGCGGCGGGTGGTCTCGTTCCGCCCCTCCTCCGACCTTCCCTCTCCAGCCTGTCCAGGTCTCTCGGGATGGCAGCACAGCCTTCAGCCGTGCTAAATAGCCTCAGCCTAGCACCACAAGTGCCCAGGTTGCACTGGAGATGTCCTACCAGCTGTCAGGGACAGGCACCAGGAAAAGGAGCAGCTGCAGGGGGAATCAGTGGGCCAAGGTGGGCCACACCTACGTGGCTGCTGCAGGGCTCAAGGGCTTCTCTTCTCCTGCCTGTGAAACATCGCCTTCCACCAAATCTATTGCTCTGATGGTGCCATCCTGGGAGCATGTAACTCCAGCCTTGCAGCTGTGTCCCCAGCATACCCAGTGAGCACAGAAACACGTCCCATTGACACGTGAAGAACCGTTTGTCTAACAGGAACTCAACACTTGGCAAATGAGGACAATTTGGTTCCTCAGCAAGGTGGGACAAGCCTTGTTAGGGTTGGATCACCAATGTCAACCCAAAATTCAGAGAGAGGCTGACTTCCCTTTTCCCATTCAAGGCTTCATATGAGTGAAGCTGTGAAAGAAAAGGCTTCTCTGTTCTCCTTCCTTCCTGAAGCTCGACTCTAGCTGAGCAACTTTCCCATGTCTAGCTTGGGAAGCTCTGCATCCCCATAGTCCTTGTGAGTCACCACATACTTATGGCCCCACAAGGCACATATTAAGCTGCTCCCCAGGGCTACTGGCAAGTCAGCTGATTTCTGTGAAACTCTGGACAAACCACCTGCCTTTCCTTGTGGTTTTGAGCCCTGTCCCTGGGGGCTGCCTCACCCATCCCTGGCTGTTGCTGGAGGGTCCAGAGAGTCACCTCTCCACTCTTCTTTAGGGCAAAGCTGGGATGCTTGAGCTGCTGAGGGTCACTCCCCACTGCTGGCCTGGAAGCAACAGCATTGCTGGGCTTTCCCTAAACCACAGGGTGAGCCTGAGGGGTGGTCAGCTGCAGCTCTAAGACACCTGTGGTAATGTATTTAAACTAGACCTTACCTGAGTGTTCTGTTGCCAGTATTCCACTGATGTGAGAGCAGAGAGGGCAGTCTGTAAGGTTGTGAGCAGAAACGTCCTCTTTTAGCAGCATGGCTCCTACAAAGAGCATGTGTCTTGGGAAGGGGGGGGTTTGTGTGTATTGGCTCAGGATCCAGCAAGAGTGTGCACGCAGCAGCGTGAGTAGGATCAAGCACAAGCAGGAGGAAATGATGCTCTGTGCTTCTTTAAAATTTGGTAGTCATCTGAGAATTTCACACAACCTCACAACACAAGGACAGGCAAATGGATGCTGATGACACCAGGGCAAGTTCCTTGACGCCAGTGATGACACAAAGGTGTTGATGGGTTCAGACAGATGACTACAAAACCACACTGAAATCTAGAACGAAAAAGAGGAAGGCTTGGAAAAACTGACTGCTTCCAGAGGAGGTGCTGAGGCTTCTGCCTTGACTGCCGTTGCGACTAAAATAGACCTTCCCCAGCAGATCCTTAGAGTGGTCATCTCAGTATTAAGTTTCCTTTTTTCCTTTCCTTCATATTTCCAGGTGATCACACATTTTCCACCAGCTTGTACTGGATGCCATGAGCGCAGCTGAGACATTCCTGACCTCTAATCCACGTTAATGAGACTTTCCTTGAAGCCTGCAAGTGGCATCATCCAACATGGTCATTTTCCACCATCCAGGAGAAAGAAGGTCACTCTCCAACAAAACACACTTTCCATTTCTGTATTGATCTCTTTGGGGACAAATCTAAAATAACTGGGAGACCAGAGAAGTAAATGCTTGTGAGCAAGCACACATGAGAAAGAGGAGGCTGAGGACAACCGTGTTTCAGACTGCCTGTTGCACTGATTTGCTTTTGGAAGGTATTTTTAAAGGTTAAAAGAAAAAAGAACATTAAAAAAGTGCCTGGATGATTAACTATAGTTACAGCTGAAAACAGTGGGGGAAAAGTAATCTAACTGGGGAAGAGAAAATGCAACTGGCTGCTAAACCTCTTCCCTTCTTCTCAGCCTCCGCTCTCTTCCTCAGCTTTATTTATCCAGCCACTGCAGGCTGTACCCTGGTGACCCCAGATCAAACACACCCCACGCACACCATACACAGGGCAGGTGAGTATAAACTCACTTCAAAATATTTAGCGTTTTCTTGAGACAGTAATTCTTGCACAGCCAGGAGTCATCCCTCTGCTGCTTTGTTTCTCCTCTGGACCAGGTATTGCCCGTTCTTCCACACATGGGATGAAGATACCACCAGTGGCTCACTGGACTGAAACACTGGTGTCCTGCCTCAGCCAGACTAGGTTTGGAGGGATGGGTAATGCAGGTGGGCATCAGCTGGGTGTAAGAAATCAGATTGTCACTGCCCAATGCACATCACCAAATATTGAAATGGACAGGCAGGTAGGTGGTGTTCAAACAAAAGGGGATTTAGGAGCTGTTTGGAGGCCAGGTTCTGGGCAAGGGTCCACAATCAGAAACAACTTTGGCCAGTGCTATTGCTGAAAAGTTGTGCAGAGCTGCATAATGGTGTTTTTGAACATCTCCCTGTCGGGTCCAGGCCTGTTTAGATGTAAAACCCCAAAGTAGCATCTTAAGTCTGGCAGGTAGGAAGACCAAAGCAAAACACCTTCAACAAGAACCACACTGGTTGGGAAGAGACCGCATGTTAGATTTCATAATTCACTTTGGGACTCACTCACTGAAAGCTGTTCTGAGCCTATTCGCCACGATGGCTATTTTTAACTGTGATTCCAGTCAGTTGTGGCTCTCAGCTCACACACGTGACATGCCGTAAGAACGTTTTTTTTTTTAACATTTAGAAAAACCACTGAATTTTTTCTGCTGGCCACTCAACTGCCTCTTCTCCAGCAGTACAGGAGGGAGCTGAGCTGCTCCACCTGCAGAGAGGTTTCACAGTCCTCATGGTTGAGTTTTCCAACTACCCCTCACTTTCTGACTTGTTTCTGCACACAGAGGGTCAAGTTTGGCAAGCACACTGGACAAGGGGGCGATGGCTGAGCAAGCCTCTCAGTGGGGATGACGCTACCTTTCCCAGGCCTGAGGAGCAGAGCCCCGTGCTCCTTTGGAAGCACGGCTGTTTTCCCAGCTATAGTAGGAAAGTTCCAGTGGCATTTCAGTGGAGATGTTTTTCACTGTCTCCCCCCACCCGTCCCAACAGCTCTCCCCTACAGGCTGTTTGAACTGGCTGCTTGCCTGACAGCAGCACAAGCCTCCTGGAGGCTGAGTAAAATTTTTGAGTGCCATGCAGGAAATTTGGGGCCTTTTAAAGTGAAAGGAAGCACAGAAATGCAAGATCCCATTGCTCCTGTCACCAAAATTGGGCAAACTGGCCACATTTCCATTCCAGTCTTCTGCAGAGTTGGAAGGCTTGAAGATTTAAGCCAACAAGGACATTGCCACAAGGATATTGTTTGGGAAGCCAGAGGAAAGAAGCAGTAAGACAGATGATTTTGTGAGAGGAAAGATGAGCTTGATGACAGGGATTCCTCAATGTGGAGGGAAAAACTTTCAGTGGATACAGACCCTCTGCCATACTCTTTATCAGCAAAGCCCAGGAGTCTCAGAGTGGCACATGGACTAAGGAGGAAATAGAAAGGGAGGAGAAGCTGAAGAGAAGGAACATAGCAGCAGCTGAAGCAAGTGCAGCTATCATCTAAGTACAGCTGCAGCAGGAAGTTATGGGGGAGCACAGAAGGAACCCCAAACATCGATCCTCTTTGGGAGCTCACAGAGTATGAAGCTGGGAGTGAGACCTACTGGAGGTCCCTGAGAGGACAGTTCAAAGCCAGGCTCCTGGGGAGTCTATCCAAAAGGCTTTACTAAGTTTGTTTATACATTTCCACCTAATTGGGGTTAATCTGCTTTGTGTTTTGCCTAATAGGCTGGTTCAGAGGCTTAACAGAGGTAGGAGAGGGGGGTTTTGCCCTCCTCTTGTTTTCAGGCATAGAGTAAGGGGAGTGCTTGGAGGGTCTTGGAGCTGCCTGCTGTCAGGTCCCGCAAAGCGCTTTATCCCTTGAGGAACAGTGCTGGAGAACAGACCCCTAGAGGGACTAGTGCCTTTCTTCTTGCTAATTGGTAGGTCTCACAAAAACCAGGGATTACTGGGGGAAAGAAAACACCTCAGCAAGAGCCTGCACTAAGCGAGTTAACTGCCCCACAGAGGTTTGCTAAGACAGCTCCCAAATCCTGGTGGGGACCATCATCAGCAGGCCCAATGCTTTGCCCTCACACTTGTGCCTCAGGGCAAACAAGACACATGGGTCAGGCACATGCCTCTGCTGTCCCTCTGTCTTATGAACTTTGTCTTTTGGGAGCCCTTCTGCACCTGTCTGCTCAGGGACTGTTGCTATTTCAGGTCCCTTTGCTGGTCCGGAGGGGATGAGTCACAGGCATCTCATGCAAAGTCTTCCTTGTCACTTTGAGTTAAAGGAGATGCTGTTGCCAACAGCACATCCTGTCCTCTGAGGATGGAAAAAAAGTCATAAGAACAAGCTCAGCTGTGTGACAACAGCCCATTCCACTAAGGTGAGGCTGGTGCAAACGCTATCTAAGGTCTACACACAGGTAACTTGAAAACAGCAACCAACAGCTAGGACCAATATAAAATACATTGAATTGCCTTCAGCACACCTCATCCTGTTACCCGCACCCTTCCTCAAGCATTAGAGTCATGTTTGCCCCAGTCAGAGCTCCTCAGTCCCTTATCCAAGCAAGCTAACAGCAAAGGTGAAGCTTTCCTTCAACTTTAGCTAGTGCTTGCTCTGGGCTTGGCTTCAAAGTCACTTTCTTTCAGTAGATTGTAATTAGAATGGTGAGTGATAGCATGAAATACAGCAAACGCTACTGGTGTGAGATGTCCTGGTAAGGTGTTACTTGTGAGGAGCAAGCCTGGACAAGAATTGTGCTTGCAAGATGTCTTGGACCTGGCAGCAACAGAGCCTCAACTACACCACAGTACAAGGACAGCCCAAGGAGGAGCTGAGAACTCACAGAGTACAGGCTCAGCTCTGACATACTAGATCCCCAGTCTCCCGGCAATCTGACCACACTCTGAAAGTGGCCATGCAGTTGGACATCCCTCCTGCTCCACATCTTTCATTCCAGTGACAGGCCCACAGTTAAGGCTGCTTAAAGATAAGATGTCAGGGAGAACAGGTTCCTTTTTCCCCCCCGCCTGTAATGAACAAGCAACCCTGATTTTGCAACTTCACTGCAGCAGGGCAGAGGAAGTCTCAAGCACTACTCAAAGTTCAAGCAAGTGTCATGCCTGAGCAGAACAAGTATTTCTTCTGCATTATGCACCATCATCACAAGACCCAGTAAGAGCCATCCCACCTTGTTTCTCTCTCCTTTAGTGCAACTCATCTCCACAGCTACATGCAGCAGGGCTTAAGGTGATCCAATTCAGCCGTTAGCATGGGCAGACTCCACAACTGGAACTTTGTTTTGTACTTTTTTTAATGATCTCCAACTGGGGGTTCCACAGTGTCCATAACAAGTTAAAACAGTTGCCACCCTCAGCCTCTTATTTCCACCCCCTCAGTGTTCTCTTCACTGAGTTTATTCAGTACATGAGAAGTAACCTGACTTTAAAATATGTTAAGTAACCTTAAAAACCAACAAAAACAAGCAGTAATGAGGAAGCAAGAACTACAACATGAAACTTTTAACTACAGATCCTCCCAGTGCTGTGGTTTAGTGATCCTTTGCAGAGGTACACACATACACTAGAGGGGCACAGACCAGCAGCTCAGGCATAGGCCTAGGGGCCTGAGGCATCTCCAAGTGACTTTAGCACAGCAGCACTAGGAGCATGAAGCTAGAACTTCATGGTCACTTGTCCACATGCAAAAGGCCAGCTCTTCCCTTGAGCTCTCGGGAGCTAGCCATACAACCATGAAGCAGTAAAAATCAAAGCATAAGGAAAATGTCTAGATATGCAGAGGGAAGCAAGACCCACTTTAGTCCATAAAGCCAAAATGGGAGTTGAAGCAACCGTAGCACTTTCCTCAAAAGCAGCTGATGCAGGATCCTGTACCCATGATCAGCCTCTGCCCTCATCCCCCTGTAGGCTCAAGCCAGTATCAGAATGGAGTAAGTGCCATGCTGGAACAAGCACATAGGACACTAGACAACACTATCCCTTGCTTGGCAAAGCAAGCACGGAAATCAGTGTCAGAATTTTGGTAACACAGCTGGTTGGCTCCAAGCCAACAGTGGAAGCCTGTTTCCATCCTGAATCCAGCAAGCAGGCCACAGCCTCTCAAAGTTGCCCAGAGCAAGCACACATCCATCAGCTCTTTTCTACCCCTAGTGCTACATTTCAGAAAGCAGGCCAAGAAGCAGAGTTAGATGCTTGCAAACCTTGAGCTTTAGGCTTGCAAGCCATTTATCACATTGGGCACTGAGCAACAGAATATGATGCATGAGAGCTTTTCAAAATTGCAATGTTGTCTGACTCAAGCAGTTCTGCTTCCCTGCCACAGAAATGGGCAGCCAGAGGCTAACCCATGCTGCCACCACCACACCCTAGAACAGGGAGGGGAGACTACCCTGAGCTAGTTTTTGCCTTGAGAAAAACATCCACCTAAGACCATTTGGGGGCATCCTCTTATAGTCCATCTTTATTTGTAAAAATCCACATATAAAATCTTCTGTTTCCTTTTAGAAAAACAAAAAGGCACATAAAACTACTCAAACTCCCATCCCCATGGACTGATGGTCCAACACTCCCCCCACCCAAACCTCCCCCTTGCTTTCTCATGCAGTCCATGTTACTTCATGTTTCCTTTAGTTTCAGCTCACTGCTGCCCAGGCACATGCAAAGACAAAGTACACACACAGGGGAGATGGTGGAGAGGTGGCATGGGCTGTGCGTGGAATGTTTTACAGGTGCTTCTTAGTAGTAGGTCTCTTTTTCCACCCAACCTAAAGGCAGAAGGAGAAAATAGTTAAGTCTTAAGGCAAACCACACAGGAGGTTTATAAGAACTCTTAGACTCAAAAAACTTGCACTGTAGAACTGGAGTTACTATGTGACCCAGCATAATGGAAAAATTTTGCCAAGTTGTTGATTTGCTGCAGATTTCACGCTCTGTTCCGGCTTTCTAGAACTACCCAAGCATTAATCTTTTATCTGCTGCAATTCATTAGTGTTTTCATGTGTTGCGGGAGAATGTAAGGAGATGGACAGAAAGTCCTTCATTTGAACTGTACTACTAACATTTAGAAAATGAAAAACACAGCTGGACAGTGCTCAGTCCTGAGGGACCCCCAAGTACTGTCAGAGCTTCTACAGAGCTCAGCAGCATGAAGAGGCAGGGAAGAAAACACAGATTAGCATCATGCTCTTACCACCAGGGTTGCGTCTGATAATGAGCTTTCTGACTTCATCATACACAAATATGAGGAGGGAGTATGGGAAAGCACAGAACCACCAGGTCGGTCTGTTGGGGACAAGAGACTTTGAGAACACAAGTAGCAGAGATGCTCTTTGCCTAGCACAGCTCTGACTGGACAGCACAGAAGAGTACTGACATGTTCGAGCCAGTGCACCAGCTCCTATGAGGCTGTGGTTCAGCCAAGAATCAAAGTTCTCTGCTGCAGTAAGTTAATCCACTTTTAAGTCCAACATGAGGTACGTCACAGCATTATTGTTCATCTCTGTACCAGCCCCTCCTCACCTATTAATCTAGAACTGTTTCCTCTAAGCACACAATGTTCGTGCCCCCAGCCTTGCTCAGTTGAACTGCACTGGTTTTCCTTGAAATAACATCTACGTGCTGCAGGAACTGGGCACAGCCCAAGCTTTCTCATTAGGAAATGCTCACGCTCCAGCCCTGAATGCCAAATACCACTTCTGAATGGAACACATGATGTACCAGGATCTTTTTTGCCATGAAAGTTTCATTACACTTAAGCCAGAGGACTGCTCAAAGTTTGACATTAAACTCTGTCAAAAAATGTTGCAATGCTGTTGAGCAAAGCTTAAGATGTTGGCACCCTGTTAACTGTTACAAAAAGCTGCTATGCACCAACTGACCATCTGCACCTACACAGCATTTCTCAGAAGAGTTTACTACTTGTGTGATTTCTGTAGAAGGTAGAAAGTGTGATATCACCACCAGTTTAATGAAGAGTTACCTGGTCTGCTTCAGAGCAACTCTACCAGCTTTTTTCAGCTGTGCATAAGAAAGCTCTATGCAATTAAATACAAGAGCAGTTGCGCTACTGTACACTGGTATCACTGAACCCTGGTGTACCACACTACAGCAAAGCATCACTCACACTCTAGTCTGAGCTAGACAAGACTGTTCTGTGCTCACAGGCTAACAACTACTTTTATACATGACCCCACCCACAGCACCAATGTTCAGCAGTGCAGCCTGCTGCAGTAAGAGTGTGATGCAACTTACTTGAGAGGGTACATCCTAAGAGCAACGTCCATCCCTGGGCAGTAAGAGAGGAAGGCAGCCAGAGCAGTCTCCTCAAAGAGACCAAATATTAAGATCTTGTTCCTAGTAGAAACAAGAAAGCAGTCAGGGAGAAAGTCCTTGCACAGATGACATCCTGAAACTTTATTTACCACACGGTAGTGGAAAGGAAACAGACATTCTGGTCTAGACCAGAAGCCCATCAGTTTAAGACTATCAGACTACCCAAGCTGATGGCACAGTTTTCACAAGGGTCTATGTCTATGACCCTAGACAGAGATACTCCACTTCACAGCCAAGTAAACCAGAACTGCTTTCATCACAAATTCAGGAGGCTGTAGTTCATGCCACTAGACCTCAATACATAGCTGCTTTGCTGCTGCACAAGGCTGTGTGGATGGTATCCCTGTCCTTTGAGGTTGGGTGGTTCCTGCAGCCACCACCAGCAGAAGTCAACATTTCACTGCAGGTATTACAAGAGAGCACCTAGTCCCTTTTATTCATCACCAATGCAGCAGACTTATGCCAAAACACCCAGCCAGTGCTGGGACAAAGAACTAAAATGTCACGTGCTAGAGAATACCAAGTACAATTCTAAATACTACAAGTACAGCCTGACTTACTTCATCCCCTGTTGGAAGACAGAGTTTCTTCGGGTCTTACAAATGATCAAGTCTGCCCACTGTACAACCACAATGCTGACAAAGAAGGCTGTATGGCAAGTGAACTCCACTATTTTCCGCTGTTCGTAGGTCTAGGAAGCAGACAAAACAGAAAGCATTCGCTCAGACAGGCTGCCCTTTGCTCTCTGGTGCTCACACCAAGTTTGGCAGGCATTAGTATTCCAGCTGTTAGCCTCTAAGCTGTGCCTCAAAACTTACCCATTGCTGCCCATAGCTGTCTTCCACATCATTAATCCATCGGTCATCCCATTGAAATCTGATCCCAAGCAAGCCAGAAGGCCAGAATCCATTCTCTGCCATGATTACAAAGTAGGTGAAGAAACCTCCAAGGGCCTGGATCATACCTAAACAGGCAAGAAAGGTTGATAAAACTGATGATGCTACTGGGCAGTGTAATTATAACAGAAAGCAGTATGCAGGAGACCCCAACTACCTAAATAAGTTATTCCTTGTGGAGCTTAGTCTCCCAAGCAGTAGCTACAGAAACAGTTCACATTAACATCAAATGCAGCTGCAGTCCTTTTGCTGAGCAGCTTCTGGTCACAACTTTGCACAGGGTTACTTCTGTTCTGCCCTGCACTGTGATGCCATGGTACTCAAAGGACATGAGATAAAACTTCCCTTGTATTCTCAATAAGACTAACCCACCCCAACCCCTTGCAAATACAGTCAAGAAGGTTCCCAACGTCTGCTGCAATTAAGCGTGAGCTCCCACCCTGTGAACTGGTCACATCTCTGTAGCTGCCTTTAATCAAGGCTCCTAACACTGTGTGCTTAAGGATATGCTGGAGAGAATCCTTTACTTCTAATTAAACTAACAATGGGATCTATGTTCTTGCTGAACAAGTCTGAACCAGAGGGGAGCTGGTTGTCAGCCAGTTCCTTTACAGCGCTATGCAATTAAACAAAATTACTGTGAAAACGATTCAATGGATCAAGCTACACAAGCCACCACTATGTGCTATAGGGGCAGAATCATGGCAAGTTCTTAATTGCTTGAGGTTCTGGTTTGCGCATCCCAAACCTCAACCCTACCACAATAAGCAGAAGAGTAACTGACTCAGGATGGTGTAACAACAACTGCTTCCACCCAGGTCAGATCAGTGCCAAAGCAAATACACCAGCTTACCAATCTGCCCATAGGCCATGCTAATCAGCCGCTCATTCACCAGCTTGTCTGTTTTGGGATTTCTGGGCTGCCTCTTCATGATGTCACTCTCTGCTTGCTCGTATGCCAGGGAGATAGCAGGGACCTTTGAAAGTGGTAGGACTGCTGTTAGAACTGTTTCAATTTGCTGCTCTATATAGCCTTCCCTGCTTCCAGTTTTCAGAAAAAGCACTGCTCAAGAGCAGTTGTAGTATTTGGAAAGGACTCTACCCCTCCATCATCTAGTTTCTCTTTACATGGAACTGAAAGATTCTCAGACTGAGAGCCACAAGACTGATACTACTCCCTTAATCCACACTAAGAGTTGCTTATTTTAAATTAGAACACTAGAGAAAACTAAATATTTTCCTTCCACCTGTCCTTTCTTTCAGGTATCTAAAAAGCACCCAAATTTCTTCCTGAGACAGCAAAAAGACATTCACCATGTCAGTGCCCAAGTCAATGCAGAGGATGGTGACTGTTCCCAGCGGAAGGGGTATGTTGGCAATGATGAAGATCAGGAACGGTGTGATTTCGGGAATGTTACTGGTCAAGGTGTAAGCAATAGACTTCTTCAGGTTATCAAAGATGAGACGGCCTGAGGCAGGGAATTAAAAAACAACATAACTCACTTAGCAGAAGGCAGCCTAGTCACTCACAGGCAGCTTCAGCAGTAACACCAAAAGTAACAGGTGTGCCAAAAACTGAAGAGTGACATTCTGTCCTCCATGCATATCAGCTACAGAGTAGTAGTTCTGGTCACAGCAATCTGGGTCCACTGCATACAGCAGCAGGATACTAAGCCCTGGTTTCTGAAGATCAAGATCCCCCTAGGGGTACCCTCTGTCCTTCTGTTCAAGAGCTATTGCTCCATGAGAGAGGGAGATATGTCAGGCTTAGCTGGCAAAGATGACTGTAGAGTTAGTGTTGGGCAAAAAGACAAAGTAGCTTTTGTTACTCAGCTGCTTCCTACTGTTCCCCATCCCTAAAGGTTTACTCTGAAGGGAGGAAGAAAGTGCTGCCTTCCCTGAAAAGGCTTGACATGTAAACATGTTGAAATAAAAGACAACCCTCCAGACACCTCTATTTCAGAGAGAATCAGTAACACTGCCACTTCACCACCATTATACAGAAGTTAACACTTTTACCTTCTTCAACCCCAGTGACAATGGAGGCGAAATTATCATCCAGAAGAATCATGTCAGCAGCCTGCTTGGAGACATCTGAACCAGCAATACCCATAGCAACACCAATGTCAGCTTTCTTCAGGGCAGGAGAATCATTCACACCATCACCTGTGACTGCTACAATGGCACCCTAGTCACAAAGAGAAGGATAGAAAGGCTGAAATCATCATATAAAAGACATTTTGAGCAGAAAAGCTCTCATATCTTTCAGGAGACGAAGCACAAAAATATTTCACTTTGCTGCAAAAAGACCTGTTTCTTCTTGTCCTCCCCCTCACCCCTTCCCTTCCACCTGATCAGACTTGCTCCTCTCTTCAAAAAGGATGCTGGAAAATATACAAATGTGTTGAGTCCTCTCCCAAGCACTTACAGAGCTTTAAGGAATTGCATTAACAAGCCTTTTAGGATCAGAAGAAAGCTTCAGTACAAACTGAAGATGTTTTCCTGCAAGACCCTTACGTATTTTAGAGCAGACTGAAGCCAGCTAGCTACTGACAGATTGAAACCCAAGGGCACTGAAAAGACAGCTCTGTCACTTCAGAAGGCAGCACTTATAGGTGCTAGGAACTTATGTAGGTGTCTAGGAACTTATCCGACATGAAACCCTTTCTTTACCTGTCGCTGACAACCTTCCACAATTATAAGCTTTTGCTGAGGGGATGTCCTGGCAAAGACAATTTCTGTATGATGCCTCAGGATGTCATCCAGTTGCTCACTAGTCATGTCCTTCAAATCCGTGCCGTGAACAACACAAGCTTTGGCATCCCTGCAAATCGAGAGACATGAAGTTTCTTCACAAGTTAAACTAGGTTTCTCATTAGTTATATTTGTCCATAAAACTACAGCTCTCTAGCACTAGGAAAAGAGCAACTCCTGCTATGACAACGCAGGTAGTCTCTGCATAGAAGTTTGATTCTCCACGTTTAAAAAGTAAATAGCAAACACAAAATACAACAAGATAGTGTCAAGCAACACACAAAAAGCAGTATGAGCCAACTTTTCTACAGCTTATGGCTTTCTTTATAAATAAAGTTATTTCAATGTTTTATTCTATAAATAAAGATAAAAGCTATAGAAATTCTATTCCTATAAGAAATGTACCAAGGTGAAGACTAGTTGCTAGTTGTTTCCACATCTCTAGTCACCTGCAAGAAAAGAACCTCTAGCTCATGGAGTTAGCTTTCCAAATAAGATGTGATGTTCTGCAGCCAATCCTGTTTGCAACACACTGAGGATCTACATGTGGTTCTTTATAGCCTGAACTGGCACAGTGCAAGTTCTGTCTACTTTACAGTCTTCACTAACAAAAGCATACAACATATTTCAGCTGGTTTGGTACTCTGCACACTACAGCAAAGTGTCACCTCCTGAATCCAGCATACCATCCCTTATAGGCCTAGGAGGCTATCCACACAGCTTATGACATCACTGAATTTACACAGGGAAATTCCTTCCCCACCCTTACAATCAGCTGCAGACCTGCACAGTCACACAGATTGGCAATCCCTGGAAAACATCTTCAGTTTGTACTTCTACTGGGTTGTGAAGTTACCCTCAAAGAAATTCAGCCACAGTATTTGCCTTCACCAATTCCATTCCACAAGGTGTCTCTATTCACAGTTCATAAAGCTATGTGGCTTCCCTCCCACCCAAACACAGGCTGGGTGAAGCTAAGCAATGTAGACAGCCCAGCCACTCTGCAAACAGTCTTCTTATGCTATAGCACATTTTCTGGGGACACTTCAGTTTTGCACTAGGCCATGAAGGCAATTTAACTCACAAGAGGAAGGATCTCCACTGTCATTTATTCTGTTTGTACTTACTGACTAGCATCAATCCCTGTACCCACACCAAGCCTTGTTCCCCTTGTCCACCTGACAGATCCAAAGAGTTTGGGTGCAAGAAGAGCAGAAAGGGGTTTCCAGCAATGGAGTTCATATGTCATTGCGGCTCTTTTCTTTAAGTAGTATAGAACACTGAGAACAGCTTATTTTTGATAATTCATTCAGTCTGGATTGTTACTAACTACACTTTTTTTTACCAGTTTTCCCATGAACTTGTTATTTAATAAGCTCGACAGAGTCTATGCTTGGGGGCAAAATTAGACCTAGCCTCTATTTAAAGACCTGAAATTTCAGGCTCTGCAGTACCACTGCTCAGAACAGTCCCCTCCTTAGCCACCTCCTTCTCCCCATATCACTTCAAATAGTTCTTCCTGCCTGCTACATTGAACCAGGACATGGTGCTTGGGCAGCGACATGAACCAAGTAGGGAAAATGCTCAGCGTGGGAAATGCCCACAAAATACTTCAGCCAACCAACTGGTCTTTTTCTCCCAGTGTGGTGACAGATAATCATGACAGGCAGCTACAGGACAGAGAAAGGACAGAAGAAACAGCCTGAGTTTTCTGTACAGGGTTACTCTTAACTATTCCCTACACACAAGAGACAGGCACATTCAAGACAGCACATGCATTGTTGACATTAACTCACAAGACACAGAGCTAAAGCAGACACCAAGATTTTCATTTCTAGAAAGAGATGCTGAGGGATTAGCCAAGGCAATGATTTAGTCAGTACCTAGGGTTGACCTGGCTGACAGGAATGTTGAGTCGAGCAGCAATATCTTCTACTGTTTCATTGCCCTCAGAGATGATGCCGACACCCTTGGCAATGGCTTTGGCTGTGATTGGATGGTCTCCAGTAACCATGATAACCTGAAGGAGAGATTGTCATGAAAGCTTTGCCTGTACTGCAGAGCACTGTTCAAAAGGTAGCGTCCCATGAGACAGAAAGAGCCACGTGGCTTTTGTCCCACTAACAAGTCCTGGCACAGAGCATGTCTGAGGTACAGGTGGTAGTAACCTGTTACCAGTATGTGAGAAATTGAGGTAGACAGACGACAAAGAAAACTGTTAATCCTCAGTCAACAGATCCAGTTCTATTTCTAACCTGTGCTTCACGCTTATCTCCATCAGTACTGCGGGACACGCAAAATACACCCAAGACAAATCACACTTTGGTACTCTGTGCCACCAACACTTGCCAGTACCCTAGGAGTTCGGAATCTAACTCATTTTTCAGTCCACCAACATACAATCATTTGCATTTCATGAAGAGATTAAGCCTAAAGTAGGGACTAGTTAAATCCTCATAAATACTTGCTCTTTACTCACTGTGTTGTGGTAGTGCAAGTAAGGGAACCCTTTTATATCCACAGATAAAGAGAAAGGTAGTTTTCAACCCAGGAATGAATTACCTTGATCCCAGCACTTCTGCATTTGCCAACAGCATCTGGCACAGCAGCACGAGGAGGGTCAATCATAGACATTAGTCCAACAAAGCAGAGTTTGTCTACAGGAAAGTTCAAGTCATCTGTATCAAACTGGAAGCCTTCTGGGAACTGATCATCAGGCAGTGCCAAGTGGCAGAATCCTGTAACACATCAGACCCATGTTTACTCTGTTCCTACATATCAGGAGGCATAGAGAGCAAACCCTTATTGCTTCTGCAAACAGCTACACAAGAATAACAGGGTAGTGTCAGAGGTTTAGCCAGGGCTGCTGAGGCAGGAGGCAACACTCTTTCTGATAACTAATAGCTGTTGCTAGGTACCCAGACACCACTTGGTTCACATGCAGTGGAGCAAATCTAATACCATGAGGCCCCACAGAGCCTGAAGGTCCTAAATGCTTTGCTTCGTTTTGATCTAGGCAACCCAGCTGCTGGGCAAGATGAGACCCTGAAAAGCTGCCTCTGTGATTAAAGTCTAAAGGCAGGACTGTTCCTATTGAAATTGCCGAAGTGACCTTGACTCAATATTATGGTTACACTGCAGGAACAGAATACAAATCCCCACTTAATCTGTGAGGAATCTGCACAGGGACATGACAGAAATCATCTTCAGCTAAGGCTGCCTTTCCTTACCCAAAACTCTCTCCCCAAGGCCTCCCAACTCAAGGTAGGCATTCTGAAAAGCATCTTTCATCTCCTCATCCAGTGGTTGCTCTTTGCCATGAATAAGAATGGAGCTGCATCGATCCAAGATCCTCTCTGGAGCTCCCTTCATCACCAGCAAGTAACGGGATTCTGATGGATTTGCATTTTTGTGGATAGACAGCTAGAGTGGAAAGAAATGAAGCCTTTTTGTAGACATGTTTTGCAAAGACTGAGTAACCACCATCACTCACTAGCTTGTGACTACATCAGCCCAGGGCAGTTTTGTGGCATTGTGCTCTAGCCTTCATTTATTTGCATTTTAAAGATGTTCACATTGAATAGGCTGCCCAGAGAGCTGGTAGAGGTCCCATCCCTGGAGACATTCAAGGTCAGTTTGGTCATACAGGGTTTTGAGCAACCTGATGTAGCTGAAGATGTTTCTTCCTTGTTTACTACAGGGAGGTTTAACTATATTACCTCTATACCATTCTGCAATCAAACTAGGAAATTACTATCTGTTCTTTAACATATAACCACAGATGTTGCCTGTTTTCATATACAAGTTCTGGCTGTTCCTACATATACATTTAAATTCTACTCTCTATACACTACTGCAGCACGGGCAGGAGGAATGTCTGGTCTTTCCTCAGCAGAGGATATCCTAGTGGAAAGGGAGATCCGTACTTGCACAGTAAGTCCATTAATTTATCTTTACAGTTTCAGGCAGTCTAAAAGAAAGCAATGGCTAGACAATATTGTCGTGCTAAAAGAAGTTGAGACACTGTGTGCAGATTCACATAATTCACTCAGTGGCTCTCCCTCAAGAGGACAAGCTCTTACCTGGTACTTGTTAGTGGAGTTAAATGGTATTTCCACCACTTTGGGGTACCTTTCTCTCATCTCCTTGACAGAACCACAGCACAACTCAATGCATTTCAGAAGTGCAGACTCAGAAGCATCTCCTGCCACTGCTCTCTGAGGAAAGAGACAACTATTAAAGCACACATCCCAGTAGACTCACAGTAAAGATATTTCAAAATTAAAATAAAATTTAAAACTTGTGTTAATCCAGCCCAGTCCCAGCTGACCCAAGCAGTTATTCTTTAACATGATAGGAGACTGAAGACTAAACAATTCCATTATCCAGTACTGACAAAAAATGCAGTAGTCTTCTGGTGCCAAAGGCAAGGAGCCCTTTTTAAAGGGCAGGGAAAGTCAGATAATCAGGCACAGTCTGAGAAAAGAGAGGCTGGAGGGTAAACTTTGATAAGAACTGCTGTAATTGCTTTCCATGAAGAACAGCAAATTGAAAATGAACACTCATAACATGCACAGATACACTGCGGTGGTAGAGCATGTGAAGGTCTAAGATAGTCTGCCTCAGCAGAGGAGATTTATGGGGGGAAAGACACTGACAGTAAAATTCTCAGCCCTGGAGACCCACGTGCACTCAATATCCTTGAGTTTCTTTTGCTGCTATTAAAAAAAAAAAAAATCAAATATTTCTCACCCTTCTAGCCTTTGTTAATGAGATATTTATTTTTGCTACACTGTTTTTTGGTTTCTCAAGCTTTTTCAAAGACTCATCCCAAGTCTTTCAGATGGGAAGAACCCCACCTCTTCATCTTAGGTCTAAAACCACATGACCTGAAGTTCTCAGAAGTGCTAGGGAAAAAGAATTTATTCCATTATTTCAATTACCACAGCATCAGAATACCTTTGGGAAGAAGCTTACTAAGCAACATGCCTAATATTTGACAGACTATAAGCACTGTACAGTTACTTTGAGCTCTGGTTGGGTCACAGTTCAGAAGCAGAAATCTGAATTGATGTTATGCCAACATCTGCACCAGTGCTGAACCAGCAGAAGCTTTAAAAGCAAAGACTTGCCAGTGAAAACAGACTGGCTAAAGACAGTATCCCACAACTGCTGCTCCCCCAGCTCTGGTTTCTACTTCTCCTAGCTCCCATAACCATGTGTTTCTAGCTTTGAAGTGTACAAATGCCAGAGATAGATATTATTGGAATACACAAATGTTGGGAAATGCCCAGGAAAGCTCTCTGGTTTTTCCTACCCCTGCTTGGAATACCTGACCTCTCAAACAGACTGCATTGGATGGCAGGGAGACTGCTGTGGGAAATGCATCTTTGCAGTCACATCTCCTCTGCCTACAGTACATCCCCTGAAAGATTACTAGACTGCAGAAAAGACTGAGTGGCAGATACCTCTACTCTGCAGACTCTTAAAGCAGAGGATATCATTTATCTACCACTACAGGAGGGCAGTGGTGGAGAACAGGACACATATTTCCTTTTAGGACCTCACCTTAAGAATTGGTACATTTTCCTGGTTGGCCTGAAACACAGCACGATTGCAGAGACCTGCAATTCTGGACAAAGCACTCCAAGTAGCTGAGCTCTTGTCAAAGGAAGCACCTGAAAGCAAAAGAACGTCAAAAAGCCCGCACCAAAAAAAAAAAAAAATAAATCACATAAGCCCCAAATCCCACAGGCTAAAGAGTAAGAAGATTTTACCTCTGAAAGAGGAAACTTAAGAGTCATCTCTTCCAGACCTCTTCCTTTTCTAGGTACTTTATAAATCGCTGATAATTTAAGACCCAAGGGTGAAACAGCAACAATGCAAGAGAACCCTCTACTTTCAAGACTCTATTCAGCAGCACTGGCGGCGGCCATGCTGACAAAAATATCAAGGAGTTCTGCACCGATGAAATTCTTTCAAAGGTCTTGAATAAGGGATGCTGGCTCCCAAGGGGACAATGCTTAAATAAAGATCCAGCTTTCTCATGCTGACTCTTAAGTTGGCTTAAAGGGAGATGAATTGGACAGTTAACTGATAAGCTAATGTACTTTCCATGAGGTGAAATCTTCTGGGTTTATTTCTCCTGCAGCCAAGCAAACCATTGCCAGGCCAAAACCACTTTATTTATAGCCTGTTACTTTGCACCAGTGTTAAAAATACCAAGAACAGTAAAGTAGCTTTTTAAGCTATTCAGACAAGCACAATGTTTTGGAGTGGCTGGGGCAGGGTGCAGCAACAGCACTGGAAAAAGTTTGTGTTAATAAAGTGTTGCAAGTACAGCATTTCACAAGGTAGATGACAACAAGGAAACTCTAGAATTTGGTTGTGCTTTACAGGTCTGGAGAGATAAGTGCCCCTCAATTGCACAACAGTCTGAGATTTTCAGATTCTTATCTATAAGAAACTTCCTCCTAAAGTCTTACAGTTACTTTATGCATAGCTACTGCTCTACTAACACAACCAGTGTGTTCTGGGGAAACCCCCCTATTTAATGGCATTCATCTAGTTCAACACAGAAAATTTCCATCTGTGTCCACTCTCAATTAATTTATTCTCAGAGTCAACACCTCTGCTGCCCACACTCTGAGGAGACTTAAAATGAGGCAATGTCATCATACATATTTTGGTAAAAATAATCACAGGCTCTGAAGTACAGAAAAGCAGGTATTTCTATGTACAAGACAAACATAAGGGGCTGAAAATTCAAGAGACCCAAATTCCAATAAGCCTGAACAAAAATATCCTACCACAGGGATTTTAAGGATTGTGCTTTACCACGGTTCTGTGTAAGTGTTGTACTGTTCTGTATAAAGCTTTCTACGTGTCACCAAGTCTCATTGTAGATCATGCATTACAAAAACCTTGCACTGTGAACTTCATTTGGACTGGAGAACTAGAAACAAATATTCTCAGAAGTATACAGCAAGCCCCAGAAAAAGAATTTCTTAAATGCCTCATGCACAACAAGGTGGTCTTACCACTCTGGTTCTCTGTAGTATCCGCCTCATGAATCTGATTGTCAAACCACATGTGCGCAACTGTCATGCGATTCTGTGTCAGAGTGCCTGTTTTGTCAGAACAGATAGTAGATGTGGAGCCCAGGGTTTCTACAGCTTCCAGATTCTTCACCAAGCAGTTCTTGCGAGCCATACGCTTGGCTGTTAGTGTCAGACATACCTGGGCACAAGGAAGATGACGATAGGTTAGATGTGCTTGTGCACCAATATGCTACTATACAACTCACTGTGGGGCATGGAACAACTGGCTTATGTGCCCTACAGCAATTCCCTAACTCAATTTTCAATTGGCAGGGTGAGAATGAACAGCAACATTCAGGCCTGTCTGCTACGTTTAAACTAGATTTACCCCACCACAAAACCTTCAGTAAAGGACTCTCAAGGCTTCAGTCGCCTACTTATCAGTGCATTAGGAAGGAAAGAACTTGCCCTGGACTAACATTTTAGTTAAAGTCACAGGCCCTAATCATAGAAACTCTCAAAATAGGTGCAGTCAGGCCACATATGAGAAGACCCAAAATAGCTCTGGTGATATGGCTGCAACTCACTGGTATAAGGAACCAAGCCCCAGCTATCCTTTCTTGCCAAAGGCTCCTATCTAATTCCAGCTCTCTACTGTTCATTCTCCAGCTCAGCTGCTACTCTGTTTCCTGAGGCTGCTTGGCCTCTAGCCCTGTCCACCATCATCCTCTACACAACTGCGCATACCCGGATAACTCATCTTCTCTGGTAAAACAAACTCGTAAGAACCAGGTAAGTGAAGCTTGCTGGATGCTTTGCCAGCCCTTCAGGGCTATAGGGGCTGGTATAGAAACCCTGAGCAGTTGAAACAGGAAGGTGTCCTCCTTGCCACAGAAAGAGGCAAGACAAGTTCAGAACTCCTAGTCTTGTTCACTTCAGTTTCATGAAGCCAAGACTCTCTGCAGGCCTAACTCAGGGACCTTAAACAGCTGCAGTACTTGATAATGCTTTAGGCAACTCATCTGAGTGCACTGGATTTATAAAGCCTAGACCTACATACTCAGGGTACCTTCCATTACTTTAGTGCTTACCCTGTGAATGCACACCAAGCACTCCCCCTGTCAGAAAAACCATATTTGTAACTGACAAATCCTCTTCCAGTTTCACTCACCGTAACCGTTGCAAGCAGCCCCTCAGGTACATTGGCAACAATGATCCCAATGAGGAAGATTACAGCCTCTAGCCATGTGTACTCAAGGATGAGTGAAAGGATGAAAAAAGAGACACCCAGGAACACAGCCACTCCAGTGATGAGATGGATAAAGTGCTCAATCTCCATAGCAATTGGAGTTTTTCCCCCTTCCAGTCCCGAAGCCAGACTGGCAATACGGCCCATCACAGTGCGATCCCCAGTGCTAATGACAATGCCACGAGCAGTGCCTAGGAGAAAGACAGGTTGTAGATAATAGAAACCCCTCCCCAAACACACTAAACAGAGTTGGTTCAGCCTGTCCTAGAGTTTAGCAAGCTTTGCCCAAGATAATGCAGAGGGATTCCAATGGCCACCACAGCTATCTATATCCTCCAGCAGCATGAGAAATAAATGGCTAAATGCTGCAGAGGATTCTCACATGACTGGTCAAGCTGTATGCCTTCTCCCTTCTGTTCCAGGGAAGTGACAATTGCATGGGATTAGAAGACATCTTGAAGTAAACTGTGCCCTTTTGTCCTTTAAGGGGAAACCCATTTTCTCTCCCTGAAGCTCTTGATAAAGATCAAGATTATCTTTCAGTTTTGCTGTGTTAGGCTTTTTTGTCAGGGTGGGAAAAGCATGGGACAGTGCTGGTGAGAATCTGTCAGGAAACAAGTCAGGCAAAACCTACACCACCACTGAACAATCACACCCCGATGCACCAGGAAAAGATGCCCTAGGCTTCAGCACAGAGCACACACCCACCATATTCAGAGCTACAATGGGATATTCTGCCAGAGATGTCTGAAATTTCTGCTTTCTGCAGGAGCTGTGGTATTTCTTACAGTTTTGCCCAACTGCTTTTGCTCACATTATCTGTGCTTTAAACACTGCTTCAATAAGGCAGTCATGCTCAAAGACACCATACAGCTGCTCCTCTAGGAGAAGCAAGAAAAAAAATTAGTGCTGTTCATTATGGCAGCTGGAATGGAAAAAGTCTTTGCTGGGAACTTCCAGCTGCTCTTACATGGTAGCAGTAGGCTACTGAACCGTACACGAAACTAACTGTTTGCGTTGCTTACCTATGCTGTATAATCCCTAGCATTGTTAGAACTTCAGGGAAATAGAAGAGTCCTACCTTCCACACAGTTGGTGGAAAAGAAGGCAATGTTCCTGGTCTCCAGTGGGTTCTCATTGGAGAAGTCTGGAGACCTGGTCTGAGGCTCTGATTCACCAGTAAGTGAAGAGTTATCCACCTACACGGGAGAGAGGATTCTGTCATACACAAACAGGCAGATGCCTTCAGCAGTGAAAGCAGATAGAACACCAGGCACTTCCACCCTCCTCTTTTACTCCACCACCCCCTCACAGCACAGAAAACATTCTTTGAAACCAGACCACTTTATCATTCTTCATAATGAAGTTTTCAGGCAGCCTGCCACTGTTGTACCTTGCAACCATGCGCAGAGATGATTCGAAGGTCAGCTGGTATTCTGTCTCCTCCTTTCACCTCCACTAGATCTCCAACCACAACATTCTCAGCATTTATGCTGATCTTCTCACCATTTCTGATTACAAGAGCTTGCTGAAAGACAGTATAAGAAACAACCCATGTCAAAAGCAACTTTTAAGGGGCTTGATCAGAGCATCTTAAAGTAAATTGGACTATGTTCTATTTATGCCAAGATGTTTAAGTATGTTACGTCAAATATCTACCTCTGTTTTCTGGATACTGAAGTTTCTTGTTGCCAAGGTGACAGTTAAGTATGATAGTCATCTGAGTTTTCGTGTGATAAGCATGATACCAGTTACTTAACTCTCCAGTATACTGAGAATGTGTCCTATGAATGTTAATAAACTGTAGAACTCAGTGTGTCAGGAACTGCCTTGGCCTATCAGCATAGTTACCAAGAGCACAAAGAGGAACAAGTCTCATAGACCTCTTGAAGTTAAAAGACAGAAACCTACACACATGATCAGGCCTTTCCCCAATCGAGGGTGATGTTTAAGACAGTTCATAACTTTGAGCAAGCTACAGCTCAGCATATCAAGGAAACCAGGTATTTCGTACCTGAGGCACCAAGTTCTTGAAGGACTCCATGATCTTGGAACTTTTTGCTTCTTGGTAATATGAGAAACAACCAGTAATGATGACCACAGCTGACAATACAACACCCAGGTACAGCTACAAGAAACAGAGAAAGTGAGTCAGAGTGCCATCTGCCCAAAAGGCTTCCAGTTTGTCCAGATAAATTGCTTGGTATTTAAGTGCCCCAATTACAAAGCATGGAGGTACTTTCAGTCTCTGTACACTTTGTACACAGAGGCTGTCCACAAGCTTGTGTTCTTACCACAACACAAAGGAAGCCGGCTGTTCATTTCATTATATGGAAGCACTCCAAGACATGTTAAGCTCACACACTGAATTTCCCATGCTTATGGAAGCAACTTCTGGCCTGCATGCCTTAGAGGAAGTTAATCTGCTTTAAGACAAGAAGGCTGTTCAGCCTGCCTTTGAGGCAAACCAGACTTTTTTTTTTTTACTTACATTATCATTGTTGGGCTCCTCCTCTGTCACGCTTTGTATGGCATAAGCCAGGAAACATAGAATAGCACCAATCCACAACAGGAGTGAGAATCCTCCAAAGAGCTGCCGACAGAACTTTACCCATTCAGGAGTGGTCGGTGGGGGAGTGAGGGAATTTGGGCCATCACGAGCCAAAATCTCAGCTGCACGTGCAGTGGTCAAACCCTAGAAGAGAGGTTCCTTTTACATACACTGTGACAAGACCAACTGAGATAGGCATCTCTCAGCTCTAGTAAAGGAACAAGGAGCTACAGGATTCTGGGTGGTACTTGGAAAGCCTGCAGGCCACAGCACTACAGAAACTGAAGAGGACAAGAAGGCTACCATAGCAGACTTTGAGCTCTGAGGAACAGCCCAGTGCTATCCATTCTATCAAATCACAGAACAAGTGAAAGCTAAGGGCCATAAATATGACACTTTGGATTGCCTTCCAGGAAGTTCAGCTTTCAGAACACAAGGACTTGGACAGAAATATGCAGATCTCTGCTGTTACAGAGTAAGAGCAGAATTGTTGCAATCATGCAAAAAACACATTAAGCAAACAAGAGCAAAGGTGCAAAACCACTGCAGTACTTTTGCATTGGACTTTGAGGTTAGCTAAGAAATTTTAACCGCTACTAGCCATCATTAAGTCTCTGGGCATGTGCTAGCTCGCTGGGCTGCATCTGCAATACAACAAACATTTGCCTTTATTACAAGCTCCTGGGGCGGGGCGGGGGGGGGGGGGGGAATCCAAGAATCAACTTGACCTTGGAACAACTCAAAGCAGATAACAGTGACTTTGTTAGAAACAAAGTCACTAAAGTATTGCAGCCAGGCTGTACAGTAGGAGGACAACGGGAAGTATTTGAGAGATCAACAGCACTCTCAAAACCTGGAAAACTTTACTGGGAAAGCCAAGATTAAATAAAAAAAAAATTGTAAGACCACTCAGCATTCCCTTTGTGAAGTGTTCTGAGCAGAAACTACCGTTCCTTTTCAGATCAGGACTAGGACAGAGGGGAAAACAGTCTACATACCCGACTCAAGTCTGTTCCATATTTACGATGAAGTTCATCAAGGCTCAGCTTGTGATCATCCTGAAAGACAAGAAACAGTTAGGGGGACAGGGAAGAGATCACAGTCCCTGCAAGCTGATGACCATGATCTCAGTAATTCCAACTACTGCCCCAAGTTTCCTATCTGTAATAGTCTGGAGACACAGCAAAACTAGCTCATCTTCTGTGTGAAGAGACTATCAATCTTACCCTGCAACTCAAAATGGTGCCATCTTTAGCATTCTTGTGACTGTTTGGGTACAACACAACAGCTTTTTAAATAAATTCTGACGATACCTCAAGTAGTCTTTACACCTTCAACAGATTCTGTGAGGCCTCAGTGGGCTGTGGGGTTTTTTTTGGGGGGGTAGGTGGGTGGGAGGCTGGGTGAGAGGGAGCAGAGGAAAAGAAAGGAGTTGAGAAAGAAGGTGGAAACATACAGAAGATTAACTCTAATTTCACACAATTTAAGTAATGCTGTCATCTTAAGCACTGCTTATTCCCACAAAGACGCTCTTTTTCACAGCCAGGCTATTTTTCAAAGTTGGATCATATTGGTGCAGAGCAGTGTCTCACTTAAGAGATTCTGACACTGAACACAAAAATCTCATCTTGGAGCAAGCTTTAGTATCCTCTCTCACTAACAGGAGGGCCAAAAATTGTGAATGCCCAGACTTAAATCCACAGAACAGAAACAAAACCTGCAACACCTTCAAGGAGATCAGATCTAAGCTGGATGACGCTCAGACATCTGCATAGCATCATCCAACATTCACAGATGGGGTTAGAAGGCACTCCCTACAGCCTCAAACATGATTAGAAGAAATAAGACTGAGGTCAGTCTGAGCAGAGGCCAGCAGTAAATGGAGCTGTACAGACACAGCTCCTCAGTTGGAATGAGAACAGCAGCCTCACTCACATGACAGCACAATAAAGCCTGCAAACATGGCTATCCAGATAGTGCTTGCCTGGGTAAAGAAATGCAGCTATGCTGTGCTACAGGTAACACAGGCAAGAAGAGACTTTGGTTCTTTGTTAAGCACCTTTTGAGAAGTTATGTTTTCAGGGTTTACTGTGTGGTCATGTTGATGCTGACACATCTCTAAGCCAGTAGCATACCTGACTTGGAGACATAGGGGATAAAAAGGTAGACCACTACCCTCAGTCACACCACTCTGTCAGGGCAACAACTTGTTTTCTTTTAGTCACATGAGGAACAGGGCTTTCAGGGTAGCAAACATTCTTAAAGCTGTTTTTTCTATAACCTATGTTCTTACCATAGAGACTTCCTTCTTAAGCTCATCCATGTCCTTCTCCTTCTTCCCTTTTTTCTTTTTTGCGCCATGCTCGGATGTAGCAGTGGGCTCATACTTGTCTCTTCCAGCCTGCAAAAAACACAGAACCATTACAAACAATTTATAGTTGACAACCTCTACAGCAATAGACACAAAGCATGCACAATAGGACTGTCAGGTAGACAAAACGATTACAGTTTAATAAAGTTATGCCACTTCAATAAATCACGAGAATGAGTTAGTGAGCAAACTAGTCTGCTCAGCAGCAGCCCTGATACACAGTTACAGCCAGACACTGCACAAGTCTGGCTAGGAGAAAAGCAAGCTCCATTCTATTCAATCAGTCTCAATTCCATGACTTGCAAACCCCAGCTCAAGCTAAAGAAGTGATAAGGAGCAGAAGCCAATTCCTGAGCATACATGTGTTTCCTTCAAGGTACTAACAACACCTCCCCCATTCTCCATCTCCCACATTCTCTGGCAAGGAGCAGCCTATCAACCAAAGATAATAAATAGGAGGTGGTATTCTCTGGATTCAACCAGTCAGAGATAAGTTCGAACACTTTCATTCTCAGTTTGGCACTATCTGGCTGGTTACGCAACAGAAATCTGCTTTCAATTTATGGTAGTTTGGCGAGAGAGAGAATGCTATACGGAGCAGTAAAATGCTTTTGCAGACTTGGTCTGTGCTCAGTTCTGTTCACACTTTACAGAGTATGTGATTCACTTAAAGCCTCTCTACTCAGATGGATTCTCATTCACTTTCATTATGGTTAACTCTACATGAAATCCTGCTGAGAATTAGATTCTGCCATGATGGAGTAAACAAGCATCTAAGAACAAACAAATCATGGCTTCGCACATATAAACATCACTTAAAAGACCAAGAATAGTACTGAAAAGTCACAGGCAGAAATAATCCCAAAGTACAAGAGGTTTGGACATTCTAAGATACCAAATGCAGGTACCAGAACAGCCTCACAGTACAGTTCCTTCACTCCATACATTTCCAGACTCTCACAAGTTTACAATAGCAGTTTTCCCCTCCCTTCCCTGCTGCAAGGGACCTAATTACATCCCTGCCAAGTTTTACCTAGTGATGAGATTTTTACCCAGTAAGATACCAGAGAAGTATTTTGAGTTGAAACAGCTGTTAAGGGCTGTTAACAAGATTAAGAAAAGGTTTCAAAGGCACAATCTTTCTTGATCTCTTGAGCACCCCACTTCACAAACTGGATTCCTGAGAGCCATCTGGATACAAACTGTTGTTAGGATTCAAGAACCATCCTGGTGAGCAGCAAGCAGATGAGATTTATTATTTGCTCCAAGACAAGTAGAAGCCAAAAGTGAAACTACACCAAAAAAATCCAGGAGGAAAAACGTAATGACTTTTCTAAAAGAAGTCAGTCACATCTAGACAAAGATTTTTATTGTTTGAGGGAGATCTGCATACACCACTCTGCAAGCAGTCATACTTTCTCATGCACAGAAGCCCTCACCTACCCTGTTCAGCAAAGGTAGGCTTTGCATCCCCTGTATCCTTGCATGGAGCTATGGAGCTGTGCAACTGAAGCATTTTTCAGTAAGTGGAGCACAGGCGGGCTGCCTCCTCTTATCCAGGAAAAGGAGAGAGCTACAGACTGTCAGCATTCCTAACATTCTCTTCCCTGCACCTTAACTTGCATTTCCCTTCTTAAAAAAGCAAAAGCCACAGAACTTAAAACCAGCAAAGTCCTTGCATTCCAGCATCACAAGAATTTGCCACGGGGCAATTCACAAAAAAAGTCACCATGAGCAATCTTTCTTCTTCAGTCCCCTGAAGAAACAACTTTGACTTCTGTCAGAGCTTCAGCAGACAAGTTCAAACAGTCCTGCACAAACCCCCCATACTTCTTGATTATTACTCCTCCAGAAGTGATTTCACAGGTGAAGGACCTGGTGCCTTAACTAGGAGTCACTCACCTTCACCTCATCCCCCTAAACAGCATGGCAAGCTGGCAATTTAAAGCCACTTCGGTTCTTTATAATATCTGTAAGAAGCACAGTTACTCAGCTTACCAGGGGGCAGCAGTGAACAAGCTCAAGACTAACTCCTTCAAGGGCAGAGACCATCTACAAGTGGGCAAACACGAAAAGCTTCACTGCCCTTGTTCAAGCATGACTTGCTTAAAAAAAAAAACCCAGAACAAAACCTCCAGCAATCAGCTGCAGCCAGGACAAAGAGCAGATAGAGTTACTCATTTCTTTAAACACAAATGTATTGGGTCTTAACAGTGTCCATACTACCCAGGAGGAGAGTCCCTCCGGTTTTGTTTTTTTTTAAAAACGAAAAAGCAGGATAATACCTCCTCTTTTATTGCTTTGGTAGCACAGCACACACCCCCACCCCCAAAAAAGGTAAATGAACAGTACTGGTAGCAGCTCTTGCTATAGGATCATGTGATGCAGAATCTGAACTTCCTGCTCCATCATTCAAACCTGAACTGGACATAGATCAAATTCCTGCCCCTGTTTTGTGCCTTCAGGGCCACCAGATTAATCTTGCCACAAGAGAGGCAATCTGTTCAATGCAGGCTCATGCTGGCTGGGCTGCCAGGGGACGAGGTGTTCATCCCAGCCCTCAACATTGTAGGATTTCCCTGTTCTCCCCTCCTTTTCCTGCTGTACAATGAAAAGAAGGCCTTTGGTACTCCAGCTCCACATCTTATTGAGAATTAACTACATGGGCCTGAACACAAAGGAAGGCCTGTCATCAGAAATGTCACCCCTGTTACTTGACTTAGCCTAGGAACTCTGACTCATCAAAACTGCCACAGAAAAAGCAACACTGCTGCTTTTTTTTCCCCATGAAAGATAACTTTTTTCCATTGGCTTAAGCACAACATTTGTACACACCAGTGTAAGAAGTTTTAAGCGGCCCCCAGAAAACCCTATTGTCTTTCAGATAGAGCCTATGCTTTTCCGCTCTGGACTAGTTGAGCCATTCATAGCTGATGTTCTCAACCCAAGCCATGGCTGACCAGGAAACGGGAGGGGTGCAAATCAGCAGAGAGCTCACAAGTACCCTATTCTAACATCACCTAATACAACACGAAATGTCAAGTAAGAGCCAAAATAAATTACACAGTCTCTGGAGGCCCGATCTGTTCCAGTACTTATGTCATTAACTGTGCAGAGAAAACAGAAAAGTTACTGTCATGAGATGGCTTTCAGTAAATACATTGACCCAGATGAGTCATGATAGAGACTATGACTATTGGACTGGAAACACTGCTCCATGACACTTTAATGCCTGTGAGTTTGCAAATGCCTTCTCTGGTAGAGCTGTGCCCCATCTCACACCTTTAATCAAAAGTCTAACCAACAGCAGCAACTGAACAGATAGTACACAGTCTTTTAGTAGCTCAACAGCTACTAAATGCTTGAGAGCATCTTCCCAAATTATGAGAGGACAAGCTCTCTAACCCTGGCCAGGGTTCTAAGCTTCACAAGGGTTTAAAAAAAGGTTAAAAAAGACAACCCCACCATCTTAAGTCTTCTCTGTATATCAGGGCAAGCACTTCTACTTCTCATGTTGCTGCTTGAAGACTCACTGAAGTCAGAAATGGCATTACAAATGCCACCACCGCACAGCTGAGTAGCCCCTTTGCTTTTTTGGTGCTGTGCCAACTACAGTGTTATCTCCCACACTTCTTTGCCAGGTTATATTAATGCATCTTTACCATCAACCCAGACATCTTCAGTACTTGTCAAACACATGATGATGAGTGGACAGGATGCAGTTCAAGAAGCTGGTGACTTCAAGTTACCCCTTAAAAAGGAGTGGGTTGTAGCATGACCTTGCGCAATGTTCGTCAGGTCAGGGTCACACTGGGTGGTGGGATTACAACTCATGGGTACAGACCACTCACCAGAGGTCCATCATGCTGCTACATCCCATTTTGCAGAAGTGTGTATTGACTAGGCCCAGGGTTTTCTTTGGCAAAAGGAGTCTCCTCTAGCCATAGCAATAAAAGGTGAGAGAGAAAAAAAGACTGAGGAGGACAATATATTAAGATTTCTTAATTGCATCAGATAAGGATTGCTCTGATTTGCATAATTTCCCCTCAGCCCACTATGCAATAAGCCTTCATAGTTCCTTATGGGGAAAGGAGTAAAACACAACTAGGGTTTCAGGCATCAGCAACTGAAGAAACAACAAAATCAGCCACCTCCAACTCAAAGCCTACACTAAGGCCTGTGTACTACAGCTGTGCAGTGAGGGAGAGTAAACCATGCTGCAGTCTGTACACAGCTTTCAGGCAGCTCTGAACAGCAATGAAAACCCATCTGCTTTCCTCCACTAGGCACAACCCCTTGGATAATCTGCTTTTTGGGCTGAACACCATACCCGGTCAGCTCACAACCCTCCCCTCAGTCTGTTACCATTTAAAGTAAAACAGACACCCTGCTCAGCTTCTCCTCACAGCTGCTGAGACAAGGAACATGTTCTCTCACACTTAAACTGCTGTCGCAGTTGGGGTGGACATGCGACACAGAGTCAAGACCAATGTGCAAGCAGTCAAAGATGATACTTCATTAATGCAGCTAGCTCCTTTCTATACCCTTTTTGCACACAGGTGTCCTTATTTTATTGGTACAACACATCTATAAACAAGTGGCCATTGGTGTTTCAGCTTCATACACCCCTTACCATACACTCTTACCAAGTTTCTCCCAGCACGGTCAGTTGTTTACATTCTTCAGATATCTGACTCCTTGTTCTCACGGACACACTTTAAACTGTCCAAGGTTAAACTCTTCTGCTTCAGTCAAAGGGTCTACGTACACGCTGTGGCACACCCCACCCCCGCTACTTTCTCTTCCATACCATATCCCCTGGGTTTCCTTTTCAGACACCCCGGCTCAGGGCAGTCCAAGCTGCATGCTGTCCAGTACTGCATCCACAGGCTGCCTTTTCCACAACCTTGCTCTCTCACATCCCATTTTTCAGGGGGTCTCCAATTACCCACGGGTGTTCTCACTGCTAAACAAATCTTGTGACACAGAGCCTGAGGCACTGCACATTGTTGAATCATCCCTTGTGCCAGCATTTCTGTTTCAGGATAACTGGTTTATTAACCATGTAACCTATGAAATCTGAAATGGAAGTGAGACAGCCAACAGCCTTCTACATTACAAAGAATCTGTACCTCCTACTAGGCCAGCTGAGGCAGCTTAAGCCCCTGAAACCTTCTGCACTGCAGCCAGACACAAGCTCTAAGGCTTCCCTGATGATTTATAGTAACCAAGACTACAACACCATCAAATCCCACCAAAAAAGCCCGCGTTTTGGGGGGGG
>JAOXOE010000001.1:53309305-53329225 GCA_028565055.1 Phoeniculus purpureus
AGGTGATCCTGCTGTGGCAGGGGGATTGGACTAGATGATCTTTTGAGGTCCCTTCTGATCCCTAATGATTCTATGATCTGGCATACAGGAGGCCATGCCTCACTTCCCCATACCTTAGGGAGCCAATAGGGGTACTAAAGCTGAGCGTTCCTAGTAGGAAAAGAGTATATGGCTGCAACTTGTTCTGAAATAGCCTGCATGTGATTAATTTCTCAGTGAGCCACATAAACCATCAAACTGACAGAGTGCTGGGGAGGACTGAGAATATTCTTCCCAGCACGACAGAGATAGATTTTCTGGAGGTGGTTGCTTCTCTTCCCGTACAAATGATTACTTTAATACAATGAAAAATGAGTAATATGAGTTTGGGCACCTATGGTCTTAAATAGCCATGTCTTTAATTTTCATTTAAGTCTACATCCATCAATAAAATATTTGATATTGTTCTCTAGACAACTGGGATCTGCACAAGATGTTCAGTTTGGCCCTGGTTCATCAAAACACTTAATGCTCTGCTGAATCAGTGACTTCTCATTAGAGCAGACATTTTTTATGCAAGGAAGGAGAGAGCATGGTGCAACCTTACTTCACTATGTGGGCTCTCTTGGCAAATGCTGCACACAGCAATAGGTTATGGATTAGGACCCGGTTCTTAAGGCCTAGACTCTCACTCTGTTCTTCCACCAGACAGATTTTTCAACTGGTCGTTATCAAACTGGCATAGGAGTACTTGAGATTTGGGAAGGACATAGTTGCTGTTTAGAAATGGTACTGGTTTGTTTGAGTGTATTTCCCCTGCATCGGGGAATTTCTTCTATACCACCTCAAGATTATAGAATAAATGTTGCAAGTATTTGGCTCTGGAATTGGATTCAGTCATTGTGCAGGTTTTGGGATAATCCAGCCCCAGAAGCTACAAAACCAGGTATTGTGATAAGACAAGTGATGCAGAGCAGACCTTGGTAGTGCCTCTATGTATATTCTAAAAAGCACTGTGTTGTAAGGAGGAACCCAAAATTAAAAAAGGTATATCCCCCAAGTACATTCGAATGGCATCTCATGAAGAAACAGTGAGGGTATTCTCATTATTCAGGAGTCAGGGGCCATGCCTAGATGTCCCAAAACATCCAACAACACTAGCAGGGCAAAAACTTTGATTCAGCAACGTAAACCCCTGTCCCTTCATTCTGCTGCTCTGTTCCATCCCATCTGTCCCAGCAGCTCTGTTGGCCCAAGTGTTGTGTACCAACACCATGTGACAGGTTGGACAACCCATCCCACTTGGAACAAACATATAGAAAGCATTCCCCATTAATTCTCCTCTTTTTCAGGGATGCGCTTTCACATCAGGCCCACACAAACAGCAATGACAGCACAAGGCAGCATTGCTGTAAACTGGCATTGCCACCACAGTGTGGGAACCAGAAGCCTCTAGATTTGCTGTTAATCTAGTTCCTATACAGGTCCCATGGATTATAATGGCCACATGCTTCACAGCTGTTAGAAAAAGCATGCTGCCCACCCAGAATTGGTAAGGAAATTCTCTTGTCTCCCTGAGGCACAGGAGTAGGGCCTTAAGTAGGATGCCTCCGGGGTCCTGCAGAAGTGACAGAGCTGGAGAAGGGGCTGTGAAGCACTCCAATCTCATCGTGGTCTGGATTTAGAACAGTCCTAATCCCTGACACTCAGAAGTAGTCCAGAATCCTGGTGTTTTTGTGCAGAGAATTGCTTGTCATCTTAGCTGAGATGCACAGGAAGTCTACAAAAAAACCAAAGATGCCCCCTTCAGCAGCTGTAGCCAGCCATCCTGGTGGCCAGAAGGTGCAGGCTCACAGTGGTTCTCCTAAACTGTGTTTGTAGAGAGAGTTTTGGAACCTGGGAAACATGAAGCAGGACTGGTGTTTGTATATGGGGCTATTTCAGGACAATATAACTGCTGGGAAAAGAGGAAGCCCTTTTTAAAAAGGCTTTGAAATACACAAGATAACTCCATAACATCCTCTACTGCTTGAGATGGAAAGCCAGGAAAAGTAAGCTTTACCAACAAGTGCAATTCATCCAGCTCTTGTGGCAAGGAAATATAGCAGGAGAACTGCCAGGACAGTGGATTGCAGTTCATGGTGTGAGTGCATCAGTATCATTATAGCCTTGAGATGAGCAGTTACCCTTAGCAAGAAATGCACATTCAGCAGCAAAATTATGCTGTGGAGATGGGCACTAGCCCAAGGATGTGTTGTTCACTGTCCAGAGCAACTTAAATAGGAATGAGCAAGCAAAGTGCCGACCAGCTATAGGTTTTTGCAAGTTTATGAGTCTTCCTTATCTGCAATTCAATTTTAATTCAGTAAGAAGTTCTGTTTGCAGAACATCTTTCTCTTCAAGGATTTAAAAACCTACCAGTTTGCACTGATCACTGTTCCAGGGCAAAAGAAAATCGCTGTTTATCAGCGCTCTGTAATATTACCCCATGGAAAGAATGAGGAAATTAATTACAAGAGTAAAATTGATAAGTGAGAGAGAGAGCTTAGATGACAGGCAGAGCTGACATGGCTTTTGCAAAACTGTAATTTAAACAATGTTGTGTTCTTTGTTATAAGAGCTCAGCCTAGCCTCCTCTCCTTCACTGGCATTACTTGGGGTTTCTGGTGTCTACAAGGCCAAACGCTAACCCAGAGATTTTTCCAGCTGAGTTTCTCAGCAATGTATGCTTATATGTTTACTTCATTTTTAAAATAAGCAGGGGATGGCTGCTTACTGCAACAGGAAGGAGAAGCAGTTGGCTCCCTTACAGCCTCAGAAAGAACCTGCATAAAGCTGGAGTTTCACCTTTACCGTGAATGAAGTTCATTAGACTCGGGAAAATTAGGCCGAAGTCCTAGCAAGTGGTGCTGTATTGCTGCTTGCTTTGTGTAAAGACCAAAGGACACAGAAGCTCCTGTACTTTAATCAGCCTCAGCATGCATTGTAAAGAAAGGGTTGGAATGGGCATGGATATATGTCATACCCACAGGAGTGTGCCTGGGCACTGCCAACCTAGCAGCCCCCCGTGACCATGTGCTGAGCACAGACATGCTCTGACTGCAGAGCAAAACAGCAGGGAACTCATCATCTTTCCAAGAGTTGGTGCAGAGAAAAGGTGTCTCAAAGTAGGGAAGGACCTTCACTGTCTCCTCCAGGTGTGCAAGTCACATGGTCCTTGTTGGCAAGGCAGAGCCAGCCACTGAGTAGAAGCTCTAGGGTGGCTACTGCTCTGTTTCTTCCTCCACCCTCTCTGATTGTGGGGCTCTGCAGGCCAAAGGGATTTACAACCCTGCTCTGAGTGGCCAAAAGGTTGCTGAGTTATGTGTCCAGCTGTGCTACAGACTTAGAACTTCCAGGCTGTCCCAGGCACTCCCCTGTACCAGCAAGACACCTTTCGTGGTCTCTCCATGCTGCTGAGGGGAACACAGAGGCAGGTCCTTTCTTCTCAGCTAGGGGCCATCTCCACCCCACTGTACCAGGCAGACTATTATGCAGTCATCATACTCCTGGGCAGCATTGTGGCTGCCCTAGTTAAATGATTGCCCAGAAGCTGTGATGGACTTTGTCTGAGGGATTACACTCAGACTAGGAAAAAGTGTTTCTGTGTCTAATCAAATTAGCAAATGTCTGAAGTATTAGCTGGCAGCCAACAGGGCCACAGACCATGTACATGAGAACAAGTTATTGCTGGGGAAGACCATGTGGATTTGTAATGCATCAGTTCCCTTGGCTGCCCAAGGCAATCCCTGCTGTCCATTTGCCATGAGTGACAAGAGCTACACGTGGTGCATCCTTCCAAGAGCTTGCCTGTGCTCTCACAGCCACCTCTATGCACTGCATTAGCCACTTGTGGGTTTACCCAGCTCTGTCTCCACATGTAATCCCACACTAAGAGCTTCATTATGCCATTACCTACATTGTACAGGAGGGAGAAAGAAACACAGCACAGAGAGGCAAGGGTGGGATTCATGCTGTTTCCATTCTCACTAAAGAGCTCCTCTCCAAAGAACAATTTGTTCTACTGACACCTGCCACCAAACATAGAGCGATGTGCCACTCTGAAAGGCTCCATGATTCTACACTCCCTGTTCAGACACCTTAACTTTTGAACAAGCTCTACTTAGAGGCAGTGAATAGCACCAAAACTTGTCTTAGCCGACTAAGTTTCTTGTGAAGTTCATGGTACAGCTAAGATCTGCCTGTATTCAGCTTCAGATTCCAGTTCCAGGCAAACTTGAAAGCCCAGCCTCTGCTTAGGTGGATACTGTGTATCAGGATAGTAATGGGTTTTTAAAATGTCCTTCTGGCACCTAACTTGCTTTAGGTCAAGTACAGCCTTTTTTTCGTGCAACACATTTGTGTGGCAGGACCACAAGGTTGGCTTAACAGCATCTGAAATTGTGGTAAATCTGCTGACTGTAGCTCCAGCTCTTCCCCTTGAAAAGTGAGGTGCCTGCCTCGGTGCTTTGCTCCCTGCCCTCTCCTGTCCTTAGCTTTGTTCTTTCCCAGTGGGCTGCTGAAAAAGCAGTATTCCCTGGGGCCATGGTGTTAACGTCTAGCACTCCAAGAGGCAATTACAGTGGAAAGGGTAAGAGGGCACACCAGAGGAGCTGCTTGGAGGAATAGCTTGTCCCAGGAGAATGGACTTTGCTCCTGTGACATAGCTTTGTACAGTGCACAGGTACCTGCCAAGTACATGCAGTACAGCAGCCTAACTCCCTATCCCCTAGTGTGGCTTTTTTAAGTGATTATATAGCATTTAGATACATTTAGACCTTGGCATGCCAGTGCATATCTATTGTCTACTAGGGCATGTCCTCAAGAAACAATGCAGAGTCCGTTATGGCTAGTGATAGATCTGAGCTGCATAATTGAGTCCCACCCTTAACCCTCAAGATGTTCTGATCTAATGCTCAAATCTAGCCGATTCCTCTGTTGCAGATAAAAGCAAAAAATACCAGAACAAATTTCCAGAGCTGAATTTTTCCTATTTTAAAGAGCCTGAGGATTTTATTTTGCTTTGAGGGCTCCATGTCAGAGTTCAGATCTTGTTCCCATGTAAGAAGGGTTCAGGAGGACTGCTGGATGCACTAGCTTGTTTCAAGTTAAGCCTCTAGCTACAGTGAAAGTGTTTTTGGGAGAGGCTAATCATATGTTGAGTGAATATCTGGGAAAATTACTTCTAAATCAGGTCTGTAAGAATCCTTTTTGTGCCAGAATAGCAATATTGTTAAGGAAGATAGGTTTTTTTCCTCCCTGCTCTATTTTTTTTTGGCAGAGAAGTTGAAATTTCCATAACAGCAAAAATCTGAATGCAAATGCAGAATCCTCTTACAAATCTTTTTTGCCAATATGTAGTCCTTTTGGCTTCACTCATCGAAATCAGCTAAACCAATAGAACTCTCTTGTGACAGCACAAGCAGTACTCCCACAAAGACAGTTTGCAGGGATAGCTCTTCTGAAATACTTACACCTGAAGATTTTAAGAATAAGACCTTGCAGAAGTAAATATGCATAAATATATACATATATACTGTAAAGAGCTAGTGAGAAAAAACAGCCTGAGTCATCTCCAGCCTATCCCAATGGACAGGTGAGAAAGCTGTGCCTTGCTCCTAGTTCCTGCAGAAACAGTGGGAACTTCCTTTCTTTTGTTTATACCCCAACGAGTGGAAAGATGCCAGTAACAAACACCACCAACCCTGTCTTCATTCTTAGCAGATTATGTGCACACAAACCTCTCCAAGGGCATTGCCAAACTCATCAGACAGTCTCCTCGAGGTATGCACTGAAGAGCTAATGCACGTCACGCCCATGCAGTCCTCTTTTCCTGCATCTCCAGGCAAGGGCACGCACCGCCTATAAAAGCATGCAAATAATTCCCTAAGTATTGTGCCGACATGTAAAAGAAAGTATTTCCTTGCCCTGAGGAAGTCACCAGCAATGAAGATATGGAAAAGACTGGGGAAGAAGTGGAGAGACTCAGCTGCTCTTTAGCTGAAATAATAGGGGTCTGCAGCTGGGACAAGCTGAGTGGTGGTGGGAAAGCCAAAAGCACCATGCTGACCAGCAAGATCAGAGAATGGGGCAGAGGGCATTCCTCCTGATTCAGTGCACACTGACCCGATCACCTGTGGTGAATCTTGTCTGGAGTCAGAGTGCTGTCATTCTTGCAGAACCAGAGTGACTCAGGTGCTGCATCTGACCGAGACCTGTCACCTGGCCTAAGCTATCCCAGCTTTCTTCACCATCATGGAGGGACTTAATCTTGCTAAGGGACAGCTGCACTTGGCCAAGGTCGCCAGCTGGGAACTAAAATAAATATGTGACTTCTGGGGCCTGACAGAAACACATTATTTGAGCTGACTGACCATAAGAGCTGCAGTGGGCACAGAGGGGCCAACTTGCAAGCAGTTGATGCTCTGCTGCTGGCCTTTACATCCTGGAGCTATTGCAGGAAGCTTAACAGCTTAAAGAAATGATCTCTTGCCTCTTCCTTCACTTTGGGGCAGCATTTCCCAGGTATACTTCCAGACTCAAAACATAGGCTTTCTGATGCAGGCTGAATGTATTGAGCAAGAAGATGGAGCACTTCAGAGAAAACAAGGTTTGCTAACCTAATCAACTAGTTCTATAGGAAGTCACAAGGCAGACTTCTTTCAAACCAAAGCACTGAAGGCTTAAACAACAAATTGAGGTGTTGCTTAAAAGGAAAGAAAGCCTTTTAAATCTATATTGGCCAATGCAGTTCAAAAGGGAGGTTTATTGTTGTAAGTGTATATACTATAAATAAGGAGGTTATTTGATGTTCTGAGTGTTGCACAACAGACTGTTTCATGCAATCTTTCAATAAATGGTTCTAGCATGAGTGAGGTGAGCAGTTCTCTGAGGTGTTGGATTTCTTTCATATGCTGAGGGGCTTTTGGAACACCTTCTGCCGTCATGCTTCGGGTTTTTTTTGCCTCTTCCAGGCAACAGAGAACGGACAGGGTGATAAAATAAAAAAGTGAAGAATGGTTCGGGTAAAAGAGAGGGAGGGGAGTTTTGTTTATTGCTCTTCCAAAGAGGAAGCCGGCTCTGCATTTGAGTTTTGGACGTTCTTTTTGTCCACGTTGCCAATGCAGGCAGCAACATAGCAGGGGGCAGATAGAATCTGGCTGTGCTTCCGAAGTCTTTGACAACAAAACGTGGTTGCTTTCATCATCGATGGCCATCTAGTAGTCTTGAAATCAGCTGATAAGATGGCAAGGAAAAAGATCTAAAATCACAGCAAAACTAAGACGGGTGTGTGATCAGAGATGAAGGCTCGGAGCAGAGTGCCATGAAGCAGCTGTGACAAGTTGGAGCAGTTCCCCTTCTTCACCCGAAGGTCTTCAGGACTGCAGAGGGACCTGGGCACAACTGGTACTCCACCTCATGCTGGTAACTTCTTAACTTTCCGCTGTCCTGTTGCACCATGTGGAGCCTCATTTCCTCTGCTTGGCAACAGAGCAGTAGGATGTAAAATATCTCTTTGAAGGTGCAACACCATTAGCGAACGTCATGGCTAGAGAAGGATAAGGTGGAAAACAACCGTGCAAGTGGATGCAGGTTACACCTCTGGATCCTGCTGGCAAGTGGTGTCTGTGCCTGTGTTGATGCAGGATTATTTTGTTTGTTTGATGTGGTTGGGGCAAGAAAGCCAAACACTTTGCTGTTATCCACCCAAGTTAATGAGTATCAGCTGGGTCATTGCCACTATTGAAAGGAATGCCTTGAAGGAGGATAGTAGTGTAATAAAAAAGTAATCTGTGTACTGCACCTAATTCTGTTCTTAGCACTGTGTAGCTATTACTCACTCTTACTAGACTTTTACACCAGTTTGACTGTGAGACCAGATTGCAATCCTAAATCTGAAAGATAAAGAAAAGTTTGATCCAAAGGATAGTGTTTAGGGCTGCATCATGAAGAATCTTCACCACACAAGCATCACTCTGCTTCTGGCCATACTTAAGTCTAAAACATCATGTACTAATCAATGAGGATTCACCACAAAACCTAGGAAACTCCAGCTACATCCTAAATGGAAAATTGTAGTTCTCCACTTGTATATAAGGTGCCCCTGTGTCTTCTCCTACAGCGATGCTGCCAGCAGACCTCTGTCTCTCATCACTCAGCCCCTTACATCTGGATGAAGGAAATGCTGACTGAGTGTATATCCTAAAAGTCATCTTCTTCCAAGGAAAGGGCCATGGGCTGTACCAAATTGCTTCACTGATTAGCTCATGCTAGTAACTCACTCTTTGCTCTGAGACAGGATCAAGAATACTTCACCCTGCCCAACCTGCAGGGACTTTTAAGAACTGATGGGCGGTAGCCCAGCAACAGAGGCTGTACATACTTACTGCAGGATTAGTGACCCTTAAAAACTTGAAAATATTTCCCTTATGCCTGCCATAAATCATCCTTAGGTAAATCAAGCCAGGCCTGCCTTGTGTCCACGTACATGCAGAAGAATACACCACAACTGGGAAAGGGCAGATTTTCTGGTCTCTCCCCAGTTGTTGTGTCCAGACGAAAATACGCTGGACTCCAATATTCCTCAGATATGTTGTATTTTCTGAGCCCTCTGTCCAGCTTGCAGCTTTTGTTCATAAGTTTTTATTCATCTCTCTGACTTCATGTAATGAAAACTTAGTCTGAATTCTGACTAACATTCCAACATTAAATTCCTTATTTATGTCCACTTATGTCCTAAGTGGACAATTGCACTGGTGAGAGAATAGAAACAAAACTTAAACACGAGATATTTGTCCCTGGGTCATACCTGTATTGGGTTTTTTTAAAAAAGAAAGACTGAGCCAAAATCCTGCGTTTGGCCCTCTCCGTACTCTGAATAATCTTATTCTTGAAATGAGCACATGGGCCCATGAGCAGAGCCTGACCCACATTAATTCCTGAGCAAATCATTAATAATGCAGGAGAATTAGAACTTGGGATACTCAGCTTGATTTACCAAAAAGGTCATGCCCACGGATTGAGTTGCAGGTCTCAGAACTGAGGCTTGCATGGCTCCTCTGTGGTGGCAGAGGTGGAAAAGCCTTTGCAGGTGGCATTTCTTCTTGCTCTTCTGCAAGCAGAAGGCGTCATATGTGTTACTGATCTGGGTTTCAGCACAACTGCTTGTGGTAATCAGAGAAACTGTAGCAAAGCCATGGGGAAGGCAAGCCGAAATCAATCCAAGAATCATGCAGTCCATCAGCTATCCTGTTGCAAACTCCACTGTGAGGATGTCCTTACAGCAACACTGGAGATTATTGAAGAATGGGCCTTTCACATTTTGTGAATATAAAAAGCAAAATAAATGCAAACTCAACGAGGGTGTAGCTTATGTGTCCCTGTCTTTGAGAATCTGAGTGACCTCATACAGAGAAGCTATGGCAAGAGAGCTGAATCTCACAGATACCAGCTTAACCTCTGAAACTCAACAACCAGGATGAAAACTGACACATCTGGAGCGCAAGATTATGCACAGAGGAGGCCCCCTCTGTCAAGCCAACAGCCTGAGTGTCAGCTGCACAGGAGCTCAGCCTGGTGTGACTGCATCTGTGTTTCCTTCTTGGGAAGGGGAGGAAGGAGTTAACAGTCTTATAGCTACTTGCTGCAGCTCAAGGCACTGTAGGAGCCTAACACAGAGGAGGGCTGATGGGGCCCTCAGGCTGCTTAGGGAAAGGGGCAGTCTGATGCCCTGGTGCTCTTGGGAAGCATGCAGAAGCACTGGTGCAGCTGCATTTTATACCAGCACAGTAAAACCACCCCAGAGCCCCAGGCAAAACAGGCTGGGCTGGCAGTACTCAGAGAAAACCATATCCATAAGGCACTCCGTTTTCCAGACATCTTTTTGTCCTTCCACCACTGGCTGAGCTTGTGAGTGGCCCAAAGGCACCAGCAAAATGTGATACCTTTCAGCCCTTCTCCTTCCTCAGGAGCTGGGGCACCTGGTGCTTCACCCAGCATTCAGGTGGCTGCATCAACACCTACCCATGTCCTCAGAGAGCTTCTGGTCAGTCTCCCACATTCCTGGAAGCTCAGGGCTCACCTCCCTCCTCCAGAGGTGGGGATGTCTCAAACTTCACTATATTTATCTGCCTCATCCACCTTGCTACAAGGCTGGCAGAAGACATGCTCCCAGTGCTGGGACTTATCTCTAATCCCTGATGCCTCTCAGTTCTATACTATTAATCAGAAGGACGCATGGTGCTTGTAAAGAGACAGCTGTTGTTGCTGCCCTGGCCCTGCCAAGACCCATCCCATGCATGACCTTGCCTGGAGGAGCAGGGAAGGTGGACCTTGATCAGCAATCTGTGACGGAGTGATAGGATTGGGGACTGCCCCTCATGCTTGCTAACCTGACTTCACTGAGGGGCTGCTTTGTTTGTATAAACAATTGCTGGCAGAACTACTCTGGAAGTTGTGGTTTTCTGATCAGGGGCTATGTCCTCTCAAACCACGCCTTTTGTCCTCTTCAGAACACACTATAGCAATGAGACAAGAACCAGGTAACACTGACGCTACCTAAGGTCCTGCACCTTCAAGTTTACCTGAAAAGCAACTCCTAGATGACAAGTCCTGCTGCTTAGATGGAATTTTCCTGGCTGACTTGTTCTGAGCTTTTCACTCTCCACTGCTTTACCTGTTCTCTCAGCTTCTTCACCATCCTTATATTCCCTAAGTTGGGCAAATATCAAGCTGAATGTGGAAAGGTAAAAAAGACAAGGGATCATTACTAGCCTCCAAATAGGTGAGAAATTGTGGGCTGTATCCACTGCTCAGCTCCTCCATAGAGACTTGGACTGGACAGTTTCCCCACTTGTAAAGCAGAGATAAACTATCTTCCCAAATCTGTTGCTGGGAGAAAGTTTGTTATTGCTCTTTAATCCCTTTGAGATTGTTAAGAGGCAGGCTAGCTGGCTGACACAAAGTCTGTCGTCCAGCTGGAAGATACTCTGTGACTTGAAATACAAGAGCTCTTTGCTGAGGGGAGAATAATAAATTCCACAGGGCACCAGATAAACTGGAGGACGTGTAAAGACTATGGGGTAGTTGAAGTTTCGTGGTCCTTCCCCCCTCCCTCTTCTTCCTCCCTCGCACCTTTGCCATGCCAACACAACACTAACAGTGTGACAGCCCTCTCCATCACTGCTGGAGCAAAATCAGTGTGTGTGGTTATACTGCATCAGGTCCTGTTGCCCACAAACTACTTCTCTGCTTCATCCCTGTTGCTTCTCCTTGGTGTATACCCTGAGCAGCCCACCTTTCAAGGAAAACAAAGAGGAATGGTGATTGAAGGGGAAGTCATGGTTGGAGGACGGCAGAGGGAATAGACAGTAGTACTGTGGGATGGGATGGGGTGGAATGGGATGGGATGTAAAGGCTGGATCTGAGTAGAAGGAAAAAGTGGAGACAATGGACTAAAATAGGGAAGAGGAGAAAGGAGCACACAGACACCTTTGCAAAAATAGAGTGGGTAGAAATACGGAGGAGGGCCTGGCAATGGGACCTAATGTTTCAAATGTTTCCTGGCAAGTAGAAAAGATAAGACGTCATGCAGAGTTTCCTACCAAGCACACACATCTCTGGGCAGGTTCCTTGCTAGCTGTACCCAGCTAGCAACCATCTTCAGCTGCCACTGCTGGAGCAGAGTTCTGGGCCGTAACAGAGATCCACAAAAGTGACACCACCTTCATTTGGTGCAAGCAGTGCCCATTTCACCCAGCTCCAGCCCCAACAGTTTGCCTTCCCCACTGTGGGGTGATGATCAGTGACAGAGTGGTTACCCAACTTGTTCTGCAACTTTGGTTGGACAATAGGAATAGTTACAGGAGCCTGGAGACTTCCTGTGAGTGTGAACACAATGAGAAGAAAGCTGTACTTAAAAGCCTTACAAGTGTAATCGTTTTGGAAGGGAGGTGGGGAAAGGGGGGAAGAGAACATTGTCAGAGCAGTAACAACCCAAGTGTAGGTACAGTTATGCTGCAAAAGAGTACTTCTACCAGGAAAGCTGATTTCTTCTTTACAAGGAAAACTTACTTCACTTGGAAATTCCTTCAAACACCATCCAAAACTGCTTTGTATGGAGAATTTTATATGCAAGAGCCTAATATGCACCCAGGTTGCTATGGCATAGCAAACTCCTGCTCATCAGCTGCATGTTGCCTGGGAAGGAATATCTGAGTTCACAATGTGTGCAGGGTCACTGAACATAGACAAATAAGGTACAATCACTGTTTGTTAGTAGTTTGTGATTCCAAACACTAGTGTGTCTGTGTTCTGAAATGTGTGCTGTGCAAGGAAAATGGCTGAGGAGGCCATATGCAAGCTTAGGAACAGCATGCAAGTGACATGCTTCTTTGGTGAAGACAGTGTTTTCACTGGTTGTTCTCCATTGCACAGAGGAGTATCTAAAGTAGCTATGCAGAAGAAGCATGTTCACACATCTGGGAGACTTCTTTGCTACAGCTTTCCAGGTCAGGTACAGTCACAGAAAGGGTGAAAAGTCAGAGAGGCTCCAACAGCTGACTTCAGCCTGGTTCCCTGTGCTCTTGGACTCACCTCCAAACTCTCCTTCATCCAGAAACATCAAGTCCAAGCCCTCACTAACTGTATCTGTTCTTTAAAAGTGATGCACACTCAAGCTTGGAGTCATTAATAGATCCTATGGTGACAGACAAGACTGCAGACTACTTGCAGGCTGCCCACAGCCTCTAGGCTGAAAAATGCATTCCTCAAAATGAAGGCTAAAAGAATTTGTCTCTTTGTTTTAGGAATTGTTCTGCCCTACCCTAAGCACAAGCTGAATATTCATGAACCTTCTATATGAATTAGTTATCTTCTAAAAGCAAACACAAAGTCCCTATTCTGCATGAGGTGCCCAGGTGCCGGTCAAAGCCAAGCGTCTGCTGTAGCAGTGGGTTTCCCAGGAACTCTGTGTGCTGCCTTAAACCAGTTACTCTTGCCTATTAAAGCAGGATCAAAGTTGAACAAAGACAAAGATCCTCGCAGAGCTGTTCCAGGCAGCTGCGGCTAGTTCAGACTTCTACTTCTCTTGACCTAACATGACTCTCAGGCTGCTGCATTGTCTGCATGGGAAGCCAGAAGGGAAGCTAACGTGATTTTTATTGTAAATGCTGCTCACCAGCGCAATCAGCCTCATTCATGTTGAGTTCAGGTTGCTAAGTACCTTGCCAGCGTAGAGGTTCAGACTCGTGTTCAAGCTATATTTATGGTAGAAACAAATGGGTGTGTGTGAGCATAAAGGTGTGTAATGGCTCATTTGCCTGTGTTTGTACCACTATGCACTGGGGAAATGGCCATCTCTGAGTGGGAGCACTCCTGAGGCTGAGGACAACAGAGAATGGTTCACTGTGTGGAACCGTGGAGCTGGCATGATGCAAGTTAAGAATGGGTATCACTGGGAAGGCAGACCCAGGTCCAAATGAGATGGTGAGAGCATGCAAACAAAGCCCCAAGGTTAGGGAGGGAAAGTGTGTGTTCAAAAGAGACACAACATGCCTACTGTCTGTACTGGGTCTGTCTGGGATGGATTTTGGAGGTGCTGTGCTTTGCATTTGTGGCTAGCTCAGCACTGATAGCGCACAAGTGTTTTGGCTCCTTCTGAGCAAGACTTGCACAGTGTCAAGGCTTTGTCTCTCTCCTCCCTGAATGCCACAAGTTAGTGGGCCAGGGGTGAACAAGACCTTGAAAAGGGACAGTCAAGACAGCTGATCCAAACTGACCAAAGGGATATCTTATACTTTATACCATATAGCACATTAAGAAAGAAAAGCTCAGGGAAAGAAAGAGGGAGAGGTTTTGTGATTCTTACCAAGCAAGCACTTGACATCCCCAAGGACCTGCTTCCTAGGATGGGTCTGGACATCTGCCTGACAATGGGGAGTAGCAAAGGAATTCTTTTTGCTTTGCCTCTGTGTGAGGCTTTTGCTTTTCTTGTTAAGCTGTCACAATCTTGACCACAAGGTATTTTTTCCATCTTTTTTTTTTCATCAACCTCCTGTTGAGGTGGGGAGAGTGAGAGAGTGTTTTGGTGGGCATCTGGCAGTCAGCCATGGTCAACCCACCTTGCTGTCCTTTCATTCAGGTGGCCTGTGTCCCTCCCAAGCCCCCACAGGTAGACAGTGAGGTTTGTTAGGGACACTTGGAAGAGTGTCGAGTAATTGAGAGAGCCTGTGTGGAGAACTGCCTGGGATCAGGGAATAGGTAGGAGTATCAGGTATCTTGTGTCTGTATGCCTGGGAACATAGGTGTTATAGTCTCTGAAAGTACCACTGCAGCACCAGTGCTACAGCTGTACTGGGCTGTCCTTGCCAGGCTGGAATTTGTGGATCACTAGGGACCCCTGCCTTTCTGTACAGTGAGATGAGGGGGCTCATGCTGATAAGTGGGCTTGTAAGCACTTCTAATGGCATGTGCACCCAGGAGACCTGGTGCATGTGCAGGCTATCTGGTCACCCACATGGCAGCCTCTCCTGTCCAAGTAAGTCAGTAGGGCCAAGAACACCCGAGTCACTTTGCCTGTGCTTTGTGCCGTCCCTGGGGACACCAGCTTCATGCTCTCTATAGCCAGGGCTGTCTCTCTGCCACTGATTACTCTCCAACTCAGAGAAAACTTTTCAGAGCAATCAGTCTTCAGCAACTAGCAAGGGGGAGGGATGTCCTTGGTCAGTCTCCACTGTGTATCCTCCACATCTTGTGTGCAGACAGCAGATAGTCCCTAGTACAGGAAGTTTTCTGGATTACAAGTGGTTAGACTTGGCTTGCTGTCCTTTCCCAGCTTCTAAATGGAGTCAGCCCGTTCCCTCAGAGCATGTTGAAGAACACCAGTGGGTCTGCTAGGTCTGTGAGCCAACACCATACCTTGCAGAAGCAGCAGGCACAGGCATGGTTTATGGGGTCCCCAGACACAAAACCCTTCTGCAGCATGAGAGAGACACTGGCACACATGCATCTCACACACTCCAGCCCCTCTCCCATCTGTCACATGGGCTACTTGTTTTTCTCCCTACCTTTTACCTCGTGTCTTCTCCACTTGTGGCTCCACCATGCCACAAGACCTTGTCAGATCTCTCTTGGCCCTGGTCAGGCTGACCACCTGCAGCCCCAGAACAAGGAGAATGGAGAGGGAATGCCACAGTGACTATTTTTCTCCCCACATTTTGCAATTTCACAGGCAGAGGTGGACCCAAATGATGGGACTCTGCTTTAGAACCCCCCTCTCCAGCTCCCTCTTATTGCCCTTTTTAATTGTCTGACCTTCATCCTTTCATTCCCATAAGCTGTCCTCATTTCTGCTGTTTTCCTTTCTGCCCCCCCATCCCAAGAGCTATATAGTTTAGTTAGGATCAGCTGACACTCAGACTGTGGGGTAGGGTTTTCCCCAGCAGTTGTTGGCTGGTGGCCACATGATTAAAAGCTGCGGGAGAGCGGCGGCGGGAACCCAATCTGGCATTAATGAGAGCGAGCGGTTGTTGCATGACTGGCCGAGCAGCAGGAGCTTGGCCAGAGAGCAGCAGAACAAATGGCGCCGTGTGCAGCGAGGCTCCTCATTAGCATGACACAGATCTCCATTACACCCGGGGCGCTCACCCTCCAGCTTTGTCCTTTTCTCGTCAGCTCTCTTGCAAAAGGAAATGTAAAAGACCAAAGTCTACCCTTTTCTTACGTTAAAATGAGAGTTCTTACGTTTCTACATTTCTGCTTTGTTTGATTTGTGTCTTGCCCATCTTTGGAGCTGCCGGCGTCCAGATAGAGCTGATCAGGCTAAATGACCTGGGACTGAGCAGTGTGGAAAAGGGCTATCTCAATCCTCTTTGCTAGGAGCCCACTTCCTCCATCAGCTAGTGAAGCTGACAAGGTGTCCGTGGGCAGGGAGGATCAGGCAGGACTCAAAGGGTCGTTAGGCTTCGTTGTCAAACAGCTCTCTGTCCTTGATCTGAGCCCTACTCAGACTTTGCAGAGCTCAGTTGCTTTGCAACCTGCTTCTGCTGCCCTTCATACAACAAAATCCCTTATCCTTTCTTCATGCTGGTGCTTTGTAAGGCTGATTGCAAGCTTCTAGCTGCAAAACCCTCTTGGCTGGCCAGTGTCTTGCAAAGTCTATATTAAGAAACTCCTTTTCAAGGTAGCTCACTGCTCTGTTGTACAGCAAAACATGCCGGGTTTTACACTAACTACCAGTTGTAGTTCATTTCAGCTGCTCCAACACAGCAGGGACTTGCTGACACAGCCCAGTAAGCAAAAGACCATGCTTCTTCACAGCCTTAACTGGTAGCAGATGTAGCAAAAGCCTGGTCCTAAAGTCCCTGATGTGAATATGAACAGAAGTAATTATATAGTTTAACTGTTACTCTACCCCTGCACACAACAGTGGTTCCTGACTGGAAACTTGGAGGCATTCCATGACCTTTGTGCAATCTTGGGAACTGATTGTAGTCTGAGGAAGCCGCCGTCTACACAGACCAGAGACATCAAAACAGGGTATTGCCCACATTTGCTTTGCATGGTATTGTTAACTAAGGAACGGCATATAATATGTGGTCGTATCTGTCGTCTGTTTAGCTTCACCAGCATCATTTGTGCAGTCAAAGAAGATAGGTCAGGAATGTCTCCCAAGTGGACAAGCCTCATCAGGGCTTTCTGACAACCACATAATACAGCATTTTCATACTGCTCAGAGCAGTGAGGCAAGCGTAAGAAACTCTCTGAACAAAAGAAACATGCTAAGGAGTAGGCACCATCCAAGAAGTTTACAATTTTTCTGGAACTAACTATTTCTACCCTTTTAGAATATGAATTCAGAATAAATTTTGCCAGGGATTTTAAAAAAATCATCATTTGGAGCTGGGAACACTACAAGACAGGAAGAGTTCCGTTCATACCCATTGGGAGAGGTCATACTGACAACTGCGTTTCTGCAGTCAAGACTGTGACTTGTGCAGCCCTCAGGGTGACCAGCACAGGAGTTTGCACACAGCATGTCTGCTTGCACAGCATGTCCATGGGAAAACTCTTGTCTTAGGGCAGGGGTCCCACTTGTGCCATCAAGAGATCATGATCATTAATGGGATTGAAGGTGTTTCTTCTGCATGCAGCCTGAGTGGAGACCTGCGACATCAATCACAGCTTCAAGGGCAGTAGAACATTTGCTCTGGGGATGTAGGTGAAGCCGTTCAGCACCAAGCACAGAGAGACTGAGCTGTCAGAGGCACTGCTGTGTCCATGCCTGAGGACGTGGAGCGGTCTCCACATGTGTCAGTGATCAAGCAAAAACTGCCATTGGGAGGGGGGAATGCAACCACCAATGTGGATTACAGGTGCAAAATACATACCTGCACTTGAAAGCTTGTGTGTGTTGTGTGGAATTACCAAGGTCTACTGTGCAATGCCAGCTGTATCCCAGCGAAAACCCCAGCACAGCAGCTCTGTACTGCCTTTGCAGGGACTTTATAGGCAGAACCTCCACAGCAGTAACATTCCTTACTAGTATGGATGCCATGTCCAGCTGCATCAGCAAAATCTTTTCTGATAGAGGCCAAATCTTACAGCTGTGAATTACCAGACCACCTATATGATCAAACCCACGTTTCATTACCACACTGCTGGTGTGGCAGAAGCTACTCTTTCTGAGTGCATGAAGAGGATGATAGCAGCACAAGCATGTGTAGGTGATACAGGCCACAGCCCTGGCTGCAGCAGAAGCTCAAAGTATGCCACTGGGTATGTCTGTGAGGTGGCAGAAAGGGTGCTGTGATGCTGCGTTGCAGCTAAGCGGAAGGAAACCTGTGGAGGACAGGGCCAAAGTGTTGGGTCCTGTCAGCATGCCAAAAAGAAGCTTAGCCAGACAAACAACACCCCAGACCTCAGCCTCTAAGAAGAGCTGTTGAAATGTTACCTGCAAACATGATTTTGACTTGCTGAATACAGCAAGACCGTATTGCACTCCACTGCAATACTGATGGGTAACACTGGGTCTGAAGTGTGGGAGGGTTAGACAATAGCACGAGAGACAGAAAGTGTGACAGTGCAATGTTCAATGTGGAGCAATGTCCTGTCATAAATGAAATTTGGCCTCACCTACGTAGAAGGGATAGGCTTAAGTTTACCACAGTGCAGCCTTGCACAAACCATGCACCAAATCCTACCCATTCACTACCTTTCAGAGTGGTGGTTGACTCAGAACATAGTTAAAGGCAGTTCTAGCTCTCTATGTGGATGCAAGAGATTGATTTTCCTGTAACATCAGAGGATCATGTTACCTGGCATCTTCGGGGCTATATGTTTGCAACAGGAATGGGAATTTGGCAGGCCAGGGAGTAGGAGGCAAGAACAAGCCATGAGCTGTATGCCTGAAGCCACAACAACATACAGTGCTGGAGGCAAACCATCCAGATGAAAATTGTCTATGGGTGAAGCAAAGATCTGCTTACAAAAACATGTGTCTGAACTCGCCCACTCAGTGCGGGTGTTTGAGTCTTAGTCCAAGCCTTCCTGTAAGCTCAGTAAGAGGTAAGAGTCAGAGCAGGAGAGATCACAGGGTTCACATATCGGTAGAGGGTACAGACCAAGTAACAGAGTCCAAATCTCGCAGCTTCTTTGTCCTGTGACTCATGAGGATGAGTTTTGCAGTCATAGTTGCAGGCCTTTGGATGGTTTGCAAAAAGGCATCTTGGTGCTGATGCATGTGAACTGCTCTCAGCTGAGCTCTGTGGGTACCAATCATGAGTGGCATTCAACCTAGCCTAGTTTTATCCACTCCCTCTGTATCATCACCATCACAGACAGTGGAAGACTTGCAGAAAGGGCTGCCCAGATTCTTTCACACCACAACTCTCCCCTCCTCCCCTCTTCTCCTCCCGCATGATGAGAGGTCTAGAAATCCTTGCTTTTGTGTTTTCATCCAATCTACAGGAGACTGAGTGGAGCCACAGTAATAAGCTTCAAACATGTGAAAGGTCACTGCAGAAGACAAGAGAATAACCCACTCTCTTTTCCCGCTGGGGAGAAGTTGAACTCACGTGCCTAAAACTCACTTAGCAGATCCAGATGAATACCATAAACCATCTCTAAATAATAAGGTGAGTGAATCACTAAAGACATGTCAAAAAATGTGTCAAGCATGGGCTAGATCTAGTTAATCCTGCCTTAGAAAGGAGGGTAAGCTGATCCCACAGTCCTTTCTTATTCGGTGTGCAGTGATTTCACCAATCCACACAGTGCCCACAGACCAAATGCAACTATTAAAACTTTTCCAAGTTCCCTGTTGTTTTTTATTTAACATCTCTATCAATCAATTAATATAATCTCTTTGGTTGGAAGAGACCTTTATGATGAAGTCCAACAATTAACCCTGCAGTGCTAAATCATGTCCCTAACCACAACATCTACATGTCCTTAAAATACCTCCCTCCAGGGATAATGATTCTGCCAGTGCCTTGGTGGATCTCCCTCAAAGAGGCGATCAAGTACAGTCTCGGTAAGTTTGCAGATAGTACCAAGTTGGGTGAAACTGTTGATCTGCTGGACAGTAGAAGGGCTTTACAGAAGGATCTGGTCAGGCTGGGTTGATGAGCCAAGGCCAATTATGTGAGCTTTGACAAAGTCAAGTGCCTGGTCCTGTAGGAGAAAGGGACCTGGAGGTCCTGGTCATTAGGAAAAAAGTCTTCATTGAAAGGTTTCTTGGGCATTGGAACAGGCCGCCCAGGTTGGTGGTTGAATCACCATCCTTGGAGGCTATGGTTTAGTGATTGTCTTGGTACGGTCAGGTTAATCACAGAATCACAGAACATTAGGGGTTGGAAGGGACCTCAAAAGATCATCTAGTCCAATCCCCCTGCCACAGCAGGA